>OX381711.1:39174732-39880255 GCA_947462335.1 Harmothoe impar | reverse complement strand
GGGGAGGGAGGGAGGGAGGGAAAAAAAATGGAAAAAAAAAAGTTTGGAAAAAAAAGTTTGGAAAAAAAAAAGTTTGGAAAAAAAAAAAAAAAAAAAGGAGGGAGGGAGGGAGGGAGGAGGGGGGGAGGGAGGGAGGGATGGAGGGAGGGAGGGGGAGGGAGGGAGGGAGGGAGGGAGGTGGGGAGGGAGGGAGGGAAAAAAATTGGAAAAAAAAAAGTTTGGAAAAAAAAGATTGGAAAAAAAAAAAGTTTGGAAAAAACGACGTTTGGAAAAAAAAAGTTTGAAAAAAAAAATCAAAAAAAAAAGGGAGGGAGGGAGGGAGGGAGGGAGGGAGGGGGGAGGGAGGGAGGGAGGGAGGGGGGGAGGGAGGGGGGGAGGGAGGGAGGGAGGAGGGAGGGAGGGAGGGAGGGAGGGAGGGGGGAGGGAGGGAGGGAGGGAGGGAGGGAGGGAGGAGGGAGGGAGGGAGGGAGGGAGGGAGGGAGGGGGGGAGGGAGGGAGGGAGGGAAAAAACAAGTTTGGAAAAAACGAAGTTTGGAAAAAACAAAGTTTGGAAAAAACGAAGTTTGGAAAAAAAAAGTTTCAAAAAAAAAAAAAAAAAAAAAAAAAAAAAATTAGAGGGAGGTAATCACAAGGCGTCTCATATACCGTCTCAAAAGGCGTTCCCCAAGCCTTTAACATGGAGCTCTATGGGTTCAACAAGTTGGTGGAGGGCATCCTATACCAGCAATGCTAAAGAAATTAGTGAAAAAAAAGCCAAAAGTGACACTTTTTTAAATGCCTTTTTTGAGAATTTGAGGAAATGCACATTTACAATATTGGTATCGGGAGATCGGCATTGAGCTGTACAATTGAAAACACAGATATTTGTTTGGCAGGAAAATTTATTTGCTGAAATATTTGAGGTACAAGTCATGGGAAAAATGTCTTAATTTTCGTTGAGAACCGTCGTATAAGACCCTGAGGCACAGCAGTGCCCCTGGGTCAATAATTCTAAAGGTTGATAAATAACAAATAGAACAAAGTGATACACATAGGCCTGCTGCCTGACATAGGCCTGCTTGTAGATCTAATAATAGTTTACTAAATTATATGGGGGGGGGGGCGGGGTACGGGCCTGTGTTACGTAATTATGGAGGGGGGTCTGGCATTTCGTTACAATGTATGGGGGAAGGGGGGATCAAAAAGTGGCCAAAATTGTGTTATATTTGAATGGCCCCCCTTTAGTTAAGATCTTGACATGTATAGGTAGGGCCCCAGACGGGTAAGGGAGTGATCATTTTTAACAACAGGGGGGGGGGGGGCAAAAAAATTTGGACCCCAATAATTTAACCTGTTTTGAGCCAAAAAAAAACCGCACGTTACTATGCTTCAAACCCACCCCCCCCCTTGTTGTTAAAAAATGATCACTCCCTAAAATCAGCAAATCGTCATGAGCCTAGTGACAAGGGACAAGACCTATTTCTTAGAATCGAAATATACAGCAGTCCAACATTATAGCACTCCAATGCACTATATGGGTATATATCTAAAACTGGAAATCGACATCCATGTATATCAGAGTCCTTCTAACAGAAAGCTATATTCAGTGTCATCAAAGTAGAAATACATAGGTTGCTATATGAAGGAGAAGGCCATGTTCATGCCTATGTGTATGTCTGTGTGGGTGTACATGAGCCGGTGTCCATGAGTGTCTGCATTCATGCTACAGTCATAGGGTGTTTTTAGGGAGATTTCCCTTTTTTGCGATTTTGAACTTTTTTTCTTGCCAAATAGGAAGTTTTTAGGCACATTTCACTTTTTTGCGATTTTGAACTTTTTTCTCGCCAAATTAGTCGTTTTTAGGCAAATTTCACTTTTTTTGCGATTTTGAACTTTTTTCTCGCCAAATCAGGTGTTTTTTGAGGCAAATTTCACTTTTTTTGCGATTTTGAACTTTTTTCTCGCCAAATAGGGGGTTTTTAGGCAAATTTCACTTTTTTGCGATTGTGAACTTTTTTCTCGCCAAATAGGTTTTTTTTTATGCAAATTTCACTTTTTTTGCGATTTTGAACTTTTTTCTCGCCAAAAGCTGCGGAATCTGCCTCCATGCGTGATCCCATTGATGGACTCAGGATAGACCCATGCATAGTGAAGACCTACATAGTGGACATGAGGTCAAGTTAAAAAGTGCAAGTCACTTGTTTTGCAACTTGCACTGAACTGAACCTATTAAATAGCCCTTGACTGGATTGTCAACAATCAATTAAACTATGACCAAATAGTAAATTACCCGAGTAATTCACTATAGTTAATTATGAAGGGGAATTAAGGTTCTAACGAGCCAAAAGCACTACGTTGAGTGCTGTTTGGGGGTATTGGGGGAGAAGACATCCGGTGTGACGTCACAGAAATAATGAGCAAGCATTCGAGGATTGTATTAACTGGACTAACTTAATAATTCTAAATTTAAAGTAAACTAAATTGAAATTAACCAATGCTCTAGGGGAAGGCGCGGTGGGCCCCCAATACCCCCAAACAGCACTCAACGTAGTGCTTTTGGCTCGTTAGAACCTTAATTCCCCTTCATAATTAACCCCTTCATAATTAACTCCCCGGAAGCACTACTCTGAGTGCTGAAGCGGATTGTGGGAGATTTTTAAAGCCAGTTAATTCATACCCCTATAGAACATCAACTTCAGTTTGAAATTCAACAATTTTATTACTGAACAACAGCAAATTTTATCATGCATGACAGGTGACTTTAAACTTTCATCACTTATCTTATCACAATTTTAACACAGTTTTTGCAAATCACAGTTTTGCTGAATACAATGTTTTAGACATATTCATCCAAGAGAATATTACCTAGAGTACGCTTCTCTGTACTCTCTATAGGCTTTTGATAATGCCTCGCCATGGTTTTCTTTGCCTTCCATGACCCGTATTCTAAGAGTACATCTGTTGGCACTCCCAGTTTTGTACCTGTTGATACACCTGCCCCTCTCAAAGAATGGGCTGCAAAATGAGTTTTCACCCCACTTTTACGCAACACATACTTAACCCATCTAGATACCGTATCTCGAGAGATTGGTTCGTGTGGCTTAATGTATGACAAGAAGAGTTCATTGTGCTTTCTAACACTTTTCGTTCTGTCTTTGTACAGTGTACTTCAGTATTGTGATTGTCCCATCGTCATTTTTTCTCATCAAACTTAAATCTAAAGCAGTAGCTGCTTGCCCTCTTTGTCCCGTCACTCTTTGTCCCGTCACCAACAATAACAAAACCAGCAATTTCTTTCCTAGTTTTCCTAGGCTCATCTCTGAATTGCTACCCCACGATCTCAATAAATCGAACACCAAAGAAACATTCCAAAAGGTACTATACTTTGGCATGGGTGGTCTGAGCAGATAAGCTGCCCTTACAGCTCTTGACACCTAGAAACTCTTCCCCATAGTATCAGCTATGGTTGTCTTAGGCAATATTATAGAAAGACTGCATCTGGCTGCATTTATCGCCCCATAAGAGTAACCAGCATCAAACATGTCTCGTAAAAACATGCACACTTGAAATTCAGTTGGACTTAACCTATCTATGTCTCTTATCAAACAAAATGTAAACCATCTTCTGATATAAAGATCATAAACTTTTTGTGTCCCAGTTTGCCAGCTGGACATTAAGAACTCAGCTGTTCGCTTATCACACATATTGCTAAGAGTCAGTTCATCAGCGAGATTTTGGAAATAACCAACTTGATTCCTGATGAGAATTTCCTGGCTACATCTAGATTCGGATCCAGGTTTGATCGTTTTTTGCCTAGATGAATCCTTCTTTTGCTGAGTCTCAGTAGCCTTGGGTACCAAACCGCTGTTGGCCAATCCGGTACCACTAGGATGATTGACGCTGGTTTTTCTGACAGCATCTTGTTTATGACCCGTTGAATAAGCCTGCAAGGTGGAAATGAATACGCATTAATTCCTGTCCATGACATAGTGAAAGCATCTACATGACATGAGAACGGGTCTGGACCAAACGACACATAGTTAGCACATTTAATGTTTTGTCTAGAAGCAAACAGATCTATATCTGGATATCCAAACACTCTACAAGCTTTATCAAAGTTTTTGGCTGAAAGAGACCATTCCAGATTATCTTTAAATTCTCTGGATGCTCTATCTGCCCTCACATTTTCTTTGCCTGGGAAGTATGAAACGGTGACCCAATTTTCATTCTTTTCTGCCCAATCCCAGATCTGTTTTGCTTCTTCATTCCACGGTAAAGATTTCACACCTCCACCTTTTTTGGTGTAAGCTACAGCAGTGGTATTGTCTGAGAACACATGAATTTGCACATTTTTGTCCACAAAACTATGTAATCTATACCTGATTGCTTTTAATTCCAGAACATTAATATGTGCCTTCTCAAAACAATCTCATCTACCTCCAGTTGTGATTTCTTCACAGTCTGCACCCCAACCTTCTTGACTAGCGTCTGTTGCTATGACAACATCTGGAGTATCAGACCTGATTTTCCTTTCAGCATTTTGTAGATTTTGTAACCACCAGTGTACATCTTCTAGCCCAGACTCAGATAGAAACATAGACTCTTCAAAATCCCAGTTTGATCTTACCAAATCCATATTTCTATCTCGTTCTAGACCTTTATAATGGGCTTGACCATAATCCACACCTTGTGTTTATGATACCATCATTCCCACTACTCTGGCTACCTCTCTGATCGTTGGATTGACTGATAGAATTTTCATTGCTTCTTCTTGAAATCTCTCTTGTCTTGAGTTAACGTGACTGACATGAGTGTTGCATTAATCATGAACCCCAAGAATTTCATTTGTTTTGATGGTGTTAACGACGATTTCTTTGGATGTACCACGAAACCCGCCTCATCTAACAAACATGCCAAATATTCCACATCATTTTTGCATTGAACAAAGTCTTCTGCAATCACACATATGTCATCAATATATGGTGAACATGTTACTCCATTTAACCTTGCTTTTTTGAAGATTGGAGTCAACATTTTTGTGAAATATCTAGGTGCACAAGAGATTCCATTTGGTAGAGCAGTATATTGAAACAATTTCCCATTCCAATAAAATCTCAAGAACTTCCTATCTTCTCTTGCCATGGAGCAAGTATAGTAGGCATCTTTCAAATCAATACTGCTCAACCAGGAATCTTTTGTAACCATTTCCAACACAGTATTCAATGAGGTCATTTTGAAATGCTGGTATTCTACAAACTTATTCAGCTGAGTTAGATCCAGAATGATTCTAACTTCCCCATCCGGTTTAGGTACTGGAAAAATATTTGATATCCATTGACCTGATTCCTCCTGGGCCTGTTCAATTATTCCTTTATCTAGCATTTGATCGAGTTGTTCATTCATTGCTTTCATTTCTACTTTTGAAAAATGAAACGATTTTGGAACTTTTAATTGAACCGGAATTTCTACAAATGGTATTTTAATACCTTGAACATTTTGTAAAACCCAAGGATCATCAGTCAAAGTACACCAAACATCAAGGAAATCAGATACTTGACCTGCTACAAAGTTACTTGGTTTGTTTAATAACTGACACTCACTTTTACACACCTTTGGGTTTATTTCCCTCTCTTCTTGAACGACTTGTTCTGCCCTTCTTTTGCGTTTTCCAGAGGGCTGTGGTGACTGGTGTCGTTGGGATGCCTGCGACCCCTCCCACGTCCTCTTTGTCCCCCTCCCCGTCCTTGATGGTTGGGATCGTGAGGACGCCGAAAATCCGCATGATGTTGGGCACCTTTACCACGAGCAGCTGGTTTTTTAGCTGCTTGCATAGGTTTTGGTGTGGGTTTGGGTTCTGGATACAGTTCTTTTACAAGCTTGTCATCCTTTTTGGCTTTTTGTACAGTATCTTCTACTTCTTCTCCAAAGAGAGTAGATCCTGAAACATCTGCGTCGATGATAGGTGCCACTACTCTAGCATCCATCCCTGGTCTCAGAGCATGCCTTCTTCTTCTTACCACTGACGTGTTTGCATAAAACGCCAGTTTCAGAGCATCTAACGCACTTTTACCCACTTCACAGAACTCATTTCCCTTAGCTGAACGCTGAATCATTAGCTCTAACAGAGGGAGTATCGCCACAATAGCTGCCAAAATAGTCTTCTGTGTAAGCTGAAGTTCTTTGTCAGCTCTCTTTACCACATAGTCTACTTTGTCAGACTTGAAGATTCCTTCTTCCATTTTAGGTGCTAAGATCTCAGTCACATTCCTAGGTGGTGGGTACGACTCTGCTAACTTCTTTGCTGTTGCAAGATCTTTGGTATTCTTAAACAGTGTATTTAGAAGTTTTACCATACCTGGTGAGACTTCTGGAGACAAATTCACCGCTTCTGCTTCATTGATTACTTCTTGTGCACCTGCCACAAAAGGACAATCATTCCAACCAGCAAAGGGATCAACTTGCTCAGCCTCGTCTGGTTTTTTATCAGTCTGTTCTTTACCTGTCACTGACACAGAATCCCCCACATCTTGTTCTTCATCATATAAGAAGCTAGCCGCCATACTAGTTCTTGCTTGTGAACTGGCAACTGACTCCGCTCTACGTGAGCGTGGTCGTGCCTGTGTTTGGGGTTGTGGTGAAACCTCACGTCTTGGTGAATAAGCCCTATCTTGAACCAATTCCTGAAACTCTCTTCTCGACAGTCTTGGTCTCCTGGGGGACTCATACCTCCTGGGCGACCTCCTGCGTGGACTCCTTCTTGGAGAACTCCTTCTTGGAGAACTTCTTGGAGAACTCCTTCTTGCAGAACTGTGCCCCCTTGGAGATCTTGATAGTGTGTCCCTTTCCAACTCACGGATTTCCCGAAGAAGATTTCTTCTACGCTCTAACCTGTCCAGGACCACATTGTTTCTGGACTGATTTGCTCATTTGACATACGAGGTAACTCTACTTGATCGCCACCCATCATCTCTTCAAGCCGTTCTAGTGGATTGACACGGCCACCATGTTGTCGGCCGCTGTCAACACTACTGCCGTCAGAGTAGCCATGATCATTCGGGGCTCGTCGTTGGTCAGCATTGTTCAAATACGGTAATGAAATACGCCGTAAATGCTCCCTTTCTTGTCTGGAAGTATTGAAGACTCCGCCTTCCTCATCTTCTTCCTCAGAACTCGTGAAGATTGAGTTTCCAGACATTTTCTTGATGTGTATTCACCGGCCCGGCGAAAAACCAAGATGGCGTCACTGCACGCCGAGTCTGTTATGCTTCAAGACACCGTCTTTCTGCAAAAAACAACGTAAAACTGGTTAAATATTTTAGCCAGAAACGATAGTATGGCACGTAATGCACATGATATTCGTTTTTTAGACAACTTTAATAAATAATAATGGTAGAAACTTTAAGAAAAGAACCTACCTGCCTTGCTCGTCAAATCTGCTGCCGCCTGATTCGAATGCACGCGCAACTGTGACGTCACACCGGATGTCTTCTCCCACAATCCCCTTCAGCACTCAGAGTAGTGCTTCCGGGGAGTTAGAACTCCCTCTATTTCGGAGACCAAATACACTATCAAATGTTTTATATTTTTTCAAAATAACACCCTGTGTAGAATGGCTCGGTATTCAGGAATCCTACTGCGAGTAAAAAAATGTCAAATTTTAATTCTAAATACCTGAAAATTGAGAAATGCTGACGTTCACGGTTTATGTAGGAAATGTACTAAAAACAGCAAAAAAAGGCAACAAAACCCTAATTTTCTCAAAAACTGTTCAGTAGGACTTTTTCTAACTGAGGTTCCACTGTTTTCTACCCTCATATTACACATTGGCATAGAGAATATATTGACACCTAGTCAGGATTTTGCGCTAGGAGCAATCTGTGAGGCAAAAAACAGCCAAAATGAGCCACTGGTCTGAAGTATAAAACTGGGCATCGATCACTATAGAGCTACAAAGAGACAGAGAATCGATGTCCAGTAAAAATGACACTGACATTTCTTAAAATCGGCAAGTGACACAGCTCTGGTCTGGGGCCCTATACTATAGGTCATGTTAACTAAGGAAACGATAATTGGGGGGGGGGGGGGGAGGCAAGGGGGCGTGGACCCCACTATTATCACGTTTATATTGTCCACACTTAATAGTATGGGCTGGTGATGTCCCTATCTGTCACGGACATAAAGTTGTAGTTAGGCACTTTGATAACTCTGCTATGGGCGGGCAGAAAAGCTGTCAGAGGTGTGATAACGTTTTGGTGGGAAGCATGACGACTCCCGATTTCCGCATCGGCGGGAATCGGCGGTATCGGGCATTAGTAGGCTGTTTCTATTATGTATTGATGGCTAATCTCAAAGGTATGATCTTAAACTATCCACTACTGAAATCGGTGAGAAAAAGTACCCATAATTGACCAAGCTAGACTAAGTTAAAGTCAGAGGTCAACTTAAAAGTTGGATAAAAGTAGCATATGAAAAATTCTAAAACGCACATATACACTTTGCATATTAAATGTACATATGTACTAAATTTCAAGCATGTGCGAGTTCTTGCAGTGCCATTTTGAGGTGGGTGAAAATATCATACATTTTTTTCACAAAGTCCAGGGTAGGCCCTACGGGGCATGCCCACAGGTGATACATGGGCGGCACCAGAGGCAGTCGGTGCCGCCCATTGTTTGTCTGTGGGCCGTGCCCCGCACCCTGGAGCCTCTCCCATGGACCAGGCCTGGTGCAGGGGACGGCCCACAGGTGTTAAATCGACACCACAAAAACTTTATCAGTCTTCTACCATTTCCGAAGTAGGCCCACAACTTGAAGCACTAGTCACGCTGTAGATTCTGTTCTAAGATAGGTAGAAACTTGATTCCGAAAGATTTTAAAAGTAGGGCCGAAAACGCTGCCATGTTGATATAGGTGCGCTGCAGTCAGACCGGAAGCAGACGCACCGCCATCTTTAGGTGGGGCAATTTGACACTGACAGTACTATGACTCAAGATTAAAGTAAAGGATTTAGTGGAGTATTTTACTTTGATATGTTGGCCCAGTGCCACATTAAAGGAATAGATGCTCAGAGGTGCCACTTTGTGGTGAAGGCAAGCTCTGAGGTGTCACTTTTTGTTGTTGGTCTAAGTGTGAAGACACATGCAACATGCCCCTCAATGGCGGCCATTGTAGCCAGATGCGTTTTTTACAGAAACGCATTTTCGGCCACACCACATTTCATCGATGAGACAATAGAATACTTGATGTGTTTAAAAAATATTTTTTATCAAAGTGGGTAGGTACCAATAAAATCGGTGTTATTAGCAAGAATTTACTGTATTTAGTTTTTGGCACTGCCCTCCCCCCAATCACGGAGGCTTTCCAGTTTTACCCCCCCCCCCCCCATTAGTATAGATACAACCACATAATTTTCAAAAGCAGTCTATGTTTAAATTGATGTTATGAATTGGTAGAGCTTATTGAGATAGACACTCAGTTCAAATTTCAAGTCAATATCTCTATTAGTTCCTGAGAAAATCGCAATTGTATGTCCTGCGATTTCTGCCACCTTTGCCATACTGAAGCATATAGATAGTTGTGACCATGGACAAATGACTGACTGATAGAGAAATACACCCTACAACACTATTTCTGCTCTCATTTTGTCAATTCTTTACCGATCTCTTTCAAATAAAAACTGTATCAGTTATTATCAAGTGCCCTAAAAAAATTAATTGCCTGTTGACCTTGTTAAAGGTCAAGGACATTTGAGATCAAGGTCGAAGGTCACATCCCCAATAACACTTTATTATAGATTCACATTATTTCTGTCCTCCTCTAGTCATATCAATCTCTTTTAAATGCATGCTGTACCAATAAGTATCAAGTGCCCTTCAATATCAAGTGGCCATTGACCTTGGTAAGGTCAAGTTCATTTGAGGTCAAGGTCGCATGTTATTCCCCATCGACGTCTCAAATAACATTTAATCAAACCTACACTTAGTTATTATCAATCGATGTTTTCTATATAAAGACGAAGATAAAAACACCCTTGACCTAAATTATGGTCAAGGTCATTTTAAGGTCAGAAGGTCAAAGGTCAATACACTATTGAAACAGGAACACTTTTTTTTCTCTCATTTTGTCAATTATTTACCTATTTCTTTCAAATAAAAACTACCATTATATATCATAGTCCCCAGCAAATGAAACCACCCATTAGTTTGCTAGAAACAAGGTCATTTTAGGTTAAGGTCAATGGTCACTTCCCAGGGATGCCCGAGAGTATTCAGCCTCGTACGCGCCAGTCCCAGGGTTAACGGACAAGCCCACACTGGGCCTGGTCGCAGATAGAACGTTCAGTTAAGCTCCCGGAAGTTGGTGCACTCGCCGAGCACAATTTAGTGATGTTTTGGGGGACTACTGAATAACGATTGGCGAGTGTAAATGTAGCGTTCTTGCCTCCTATACTAGAGAGTTCCAGCTCGAACGATTTGTAGCACTGACCCAGACTGAGTAATTCCTCAGTCGGGCACGCCGAGACTGGAGAGTATTGCTCATTGTAGACTTGCATATGTAGAAAGGATTTAGACGATCACCAAAAGATCCCTGAATTTAAGCATAATGAAGGTAATGTTGAGGTCTAGTGATCATTTTTTAACAACCGGGGGGGGGGGGCTGCGCATAAAATGTTTGTACACCCCCCCTTAAGGGTCGAAAATCGGATGCATGGGCCCTTTGAGGCATAGTAAACCCCCTGGCTTTTTGGCTCAAAACAGATTAAATTTGTACGCCCCCCCTCTCTCAAGAGGGATCAGAAATTTTTACGCCCCCCCCCCCCCCCCCCGTAACTCATAAATGAAGACTCCCTAAGGGGTCAACATTTTTTACCCCCTACCCCCTATGAGTCAAAATCAGTGCACATGCGAGCCCTTTAAATCATAGTAATGTGCTGACTTTTTCACTCAAAATAGATGAAATTTATTGCCCCCCCCCCTTCCCAAGATCGGTCGAAATTTTTTTACACCCCCCCCTCAAGGGGTCGACATTTTTTTGACCCCCCTCCCCCCTCTGTTGTTAAAAAATGATCACTCCCTTAAGTCCCACCGGGTACCGGTAATTGTGCTGTGGCTTGCGCCAGATCGAAATTTCTTTTTTTTCCCTGGGGGGGGGGGGGGGGGGAACGGGGGGCACGGACCCCTCACACCTGGATCAGCCCCTGGACTTGTTATCCTTTTCATATTCTTTCTTTTCCTATAATGGTAATATGATTCAGGCCAGAATGATAATTCATCTAAGAATATCTAAGGAAATTAAATTCATTAAATCTGTAATCTGACAAATTTTGGAATGAGAATTTTTGGGTCGATCCCTTGGCCTACAGGTATAAATAACCCCCCACTGAATTTGTCTTGATGTGTAGATATCATTTCTAATCTAAATACTCTGCAGCAACAAATAAAAAGGACTGAAGCAAGGCTCTGAAATATGATATTATCAAAATTTCAGTACATTTCCATAGTAAAAAAGCTCTATAATGTGACAAAATTTGGATTGAGGATTTTTGGGACGATCCCTTGGACTACAAGTACAAGTGAACCACCGCTGGATTCGTCTTGATGAATAGAACCCATTTCCAGTCTAAATGTTCTGCAGCAACAACTAAAAATGTATGAAGCAAGCCCCCAAACTATTATGAATTTTCACCACCCTTTCAGTAAATTTTTTCTCTACCCGATCTGAAAAATTCTTTCACTTTTAGAATCCTTGACTCAAGGGCTTTCCGTAGCCAGTTTGACCATGTCTGTAGGCTAAGTCAAGTAAGTGAATAAATAAGCCCACAGCGAGGTTCTAATGACACCTTAGAAAAATGCCCCCTCTGGGGACATGGTCACACGTTTTGCAGCAGGGGCGTCCCCCTGCTGCGGCGGCGCTTATGGTTGTATCTAACTAAATTAGTATTACAACCCCCCCCCCTCAAAAAAAAATCAAAAAAATCGGAGGGCGGACCCCACTTCTCATTTCTGTATCCACACTGATTTTTCTGGATCGAGTCTTCAGCTATTCAGAATAGCAGAAATATTATTTCTGTGCCCGATTTTAGCATACCCTTCACTTTATTTGGTACAGTGAAAACTGAAGGTGAACTGAGCTGACTTCTGCGATGCACTCACACTGGCAGTGTTAAAGCCTATGGCATCTACCCCAATTTTCGCCCAAGCCTGATTCAATTCCAATTTCGCAATAAAGTACAACTTTTTAAAGTCTTTCACTGCAATTCCCACATCCCTTATCATCCAAGGTAAATATAAATGATCACACACATATATATTGATCAATAACATTTAGTTAACTCGAACTCGTAGAAACCTACCCTGTAGTACTTTTTGAGAAGGCCGCTTCTATCATTAAAAATAAATTATCTAAAAAAATATTTTTTCGAACTTTTTCGGCTATAGTAGTTATACGGCGTAGGGGCAGTATCCTTAGGGTTGTCGTTTTTGTAGTTATATTAGATCTTGAAGGATGTTATCTTGGTTTTAACCGAGGAACTAGAGTGTACTAAACACAGATTCTCATGATCATAAGGGGCCCTCACGACTGTGCCTGTGGGTTGGTTCGTAGGCTCTCCGACGAGACTCTGTTTGCGTGTATTGACAAAATGTATCGTAACTTTTGTTGTACTTTCGCGGTATTCCTGTGTTTATTTATCAATGTGGCGAGTGGAACTGATCTGACGGATGTGACGGCGTCGCTATTCCCCGGCGGGATCCCTAACCACGCCGTGATCGGCGCGTACGGAGACTACAACGCCGACAAACTGGTGGACATCTTCGTTCTCAGTGACGAGGGTAAGTCACTGACACTGGCACTCCCTCACTGACTCATCACACCGATTTGGTGTCAGCTGTCTTCTACCATGTTATTAAAGGATTTTTAATAGTCTACTATGTGGTTAAGTGCGATTGGTGAGACTGCGCGAACATGACTGTCATGAAACAATTTTCTGACCACAGTGACATCCTGTAGGCCCTAGCGATGACAGCCTAAAATTAAGATCTCAACAGATTTTCACAAGTGATACCCTAAACGAAAGGCCTTGTAAACAGCATTTCAGAGAACTCTGAATCGAGTAAATATTCCTACTAGGAGCGATTCTATCGCACTTTTAATATTGATATTGCAAAATATATTCTGCCATTCCCCATCCGTCACATTTCCCAAAATATTAAGATAACACCGACCATTAAACATGCACTGCGCGCGGTGTTATTGGACATGACTGTAGGTAAATTGCTCTAGATTTTGATTCAAGAGGCCGATTTACAAACCAATTACATCACCTTGAAGCTGAGGATTAGCAGATTAACATGTATATTATAAGGGGGGTATCATAACTAGAATTTTAAGTATTGTAAGTCACTTGCCAAACTTGGATTTCCAAATTTAAAAAAGTGAAAAAAATGAAAAAGTCCATTTACTCATTTAAAAAGCGCAGAAAAGCGCAGCCTCATACATGTGTAATGATTACATTTTCTAAATGCAAAAACACTGTAGAATAAAACCCTATTTTGGGTAAGCTCAAAAAATGATCTCAAACTTTAGAGTCTTCCCGGACTCATATTTTCCTTACATGTCGACAGATTTTTCTCAAATTAGTCTTAAACTGGAGCCTAACATCCTCTAATATCAATCATAACCCTCTATGATATGTAAACTTACAGTAGCACCCTATTTTTCAATGTTTTCTCCTAAAAGTACCCTGATTTGACCAACTATTGATGCAGAATGGCCTGGCAGAAACTGAAATACTCCCAAGAAACTGTAGTTATAAACATACTTCCAATTTTTTTTTCTATGAAACATTATGTGTCAATAGATAGATCAGACCTTCCTCTTTAAATACATACCACCTACGTGTAATTCCGACATAGATAGCCTTTCCCATTGCATATTTAAAAATACCTGTTTACTATTGTGGCAGATACGACGGGCAAGACAAGTGTATTGGGCTGTCATCGCTACATCCTGTCATTCACTCATTGTACTTACCGGTATTGGTACTTATTGGTACTGGTAGCTCTGGAAGCTGGCACTAAAGTGCCACTATTTCCAGCTCCAAAGTGATGATCATTTCTTCATTTATTTATTTTTAACCGTGTCCTGGGAGGGGTTCCCATTCCCAGTTGTATTTAAGTGGGTGGTCCTTCCAGCTTCTGTCCAGTCTATTTTTGAAGGCGTTGACACTCTCTGCCATGACCACATGATTTGCAAGACTGTTCCATGCTGAGACAACTCGTCTTGAGAAGCTGTTCTTTATTTTGTCCAGGCGACCTCCTTTCTTGAATAATTTTCTTTCGTTGCCCCTGGTTCTTCCCACGTTATGATCCAGAGATAAGACATCTTCTTTGTTGCATTGATATTTGTTGAAGAGCTTGTAGACCTCTATCATATCTCCTCTAAGGCGTCTAAATGCTAGTGTTGGTAGTTCTAGCCCAAGGAGGCGGTCTTGGTAGGTTTTTTCTTTCAGACCAGATAGCTGCTTTGTGGCTCTCCTTTGTACCTTTTCCAGAAGTTCCTTGTCGCCTTTTCTATACGGTTGCCAGATGGGGGCTCCATATTCTAAGTGCGGTCTAGCGAGGGCAACAAATAGCCGCTTAAAGGACTCATGGTCCAGGTGGTTGAAGGTCCTTCTTATTATGCCACACATCTGGTGCCCTTTTATTGCTCTTGACCGGATCTCCTGTTTGAATGAGAGATCTGAGTCAAACACTATACCTAGGTCTTTATCAGAGTCAACCTCTTGGAGGGAGTTTTCGTTTCCAGGCATTTTGTATTGGGCCTCGTACTTTGGCCTGCCTACGTGCATTACTTTGCATTTGTCCGGGTGAAAAAGAAGCTGCCACTTTGTAGACCGGGCATGTAATTTGATTATATCCTCCTGGAAGTTTGTGGAGTCTGTGGCATCTTGGATGCTTTTGTAGATTTTTGTGTCATCGGCAAACATCATTGCTGTGGAACCAAGGCCCTAAGGTAGGTCGTTTATGTATATGACAAATAGTAATGGGCCTAATACAGAGCCTTGGGGAATTCCGCTTCGGACTTCATACTTTTTAGACAGTGATCCATTTATCATGACCTCTTGTAATCTACCTGTTAGAAATGCCTCTATCCATTTGAGCATTTTCCCAGCTATTCCGTAGCTCTTGCACTTTAGGAGGAGGCATTTATGTGGCACCTTGTCAAAGGCCTTTTAAAAATCCATGTAGGCAGCCGTGAGGGCTCCCCCGTCTTCAATAATTTTCAGCCAATCTTCTAGTACATGCAGTAGCTGGAGGACTGTTGATCTGCCTGAGACGAACCCTTATTAATGTTTTGATAGTATCTCTTGTGAGGTAAGATGATCAAGTATGTTGTCTCGTATGATTGTTTCCATTGTCTTACATACAATGCTTGTTAGGCTGACTGGCCTATAGTTGGCAGGTTGGCTCTTATCTCCTTTTTTGTGGATTGCTGTTATCCTGCCTTCTTTCCATGAGGTTGGGATTTCGGAAGTAGATAGGGATTTCTTGAACAAGTCTCTTAGGGGTTTGGCAATTTCTGTGCTGGTTTCTCTTAGAAGTTGGGGGTGGATACTATCTGGTCCCTGTGCTTTCTTGATGTTCAGCTTATTTAGTTTACTTTCGACTGCTGCTGTTGTTATATCAATGTTTTCTAATAGGGTTCTAATTGACCCAGGGGTACCCTGGGTCTCTGTGAGACGGTTTTCCTACAAAAAACTTAGATTGGTCAGCTGACTTTGAACATTTGCCCTGCCTTTGTTTTTTGTTTTTTCTGTTCAAAATGAAGCTAAAGTTCTACTGTGGAACAATCTGTGTACCCCTCTTTTTTTCAAAATGTCAAAAAAAAAAAATTCCCCATGAAAAAAGCCCCTCAAAAAATGTCAAAAACAGCCCGAAAACGGAGTCTATGTGAACTAATGCTGAAGATAGGCCAGTGACCTTGAATCCTGACTTTAAAAGATGCACGTTCACACAGACACCCATAGAGCTCAATGTTAAAGAGGAGGTGAGACGTTTTTATGAGACGATTTTGGTACAGTTTACACTCTAAAGAAAGGCTTACTTGGGTGCACAGAGATGACAGAGATGTCAAAGGGTACACAAACTTTAGGCACCTGGTCTTTAGGCACCCTGCTTTAGGCCCCCCTGACCACAGGCACCCTGCCCTTAGGCCCTCCGGATCGTAGGCCCCCAGGCTTTTGGCACCCTGGCCATAGGCCCCCTGGCTATAGGGCCTTAGCAAGATGATCAGTGGATAGCGCCATTCCCACTTGTACGAGGTCTATTCCCAGTACTCACAGCAACCAGCTTAGCCAAATCTCGTGGCCGAGATTAGGGTACAAGCAGTGTGCAGGTATTGTGAATAGGTTGTACCTGGACACTCCTAATGTCAGCTGTGTCCAGTATAGTGTAGTGGTTAGCACTGTGGACTCATGATGCAGAGTACCTGAGTTCAAATCTCTTCCAGGCAATGCCTGGTAATCAAATTCATAAGTAAAGCAATTTTGGAAACAGAATACATTGTTCACAATACTAAAGAAAATTTAGAAAAATGTATTTAAAGGCCACAGTGTTATTTGGCCTGGTAGGGATTTGAACTTGGGCTCCCAGCATTATGAGTCCACAGCGCTAACCACTACACTATACTGGACACAGATGACATTAGGAGTGTCCAGGTACAACCCATTCACAATACCTGCACCCTGCTTGTACCCTAATCTCGGCCACGAGATTTGGCTGAGCTAGTCCTTGCAGAGCAAAGGGTTATGATTGTTACCAGTGGTCCAAAAGGTGGAGCCACTGTATCTCGCTAATGCGGAATAGGCCACAACCTCCTCACGTCCACTACCCCTTCCTCACATCCACTACCCCCTCCTCACTTCCATTACCACTTACTCACGTCCACTGCCCCCTCCTCCCATCCACTATCCCCTCCTCACGTCCATTACCACTTACTCACATCCACTACCCCCTCCTCACGTCCACTGCTCCCTCCTCACGTCCACTACCCCTTCCTCACATCCACTACCCCCTCCTCACGTCCACTACTCCCTCCTCACGTCCACTACCCCTTCCTCACATCCACTACCCCCTCCTCACGTCCACTACCCCTTCCTCACATCAATTACCACTTCCTCACGTCCACCACCTCCTCCTCACGTCCACCACCATTTCCTCACGTCCACCACCAAGAGGTTGGACGTGAGGGATGGGGTTGGACGTGAGGGAAGGGGTTGGACATGAAGGAGGGGGTTGGACGTGAGGGAAGGGATTGGACGTGAGAGAAGGGGTTGGACGTGAGAAGGGGTTGGACGTGAGGGAGGGGGTTGGACATGAGGGTGGGGGTTGGACGTGAGAGAAGGGGTTGGATTTGAGGGAGGGGGTTGGACGTGAGGGAGGGGGTCAGACGTGAGAGAAAGGGTTGGATGTGAGGGAGGAGTTGGATGTGAGGGATGGGGTTGGACGTGAGAGAAAGGGTTGGATGTGAGGAGGAGTTCAATGTGAGGGAGGGGGTTGGACGTGAGAGAAGGGGATTGGACGTGAGAGAAGGGGATTGGACGTGAGAGAAGGTGTTGGATGTGAGGGACTTGTTTCTTAATGGCTATAGCCCTGGGTCACATGTGATGTATATCACACAATCAATCTTTCCTCTTTCCTCTGGTGTTGGGAGCTGTGAGAGGTTTTCAATATCCTCTTCTGTGAACACACTTGCAAAATAGTCTCCAAGAATGTTTGCCTTTTCAGTGTCGTTGGAAGACAGACCCTGTAATGGATTGCTTGGATCTAGGTATAGGTCAGGAATTCGATCTTGTATCCTATTTTTCGAATGTATATGTAATAGATACCCTACGAGTAACTGAGAGTATGTCAAAATAACCACGGGACACTGACTGGTGGCCTCATAGGCCACCAGTCACTATACCATTGTTATTATGACATAACTCAGTTACGAGGAGGGTATCTGACTTAACCCTCGGTTATGTGAAAATAACCAAGGTGCGAATCCTTTGTCTTAGGTGTTACCCGTGGGTTAAATCCCCATAGCCGTTTTTGGTTCTTCTTTGCTTCAGCGCAGACTTCCCTTTCTGTGTCAACAGGAATTTATTCCCCGACAACCCCTACATCGATAAACGTCATATTCATAAGCCTATGCCTATGGCGTATCTGTACTATAAGTTGAGTTTTATAAGAATGTGAATCATTGCTGAAGCAAAGGATAGGGGGATTGGTAACCATTTGTACTACCTAGACTAAACTAGATGATTAAGGTGCCTCTACATGGGTACCCAAATTTTTGGCCATGTCACTGTGTCACTTTTTAGAGGAAACAGTGTGTCACTTTTTAGGGAGGATTCATTATTTATGGCAGTGGTGGGGGTGAGCGTTTGGCAAATCCAATACGTCAAAAATAATTGGCCCCCCCCTCAGAATAGGTTGGAAAAAAAAGCACCCCCCTCGGAATCGGTTTAAAAAAAAGCGCCCCCCCCCCCCACCCTGTATCGTTTTCAACTTTATTACAAAAACAATGTTGGTGTATCCTTATTGTAGGGCCCCTGTGCATTTAATCCTGTGCACTTTTTTACCTACAATTTACTACCTTGCAACAAATACATCCATTTGTAAGGTGTTTTAGTGTAAACGTCTCATGATACTTGCTGGTGAGTGATAATAGTCAAACCTCAGACACTTGACTGACATACCTTTGAGTTTAAGGGCCCCAGTGCTTATAAATTGGAAGCTCCCGTACCCTCAGTGCTTACATGAGGCCGGCACTTTTTTGAAGACTGACAAAACAGTGGGCTATTCTGAGTGTCAAAAGTGATGCAGTGAGAAATTTGCTCGGAGTTTGAGGAAAATTTTAGAAATGTTTGAAAATATTGACATAATTTGGTAGAATATAACACAGGCTGTTACCAAAATTTGCGACATTTCAACATACTAAATTCGCGACATTTTGAGAATACCCCTAAAAAAAAAGGCCCCCCCTAAAAATAGGGTAAACCCCCCCCCCTTTGAATACCCTAAAAAATTGCCCCCCCCCCTTCAAATGCTCACCCCCACCTCGGCCATAAATAATGAACCCTCTCTTAAGTATATAGGGACTCAGAGAAAAAACTCTGCAGGTCGATTTTTATCTCAAAATTTTCTGTGTCCGTCAATTTTTAAACGGGCCGTCTCGCACGTGTCGATTTTTAAAAGGGCCGTGTCCAGGCCTCCCACCGATTCCTTTATTCCTTTAAATTTCCTTTAAACTGGGTATGATTCCTTTATTCCTTTAAACTTCCTTTAAGTGGCTTGAAAATTCCTTTATTTCCTTTAAAATGGTCAAATACCATAATCATATCATGGATTTTTTACAACTAGTTCTGTATATATGGTGCTAAAATTCACCAGATTGCACCATTTCAAGTCTAAATTTCCAGATTTTTAAAAAAAGCTCTCCCTCCATAAGCAAGGTCGCCCCACTTATAAAGGGTAATATAGATCTGGGCCTTAATATATTTTCTGCCACAATGCACCAGAATACCACATTTTAAGTCTAGACTTTCCAAATTTTCTCGATACAAGGGGATAGTGACTATGATGATAGTCCATATATGTGAGAGCATAATCATGGCCATCTAAATTTCATCGATTTTTTTTTCTTTTCAAATTGGTCATTCTTGTGCTTCGTCCAGTTCCAATCTGATCCAGAAAAAACAACCTGCCTAAATTCGATGGTGCCAAAATCTACCAGATTGCACCATTTCAGGTTTAGAATTTCAGAAGTTTTCAAAAGCTTTCAAGGTTCCAGCCTCAGTTATAGAGTTACAGGTTTAAGGCTTAAATTTTGTACCAAAATCAAACAGATTGCACCATTTCAGGTCTAGTATTTTCAAATCTTTCAAAAGCTTTCCCTCCTAATACAAGATTCCAGCCCCAGTCATGAAGAATAATACAAATGGGAGGCTTGAATTATGTGCCAAAATGCACCAGAATACACCATTTTAATTCTGAAATTTCCAAAGTACCTAAAACTTTACCTCTAAAAACAAAGTTCCAGTCCCAATCATGGAGGACAGATACTGAGCTTTTATGTTTTGTGCCCAAATCTAGGAGAATGCCCATTTCAAGTCTAGCCTTTGCAAATTCGATTTTTCCAAACCCCCTTAGTTGTACAGCTGCGGACGCACATACTGTTCAGGCGACCATGAATTCACCTTCTACTGTTAGGTCTTTCAAACTTAAATTTTCCGTCAAAATGTGTCGTAGAGCACCGTATGAGTTGTAGAATTTCAAACTTTTCGTAGGCAGGGTAAGGATTGCATCTCCTAAGAACTGAAGCAGAGCAGTGCAGTTAGTATTCTTACCACAGTGAAAAACTGTGCAAGTATTGAGGATGTCTGACTAGCAAAATCCTGCGGACTATTCTATGGACATTTTTTAAAATGTCCCTGTCAGATTCATCAATAAGTTGAATTTTTCTACTCTCAAATGCCAAATCAAAGCAAATCCCTGCAATAACAATACTGTAATCAATATTACATGCTATAATGTCCGTAAATATTGCATTTCAATTCCTTTATTTTGACCAAGATTCCTTTAGAATTCCTTTAAAATTCCTTTATCTTCAGGGAAAAGATTCCTTTAAAATTCCTTTAAGGCGGTCCGGAGGGTGGTGGGAGGCCTGCGTGTCGCACGTGTCAATTTTTACCCATGTAGGGGCACATTAAGGGAGTGTTCATTTATTTGTTACAGGGGGGGGGGGCAAACATTTTCGACCCCTCCTGAGGGGGGCGGTGGGTAAAAAATTCTGACCAGTCTTTTTTTAACAAAAAATAAGCCAGCGCCTTACTATACTGGAGAACTACCAGCCGTGCCTTCGCTCCTCACCAGGCGGCGCACCACGTATTACGTCACATTATCGCCCATTGTCCACGGGCAGAGGTAGTGCTAAGTCAAAGGAGCGTCTCGGTATTTTGGCTCTAGAAGCTTAAGTAATTATCTTACCAACTAACCAAACACATGTACATGCACATACAGTTATATTGCCAGGTAGATACGAGTTGACTGTCTACCACAGCAATGGTAAAGGTATGGGGAGTTGCCCAGTGGGAGACCCGTATGTTAGGGTTGGTGCGCAATTTTTTCCTGTGTCCTGATGCTGGTCGAATAGTAGTATAGTTTAAAGAGGCCCCGACACCTCCACCCCTACTCACAAATACCTAATGGTTAATATAGCCGTGAGTACCATAGTATAGTTTGAATGTCCGACACCTACACGCAAAAGGAGCTACAGTAAAACAAAGCCGACCACCTGAGAGGTCAAGCCACACAGGTGCGAAATTCACAGTTTGGAGAAGAAGCAGGAAGTGACGTAAACGGCGGTAGGCGTGCTAAGCATTGTGGGTATAGGTGCAAGCTGTCAGCATACTGCAGAGGAGGCACAGAACCCCACTTGAAATGTCTATGTTCTATGGAATGTGTGAATAAAAACTTTTAATAATTGAGCAATGGATAAATGATAGCATGTAGATAATCTATATTACAGGCCCAGGATTACAGAATGTCATGAGTCTGTGAAATAAATGTTTAGTGAGGGACACCTTTCTGACCATATATACACGTATATCGACCATGGGCACTGAAATAGCACTGGCCAATATGCTATGCCCTAGGCTTAGTAGATCTACACAATGCCATGTACATGTACCTATATGCTTCCCATCACCACTAATACCGAGGTAGTACTGGTATGGTGCTTCCTACAGTGGCATCCATAAGGGAGTGCTCATTTTTTTTAACAACAGGGGGGGGGGGGGGCGGTGAGATTTCGCGTGAAGCACGCAAATTTTTTGGACCCCCCCCCCCCCCAAGAGGGGTCTAATTTTTTTACCCACCCCCCGGTCAAGGGGTCCAAATTTTTTACCCCCCCCCCCCCCCCGCCAAATCCACCACCTCCCCGTGTAGTGGAGTGTGAGAGTGGCTTCATGACCTTCAAAAATACCCTATATGCAAACTCGGATTGTGTTTCCCTGGACTACTTGAAGCCCCATCTAGTGTGTAACAAATCTCCGCACCTCCTTGCATTACATGGATAATGAATGTTGTTTTAAGTAATTTTTGGTAAAGGAGTCATCATTTAACTGGCAGGCTAATCCATTATTGTGTGTGAATTGCAGGGAGAGCAGGGTTGGGGGGAGGGGGGGCTTGCGTGATACCGCTGTATTAGCTGGCCTATTGAGTTGCCAATTACACTTTATTGATAGACGTGTATCTATTTTTTTTAAAGTCTAGTATCATGCCTGTGACAGAATACTTTCTGAACTAGCTGAAACTGGTAGGTCGACCCTAGACTAAGTAGTGTAGTGAGTGAATACACATCCAGTATGTTGAAGGCATAGCAGGCATGATACATACTCGACCTCTAGTGCAGAGTAACATAGAGAGATAAATTAAGGTGGCATAATCACCAAGAGTATCCGACTCACAATTCTACTACATGGTTAAGTGCGAGTGGTGAGAATGCCCCTTTGAATACAGATGTAGGTTGAGAACACAGGTACTGCATTGTCATAATAGAAAACTGGATAGCATTTGACCCTCTACTGGCCTATCAATACATTCCCGCTCCAAAAAAAATCCTACTTTTCTTCCGTGAAAATATAGTAAACTAAATAGTCTGGAGTAGGCTCAATATAGACACAGACTTTCCTTGTAAGTTTAGGAGTCCATAAATTTGTGTTTCGTTTTTCAAGGGCAATGGGGGTTGTTACATTATGGTCAAAAGACCAGTTTACGAAGGTTTAATAACTGTAATTACCAATCACTGTAGCCTATAGGATGCGCACATGGTTGAATAGAGCACAGAGGGACGTGTATTGACCCTATTTATTGTATGTGTATTGTGTTTATGGATCCCATTGCTATCCAATTGCATACTTACTACTAATATCCATATACATGCATGTAATTATACCCCTTGACAAGAGCATGAAAGCAAAATATTAAGCATAAGTAATAAAACAGTTTAGCATAGTGTTTTTGTTAAGGGGGAGGCTGTTAAATTATTATGTACAAGGGACTGTATTCTACAGTGTGGCCTGGTAAGTAAAGCACTGTGTGAGCCAGCTTTCCCACCTGTACACCTCACCTGCACCTTACCGCCGATGACGTAGCAAGATGGCGAGGTGTCAGGAAAGGCTTGTGGCGGCTCTGTGCCCACCTGCAGTGGTGGGGTGGGCTGTGTAGGGCGTGCATTGGTCTAGCGGGCTCCTTACAGACACCAACAATACCGTTTGATTCTGGTCTTTACAATATATCACAAATATGAAAGGCGAAAATATGGTGTCGCGGCCTCTTTAAAGGGGGGAGTCAACACATTTTGGCGAGGGGGGACGCAAAGTATTCCACTTGCGCTTGAAAAACTTTTCCTAAAGGGGTGCATATAGTGTAGTAATGAGTACCGGTACCCTCCCCACAGGCCGTCAGCTAGAGGTGCTGTGTATGTACTTCTTGACGTGTATATGTATATTGTGATGTATAATACAGGCCGCCAGTTAGAGGTCCCTACAGTGACGTGTATAGGTATATTATGACAGGCCGCCAGTTGGAGGACGTGTATGTATATTGTGAAAGGCCGCCAGTTGGAGGCCCCTACAATGACGTGTGTATGTATATTGTGAAAGGCCGCCAGTTGGAGGCCCCTACAATGACGTGTGTATGTATATTGTGACAGGCTGCCAGTTGGAGGCCCCTACAGCGACGTGTGTATGTATATTGTGACAGGCTGCCAGTTGGAGGCCCCTACAGTGACGTGTGTATGTATATTGTGACAGGCCGCCAGTTGGAGGTCCCTGCAGTGACGTGTATATGTATATTACGACAGGCCGCCAGTTGGAGGTCCCTGCAGTGACGTGTATATGTATATTGTGACAGGCCGCCAGTTGGAGGTCCCTGCAGTGACGTGTATATGTATATTGTGACAGGCCGCCAGTTGGAGGTGCTGCTGGCTGCAGAGAACAAGGCGTACAGCCGGCGGGTGTTACAGACCTTCCAGCGGGGCGTGACGGCTGTCATTCCCGCAGACTACAACGGGGATGCCCTCATGGACGTGCTCGTCACCACCCCCGCCCTCGGGGGAACCGTGGACATCGCTGTCTGCTGGGGGGCCGACGACAACCACCAACAGACCATCGGTAAGTACATGTGTACTAAACTAAACCACAACCAGACCATCGTTAAGTACACGTGTACTAACAGACCATTGGTAAGTACACGTGTACTTAATACAACCACCAGCAGACCATCGGTAGGTACATGTGCACTTAGCACAACTGCCAGCAGACCATCGGTAGGTACATGTGTACTAACAGACCATCCGTAAGTACATGTGTACTTAACACAAACGTCAGCAGATCATTGGTAGGTATACATGTGCTTAAAGCCCCGGTCACACCTACTTGATTTCGCCCGACCAGACTTGATCTGATCCAACCCGACCCAACAGTTGGAAGAGTTTGGCATGCACAACTCTATTAGACCGGCAATGTAAATTAGATCAGATTGTTGGGTCGGGTCCTGTTGTGTCGGGTGAAAAAACGCTAGTGTGGCCGGGGCTTAACAGACCATCAAATAATAAATAGACCAGTAGTAAGTGCACATGCACTAAACAGGCCATTGGTAAGTACACATGTACTAAACTTATTCATGAAGCATACCCGGCTGTAATACAAATGCATCTTTGTTCTCACCTTTGACTGGTGTTATACAGGAGTGGATTATCACGTGTTGTTGTCCCGTTGCAGGAGCCCCGTCCCATGTGCTGGAAGCGGAGGATGAACCCACGCTTTTTGAGTAAGTCTACACGACACACGTCACTTTATCAACTCATTTACTGTGCACACGTGCCAGGTTCTAAGCGATGTCGCAACTATTGAATCAAGCAGTTTAGAGTTTCTTCATTTCCTCCACAGAAGTACTTTATAGCATATTGGAATTCAAAAATAAAAAGTCCCTAGATACTTTTCTCAATACAGAATTTTGAGACACCTTGTGAGACAGAGTGACCCTGAGTTACTTGTGATGTAGACTGTGTGCCTCTAGCTGCTGCAGTGTTTATTGCCTTAGGGTCTCTCCTGAGTCATGGAGACACCTTGTGTGGTACCCTGAGTTAGTTGTGATGTAGATCCCTGTTCCTGCTGCAGTGTTTATTGCCTCAGGGTCTGCCCTGAGTCATGATGATACCTTGTGTGGTACCCTGAGCTAGTTGGGCCTTCTCCTGGTTTAGGTTGCTAATGAAAAGATGGATCCTGTCTCTATCAAACGGATTGCACCCACATTTTCTTTTTTAAAGTAATTTTAAGGCTTGTGGGATATAGCGACGTAATCCATTTCCCCCTTAGCGACCTAAACTATTTCCAGTAAAATATTGAATAATCCTGCGTCACCTACCTTCTTTTCCCCCAAAAAACTGCCCCTATTTTTAGATATCTCCCCATAAAAAAAAACCTTTTTCCCGGGGGGAACTTCCCTCCCAACAGATGTCGTTCCACACAACATGTAACTCTCCCCCAGAACGATTATGTCGCTACTGATTGATTCACTATTGTTGCAGTGCCTTTTATAGGTACAGAGAGGATGATGCAATACACTTACAGACATGAGTCTAGACATGCGTCTAGACATGACTATGATAACCTTTGACCTATTTGTCTGGGTACTCAATGGCCAATTAAGGGCCAATCAAAAACCAATCACACTCCACTCATACTCCACTTGAACTATGCCCTGCTGTGTTCCTCCACCCCCAGCCCCCCCCCCCCCCCCCCCCCCTTACGCTACACATGGCATGACATAACACAAAGCATGAAGTAACTGAAAACAATAAGCATCAGTCACCCTTTTTCGTATACAGTGTAGTGTATGCAGTAACCCAAGATAATCACTTATCTCACCTCAGACAGAAGTATGAGTGGAGAGTGATTGGTTTTTGATTGGCCCTTGATTGGCCATTGAGTATGCAGACTCATTCTAGGAACAGTGTTATTGAGGGGGTATTTCAGTTACCCCCTTCACGGATTCTCCTTTTCCATGCAACCCAACGTTTTACCATGAAAAATGAGACTTTTAGCGACCTATATGTTCCAGAGCGACCTAAAGCAGGAGAAGGCCCTTAGTTGTGATGTAGATCCGTCTTCCCTCTGCATTGTTTTATTGACTCAGAGTCATGGAGATACACAGGGAGGTACCCTGAGTTAGTTGTGATGTAGATGCCTCTTGCTGTCGCAGTGTTTTATTGACTCAGGGTCTGAGTTAGTTGTGATGTAGATCCCTCCTTCTGCTGCAGCTACAACCAGGACATGTTGCCGGACTTGCTCGTGGAGTCGGAGGGAAAGCGGCACATCATCATGTTCGAGTAAGTTTTACTAAATATCTGGTTAATATTTGATTATATATCTGCTGCCTCACACTCAGGTTTTATCGCATTAAATTATTAATGCATTTATGCATCATGCCAACCATTGAGAAAAGCTCATGAGCTTTGGTCTGTTTTAGGGTTATTTCAGAAGTACCCCGTCAGGCCATATTCCACAAGGCTGTAGGGCAAATGGAAAGTGGCCTGATAGTCAACAAGTGAAATAACCCTGCAACAGATCAAATCAAGTGTTCTTTCATATTAATTTTTTACTTTTCTCCGATTCACATTAAGAAAAAAGATAAAAAGTTGATCCTGGTTTAAACAAGAAAAGCCCATTTTCCAACCCGTTGAATACCTCATGCCCGTATGTCACAGCCCTGGTACGTCATCAAATGGAGCCTCATTCTGGACAAATAAGAGGGGGGTTTGTTTACATTTTTGTGGAATCAGCTTCATATATAGCCCGGACTGTCCCATATCACACTCTCCGTCCCCACAGCTCCCACAAGAACATCACGCGGCACGTGTTCCGCGAGATGGACGGGGAGATGACGCCGTTTGCCAAGAACGCATCGCACGCCTTCATCGACATGGACGCGGACTTCATGGCAGACCTGGTCCTCAGTACCGAGACGGGCTACGAGTTCTGGATAAACAAGGTACGGTACAAGACGGGCTACGAGTTGTGGATAAACAAGGTACGGTACGAGACGGGCTACGAGTTCTGGATAAACAAGGTACGGTACGAGACCGGCTACGAGTTGTGGATAAACAAGGTACGGTACCGAGACGGGCTACGAGTTCTGGATAAACAAGGTATGGTACGAGACGGGCTACGAGTTCTGGATAAACAAGGTACGGTACGAGACCGGCTACGAGTTATGGATAAACAAGGTACGGTACGAGACGGGCTCCGAGTTCTGGATAAACAAGGTACGGTATGAGACAGGCTACGAGTTCTGGATAAACAAGGTACGGTCCCTAGACGGGCTACGAGTTCTGGATAAACAAGGTACGGTACGAGACGGGCTACGAGTTCTGGATTAACAAGGCACGGTACGAGACGGGCTACGAGTTGTGGATAAACAAGGTACGGTACGAGACGGGCTACGAGTTCTGGATAAACAAGGTATGGTACGAGACAGGCTACGAGTTGTGGATAAACAAGGTACGGTACGAGACGGGTTCCGAGTTCTGGATAAACAAGGTACGGTACGAGACAGGCTACGAGTTCTGGATAAACAAGGTACGGTACCGAGACGGGCTACGAGTTCTGGATAAACAAGGTACGGTACGAGACGGGCTCCGAGTTGTGGATAAACAAGGTACGGTACCGAGACGGGCTACGAGTTGTGGATAAACAAGGTACGGTACGAGACTGGCTACGAGTTCTGGATAAACAAGGTATGGTACGAGACGGGCTACGAGTTCTGGATAAACAAGGTCAGGGTTAGACATAGACAACAGCCAGAAGGGTATTATATATCACAATGTCCTCAGCACCGAGACGGGCTACGAGTTCTGCATAAACAAGGTGTGTAGACAAATGTCTACGCCCATTGATACCATCTCTGATGTATTTCACGAGTGGAGGCTGAGGGCTGTATCCCACAACGCCAACATTTTTTAATTATTTTTGCCGAAATTCGTTAGAGACAGTATCAATGTAATTGGCAATTGTGTTTATTACTGTGGATTGATTCCTGCTCTGGTTCTATAATTAAGTATGCACAGTTGCTACTCTTAGCTTGACGCTGCTTTTGGGCGGGTTTCTACATCTACTGTGCTGATTCTGGTAGTGAACCTGACTTCTGACTCATGTTTTCTATCAATAGTCAAGGTCTGGGTTGAACACAGGTTCTCAGCTTTTATGGGTACGCATCTTATACATTATATTGCACCAGTCATAGACAGCCATGGCAGAGACAGTCATGGAAAGTAGGAAATTTTGATAAGTTTTGATAATTTTGGGAACCCTGAATTTATCGTACAATATTGTGTTTGTTGACAGGGCGGCCATCTTTACCTCAACTACACGGTAGAGCGGCCGGCCGAGTGGAAGGAGCCGAACATGGTCGTGGGGCAGGCTGCATTCACAGACATCAGTAAGTTGACAATTTTATCTTCCGAAAATTCAGAAAATAAGGCCGGTGAAATCCATTAACTAAAAGTAAGATTGTGTATTAACAATGGCGTCTTGTGTTGCAGACCAGGAGGGGCTCCCCAACATGCTGGTCCCCGTCTGTAAGATGCGGAACAAACGCTGCACCAACAGCGCCATCTACGGCCTCACACACCCCAACGATACCGTATGTTAATTAGTCTTACTTTTCATTGTCCCTAATTGTATTCATCAACCTTGATGCGACTTTCACCGACCTTGATGTGACTTTCAACGACCTTGATGTGACTTTCAACGACCTTGATGTGACTTTCACCGACCTTGATGTGACTTTCACCGACCTTGATGTGACTTTCACCGACCTTGATGTGACTTTCACCGACCTTGATGTGACTTTCACCGACCTTGATGTGACTTTCACCGACCTTGATGTGACTTTCACCGACCTTGATGTGACTTCACTGACCTTGACATAAATTTCACTAAACTTGATGTGACGGAAATCAAACCTCATATGAAAACATTTTATAAAGAGAAACTATCTGACTCCTACTGTTTCTTATAAACTCTTGTCCTTGATTCACAGCTGAAGAAGATTTACGACAACTTTAACTTTGATAGTGGCAAGTCGTGGGGGTTCACCCCTCTGCGGGCGTGGCCGTGGTTACCAATCACCCTCAGGTTTGGAGACTACAACATGGACGGCTTCCCGGACATGATCCTCTTCCTGGAGTACTACACGTAAGTTGTCACTAACCACAACAGGACAACATAGCAAATAACATGGTGGGATGTTATTCTGTTTGTTACAATACATATAGATAGGACATAGCCTTATCAATTCTGTTAGCTCTATACATGTAAATGTCAATTGATGATAACTTTACATTTAACAATCTATTGGCTGTATAGAGTATCAATGCGTGCTGTTTATCTCGTAACAGGAATACCAGTATGGCCGACACGTGAGGCCGTTATATAACAATACACCTCTATATAAGACGCTTACCACTTATAGCAATTGTTAAAAACTACCTAAGAGAAAACAAAAATGTCTAGAATACAATACCCCAAACCCCATCTATGAAAATGTGTTTGTCTAGGTCTAACTTCAGGAATAAGAAACACTTTAGAAAGGTTGTATATAGCTTAGGGTACCCAGAAATGGTATATATATCTCCAGAAATTACAACTCTAGGCTTCATCAAGAACTAAGGTGTAATGTTACCATTGGTCCTGATTAACTGCTTTATCACCATAGATTTATAAGAACAGTTCTAATAGTATTAGAGCCATATGACTGACTGGCTTGGGGATGGTGCATTCAATGCACTAGAGTCTCTTCATCACATACATGAGTCTGTACTCAGGTAGTTCTTGTTGAAGCTCACAGTACTGTACAGTACAGTGGGACAGCTTGTACATATATAACCATGGTGTTCACCCTACACCCTCCCTCCTCCCTCACCTCCTCCCCCCTCCCCCCTACACCTCCAGCTACTGTACCCTTTCCCTTTGCCAAAAAGCCTGTCATATGAACATAGCAAGCCAAACCCTCATATAAGCCGCACCCCATAGACTAATCATATAAGCCCTTAAAGAGTTTGGGTAGGCCTACTTAAGTGTTGCAGTATGCTTTTAAAAACCCTTGTATAGGCCACGCCCTATATAGGTATATTTGATATAAATCTTGACATACAAGCCATAACTTCTACAGAATTGGTCCCCTGAATTGTCATGAAGTCAGAGTTTAGCTGCGGAATCACTTCATAGGCAGGGTTTTAGCAGGTTTTGGATATGCTTATCTCACACTGGTTGTAACTTTACTACCTGGTACATTGTATAGCATATGTTGATCAATGTCAATATATTCCATACTTCCCTGTGGCATTACTAACCCAAAACTCCATGGTAATGCGTCTGGACCGTGTACGCCTTGAGCGTATGCCTGGCATGTAGGGCCTCAAGTGCACAGCACGAGACAGCTTTACACGCCAGGCATACGCGAAAGGCGTACAACAGTCCAGACGCATTACTCTGTGGTTTTGGCTCTATTATACCTAGCCATCCCTCGTGAAAGCCCACTGCAGTTTAGGCCATGAGAACTGAGGTTTGAGTTAACTATCAATGTAATTTTTCATTATCATAAAAAACGGACAAAAAAGCGAATTGGTAGGCCTACCAGGTAGCCTTTAATTTAAAAGCCATCACAAACCCCTTATAAATAAGGAGAAAATGCCATTTATTTAGCTGTCTGACGTCTTGTCGATATGAGCATATAAACGACCATGACCTTGACAGTTGCTGAGCTGAACCCTGACCGTCGCTTTGTGACAACAAAAAACTCACACACTCGGTGATTAAACAACAAAAGCAATGAGTTCTGTTGAGTAGGCCTATCGTGGGGCGTGACTATTTGGATATGAGCGGGGAGCGGGCTACGACCCGGCTGCAGTCAGGGTACCTAATTCCCACCATGGCCGCTAGTTCTAAATTCACCCCCTTCCCGCCCATAGGTGGGCATTTGGCTGTACGCCCACAGCTAGTCCGAGCCATGGGCGTACAGCCATACGCCCACAAGTGGGCATATGACATTTATATTCCACACTGTGGACTGGGAGCCATACAGACTCCTGGGCTTAATGAATGTGATTATCATATGGGTCCTATATTAACACACACCCTATACTTACAGCACGAGTGGCGCCGTACAGAAGGCTGTCCTGTTCCAGAATGTTCCGTGTGCGGACGGAGCAGAGATGTGCCTCAAGAACCGAACCTTCACCCCCGACCTGGGCAACGAGATCAGTGCCTACACAGGGGTCATACTGGGGTCATTCTTTGACCTCTACGAAGATGTAAGTTATATACAAGGTCATACAGGAGTCATTCTTTGACCATTACAAAGATGTAAATTATACACCTGGGTCATTCTTTGACCTCTACGAAGATGCAAATTATATACAACGTCGGTCATTTTTGTGCCTCTACATGGGTAAAAATCGGCACGGCGACACAGCCGTTTTAGGCCTTTTTAAAAATCGACGGACACAGGAAAAAAGTGGGATAAAAATCGACCTACAAAGATTTTTATATGAATTCCTATATATGTATAAAAATCTCGACATGGCGACACGGCGACATTCTGGGGACCCATGTAGAGGCACATTCTTTGACATCTACAGAGACATGGTATTATGAAAACATATTACATTATGAAAGAGTCAAGTGCCAGTTTCCTACCTTGCTGTATTGTATCAACCCCCCCCCCCCCCTTCCTGCTGAGTGATCTGCTGTATTGTACCAACTCCCCTCCCCTTTGCCTTACAGGGTGTGTTGGACATTCTGTTGGTAACGGTGACGACAGGCAAACAAAGCCAGAACAAGACGCACGTGGTACGAGCCATCAGGCAGACCTCGACCACCGATGCCTGCTTCATGAAGGTCACCGGTAGGTCACCGCTAGTCACCTCTACTTGACCTTCACTGACCTTGGTGTGACCTTCATTGATCTTGAGGACACCATCACTTTACAAGAACCAACTGACATCAAACTAAACTTGGCTTAAGTGAATGAAATGCCTCGAATATATTTCCTTGATTGGCCTGTGCTTTCATTTAAATTAGTTCTAGAGTAATCACACATAGCTTTGTTAGCTTCAATATAAACAAAGTGTATAAACTCTATAAAACACTCAGTAAGTGAGAAGTGTTACGAGGTGTTGTTTGTTTGTTTCAGTGACTAACGGGTTGTGTTACAAGAACTGTCTTGATGGCCGACAGGTGGGTGCCGCTTTGTCTATATGTTTATCCTTAAAAGTTACCTTCAACAGAAGTCTAGTACAACGAACAACTCAGTATAACCTGGCAATAGTGTTTAACAATACACTATATTGAAGTGGCTATTGTCAGCCACAAACAATTCAAACCATGTTGGACAGCCAGTCCTGCAGTTAGCCAATTTGTAGGAGCGGATAAATTTCTGCAGGACCGGATACCAAAATCAAAGAACAAAATTCAGTTTCAGTTTTGTTTATTGCACAACTAGTCCCAGAGGACTTTTTTCTGTGCACACGTAGTGGAACATACAATCATTTTGTTGCAACTACGATGCTGCTTTAAATTGCCTAGAATATTAGTGTGCTCTTGGAATATTTGAAAAATTCAGTTTTTGGAAAGCCCAGAATGTGCAGGACATAGAACAGCAGTCATTCTGCCAGACATTGCCACTCAGGTTAGGTTTCAGTTTAACTATTGGCTTTGTTAGTGTGTATTTGAGATGTGTGTAACACATGTGTAGTAGTAGATGTGATGACTGACAGGTGTCATGTTGTTCCAGCCGTATGGCGTCAACGTGCCGGGTCCCGTGGTGAGGTTCAGCACCGTCAGCGTCAACGGGGACAGCGTCAGCAGCGCAGGTAAACATGTTAATACTGTACACTAAATAAACACGCTAATACTGTACACTGAATAAACACGCTGATACTGTACACTTAATAAACATTCTAATACTGTACACTAAATAAACATGCTAATACTGCACACTGAATAAACATGCTAATACTGTACACTAAATAAACATGCTAATACTGTACACTGAATAAACATGCTAATACTGTACACTAAATAAACACGCTATAACATTACGTAAACACACTCAGTGACATGGTGTCAGCCGATAAACACGCTAATACTGTACACTAAATAAACAAGCTAATACTGTACACTGAATAGACACACTGATACTGTACACTAAATAAACACAGTAAACACACTCAGTGTCATGGTGTCAGCAGGTAAACACGCTAATACTGTACACTGAATAAACACGCTAATACTGTACACTAAATAAACATGCTAATACTGTACACTGAATAAACATGCTAATACTGTACACTAAATAAACATGCTAATACTGTACACTAAATAAACATGCTAATACTGTACACTGAATAAACATGCTAATACTGTACACTAAATAAACACGCTATAACATTACGTAAACACACTCAGGGACATGGTGTCAGCCGATAAACACGTTAATACTGTACACTAAATAAACACGCTACAACATTACGTAAACACATTCAGTTACATGGCGTCAGCCGGTAAACACGCTAATACTGTACACTAAATAAACACGCTATAACATTATGTAAACACATTCAGTGACATGGCGTCAGCCGATAAACACGCTAATACTGTACACTAAATAAACACGCCATAACATTACGTAAACACACTCAGTGACATGGTGTCAGCTGGTAAACACGCTAATACTGTACACTAAATAAACACGCCATAACATTACATAAACAAACTCAGTGACATGGTGTCAGCAGGTAAACACGCTAATACTGTACACTAAATAAACACACTATAGCATTAAGTAAACACACTCAGTGACATGGTGTCAGCTGGTAAACAAAACACTCAGTGTCATGGCGTCAGTAGCGCAGGTAAACACGCCAATACAGTAAGTGACATCGTTTACAAAGTAGACAAGCTAAGTGGCATGGTGTATGAAATAAATACACTGTCAAAAGGCGATGTGAAATACTGATAGATTAACTAAACACACATCATGAAGTAAGGCAGCAAAGTCAGTTTGGAAGCCTTGTGTAGATACAAACTAGTATTGAAGCTGAAGACTTAAGTGTCCTCTTCCATTGAGCCCCCACTCTACCACCCTAAACCACACCAGCTGTCCTGTAGGCACTAGACACTACACCATACATCCACTACAAGTCTTGTAATGCATTCATCCATGACATGTTCTGAATGGCTACATTCTGTCTCTTACAGCCACACAGCCACACAGTCCTCCCACTACTCCCTCCACCTGCCCCACGTCATGTTCTGTACTTGTCTCTTACAGCCACACAGTCCTCCCACTACTCCCTCCACCTGCCCCACGTCATGTTCTGTACTTGTCTCTTACAGCCACACAGTCCTCCCACTACTCCCTCCACCTGCCCCACGTCATGTTCTGTACTTGTCTCTTACAGCCACACAGTCCTCCCACTACTCCCTCCACCTGCCCCACGTCATGTTCTGTACTTGTCTCTTACAGCCACACAGTCCTCCCACTACTCCCTCCACCTGCCCCACGTCATGTTCTGTACTTGTCTCTTACAGCCACACAGTCCTCCCACTACTCCCTCCACCTGCCCTACGTCATGTTCTGTACTTGTCTCTTACAGCCACACAGCTGACCCAGTCTACCCACTACTCCCTCCACCTGCCCTACGTCATGTTCGGGCTGGGCATGATGCCTAACTTTGTGGACACTGTCAGTGTGGGCATCCCCGTACTCAACAAGAAGACAGATGTAAGTCTCCTGCTGCCACGTGTACTGTAAAACCTCATCTAAATCAATATACCCTAAAACCTAAGCTATATCAATACTATATATTTAGTGAATATTTTTACAACAAAGCCAACCGTAAGATTCTATTCTTTCAATAGTTTTAATCAAACTCATGATCACATTGGTCTAATAGCCCTTAACAAATGGTCCTAAAATTTATAATTCATTGGCCTGCCCAAGAGCCCTGTGTTTAAAGTTGCCTACATCTGTCAGCTTGTACTTTAAACTGTAACATCTCCTGTTGGTGTTTCAGACGGTGCAGAAGCGGGACTGGACGCAGATCATCCCCAACTCTCAGCTGGTGGTGATCCCGCACCCCAACGACCAGCCCAGCGGGTAGGTACACTAGTAGTAGTCCAACCTACCCTACCGGCCCCTGTCCTACCCCTACCCTACCCTGCCTACCCTGCCCTACCTCACCCTACCCTACCCCACCCTACCCTACCCTGCCCCACCCTACCCTACCCTGCCCTACCCACCCTACCCTATCCTACCCTACCCTACCCTAACCTAACACAACTCTCAGCTGGTGGTGATCCCGCACCCCAACGACCAGCCCAGTGGGTAGGTACACTAGTAGTAGTCCAACCTATCTTACCCTACCCTACCCTACCCTACCCCACCCTACCCTACCCTACCCTACCCTACCCTGCCCTGCCCTACACTACCCTACCCAACCTACCCTACCCTACCCAACCTACCCTACCCTACCCTACACTGCCCTACCCTACACTACCCCACCCTACCCTACCCTGCCCTACCCTACACTACCCCACCCTACCCTACCCCACCCCACCCCACCCTACCCTACCCTACCCCACCCTACCCCACCCTACACTACCCCTACCCTACACTACCCCACCCTACCATACCCTACACTACCCTGCCCTACCCTACACTACCCCACCCTACACTACCCCACCCTACCTACCTACCCAACCCTACCTTACCCTACCCTACCCTACCCCATCCTACACTACCCTACCCTACCAACCCTACCCTATCCTGCCCTGCCCTACCCTACCCCACCCTACCCTACCACACCCTACCCTATCCTACCCTGCCCTGCCCTGCCCTGCCTTACCCTACCCTACCCTACCCTACTCCTACACTCCCTTACCCTACCCTGCCCTGCCCTGGCTTACCCTGCCCTGCCTTACCCTACCCTAACCTACTCTACCCTAACCTAACTCAGCTAGTGAAGACCCCACACCCCAACGACCAGCCCGGAAGGTAGGTACACTAGTACCATAAAACCTCTGATAAGACCATCTCTTTTGGGAAGTTCATGCCCAATTCAGTTTATAACGTTGTCCCACTGTCTTGGGTCGGCTTACAAGGGAGCATTAGAGTTTAAAACTAGTTAGATGTTCCCAAAAATTCGCCTTATAAATATTTCATTGAATAAATACAGCTTTCCTGTATATTTCCATTGACACAATTAAATATGTAACATGATGAAGGAATGATGCCATCAGGCTCTAACATAATCACTAGTACTAGGGGCCATGTTGTGGTCCAACAGTGAAACCTAGCTCGGCCAAACTTAGCCAGAAAGGCAGCTTCTTTATATTACGTTCATATTAAACAGAAAATAATACAATTTTATTTGTTAGCAGGAAAAGGAGCGAAATCTCTGACTTCATTTTGCAATAGATATTTGTATATTTTGATGAATTGAATGTATTTTTCTCCATGTCTATAACTTATTGTTGTTGCTATAATTGTTGTTGTTGCTATAACTGTTGTGGTTGTTGTAGGTGGGTGGTGAAGCTGTTCGTGACCCCGAGTCAGTCGGTTCTCATCACGGGGGCGGCGCTGCTCGGGACATGCGGGTTTGTGGCGGGTATCATCGGGATCCTGCACTGGCAGGAACGGGTAAGTTATCACAGTGTAGAGGCACGGATTACTCACACCTTGGTGATAAATCCGCAGGGAGGTATCACTTGGGTAATCCTGCACCCCTATGTAAGGACCATACCGATCCAGTAACGTACGGTGCGGTTAAGTTGCCGGATGGGGAAGTAGCTCAGTGGTAGAGCACTGGCTCCGGAGTCAGGAGGTCGTGGGTTTGAATCCTGTTTTCTCCAGATGACTTTTCCGTGACCGTTAAAACTGTATAGGGCACGTCCTCTCACACTCTACAAATCCTACTCATTTAACTGTGTTACTCTGAAACAAAGTACGGTTAACTTCCATTTAAAGGGACTCGCTGCAAAGGTCTGTGCTGGGACCTTGTGTATGTCAGAAAAACGATATTGCATTACATGGCTTGTGCTGCCCTCTAATGGCATATGTTTATAAGATATGTATGAACCACTACCTCACCAGCTCCATGCATTGACACTGGAGTTGGTAGTATAGTAGTTACCAAGTCTGCCTTCAAATCAGAAGGTTTGGTGTTCAATCCCAGCAGGTCCCACTAGATTTTCTTTGATAAAAAAGAAGTATTCTTTCCAGAAAAGGGGGGGGCACATCTTGTCTACATGTGTTTTGAATTGTCATATAGGCCTAGACTATACCAGAGGACTATGATATATAAGTCCCAACTTAAATGGCACGGGTATAGAATCTTTAGTGAAGTTTTCTTTTCTTAAAATGAGTATTACAGAAAAATGAGTACCGTGACATGTGATTTTTTTTCCATTTCCGATTTGATTATGTTTTCAATTACTATAATCCAAAGTGGTTAGCAGATGGCAATAGAACAACATGTTTATCTGACCGCTAAATAAAAGTTCTTCCATAACCATAGTTAAGGGGCTGTCCATAAATGATGTCACACTGGAGGGGATGGGTGGGTATTGGTCCGAGTGTGACAAAGTGTGACAGGGGGGTGGGGGGTGTAAAGCCCAGTGTGACGTCACACTTTGGAAAATGGAAATAAAAGCTATTTAATCAAATTATTAGGGCCTAAGGTACCGGTAAGCATGTGAGGGAAAGCCATTATTTCCTCCAGATTGTCAAGTGTCTAGACAAAAGCTATTGCTCAAATTGCACAGTGATGAGAAAGCTGTTTTTTTTGAGTGACCTAACAAGAGGGTATATGGAGGGGAGTCCCCGTGTCGCCTGTAGATTGTAAGAAATGACCATGTCGCCTGTCACTTAAATCCCCATGTCACCTTTAAGAGCCTGTCCTGTCACATGTTGATTTTAAGAAATGACCGTCCATCAAATTTATCCATCCATCCCCATTAACCCTTTAAGGACGCATGTAGCTAAAAGACGACATTGGTTGTCATGATGCACCAGTGCAACCACGGTGAGTAACTCGTCGGTAAGTACTGCATTAGTACATCATGCTGACCCTCCGGTAGTGTCTCAACCTCATAGGGTCGCATGTTTGAATGCAGCACTGGCGAGTTACTTGCCAGTGTTGCATTCATGCATCATGCCAACCAAGGCATGATGCTTTAAGGCATCATACTGTCCTTATAGGATTAATAGACCTTTTTTAAAAAGCATTTGGTTAAAAATATATTCAAAACATGATATGCATGTATGATCTTCGGCAATGCAGCTTCTAGGATCGGCACAGTATTAAACTTGCCATAATCAGACCCCCGTGAGTGGCCTTTCGGATTGTCCTAAGTTAGGGGCGCGGGTTATATGCAAGTAAGGCTTATCCTTAGCACTGTCATAGCGTCCCAATACGGGTAGTAAAAAGGGCCTTCCAAAAGCCAGGATTTTGTGTTTGCATTGGAAACAATACGCTATGGCAGGGCCCCTCATGAAAGTACCGGCAGTCCTAAGGATAAACGTGAGGTTTTACGGTACGCTTTTCAAATGGGTGGGGGGGGGGGGGGGTATCTGCGCATTTGTGACATAATTTTCTAGGGGGTGTTGGCTGATGTGTGACAAAGTGTGACAGGGGGGTGGGTGGGTCTTGAAAATGGCCCAAAATAGTGTGACGTCATTTATGGACGGTCCCTAAGAGTTTTTCATGTGGCTTTACAATAGAATTGAGCACTGTAACATGCCATTTTCTTTACATTTGTTACTTCCTAATATAATAAACTATTTCTATGCGCAGTTATTTGCAGATATCAATAGAATTTCTAGATCATCTTACAGGTCAAAATTCCCTTTAATAAAGGGTTCAAGGGATGAAATTTCTCGTTTTTTTGTTTTTTTCCCCATCATTGAACGTTGTCCTTCCCCGCGATCTAAGTTCTGTGTTATACTCTATACAGGGATGAAAGTCTTCAAGTTTTTCCCTGAAATCAGGGTTTTTTCAGTCACTAAAAATACAATCAGGGATATTCATTTTCGAGTACCATATCTCATTTAATCTTTTTTTTTTTTTGACAAATTATTTTTCATTAATTTTATTTTTACTAAAATAATGAAAAAAAGGGGGGGAAATCCTCTCATAACTCCCCAAAATAAAAAATAAATCGACTGATTCGCTTCCAGTAGTCTTATATACACACAGATGGGCTCCATTGCACTGGTCTCAGTGTCAAGGTTTTCAGGGAAAATCTCAAGTTAACTTGAGAAACCTTGAGGCCCAAGCTCCTACTGTAATGCTATGTGTTTACACTCTTCAACAGCTCCTTACCGTAAAACCTCGCGTATAAGCCGCGGCTTGTACGCGAATCAGACTCAGCTTTCTTTTGATACCAAACATGCCTATATAGGGTGCAGCTTATACGAGAGTTTTTATAAGTATACTACAGTACCAAATTAACAATTCTCAGATGGCCTCTGCGGCTTATAGGATCGCACCAAACTCGGGGTGCGGCTTATACGCGAGTTAGGCTTATACGCGAGGTTTTACGGTAGTCTCTAAAGTGCATGTACCCATGCTTGGAGAAGGTTCACTCTTCAGCAGATCTTTAGGCAGTCAGTAAGGCATGACTGCCATGGGTCATGTGCTTGGAGAGCAGATGCTCATGGCGCTACTAAAATGTATCAAATTGCAGCCGCTACTAAAATGTATCAATTTGCTGCCGCTACTAAAATGTATCAATTTGGAAGGGAGGGCTAATTTTTTGGTTAGGCAATTTCATCAATGTAGGCCTACTAACTGTGGCCTAGACTATTGAAAACAAATCTTCAAGTTTTTTTATCAAACCTGACTTTCATCCCTGTCTATATGTCACACACCAAGCAGGAGCAGGTTCTTATGAGGTAGTATACACCATACCCCCTGTACATATACTCTATATGCCACACACCGCCCATACGCGGCAGGCAGGAGCAGGTTCTTGCATGGCACCATAAAACGTTGCGTATAAGCCTCACCCCCAAGTTTGACAAATCATATTATAGCTGCAGATAATTACTGGACATCGATTCTCTGTCTCTTTGTAGCTCTATAGTGATCGATGCCCAGTTTTATACTTCAGACCAGTGGCTCATTTTGGCTGTTTTTCGCCTCACAGATTGCTCCTAGCGCAAAATCCTGACTAGGTGTCAATATATTCTCTATGCCAATGTGTAATATGAGGGTAGAAAACAGTGGAACCTCAGTTAGAAAAAATCCTACTGAACAGTTTTTGAGAAAATTAGGGTTTTGTTGCCCTTTTTTGCTGTTTTTAGTACATTTCCTACATAACCCGTGAACGTCAGCATTTCTCAATTTTCAGGTATTTAGAATTAGAATTTGACATTTTTTTATTCGCAGTAGGATTCCTGAATACCGAGCCATTCTAGAAAAGCTATTCTTTGGAAAAAATACTTAGTATTTCTTGATGATTTTCGTTGCACAAATTTAGGTTGTAATATAAAAACTGCATTGTCATCCAATCAAAGTGTTTATGCACTGTTGATGGTCACCCCCTCCCACCCTCTTCACTGTGCATTGAAGGAGAACAGGCAGGGGAGGTACACGTGTCTGTATATAGCTGTTGACCTGGGTGCTGGGTGCATTTTTAATTTATGGGGTGCCAACTGTTCATGAAAGAAAATTCAAATAGATTTTTTTTTTTTTAGTATCAGATTAATGCAACTACAAGTCGTGATAGCACTTAAAGCATTCTATTTGCATTAATATGAATGGTGGCCACCTTATGGGGTGCCAAATATTCATGAAAGAAAAATTGATAAGAATTTGTTTTTTATTAGCATTAAATTGATGCAACTACAATTCGAGATTGCATTTCAAGCATCGGGGCATTCAATGAATGGTAGTCATCTTAAATATATGGGGTGCCAACTGTTCATAAATAAAAAAAAGAATAGAATTAGTTTTTTATTAGTATCAGATTAATGCAACTACAATTTGTGATTGCACTTAAAGCATTGTGGCATGAAATGACTGGTAGTCACCTTGAATGTATGGGGTGCCAACTGTTCATGAAAGAAAAAAAAGAAAGTTTTTTTTTTAAGAATCAAATTAATGCAACAGCAACTCAAGATTGCATTTAAGGTGGGTCAATGCCTTGATGTAAAAGTAGCTAGATTTTCGTCAGCTTTTCACCATAAGACCATAATAGCATACACTTTCCAAAGAAACTGAGAAAATAGGGGGGTCCCGGGCCATTTTCTGAGATATTTAAGCCTTAAGTTAATGTCTTATGTGATGGATTATACAGTGTTTTGCCACATATCTACATGAAATTGTATTGAAAAGTAGCTAAATTTCTATATAACTCTCCCAGAGTATAGGCTTTGATGTTTTCTATCTAGAGAATATATTTTCAACACATGGTCCCGCACATATTTCTAAGGTTTAGACCCATCGAAATAAAAAAGTTGAAAAGAAGTAGAAATATACTGAGGGCTACCTATGTATGACTTCCAATGAGGACAACCACTACAGACTGCATAGCGCAGTGGTAGAATGGATGCCTTTATATTCAAAGGTTGGTGGTTCTTGCCCCTGTCAGGGAAAATCCATATACTATTTTATGACCATTTGATATTACTAAGGCCAATTTGAAACAAGGGTGCCCTGGTGTTGTATGTTTAACTAGAGAATGTACCTGCGCAGAAAACGGTGCAGTGGACGAAAAAGGCATCATATTGACCCACCTTAAGCATTATGGCATTCAATGATTGGTGGCCATCTTGAACCTATGGGGTGCCAACTCTTCATGAAAAAAACAACTAAATTGGATGTATTTAACAGTTTAAAATTAATGCAACTACATTTCAAGATTGCATTTAAAGCATTGTGGCATTCAATGAATGGTGGCCATCCTAAACCTATGGGGTGCCAACTGTGTTTGAAAAAGGTATCAAATAGAAATGTTCTTATATAAATATCAAATTAATGCAACTACAATTCTTCATTGCACTGAAAGCATTGTGGCATTTAGTAAATGGTAGCCATCTTGAATGGGTTGAATGAAGGAAAAATCAAATAGGATTTGTTTTTTGATAGTATCAAATTAATGCAACTACAAGTCAAGATTGCATTTCAAGCATCGGGACATTCAATAAGTGATAGCCATCTTGAATCTATGGGATGGCAACTGTTCATGAAAGAAAAATAGAATAGATTTTTTTTATTAGTATCAAACTACTGCAACTGCAATTCGAGATTACATTGAAAGCTTGGTGGCATTCAATCAATGGTTGCAATCTTGAATTTCGAAATGAACATACACACAGACATATAGGCATGAACATGGTGTTCTCCTTCATATAGATATTCATGGATTTCTACTTCTAATAAATATAGCTTTCTGTTACATGGATGTCGATGTCCAGTTTTAGATATATATCCATATAGTGCATTGGAGTGCTATAATGTTGGACTGCTGTATATTTTTATTTTGGCGACTTTGGTCCTGCAGTGTTTATCTAAAAACTTGCGTATAAGCCCAGCCTATACATGGCAATCTGACTTGCGTATTAGCCCCAGCCCATACTCAAGGTTTTACGGTAATAATCCAGGATAAATAAAAACTTTTAACACACTCTCTGTATTCTACTCATTATGCCAAGTTGCTTGATCCCCCTTTTTCTTGTGGCAGTGAAAGTTTCAGCGTCAAGTATTGAGAAAAACAAGGAAAACAATATTTCAACAAGTCCCACTTTGTTTATGATATTTACTGATGTGTTGTTATGTTGTTACAGAGAGAAGACATGAAGGAGAAGAGACAGGAGTCTCACAAGTTCCACTTTGACGCCATGTAAGGGTTCATGTTCCTGCCACCAGGCGGCCCTGTAGGATGTCAGTTCATGTTGCTGCCACCAGGGCTCCCTGTCGGAGTAGCTTCAACGCGTGGCAAACACTGGCCGCACGACCAGGCGGCTTTAGGGACAGAATGGGAAATAATTTTAAATGGACACAAGGAAATTACGCCTTGGCCAACTTCAGCGGTTACTTGCTTTGTATTGTCAAAGGTATAGGGCGCCTAAGTCTTCCGATAAAATGTTGTCCTAATTTTTTCCGTGTTTCTAACCAAAAATACCCACATGTACAGTAGCCTGTACAGGTCCCAGATCTAAAATGTTAAGACTATTAGTGGAGATATGTGGAGATGAATATTTCCGTGCATCATTTAAGCCTGCAGAAGTTGGCTATCTCGTAACGAGACTTAGGTGCCCTATAATGAAAACATGTTAATTCAACATAGAGTTAAGACTTACAGTAGTAGCAGATGATCAATATGAGTATTGTGTAGAATTGTGGCAGTCTGGCTGCCATTAGGCGCGGTGTAAGTCTTCCATGTTTGTCATATGGTGCTGGAGACGGTGGGTACTGTCTTAATTGACTCAGGGTTAATACCCTGAGGCATATACGACGCCTGGCTATTCATTTAAGACGTTTTTTAGCCATTTTAGAATCCTTATTATTCAGTTTGTATTTTAGTTACAAAAAATTCAATAACATAAAAGGATAGGCAAGATCGGGGGACAAATATTTCCTTCAAAAAGTAAATCAATATCTCTTTTCTTCTACTTGCAAATGGAATGCGATCTTTGCATATTTTTTCTCTCTTTTCTTTAAACACTTAACTACTGTTAAATGACTACCCTCTAAATGAACTCTCCATAGGCTGCAAGGTTAAGAAAATAATTGGAGCAGATAGAAATGCTGTTCCCACAAAAGTACCACATTTCTATCTTTCTGGCATAAATGTACCATCTAACATATGAAAATGCCATCCAACTAAGCTGAAACGCCCTCTATATTATTTAAATCACTTAAATGAACTTCATATAATACCCTGTACATACCAAAAACAAGGATCACTTTTATTTACAATATGGACATGGGAGAAACCTTTTCATTCAGTGTGTGTTGGACATAGACGTGAGAGAACAAAAGACATAGATAGCCAAGATCGCGGGACATACAAATTTGAATTTGGGCTCAAGTACCCCCCCAAAAAAAAGTCAGTGTTCAAATCTTTTCTGAGTATACCCTATTTTTGCGCAACTTGCCTCACTTGGTGTGACTTTCTTAGGGCACCTGCGTCATGCGACCTATAGGTTGTGTGGTGCAGGTAGTTGTCAGTTCCTGATATGCTATACTTGTGGCGCACAATTTGGGTATGCTATCCGAAACGGTGCAGCCAGGATATGATATAGGGAGCCAGTCAGGAATCCTGGAGAGAACCTGGTATGGTGACCAATGGATGATATGGATAGTGGACTAGGGTAAACCAAAGGTGCTGAATCCATTTCTGTTATGTGTAGAATGATATCTAGGTCGGAACAAGGTCAAAATCAAGGTCAAAGGTCACGTCTTTAAGGATCCTATTGATACAAGAGTGCACCCATTGCCTTTCTTACGATGAGAAATGATACATTACCCTTCACACCTCTCCCTGACCCTGAGTCATCTGTGAGTTCACTCACACGCTCAATCTTTCTCAACCCCCTTCTCGGCCTCTTGGTATTTAAAGGTAACATTCTGTAACTGAACAAAGGCATGGAGTGTTAAGAGCCAAGCCATGCTTATATTGTCAGCATTCTTCTTTCAATTATGTATATGCCACATTTTGGAATTGTAAATTCCACTTAGTTGTACATTTATTACCAGGTCACTAGCAGGATTTGTGTCACTTTACTGTAGATTTCCGCGAATAACCTGCATCTCACATAGAACCCGCACTCCAAATTTGAAAGAATCCTATAACCACACCTGGGGTCTGAAAATCGTCATGTTACTACTGCATTATACATGTACTAACAAAACCCTTGTATTACCGGCACCTAGACTGAAAAAATTGTATAACCCCCACTGTAGGTTTGGTCAGTGTATAACCTTCGGGTCATACACGGAAATTTACGGTACATTTCACCCTAATTATTGTAGCATAGTAGCAGCCCCAAGATAAAGCTGTGTGGCACCCCGTACTGTCGCCATCTGTGACTGTGACATACTACCGTAGATTCCAGCATATAACCCGCATCTCCCCCACTTTGGTAGAACCCACTCTGAACTTGCTACTTCAGTACTGTATACATTTCTTGCCCTACCTTTCTGTTGGAGGGGTATCCTCACATAATATTATTTTATAAATATTTTATTGATATGTAGAAGTTCCGATATTGCACAGATTCCGATATTGCGCGTGGCGTATAAACCCGGTAGGGAGGGTGTTGACACCAAGTTGTGTGCCATGTTGTGTGGATGGGGAGAGATTTGATGTAGAAGAAGAGTTGTACGGCTTGTACAGATTGATCAATGATGTGATCCTCTAGTCATTCCAGTGGTGTTGGTCTAGGAGTTGTAAGATTGTGAATATATCATGTACATGACTGATTATGGAAGTAAGTAGAAGTAGTATGCAACATTTGTGCATTTTTTGTGTATTCAGCGTCTGCTGTGTCATGACGTTCTCTAGATGTAGCGTCATGACGTCATATGTTCTCTAGATGTAGCGTCATGACGTCATATGTTCTCTTGATGTAGCGTCATGACGTCATATGTTCTCTAGATGTAGCGTCATGACGTCTCCTCTAGATGCTATGTCATGATGTCGTCTAGTTGTCACGTGATGACATGACTGCTTTACATTATGGGATGTACCTCAGTATACAGGTCCGGGCTCGGACGGACGTAAAGATGTAGCAGAGAGTTTGTTAATTTATTTCCTTGTACAGTCCTTATCTATAACGTTATGTGATACTCTCTGTGCCTTTAACATTCTGACTTATACAAATAAAGGCTTATATTTATCTACTACTTCTCGTGTCATGCTTATGTTTACCGTAAAACATCATATATAAACCCAACTCGTGTATAGTCGCCCCCCAAACTTTTTTAAAACGTGTACAAGCTGCAACCTATGTACTGGGTAGGCATGTTTGGTTTCAAATAAAAGCCGAGTCTACAGGCTGCGGCCTCTACACCAGAATCTACAGCAATTACAAGGAAATTGTCCCTTTTAACAGATTTTAAATATTACTTAAATGTATATGTTCAAAACGCTAAAACTACAAGTACCGGTAACAGTGAGTGTTATATTTGGGGGATATGCAACTATCATATTGTATCCCTGGGTAGCTAAATGTATTCTGGTGAGATTAAGAGCAATGCATATTGCATACATCGAACAGCGAGACCCAACTGTTAGCTACATTATATAGAAGTTACCGGTAGGTAGCACAAGAAATAGAGGTCCATGATGATCTGTCTGAATGACAGGGTTCTCCACGAGTGGTACCTTGGATCGCACCACACCAGGCAGAGAAACCTGTCATTCAGACTGATGAGAGTGGATCTCTTCTGTTTATTTCATAATAAATTATATTCTAAAATAACATTTAAAGATTGGTTTCATAGCTATTTTAGTGACGTCATCATGGAGAAACACACCATGGAGAATGAGCATGAGTTTCTCCACAGGGGTGTGGAGAATGGCCATTGTAGCACGTAGCCAAGTATAGTAACTTTGTTTCTCCACATGAAGTAAGTATGGGTATTGTTAATCATCAAGAAGATTAATTTTAAGCCCTACTTATCAGACAATACTTCCAAGCTCAATGAATTAGGGAGATTCCCTATGGAAATTAAAATAATATTACTTAACCTTTTTTACTGGCTTAGACTTGAGCATGGGTCCTCAAACCCACTTCTAGACCAAGCTTTTCTAACTATTAAAGGGGACAAGCACCCATGGCTAGAAAATTTGAAATATAATTTGTTCAAAATAGGATGTCGTGATGTCTGGGAAAGGCCTGACATTGGACTAAGGCCAGATTAACATTTAGAGTCAAAACAAGACTGGAAGATATGCATAGCCAAAATTACAACCAATACATCCAAGATGATGCCAACCTTGACAGGCGTCAAGTACTTAAGGGGTGCCAGAAATTACCATATGGAGTGAAAGAATATCTAAATTGTGTGCGCTCTCCTCATGTACGAAGTATTTTAACCAAGCTTAGATTAGATACAAACTGTACTTTAGACAGCTTAAGTAGAAGTTATAGAGGTATAAAGCCCATCGAGACAGATTGTAAGACATGTAAGAAAAAACAAACTGTACAGCATGTCCTATTTGAATGTGAACTGACTGAACTATGTTATGAAAGAAATGTGCTTGAACAAAAAATCTGTGGTATTATTAAGGAATACAAAACTATAGAGAACTGTCAGAAACTAAGACAGGTACTATCATTATGTTAAAACATGTGGATGTTTATGGATAAAGATGAGTTGAACTGAGTGGGTCTGAGTTGATTCCATTGCCATTTACTAACTGTTGTTTACATGCTCATAACGGATCCAAGATGGCCGCCGCACATGCGCACATACAATGTATACAACACACAACATCCTCCCTTTTAACGGAAAAGATAATCTCTTTTATCTTAGGATAATACTATAGCTTATTCAGAGTTCAATTGAGTCTTTGGAATAGTCCTGGGATGTTACTGTCTTTGTATGAGATATAAGTCTGTCTTTGGTCTATAATTGAATTAATGAGATTTAAGACTTAAATCATATGTCTCTAGATATTTCATGTATCTTTGTTCTTATAGGAAATGTCAAGTAAGATTTTATGAAAATAGGGTCAGGTAGACTGCCTGACACCCACACGTGAAAGACAGGGATTATTCTGCCCTATGTGTCAATCACGTCTCACCGGTAACGCTGTGGCGCTACAACGGCCCTGCCAGACCGGGTGGTTACCACCGGTGGTGCAGGTACCTCTGCCGGTTCAGGTGGTACGGGCTGTTCCGCCACCGGTTCATTCCTACGCCTCTGATGTGGAGTGGCGGGTGTGACGGTACGCTGTACCTTCGCTGGTGACGTGACTGTTGGAGTGATGTCACTAGGTACTTTACTGGCACTCATTTCCTCGCGAGTGTTAGGCTCCTTGGTCTTCTTCAGGTGCTGACGGTTTCTCCTGAGGATGCCAGTTGGAGTCTCCACAGTGTATGACCTTTCATCTAGTCTCTCTACCACTGTCCCCTTGGTCCAGGTCTTGGTGCCAAGTTTAAATGGTTCGAGTCTAACCGTGTCTCCTTCCTCTAAAGGAGGCAATATGGCTGACTTCGTGTTCGCGTGCTCAGCCTGAATTGCTTGACCTCGCTTGATGTCGCGTCTTGTATGCTTCAAGTCAACCACTTCCGGCTTTAGGAGAGCGGGTGCGGTCGGCAGCATGGTCTTGGTGCGTCGGCTCATCAGCCTTTGTGCAGGGCTAGACAGCATACCTTGTGATGGCGTATTTCGGTGGTCCAACATAGCTAGGTATGGGTCTGTTCCGGCCTCGCGGCACTTTCTCATGATCTTCTTAGCGGTCTTTACTGCTGACTCAGCTTTGCCATTCGCCCTACTATTGTACGGGCTGCTCGTCATTTGTTCGATGTCCCATGCATCGCAGAAGTCGCGGAATTCTTCGGACACGTACTGTGGCCCGTTGTCGGACACCAGGGTGTCTGGGATACCGTATCTGGCAAAGTGTGTTTTTAGCTTGCCGATGATGGTTGTAGAGTCTGTCACAGGTAGCATGTCGACTTCCCAGAAGTTGCTTAGGTAGTCAACAGTGATGAGGTAGTCTCGCCCATTTAGGCCAAACATGTCCGTCCCTACTTTGGCCCATGGCCTGTCAGGTATGTCGTGACTCATTATCGGCTCTTTAGGATTTGCTGTTTCGTACGTCCTGCAGATGTGGCACTTCGAGATGAAATCTCTGATTTCTTGAGCCATGTTTGGCCAGAAGATGCTTTCCTTGGCACGTCGCAGGCATCCATCTATGCCGAAGTGCGACGAGTGGATCTTGACCTTCAGGGTCGCCCTCTCGCTCATGGGGATTATCACTCGCTCACCTCGGAATACCAGTCCTTCATGCACTGCTAGTTCATCTCTGAATGAGAAGTATGGGTGTAGCACTGGTGGTACATCGATCTTCTCGTTGGGCCATCCTCTTAATATGGTCTCTTTCAGTGCCGTCATTGTTAGGTCGACTTCGGTGGCTCGACGGATAGTCTCAATCCTGGAATCGGATATGGCCACGTACTTCGTTGCATTGACGTTCTCAAATTCTTCGTGATGTCCCTCCGTAGTCTGTCTGTAAGCTCGAGACAGAGTGTCGGCGAGATACATCTCCTTCCCAGGCGTGTATATGACTTCCACGTCATATTGCTGGAGTCGCATTAGCATGCCCTGTAGTCGCCTAGGGGCTCTTGCTAATGGCTTCTTCATGATGCTTTGTAGAGGTTTGTGGTCAGACATCACACTAACCTGTCTACCAAACGTGTACTGGTGAAACTTCTCTGCACTCCACACGATGGCAAGCATCTCTTTCTCTATCTGTGCGTAGCGTGTCTCGGTGTCGGTTAGGGCACGGCTGGCGAACGCTACCGGTTGTCCGTCTTGTAGAAGTGCCGCCCCGAGTCCGGTCTTGCTGGCATCACACTGGATGGTGAGCTCCTTGCTTGGGTCATAGTACCTGAGAACTGGTGCCTCACTCACAAGCTTCTTTACTTGTTGAAGTGCTCTGTCTTGGGCACCGGACCAGTTCCATGGCACGTCTTTCCTCGTCAGTTGCCGGATAGGTTCCATAACATCTGACAGTCGAGGTAGGAATCGTGCTAGGTAGTTAATGAATCCATTCAGACGCTGGACTCCCTCAACATCGGTCGGTTTCTGCATATCCATCACGGCATCCACCTTCGCAGGATCGGGCTTTAGGCCTTCATGTGTGATCAGATGTCCAAGAAACGCTACAGATTTCTGGCGCAGTTTCATCTTCTTAGGGTTCAGTCTGATACCTTTGTCCTGGCATCGCTGAAGTAGTTGTTCCAACTTCTTATCGTGGTCCTGTAGGGCTTCGCAGTCGGTCTCGCCAGTGCCGTATACCATCAGATCATCTGCGATACAGATGACTCCATCCAAGTCGTGGATGCATTCATGGAGCTTTCTGGCGAATATCTCTGACGAGACGCTTGTACCGAATGGTAATCTCAACCATCGGTATCTTCCGTACGGACTTGCAAATGTAGTCAGTCTCGATGACTCCTCGTCTAGTTTCACATGCCAGTATCCGGACTTCAGGTCCATTGTCGAGACTATCTTCGCTTTGGATAGTTCTGGCAGTACGTCATCTAGCGTGCAGAGGGGGAAGTGCTCTCGTTTCAGTGCCTTGTTCAGTGGTCTAGGGTCTATGCAGATCCTCAACTCTCCGGTCTTCTTCGTAGCTGTTGCCATGGCGCTGACCCAGTCCGTCGGCTCGCTAACAGGCGCGATCAGACCCTACCCGACTAGCTGGCCGAGCTTCTCCTTGACCCTATGTTTTAGGGCGTCCGGGACCTTTCTGGAGGGTTGGATCGATGGTGTGACGGTCGGGTCGACATGGAACGTTGAGATACCTGGCATGCAGCCGACATCTTCTCCGAAGACCTCTTTGTATTTATCTAAAATTGGGCACTTGTAGACTTCTTCCTTCTTTTTCACGCTCGCTACTCTCTTGAAGTTGTCTTCGAGGACAGAGATGAGTCCCATTTGTTGACTCGCCGATACTCCCAGGATCGGCATGAGATCGCTGTCCTCCACGACTACGAATTTTACGTCGTAGCCTTTTCCGTTTGCCGGGTTCTTTATCTTGACTCGGCACTCTCCGAGTGGGCGTTTTAGCGTCTTGTCCCACATCTGGAGAGTATTTTGTGGTGGGCCTAGCTTGGTGGTGTCGACATATTTCTTTGGTATCAGGTTGACTGATGCGCCACAGTCGACCTGGAAATTAACTGCAACGCCCTTTATCGTCATGTTGGCGTATATCAGTTTGTCGCTTTTTAGATTCACCGCGCTGACCTCCTTTACTCCATTTATGACCTCATACTGGCTTTCTTCGCTCTCGGAGTCATTCTCTTGCACGGCGCGTACCTTCTTGGTCCTAGGGGTCTTCTTAGTCTTCGATGTCTTCTTGCAGGCGACGTCGAGGTGGTTCCGTCCGTTACATACGGAACACCTTTCCCCCCATGCCGGGCAGTGTTTCTTTCCGAATATGTGGTTGCCAGCGCAGAATATGCAGTCCTGCGGTTGGTCTCTCGATTGGCCTCTCGTCTTCTTCCTGTTATTCTGTTTGTGTGGCTTGACTCCGTGAACCTCTGCCGTTCCGCCGCTGGCGTTGACGTGTTTTAGTCGCAATCCTGTTGCTTCGTCCGTGCGGCAGATGTCGATACACTTTTCGAGGGTTAAGTCTCTGATGTTCAGGAGTGTCTTCCTGGTCTCTTCAGACCGGATGCCCATCACAATTCGGTCGCGTAGCAGAGTGTCTTTGAGGCATTTACAGAAATTGCAGCTTTTAGTTAGGAAGCGGAGCGCCGTTAGATATTCGTCAAAACTCTCTTTCTCTTGTTCCCTACAATTGAAATTGTATCTCTCCATGGTCTCATGCAAGTCCCCTATAATGTAGGCATCAAATTTCTTTATTATTTCTTTGAGTGTCCTATCGGCTTCGTCTGCGAAGACAAAACCATTGTAGATTTTCAGGGCATCTGTTCCTATGGAATTTAGAAGCATGGAGGTTTGGTACACAGCAGCAGTTGTGTCCAGGTGGGAGATTACAGTGTAGTTTCCCCACTGCTGTTTCCACAATAGCCAATTTTCAGCCTTACTAGATTGCAAGTTTAGAGGGGCACAAAGTGGTGCACTGGTGCATTTCCCCCTGGGGGAGGAGCATTCTCCCCATTACCTTCATTGATTTCAGGCATTGTGCTGGTACCTATATACTTTAGTAGTAGGAATTGGTGACTAGCAGGTCACAGTTCAGACTAGTGTAGCCTATAGACTAGCAGGTCTATAATTGTCACTTTAGGCCTATATAATTTCTATACACTATCAGGGTATAGATATATTCTCAACACACTATCAGGGTGTTGATGTAGAGCTAGCATTTATTAGGAATGTCTCTGGAACCAGTTGCTGTGGATCTCAGGGTTGGCTGGCAAGATGGCCACTTTCAGTGACAACACGTGTGTATTCTGCTTTTGGCTTCAGGCCAAAAAGTGCAGAGGGTGAATAAAAATTATGTGTGTCTACTCACAGTTTCTTGTTGCCCTTCCCTGACCCTTCACCTGGCTGTCACCATGTTAAAACATGTGGATGTTTATGGATAAAGATGAGTTGAACTGAGTGGGTCTGAGTTGATTCCATTGCCATTTACTAACTGTTGTTTACATGCTCATAACGGATCCAAGATGGCCGCCGCACATGCGCACATACAATGTATACAACACACAACACATTACAACCTGACTGCCTAGCACAGGACAGACCAGAGGCTCAAAGATATATGTGACATGCACTAGAAATAAGCACCTTAGTGCACCCTGCACTAAGGGCCCTTTTCGCAGATTGTTTAAACTCAACGATATGTCAGTCAAGTGTCTGAGGTTTGACTTTTATCACTCACCAGCGAGTATCATTAGACGTTTACACTAAAACACCTTACGAATGGATATATTTGTTGCAAGGTAGTAAATTGTAGGTAAAAAAGTGCCCAGGATTAAATGCATACAATTAGGTGGCTGCAGATGGGTCAAAAGCGACTTGGCGACTTTGGTTGTTTTGGAGGCGACTTTAGACTTTAGACCTAAGGCAATGATATAAGCGACCTATAATTGACAATAGATTAAGGGGTTCAAAAAAGTGACCTTTCGACCTGGACCCCTTAATTTCGGCGACTTTCCGACCTGAAGGGAGGACCCGTCTGCACCCCCAATTAGTAGACACCAACATCAACATTGTTTTTGTAATAAAGTTGAAAACGATCCAGGGTGAGGGGGGGGGGCGCTTTTTTTTTCAACCTATTTCTAGGGGGGGGGGGCCTTTTTTTTTCAACCTAGGGCCTTTTCCGAGGGGGGGGGGGGCAATTATTTTTGACGTATTCGATTTGCCAAACGCTCACCCCCCCCTGCCATAAATAATGAATCCTCCCTTAGGGAGTGTTCATTTATTATTGGCCGGCGACGGAGTCCCCGGCCATGGTTATAGAGTTCACTTTTCCGTAAGGTTTCAACAGCAGCTGCGCGTCCATAGGATTAGCATTGGGCCGTTTGCTTTTTGCACCCCACAGGCATAGGCTCTATTGTCTCCCACCCTTTAGCACTGCACTCCGCTGTGGCCTGATCAGAACCCTGCGTCGTCTGCTTGTCCCGCTTACGCATTAGACCTTACCTGCAGTCAGTCTATATGTTGATCACACATCTTCCACCCAGAATGCACTGCTCATTCCGGTCTACTGAGCTTTCAATGGTACTATACAGTGTTTTTCACACGTCTCCCTCCCCCCACTCCCCATACACACACTGCAGCGGCTAGACACTGCATTTTGACTCTTGTAGACTAACCCTTTAAGGACAGCACACTGCTTCACCTACACAGTGATACACTCCTGCATCATGACTCTTGTAGACTAACCCTGGGGGGGTAGATGGGGGGGGGGGGGGTCCCCATGTCGCATGTCGATTTTAAGAAATGGCCATGTCACATGTCACTAAGGAAAAAGCCATGTCACTAGTGTCACTAAAGGGAAAATGTAGGGGCACCGTAATTTACACAATTGGGCTTAAAATTTGACTACCCACAAGGATGGAATTTGAAGAAAGAGTTGGGTAGCATACCTTACACTATATGAGAATTTTTTTTATTCATATCACTAAGCCCCATGTCACATGTCGATTTTAAGAAATGGCCATGTCACATGTCACTTAAATGGCCATGTCCCATGTCGATTTTAAGAAATTGCCATGTCGCCATGTCTCAGGGTCTGTACGTGTGACATCACATGTCCCAGTGAACAACATGTCGCCGTGTCGATTTTAGGGGTCGATACCCATAACCCTTTAAGGACAGCACACTGCTTCACCTACACAGTGATACACTCCTGCATCATGACTCCTGTAGACTAACCCTTTAAGTACAGCACACTGCTTCACCTACACAGTGATACGTTCCTGCATCATGACTCCTGTAGACTAACCCTTTAAGGAAAGCACACTGCTTCACCTACACAGTGATACACTCCTGCATCATGACTCCTGTAGACTAACCCTTTAAGGACAGCACACTGCTTCACCTACACAGTGGTGATGAACTAGAACCCTTACTGGAAGCCAGTTATCACACCTACAGTGTGGATATCCTAGGAAATAATCCTCAAACTTTGAAATCTCGTAATTATAGAATAATATATGTGATCCAGAATCCTTGATGGAAGCCGGCCACCACACCTATGGTATACGGAAGCCGAGGAGGGCCACAACTATATGAAATAAGAAAAATCAAAAGATGTGTTTAATAATTTTATAAGCGATTTTTTTTGCTGTCAAAATGGATTTCGCAGCTGTCAAACTGTCAAGGTTGAAAAAAAGTTGCTGTCAACATTGATTTTTCAGCTGTCACACTGTCAAGTTGAAAAATAAGTTGCTGTCAACATTGATTTTTCAGCTGTCACACTGTCAAGTTGGAAAAATAAGTTGCTGTCAACATTGATTTTTCAGCTGTCACACTGTCAAGTTGAAAAAGAATTGCTGTCAAAATGGATTTTTCAGCTGTCACACTGTCAAGTTGAAAAAGAATTGCTGTCAATATGGATTTTTCACCTGTCAAACTGTCAACTTATGCAAACCACTTTGTGACAGGAATCTTTTAGCATTAGTGCTCAATACAGAGTCCCTCCCTCCCTCTCTTCCTCCCCCCTTCCCTCCCTCCTTCCTGCCCTCCCTCCCTCCCTCCTTCCTTCCCTCCCTCCCTCCCTCCTTCCTTCCTTCCCTCCCTCCCTCCTTTCTCCATCCATCCCTCCCTCCTGCCCTCCTTCGCTCTCGCCTTCCCTCCCTCCCTCCTGCCTTCCCTCCCTCCCTCCTTCCTTCCCTCCCTCCTGCCCTCAGTAAATGGTCATGCTTGGAGTGTGTCAGAAGGGGAATGGGCGGGTAGGAATGTAGGGGAGTAGGGAAGTGAGGCATGGCATGGCAGGGCTCCCTCCTTCCCTCCCTCCTTCCCTCTCTCCCTCCCTCCGTCCTTCCTGCCCTCCCTGCCTCAGTCTTTCCTTTACTCCCTCCCTCCCTCCTTCCCTCCCTCCTTCCCTCCCTCCTTCCCTCCCTCGGTCTTTCCTTTCCTGCCTCCCTCCTTCCCTCCCTCCTTCCTTCCCTCCCTCCCTCATTCCTTCCTTCCCTCCCTCCCTCCCTCTCTGCCTCCCTCCCTCCCTCCCCCTCCCTCTCCCTCTCCCTCCCTCCCTCTCCCTGACTATACCTTCTTCCATACCCCTCTTACATCCCAGGCCTAGAGGATACCTGTCAGAAGCTTCAATAAAAATAGTTGACAGACAGACAGAGTTTTTCCCCCTTTGACAGCAAGCTCAATTACAGAAGTTGACAGACTGACAGCACAATTTTCACTGTTGACAGCAATAGAAACACGCATATAGTATTTCCTGTAGAGTATTGTACTTGGGCCTATATGCAAAAGTACCAAGAGACATAGTGCATGTATATGGCCCTCGTCGGCTTCCATAATGGTATGGGTATCGACCCCTAAAATCGACATATGGCGACATGGGCATTTCTTAAAATCGACATGGGACATGGCCAGTTAAGTGACATGTGACATGGGCATTTCTTAAAATCGACATGCGACATGGGGCTTAGTGACATGAATATAAAATTCTCATTTAGTGTAAAGTATGCTGCCCAAATCTATTGGTAGGGCCGAAAACGCCGCCAGGTTGTTGTAGGTGCGCTGCAGTCACACAGGAAGCAGAGGCACCGCCATATTTAGGTGGGGCATTTTGACACTGACAGCACTATGACTCAAGATTAAAGTAAAGGATTAGTGAAGTATTTCACTTTGATATGTTGGTCAAGTGCCACATTAAAGGGATAGGTGCTCAGAGGTGCCACTTTGTGGTGAAGGCAAGCTCTGAGGTGTCACCTTTTGTTTGTTGGTGTAAGTGTGAAGACACATGCAACATGCCCCTCCTTTCAATGGCGGCCATTGTAGCCGGATGCGTTTTTTTACAGAAACTCATTTTCGGCCACACGAATATTTAAATTTTGTCCTTGTGGGTAGTCAAATTCAAAAATTTTCCGGGGCCTGCAGCCCCAAGATCCCCATTTATTAGTGACACTAGTGACATGGCTTTTTCCTTAGTGACATATGACATGGCCATTTCTTAAAATCGACATGCGACATGAGGACCCCCCCATCTAATGGGTGTTGACCACCAAATTCGACATGGCGACATGGCTATTTCTTATAATCGACAATTGACATGAGGCCTAATGACATAGGACATGAGGCTCAAAAACATAGTGACAGGCGACATTGGCAATTCTTAAAATCGACATGGGACATGGGCATTATTAAGCGACATTGACATGCGACATGGCCATTTTTTAAGATCGACAATCGACATGGGGACCCCCCATCCAGACCCCCCATCTACCCCCCCTACGGTGTGGATTTTGTAGATCCTAGTTTACAGGGGGGGTGGTGGGTTTGGGGGGGGGGGGCGTAAACATTTCTGACCCCTCCTGAGGGGGGGCGTAAAAAAATCGGGGGAGGGGGGGGGCCACTCCCTGAGATTTGCTGACTATGTGTGAACACGATTCCAAGGGAAAGGGTATGTTTTTGGACCCTAGGCACGGACCCGCGAGGGCCCTTGGAAAGGGTTGCTTTTTGGGCAATTTTGGAGAAAAGGGGGTACATTTTAAGTCATAATGACTCAAAAAATGTTCAGACAAAACACAGGGAGTGGCCCCCCCGGGATCACCCCCCTACCCGGGGGGGTCACTTAGTATATTTTGTATACACATGTGTGCGGCTGGCAAGGGTACTTTTTCTACAAAATTCCCCATAACAAGGGTCCACTTTTCAAGAAAATTTGCCATGACAAGGGTGCAGTTTCATGAAAATCCCCATAACAAGGGTCTACTTTTGAAGAAAATGTCCGAGATTTTACAAAAAAATTCCCATTTTTCACTAAAACATCACACTTTCTTACAAAGAATTTGCACCAGAGTGAATTTCCCGAGGAGGTTTAAAGGGCCACTGTAACGTCCCCAACTACTTTGTTTCATAATATTTAGTGTGCTAGTCTGTACATCGTAGTATTCTTCTAACTGCAGCACCTTACAGGGTAAAGGAATAGTGGCCGCTCACAATGCTTGTGGCTCCAGAGGGGTTTTCGGCGACCTGGCGACCTGGGCCGTTTTCCAGGCGACTTTTCGACCTTGACCATTAATTTTTGTGACCTGCGACCTGCTGTTTTCACAAGGCCATACTGTTATATAATAAAGAAGTGACCTGCGACCTGGATATTTTTCCAAAAAAAGCGACTTTGTGACCTGTAGCCCTTAAAAGAGGCGACTTTGTGACCTCAGGGGGGACCCCTCTGCACCCCCATGCTTCCACACCCAAACAAAGCCTCCACTGCCGCACAGAGGACGACAGCAGGTCACGTGGGGTGTGACGTAGCGAGAGTCCACCACCAAGGTGTGAGAGGCTGGCCACAAGCTGCATGACAGTAGTAACTCAACAGCTTTCTGTGTACGTGTGGGGGGGGGGGGGGGCTTCGGGAAAGGGTGCTTGAGAGGGCATATACTAGTTGCCATTCACATCTATAATTTTGCTTTTTATTTTTTGAAAATATAAAAATAAGTTGACAAAAAAGTAACATTGCTTATCTTCAAACCATAGATGTTTAATAACCCATGCCAAGTTCAAGATATTCAAAAAGTTATAATGCAGCTAGTTATTAGATATTTGGAAACACATGCTCATGGGACATGTATATATGTATACATATATGTGTATGTATATAGGGCACCCTATTACTCGCCAGCAGTGCATTGGTGCATTATAACAACACATGTTGTGTATGTGGCCCTTGGGGTTATTCTCTAATGCATGTGGACTCTGCATGTGGATTCTATAGTACATGTAGAAGCTCTTCATACTCACGTGTATGCTGGTATCCCCCACCATATACATTGTAATGAGACTTTCAAAATTTTATAAAACATATTTTTCAAAAGAAAATGTGCAGGGCAATGAGCGACTCTATGAGCGCCTTAGTGCTAAGCTTTGGTGGAATTAAATGCAAGCAGAGGGTCGACATGATGAATACATGTACTGATCATAGTCCTGGCATGTTGACTCGCCAAGACTGCTGTCTGCAACGGGAGGGGAGAGCAAAATACTTTCGACCACTCTTGGGGAAGGGGGGGGGGGGGCAGGTGTGAGATATTTTGAAAGGGGGAGTAAAGTCACCTGTTTTGAGTGAAAAAGCTCCCAAGTGCCATAAGTCGTCATCCCTGGCTCATATTATGAGTCATAATGCAACCGACCCCAGGATGGTGTTTCTCCACAAATTTGCGGAGGTCCGCAAATTTGCGGAGGTCCATAAATGTAAATGCACTCTCCATATATTTATGGAGGTCCGCAAATATATATGGAAATGTTTTTTTAGTACTTAAGCATACAAATACGGAGCTCCATATATATTTGCAGAGCTCCGCAAATTTATGGAAGCAAATTTGCGGAGCTCCACAAATTTGCGGAGCTCCGCAAATTTGTGGAGAAACACCATCCAGCTAAGCTTGGTGCATATTTAATGGCTTTAATGTATCCTCTATATTATCAGAAGCCGCACATGGATACCAGATCGGGCTACATAGGATTTGGTAGCAACAGAATCCATGGGAAAATAAAGCAGACATTAAAAATATAGGGGCTACACCCTTTGTATCATAGCTCATTAGTAGAAGACACCATAATCAACCTGCCCTCCGTGACGTCACAACATGGCCAGAGCTGATAAGACCAGGTGTGCTGGGTGTGGGTGGAGGTGCAGGGGGCGGCGGCGAACTGTATGGCTGCGGTGGGAGTGTCACAACGCTTATATAGGTGAAGGATACAGATTTATTATAGTGTACATAGTGGTAGTGAAAAGGAAATATGTAAAAATCGTGGCACTGGTTCTTTAAGTAAACATGGTCTATTTTATTACATTTTCCCCCAAACCTAGGAGCTTTGGGCGAAAATGCCATAACAAGGGTAACATTTTGAGGCAAAAATCCCCATGACAAGGGTAAGGGGTATCGAAGGTCCAGCCGCACACCTGTGTCAAAAAAAATTCAAGTGCCCCCCCCCCCGGGCCCCCCTATAATTAATAAATGAACACTCCCTTAGAAGCCCACGTATTCTGGATTAGAGCATAGATTTATGCTTAGAGCCATGTGCCATGGGCCCGGGGCCATGGCGGGATCCATGGGCCGCCCGAGGCATGCCGCATGGGCCGCGCATGGGCCCGGCATGGATAGTCTGTTCGTGCCAGACCATAACAGTAGCCGGGCTGTGTTATGGTCTGGCGTACATCAGTCCTTGTTCAATAGTGTCCATAGTAATGTTCAGGATGTGGATTGTGAACTAGTCTACTCTGATGAAATTATAATATCTGATGATGAAATACGAAAATGTGTTGTGCAATTAGACAAGAATAAATCTTGTGGTGCTGACTGTTATATTCGTGAAGTAACGTTATTTCAGAGTCACTCATTTGTAGATCAACACTTGTAGATATAGGGCCTAGCCTACACAAATGCACAGTCACTTTTAGTTTCAGAGATCTACTTTCACTTTCATGGAGTTCACTTTCACTTTTGGGATCTGGAGTCTACTTTCAGTTTCAGGGACTTCACTTTTCACAACCAGGTTTTCACAGTGTATCAATGGGAGTTCATCCAATTTTGGTAGGAATGGCTTCTTAATTGGCCTTTTTACTTAGCTTATGGTCGATTTCTGCAGGAGAATCACTTTTAGTGACAGCAAGAAAATCGAGTTTTATGCGTGAGTTCTTTGGATCCCATCCTCGTCGCCATTGTTATATTCGTGAAGTAACGTTTATTACGTACGAGAATACACGTGAAAGCTCGTGAACGGATAGCATGTTGTACAGACCAAAACTAGACAGAGGTGCTGCCGTTCATAGATATCGGCACTCGTAGTAGGATAGACGTTGTCGTCGATACAGGTACACAACACTGACGGTATTTATGCAGAACATCTAAAATATTCTAGTCAAAGGTTGTTAAAGATGCTCTCATCATGTTTGACAGGTTTTCTCCTACATGGATCTCTCCCAGATAGCATGCTGGCGGTGGTCCTCGTCCCAGTTATAAAAAATAAGACAGGCAAAATAAGTAGCAAAGATAACTACCGGCCTATAGCATTGGCTAGTATTATATCTAAAATACTGGAAATGGTCCTTTTGGCTCGATTGGAAAATTACATTATTACCAATGATAATCAATTTGGGTTCAAGAAGAAACATGGTACTGATATGTGCATATATGCACTAAAGGAGTTAATTCTTAAATACAAATCACTTAATGCCACTATGTTTATGTGCTTTCTTGATGCCTCAAAGGCATTCGATAGGGTTAACCACGCCAAACTATTCGATAAGCTAGCTAAGCGTGGAGTGCCTGGATACATTGTAAGAATACTAGTTTACTGGTACACCTTTCAGAGGGTGACGATAAGATGGGGCAGTACACTATCTGAAGATTTTACTGTTGGTAATGGTGTTCGACAAGGTGGGATACTCTCACCTCACCTGTTTAATATATATATAGATGAACTATCTTCCAGACTAAATGCCTGTAAAACTGGTTGTTTGAACGGGACAAATATTGTAAACCATTTGATGTATGCTGATGATCTGGTTATATTCTCCCCGGCTAGTCATGGGCTGTCATACTTGTTAAATATCTGTGGTCAGTATGGTATTGACAATGATATTAATTATAACCCGCTCAAGAGTGCACTGATGATAGTACGATCCCCGATGGACAAACAAATGAGGGTGCCTTCATTTAGCCTCAATAATACGCAACTCAATGAATGTGATGAGGTGAAATACCTAGGTCACATTATTTCTAATACACTTAGGGATGATGCAGACATTATGCGACAGCGAAGGATGCTTTATGCACAGGGCAACATGCTAGTAAGAAAGTTTCATATGTGTAGTACTGTCATACAAGGAATCCCCTTAGTTGGGAGACTCCTTGTAATGTGAGGAAGTTGACTAAGTCTTGAGGTCTTGTAGTATAGTTGGTATTTATTACAAGTTGACAGCAACAGTACAGTAAGTACAAGTAGGTTCCACTCAGTTACACCTATCCACACAATAGTATAGGTCTTGGTAAGTATACCTAAGAACCCTGAGGTTAGTAATGGACTAGAGCCAAGGGGGTCCTACACCATGTCTGATAGTTGGGCCTAGTAGGGCATAGCCTATAGCCTTGTTCTCAGTCAGTGGAGAGGTCCTTGCTCAGTGGTGTCCATGTGTAGAGTGAGGATGGAGATGCCCAGTGCTGGGACCTGACCCTATTTAAGGGGGCCAGGCTACCAGCATGGCATCTTGAGTGTTAGTGTCAGTTGACAGTGATTGGCCAAAAGGTGCAACAAGCCCCTATGTGACCGTGTGCAGCGGCCTGTGACGGCGCTGGGGCTTGTGCAGCGGCCTGTGACGGTCCTGGGGCTTGTGCAGCGGCCTGTGACGGCCCTGGGGCTTGTGCAGCGGCCTGTGACGGCGCTGGGGCGCCCGTGACGGCCTGAGAGGGTTGTGTCACGTGTGGCAGCATGTGACACTTACATAACAGCCTTTGAGAGGGAGTATACCGACCTGCACGTGCCTCACGTGTTGGGCCACGTGCGTCACATGACAGGTGCCTCCCCCTCGGGAAAAAGGACAACTCTCCGTCAGTTGTCATTCCATCTAAAAATTTGGGGTGAATTTTGGAATTTTATCCACAATTTTTGGTGGCAAATAGAATTTACCTTTTGTTTTTGATTTTTTTTTTGTAGTGAAGTACACTTTTTTTGTAATATAGATGATGTGAGAGTATGTAAATACCAAAGGTCTGGGGAGAATTTTGGTTTTGTGCTTGGCTAGTCATCTACATTATATACAGTGTAACTTAACTATAAGGTATGTAAACCTTCTTTGTACCAATTTGGTACTTTCTTAATCACATATTATACAGTGTAGTAATACATTGTGTCTTTATCTGACACTTTTCAAATCATTGTTTGAATTATATACACAGCATGGTACATCTTTGTCTTAATTCTAAAACATGATGAAAAATGTGTTATCAAGTAATAGGCTGTCTTTGGTGAAATAGGTGCTTTGTGGAACTGAGTGGATTTTGATATATCAATGTTCACATGTGAATACAAATATACAGAGTATAATGCAAATTATGCAAAATCTTATGATAATCTTTTACAAACTTTTTTGTTTGATACCAAAAAAACCAAGGCCACTTTTATAAAAGTAGGCCAACCGGCTTTGAAGTTTGTTTTCTTATTTCTAGATAGCGCTTATCTATGGATTTGCGTGATATAGCAATCAGTAATGTACATTTTATGCATAGTTATGTGCTTGTCCGGTGGCGGATAAGTGTTCATAATTGTGTCTTCTGACATTTTGCATTACTTAAGTTTGTAAGTTTGTATGTACAAATACAGTCCTTTTTATGCAGATATTTTGTCCTTATCCGGTGGAGGGTAAGTGTTCATAATGTCATAAAAATGACTCGGTATCTTGTTTCTGCAATGATAGTTGAATCTTACAAGATTCTTGGTGTTGGCAATTTGCAACTTGTGGATCTACACTTTGATCAGAAATGTCTTTGCAGTGGGCCGCTGCTGTGAGATTTAAGTCCTTTGTGTAGTATCCTAGGGTTAGTCAGCGGACTATCTCCCTTTTTGCTTCATGTTTTTCTGTAAATAGTCTTACATAATACAAAGGTATACAGTGTAAAATACAGTGCAAATACAGTGTTATATACAAACATGTTTGATTAGCAATTTAGATTGTAATAATACAATTTCATACATATAAATGCATGTTTGAGCAAGTTTGACATGGTTAAGAGTACGCAATTGTTTTTGTAAAACTTCAATTTTTCAAAAATTGGCTGTTTCATTTTGGGATACCTTAAAATTGATTCCCTGATACTACTGACACACACTGAGACCTTGTTTTGACCTTGGGATTGTGAGAGTTTGAAAATTTTGCACCTTGAGCAGATTTTTGAGTGGCACCTTGAGGCTATTGTGTCATGCGGCGCAAGATGCGTCGTGTGCCGCGGTGACACCGGTGGTTGACACCTTTTGGTGAGCAGATCATGTGCCTTCTCATGGACTTGTCACCTGAAGTGAGGGGATCACTTCAGAGGGTGAACAGTGTCATTTGGGGGTGGGGAGGGGTTATAAGGGCTGTGTAGACCACAGTAGGATCACTTATTCCTTGAGTACCCTTGAGATAACACAGTATGGCGCATATGGCAATTTTGGAGGACGAGTTGGAGGCTGTACCTGAGGTACTTGCATATCTCCCTGAGGCCTGGCTGCAGGGTGACATGCAGGCCTTAGACCTGTGGTTAGGTGATCAAAACACCTTGGAGGGGCTGACTCCTGGTACTCCTTTTAGGAGTATTTTGAGTCGGTATGACTCAGTAAGGACGCGGTGGTTGCATAAAGTCCGGCACGACATTGCCAGTTTTGGTGATGTTTTGGTGTGCCGTCATCACGGCTGGTACTTCCTTGGTGCTGGCGGGATTTCCATGCGCAGGGCGGCATCTCTGGAGCTGTTGGCTCAGGCCCTACGTGATCTGGATGGATATGACCCGCGACTGCTTTTCACCAGAAATGATGGGGTCATCTGGGACTTCCTATTGGCTGTCGGCCTATGTGCTTACACGGTGACAGGTGATGCTGCAGACAGCGCTGAGCATGCTTTGTCTACTTTGGAGGCACGTTTTGTCCAGTGGAGGGAGGAGAACGAGTGGCTCTTCAGTGAAGATACGTGGATTGGATCTCCTGCCGCTGCCGAGTTGGCCGAGTCCTGGGAGGCCTTGGGATGGGGGGACTATAACAACTAGTGGGTGGCATCTATAAATGTCAAAATAAACGGTCCTTTTCAGGGCCAACCAACTTTTCACAAAAGTTTTGGTCAATCTCAATCCTGTATAATTGTGTTATTCTTCCCCATGTACTTTCTCACTAGTTACAGCTGTAGGTGGTTGGGTGAGTATGGTGAGTACATTTTTGAATGTATTGGTGCTTTCTCTTTGGTCGTCAATTATGATGTTTTCCAGCTTTGATTCATGGGTATCCATGGTGACAGGCTGGGGTGAAATGTCATTTTGTAGTAACATGGCAAAATCTAGATTAGGTTCCCTGAGCGCTGGTATTATGCTGAACCTGGCACGCCATGGTAGATTGATAGTTTCTGGCAGTAAATATGCGGTCTCTCCTTTCTTAGTAGTAATTACTACTGGTCCATTCCATTCAAATACTAGTCTTGGGAGAGGGTACATTTTTATAATCATATCTCTGTATGTTGGGGCTGAAGCTTTTATAATTGTATCGAACTCATGTGGCACTGGACGCAAGGGGAAGGAGAAGTTGGTGTCTCCTTTGTAGACTTTTAGTACTACTGTGGGATTTGTCCTCTTGGTGACTTTTCCCTTTCGACAGTGCTTGGTTGCCATACTCTTTAAATATTTGGTCAGCCTGTAGGCTGAGTAAACAGTGAGTGTGAATAGTATGGCTATGATAAGAGTATGGGTCTCCTGGATAGTTAGAATAGGGGTGGGGCCCTGTTCTATTGGTGCCGTGGTGGTGTCCTTCTTGTATAGGGTTTCGAAGGCTTTTTCCATAGGCTTCTCTGTGACAAATCTATATGCTTTTGCAGTTGGCATATAAGCTAGTAGTGTGGATCCTCTGTGCATTTTGAATAGGGTGTATGTGGCCAAAATTGTAGCTATAACCGAAAGTATCATTGGTATGATAGATGCTGCTGGATGCCGTGCAAATTTGTATAGATATGACTCTATTAGTCTATTTTCAAGTGGCTTAGCCAGGCTGGAGGCATCATCAAGCAGGGTTTTTGCGAATGGGTTTAGGTCTAGTAATGTTGATTCATCAATATTACTTGATTTCCTTAACATATCCAGTGTCCTGGATAGGTTGACCTTCGGAAAAGGTGGCAGATTTGCCTTGGAGTCTGGTCCAATTTCTTTGATTTCATTTAGAGCCGCGAGAAAAGGTAGGTTTATAGTCTCCAAAGCATAGTGAAATGAAATTGTAGTGTTGCATGGCAACCTAGAATTTGGTAGTGAATAGTGATCTATATTCACTGTACATAGGCATGGTACACCTATGATTGAGTGTGATGGTGCTTTGTGAGTAGTAGCTGGTTTCCCGTGACACGTAACTGTGTAGGTGGGAGAATTTGTGGTCACTAGATATTCATCTTGTGAAATGGCTACAGCGTGTGAGATAGGTCTCTTCAAGGGTGAGATAGTAAATTGGCACATTTCCTTGACTTGCTGAGCTTGGTTCAAATAAATTGCTACTGTGCATGTAGGTACATGTCTATGGATTCTCGGGCTAGTTTTGGTACAAATTTTGATCTTAGTTCCTGGACAGGTTAGCATATCTGCATTTGTTAGTTCAATAAATAGTGAACCATCTTCAGAGATAGCCAAGAATTTGACATCAGTAATTAATTGGGTTACTCCCTTTGTAGGTGTCTCCTTGGTGTTGATTGGTACTGGTGTAGTTACCAGTTGAAATACTCTGAAGGTGGAGACAGTGGATGCTACAATGATATCCAGGTGGATGTATATGTGCCGTTCCGAATAGGTGTAGGATATCATTCTTTGGGAATAATAGTAGTCAAGGTCAGTGATGGCGACCTTTGATCCTGGTGAGTGTATTCTGAGTGTCATGTCCAGATCATTCAGATGCTCCGTTAGTTCAGCTGGTGGTACTATGTCAGCAGTCATAATGCCTGCTGATAGCATCCTGAGTGCTGATGTGGTGCGCTGCAATGCTTGCAGATAGTTCATTCTTGCTACAATAATGGTGAGTGCATCAGTTAAAATTTGGATCTTCCTTCTTTGTGTGTGCTCGTGATTTGCATAAGTGTTCAGAGATGTGGTCATATTTTGAGCCCATAAATTCATATTTTGGCCTAGAGTGTTCATGGTTTGGTCTAGCATACTTTTATCCTTAACATACGCCTTGACAAATTTGTCTTGGCGTTGGGTGACCTTATCAATTAATGTAGCTGCTTCTTTGTCTTGCTTGGAAAAAGCTTCTAGAATGCCGTCTATGTTCTTTATCTGGTCCATGACCTCTTTGACGTCATCTAGTGTGGCAAGACCTATTGCTCCTCTGAAGAGTGGGGCTAGGAACCCAAGTGGTGCTCTTCTGTACCTTCCTTGACTGTTAATTGGATTTGATAGGAACAAATGGATGGATGCTAAGGTAGAGTTAATTTCCTTGTCTGTTATGTCTATTAACAGATCTAGTTCCCTTGCTTGCTGTAATATCTGACTGGTAGAACTGTCGTCATGCAGGGTAGGAAATGTCAGTGCCATAACCTGGTCCAGTATTTTGGTTTCGGTCTCTGGTGGAGCAGGTATATGGTATGGTATTGCCAATATCATGGTTGTGGTATCGTGCCCATTGACCAATGGTTCAGGTAATGGCTCATATATGGCTCCAACGTTCTGTCTAACGGTGGGCACATATGTGATGGCTTGAGAAGTGGCCATCATCACTAGTAGTAGGATTGGCTTTAGCATGCCTGAAATATAAAATATATTCTATGTCTTAGTAAGACTTCTACTAGTGTTTTTGCAATATACTTAGGTTTAAATTGGTTTGCTGATTTTGTGAGCTATCCTTTTTGCTTATGTGAAGTATCCACTTGGCACTGCCTCTGTGTACATAGTTTTGAGAGCAGAAATCCTGGTTGGTCCCAATAGTAATATAATAATCAATGTAGAGTCCTTTCCCAAGATTGTAGTAACTGGGTATGATATTGTAGAGTGGGTATGGTCTGCTTTCTGACAGAGTCCCTCCTGCTATAGGAGAACTGGTATGGCTAGGACCAGCTGGTGTGTACCTGACTGCTGCAGGAGTAGAACTGGTGAGTTGGCTATGGAGTCAGGGCCTCTTATGTAGCCCACCCTACCCTCATCCATTGAGGGCCTGGCTTTGTTTCACTGGTGGCTCTGCAGTGTGCCACCAGCATTGGCTTGTCTGACTGGGGTAATTATGTCTGGGGTAATTTGTGTGGACTACCTGCATCTGTGGGGGTTTGATTTGCCCTGGCAGGTGTGTGGGTCCTTTTGAAGGGTAAGGGTGTGTCTAGACAGTAGTCTCTTGGCATAGCACGCTCTGTTTCATGTACTTTACAGGATTTAGGTTCAAACATTTTCATTGTGCATTCTTTCAAGGATGCTAGCCTTTGATGCAAAGTATGATAATTGTGGTTTCTTCAAGCTTGGGTTGACCCTGGGTCTCTTTTTGGCTTTTGTGTGTAGCCTTTTGGGTTTCAGACTTCAACCCTGAAGTAATCTGTCCTTTGATTCTACTTTGTGTGCACATTGTTTTTGTAACCTATATAGTGTATATTGTCTTTTCTGTCCTTTGTGTGGGTTCATATCCTATGCTGATATGAAATCCCTACTTTATCATTTATGATTTGGACAGTTGTTGGAAAATCAATTTCCTTCATATAGAATGTTTATATACTTATTTGACTATTATTCATAGTCTGTGGGTATAGATATTCCATATGATCATGTCAATATATAAAAGTAATCTACTTAGATATTCTCCCTTGCTTGGAGTTTCTTTTCACCTTGTGGTGGGCTGGTCTGGGTACTATTTGGTTTAGACCAACTGACTCTTTGGTGAGTGTGATTTGGGATTTATCCCTTGTTATCCTGTGGATAAACTTTGAGGTGTGGGGAATGAGTCTGTGTGCAAACTCATTTTTCCTCAGTGTTGTGACCTTTTTGAGCCTATCAATATGTACTGGTCTGGGGACTAGTAGGTTATTTGATAGGTTCTTCAACCTTGCGCTGGTTGGAGTTGGTCTTTCTGCAACAACATATGGTCCCATGAATAGGGGTTGAAGCTTCTTTGAATCTGTGGTCAACAGAATTCTGGGAATGTTGATATATACAATATCTAGTGGAAGTATAGCTTGCGGTGTAAGCTTTTTGTCATATCTTGACTTCCTTCCTTGTTGTAGCTTTTTGACTCTGTCTATTGCCTTTCTTCTAGACTCATCTTGAGACAGTATCATTCTAGGTACATGCTCGGCTACTGTTTTGATTTCTTCCTCTATGTTTAGGGCAGTTTCTACAATGGTTTGAGGGTTTCTGCCATGAAGTAGGAAGAATGGTGTGTAACCTGTTGTCTGGGACTCTGTGTTGTTCAATGCAAATGTAATTGATTCTATGTACAGGTCCCATGTTTTCTGATTCTGAGAACAGAAAGTCCTTAATGCTGTTCCTATACTGGCATTGAATCTTTCCACTAATCCATTTGATTGTGGTCTGTATGGACTTGACAGGTCGTGTCTAATCTTCTGGGTGTTCATCAGTTTCTTAAAATTGCTGCCTGTGTAGCAGGTGCCATTGTCAGTTTGAACTGAAGTTGGTACACCTTGCTGACATATGACGTTCTTGTAGAACTCATGTTGTGTGGTTTCTGCTGTGAGATCCTTTGTGGCATATGCTATGACATATCTAGTTGAATAATCTATGCAAACTTGTATGTGTTTGTTTTTCCTGGCTGTTTCTGGGAGTGGTCCCACAGCATCTAAGTTTAGGTGCTTCATGGGGGTTGGCATATTGTCCCTTACAGTCATTGGTGTTTTGTGGGTGTGCACTGCCCTTTTTGCTTTTAGGCAAGTGTCACATGTTGACACATACTGATTGACATCAGCCATCATAGTTTTCCAATATACCCTAGGTATGAGAGAAGACATCATTTTTGAAGTACCTACATGACCTGCCATTGGTGAGTCATGGAAGTGTTGCAGTATGTTTTCAACCCAAGTTTTTGGGACTACAACTTGTAGTGGTACTGTGTCTGTTTTTCTCCATGATGTAGGGGATATGTGTACTAGAATGTTGTCTAGGAGTAGGTAGTGCTGAGCATTATTCCTAATCCTTGTTGCTTCAGTGCTTTTTACAGGTAGGTCACCTTTCTCTAGGTAGTCTATAATGGGTATTAGTCCAGTGTCCTTCCTTTGTTCTTCTTTCAACAGTGTGGAGTTGATTGAACTGTCTGGGATTTGGTCTAACATCTGGTCTAATTCCATTATATGCTGTGCCAGCCTTTCTTTATCTTTCTCTGCCTGGATTGTTTCAGGAGATTTTGGTGCAGGTCTGGTCTTTGTCTGTTTCTTTGGTTGCTCAACTGCTATGTCTGTGTTGGCTATCTGCTCCTTTGAACTGGCTGCTCCTCTGTTTGTGCTGGTGGAGGCGGCCTTTGTTCTTTTGGGATGGGGGTCAGATTTGCTTTTGTGAGCCTTCTGTGCAGTACCTGCTCTGTCTGAGTGCTTCTGCAAATTGGCTGTGGGTGTGCTGGGTGTTGAAATGGGGGATTTAGTAGGGAAAGAGGATTTGGTTGACACTTTGTTCTTTTTGGCTTTTAGGCCTAATTGCTGAGGGTGGTCATTAGACCTTGTATCCTCTGCAACCGACCGTTTTGCTTTTGAACGTGTGGTGACAACACAAATGTCTCTGTCCTGTTCTTCCTCCATATCCAGCTGTTCTTCTGCAAATCTGACTACCTTGGTGATTGAAGCAATTTTATGCAGTTTTTCTTCCAACTGATTTTCTGATGCACTGTGTGGTGGTTCACGGGTTGTGGCTTTCACCATCTGTGCAATCCTGTTGGTCTCAACCGGGGTAAAACAGTTTTCTGGATACTCTTCACAGTATTCCCTTTCACAATGACAGAACACATAATGGGTGGTCTCTTTTAAGATACCTCTGATCACTGGTTTTGGTCTGTCAATTGATTTTGGTGGGTCATCTCTGTTGAATGGTATCTTGGTTTGGATTTTAGAGAATTTGGTTCTGGTGGCTGCCCTTTTCCTTCTTGGAGGTGGTGGGGGGTTGGTCATTGGTGGTGCATCTGGATATTCTCTTCTTGACATCACATCTGGAGGAATGTTGTCATCTCCTTTTACATGTTGTATTGTGAATGCAAATTGTTGGATATCCAGTGCCCATCTGGCCCACCTGTGGGTCAAACCTGTGTTTGTGAGCAGTGGTATTAGAGCTGCATGATCTGTGTACAACTGAAAGTGTCTACTTTCTAAGTAGTGCCTAAAATGTAGTATCCCATATACTACACCTAGTAGCTCTCTTTCTGTTGTGTTGTAGTTTCTTTCATGCTTTGATAGTGTTCTACCTGCGAAGGCTACTGGTCTCAGTACTCCTTCACTACTGCGTTGTGATAGAACAGCTCCTAGGCTCACATTTGAAGCATCTGTTGCTAGACTGAATTCTTTGTCATAGTCTGGGTATCTCAATAGTGCATGGGTACAGAGTGCATGTTTCAATGTTTTGAAAGCATTGTCTGCATCCTCATTCCATTTGAAAACCTTTAGGTTTGTTTGTAGGTCGTACAGTGGCCTAGCAATATTGGCATAGTCTTTGATGAACTTTTTGAAGTATTGGCATAATCCTGTGAATGATCTGACTTGTTTCACAGATTTTGGGGTGGGAAAAGTTTTGACACTTTCCACCTTTTCTGGGGATGGTTGTAAACCATCTGGTGTGACACGCATTCCTAGAAAATCTATCCTATCTGTGAAGTATTCACATTTTGATTTCTTTAGCTTGAGTTTCCCAATTCTCAGGCTTTTGAAGACATCTTCAAGGTCTGAAAAATGTCGTTCTACATCTGGTGATAGGACTAGAATGTCGTCTAGGTATGGTAGGGCACATTTGTATTTCAGTTTGTTGAGAATTAGAGTTACTAGATGGCAAAATCCTGCCGGCGCGGTAGCCAAACCCATCGGCATCTTTTGATAGACATACTTTTTGTCATTTGCTATGAAAGCAGTTTTGTGTTGATCCTCCCTTCTTATGGGAATTTGGAAAAACCCTTGTTGCGCATCTAGTTTACTGAAAACAGTAGGTTTGAGTGACCCTATCATGTCTAGTGTGTCGTCTGCACGTGGCGTTGATAAAGCTTGGTTTATCATATTAGCATTGACGTGGCGTAGGTCTGTGACTAGACGTTGGCCTCCAGATGCTTTCTGTACTAAAAATGATCTGGATGCCCAGGGTCCCTCTGCACATTCTCTTAGGATGCCCTGTCTGACTAGGTCTTCACAGACTTCTCCCATCTTAGCTTGCTTCTCAGGCGTCTGCCTGTATGGTAGGTAGTGACATGGTACTGCATCTGGTTTGATGTGAATTGAATGTGTATATAGGTGGGTTGTACCTATGTCATTGTCTTTACCTACAAATACATCTTGATACTTGTGGAGTAACTTTTGGAGTCTCTCTTGTCCAATATCTGTTAGTACACATTTGGGTGGCACATTTTCCATTATGTCTGGCATAATGTCATGAGCCTCACTGTGAATTGTGGCCAATTCATCATCAGTGTCATCTCCACGGTTTGTATCTGGATCTGCATATACTGAGGCACAGTCTGACTCTGTGTCACTACAATTCTCTTCAGTGTCTAGCACTTGTAGTGTGGGTTCCTCAGTAGGGATGTCAGTATCTGGTTGATGTAACTCAGAGGGATCTACCTCTGTGAATAGGGCTATTATATCACCCTTCCTCACCTTGTATGGTCGGTGGCTTGTATTGAGCAGTATGATTGGGTGCCTGTTCATTTCTGAGGGTGTTACTACTCCCTTTTGAACTAGGTATGGAACTCTGTTGTTCCTCTGCAAATTGTCTAATGTGCCTACACATCCTTCTAAACATTTGAGGGATGTGACTTGTCCTAGAACTGCTAGTTCTGTGAAAGGAAGGATTGTAGCCTCCCTAACAGCTCGGACTGGCTTGACTTGTAGCTCTGGGTCTACATTGAATTCGATCTGTGATCGTGTTGCTTTTAAGAAATCTGTGCCTAGGACAACTGGCTTTGTGAGATTTGGAATAATTGAGAATGGGAATTCGAATCTGGTACCATGAATTTTGAATTTCAATACTGCTGCTTGTCTTACATGGCATATGGATCCGTCTGCTAAGTGTACATTGAACTTTCTCTTTTTGATTTCTACATCTCGAGATTTCTGAATTTCCCTAAGAAAAGTATCCCTGACACAGGTGATAGTGGCACCGGTGTCAACTAAACAAGGTATTTCAGTGTGTTCATAGAATCTTGCATTTAAACAGCCATTTTTAAGAAGTTCAACAGAAATTTTGGTACTCTCACCCATTTCCTTTTGCGATGCATCTTGTTGAGGTGTGATGTGAATCACTGATGGTCGGCTTGATTTCCCAGTGTGCATCTGGGGGATTGTCTCTGCTATACTAGCAATTGTCTTTGGTTGTCCTAGGGATTGTTGATCTTGGATCTTGATGGGGGGTTGGAGAGGCTCACAACGCACTGGCCCAGCGGCGCTGTGGGTCTCTAGTTTCCCGAGTTTGAAGATCCTAGTAGCTGCTTGATCTGTTGAAGCACGTCAGGCTGGATAGCTTGAGGTGGCTGTTGGGGCTGCTGTTGGGGGTTGTAGCCTTGTGTGTTGGATCTGTAGCCATTGTAGCTGTCTCGACCTCTGCTGTTGTCACGACTGCGGTTGTAGTCATGCTGTCTGTCACGACTATTGCTGTAGTCACGACGGTTTTGATCCCGACCTCTGTTGTAGTCACGATCTCTGCTCTGGTCACGACGGTGGTAATCACGGTCTCTGCTGTTATCACGGCGATTGTAGTCGCGATTTCTGCTACTATCACGGTGTCTGCTGTTGTCACGACTTCTGCTGTTATCTCTACGGCTGGTGTCCTGACTGTTGCTTTGGTGATCTCGGCTGTTATTTTGGCTGTATCCACCTCTGCCTCGTTGTCCTCCTCTGTTGCTATTTCTGAAGTTTGGGTCAAAGTTTTTGCCTCGGTAGCCTCCTCTGTTATTTCCAGAGTTCCTTTGTTGGCTGTTGTTGGGTTTACCTTGATCCTTTAGTGCCCTTTGTTCTTGCCTCCTCACATGTTCATTTGACATGAGGTTTAGGCTTTGGTCTTCATCCTCTGATGAGTGATCCATTTGAACTGTCTTTGGGTCTGATTTGGCTTTCTTTGAGGGGTTTCCATTTTTCTGTGACTTTGTTTGCTTCACAATCATAGAGTTTACATGTGTCACAGACTTCAGTTGTGCCTGCATGGATTCTATTGTTTCCTGTAGTTCTGAGCCTAATTCTGCTTTTATCTCATCTTTAATGTTACCAGTGGAGACTGTTTGTTGGTTCTCATACTCCTCTGCAACTTCAAGTATTTTATCCCATGTGGTTGCTTCCCTGTGGATGACTACTGCACTGATGTCGTCCCTTAGACCATGTAGCAGGGCTTCCCTTGTTCTCTCCTCGGACTTGTTGTGAGCTGTGGCCATCTTTTGCAAGGCCATGGCATAGTCTGATACAGATTCTTTTGGATTTTGCTTCCTCAATGCCTTAGCATCAAATCTGTCGTCCTCTTTCTTGAAGTATTTCAGGAAAGCTGCCTTCATTTCTTCATAGTCTGCTGTTGGATGGGCTGTCCTATAGGCTTTATACCAAATTTTTGCCTTACCGTCTAGGTAGTTTGAGAAATACTTGATTCTGTTACTGGGATGGTACCCATATCTGGAATCAAAGTATTGTTCATAGTCTGTGCAGTGCCTCCTGGCGGATTGTGTGAGAGAGGACTGTGAAAATTTTTCTGGCTGTAGAATATCACAGTATTTTTCCTCTTTGTCCCGTTTTAGCTGGTCCCTTAACCCACTGAAAGATGCCTCCCTTGCAACTCTTTCCTCTTTCAAGGCATCTAGGAGTGCTGAGGAGGTGTCAGTGTTAGTCAGGTTCACTCCTTGGGTATTGGGTGCACCTGACTTGAGTGAGGCTAGGGCCTCAGCTAGCTGGTTTTTCATTGTCACTTGTAGATGAGCTTGCATATCAAGTAGTGCTTGAGCGGCTTCAGCTTTTTGGGTCTCCATAGAGTTCTTCAGTGCCTGGTTGGCTTGTCTGAGTAATATTAATTCCTTCTCTTGTTCCTCTTTGGCCTTCCTTAAGGCTCGGCTGGTGCTTTCCTCATGTGTGGTGTGTAGGGCTGTTAGTTCAGGCCTAAGTGTCTTATCCACATGAGTTTCTACATTCTGGGCTATGAGTAGAAGTGCCTCAGCCTCCTCTTTGGCTGCCTGGCCTGGGGGTACTGTCTCATCGTCACTCATACCTGATCCTGGGGTATGCTGACCGTTTGAGAACAAGTCACTCTGTGTGTCCTGGATACTGTCCAGGGCAGCTAGGGTGTCCAGGTGAAGCTTGCCTTGGAAGTCACTCTCTTGAGTGGTGTGGTGTGGTGAAGCTGAGGGTGTTGGAGTGGAGCTCCTGGAAGACTCCTTGGAGCTGGGTCTCCTCCTCCTGCTGGGTAGAGATCCAGGGGTAGCTGGTCCTTTGCTGCGGAGGTGAGTCTTGGTAGTCTGTGCTGCCAGCTTGTGGGATCTTGTTAGGACTTCTCCACCACTTTGTCATACAAGGAATCCCCTTAGTTGGGAGACTCCTTGTAATGTGAGGAAGTTGACTAAGTCTTGAGGTCTTGTAGTATAGTTGGTATTTATTACAAGTTGACAGCAACAGTACAGTAAGTACAAGTAGGTTCCACTCAGTTACACCTATCCACACAATAGTATAGGTCTTGGTAAGTATACCTAAGAACCCTGAGGTTAGTAATGGACTAGAGCCAAGGGGGTCCTACACCATGTCTGATAGTTGGGCCTAGTAGGGCATAGCCTATAGCCTTGTTCTCAGTCAGTGGAGAGGTCCTTGCTCAGTGGTGTCCATGTGTAGAGTGAGGATGGAGATGCCCAGTGCTGGGACCTGACCCTATTTAAGGGGGCCAGGCTACCAGCATGGCATCTTGAGTGTTAGTGTCAGTTGACAGTGATTGGCCAAAAGGTGCAACAAGCCCCTATGTGACCGTGTGCAGCGGCCTGTGACGGCGCTGGGGCTTGTGCAGCGGCCTGTGACGGTCCTGGGGCTTGTGCAGCGGCCTGTGACGGCCCTGGGGCTTGTGCAGCGGCCTGTGACGGCGCTGGGGCGCCCGTGACGGCCTGAGAGGGTTGTGTCACGTGTGGCAGCATGTGACACTTACATAACAGCCTTTGAGAGGGAGTATACCGACCTGCACGTGCCTCACGTGTTGGGCCACGTGCGTCACATGACAGTACTGAGGTAAAAATACAGCTGTTTAGATCCTACTGTACACCTTTGTATACAGCTCAGCTATGGTGCTATTATAACATTGCCTCGATGCGTAAGTTAACGGTAGCTTATAATGATGCTTTACGTATGCTGCTCGGGATACCAAGGCATGCTCGTGCTGGAGAGACGTTTGCTGTCTGTGGTCTCCCAACATGTGGTGCTACTATCAGAAAACTAGTTTATAGTCTCATATGTCGACTTACGGCTTCTGAAAATGAACTAATAAAAAGTATGGTGGACCCCACAAGAAGTGATATCCGGTACACATCCCATATATGGAAAGGCTGGTATCAAGATCTGTATATTCACTTTTATATCCCATAACTGTACTTTTATATTTGTATGTTTTTGTGTGTTCTATATACTATGGACCTTTGTAATACTATTGAGTCTGAAATAAAAATTGAATTGAAATTGAATTGAGTTGACAAAGGGGTGATCCATTTAGTATGTCACGCTTTTTTTGGCCATTTTGAAGACCCCCCCACCCCCATGTCACACTTTGTCACACTTTCCCAAACACCCCCTAGAAAAGTATGTCACAAATCTGCCGATACCCCCCCCCCCCTCCCTAGTACTGTATCATATAAAAGACCATACACATATTGTGATAAGCAGTACAATAAGGCCTATCATTATATTGAATATAAATTGTAACCCAGGTTTAATACAATTACATTGGTACTAAAGTGTTGAAAGTATGACATCAGATATCAGTCAAATCCTTCAAGTCCTCCTAGACAGGAAAATAATGGATTTTATCGACTAGAAGCCTTTCAGATTACAACTGTTCAAAGAGGCATTAACAAAATGACACGAGTATCTGTGGCACCCTAGATTTTTGTGGCCTCTATCCATGGATTCTTGTCTGTTTTCTCAGGAATATAAGGTGTGCTGGAACTGCTAAAAGAGGAAGGGGGCCTCAATTTTATTTCAACATGAGTGTGCGGCTGGCCCTCCAATTACCCTTTTCCTTGGTGAGGGAGAAAAGTGACACCTAGTGCAATGTCTAAGTTTAAGTAGATTCTCTGAGGAGTGAGCCTTGGTAAAAGGTATTTTAGTCAAAAGTGACCTTGATTGCAAGTTATTTGGGTGAGGACTCCAAAGTGACCTTTGTTTTGACAGGTTTTGTTGAAATCTCTGAAAAGTGACCCTTGGTGAGGGAGGTTTTGGTGAAAATTGACCCTTGGTGAGGGGGGTTCTGGTGAAGAGTGATACTTGGTGAAGGGATTATGGTGAAAAGCAGACCCTTGGTAGGCCTATTTAAAGAGGGATCTTGCTAAAAATGTAACCTTCCCAGCCGCACACCCATCTATATAAAATATACAACCCCCGGGCACTGCTATTTTTTCCTCTGATGTGGTACCCACATACTGTTTCAAGAAGCACACATGAGATAATCATGCTGCTTAGTGGCAATGCATCATAGGCCTACAGCTGTGCAGCATTAATTTTTTATTTAATATAGGGTTTTAAAAAAATCTGAAAGTGTGACGTCACACAATCCTATACACCCCCCCCACCCCCTTGTCACACTTTGTCACAGAAAAAAAAGACCCCCCCACCCCTTCGGGCGTGACATACTTAATGGATCACCCCAAAGCCACTGAGGAGATCTTCAGGGCGGAGGGAAGAAAGGGCCTCACTGGTACCGAGGGCAATACACATCTGACCCAGATAAAACGGGGACCAGCCAATTCTATTTTTGTACCTCCAGTACAGGAGAGGTCTTCCCGCGCACACGGCGCTGGCAGGGCTAAAAACGGGAAGGGTGTAGTAGATTTGCTCTAGAAAATGTAATATTAGCCATCGGGATAACCCAAAGGGTGGGTTATCTAGTAAAAATGTCAGGCTATGCAGGACAGTTTAAAAAATGGCGAAATTCCCAGTATAAGTGGCCGAAAAAGGTGGTCAAGTCTGTTCACCGGAGTTGGTGAACACCTGTTCAGTGGGTTCTTGGCCTCAAGCTGGCTGAACCCTAGACAGGGCCCCATCAGATTGGTCCGCATCGACGGGTTCAGATTAGATGAACTACCATCAGATTGGTCCGCATCGACGGGTTCAGATTAGATGAACTAGGCATGGACCACTTTCAGTTTCAAAATACGCGCGGGACGGGCACCTGCTGCCATAATTGGATCACGTGACCCGGCCTTGCACTGCCTCTGGAATGTAAAGGCGAACCCCGCATGGCCTGCCTACACGGGGACTGAAAATGTCGAGCAAAGGGGGACAATCTCTCGGCAAACATGGCGGCGCCCACATATCAACACATGGAGCAGCCTTTCTGATCAACGGCAGCGTGATTCCTGCCGATATTCACGGACAATCTGCATTTATAGGCATCCAAAACATCGGAGATGAGGCCAACGCCATTCAAGATGGCGGACAAATCGGAAATTTGACGAAAGGCGACCATGTTTTGGGAGAGGTGCTGGCTTCTTCCGGAGAGGCTAGTGATCAACAAGCCACTGCCGTTGATCTCGGTGGATTGGAGACCGCCGTGACACTCTCTGGACATACAATAACAAACGCGGAATGGCTAAAGACGAAATTCGGTGGCCTCGGTGGTGTTTATGTCATTCAAAATGGAAGCCTTGTCGCTGTTTCTGACACGGCCGAGGAAGCCGGAGTTGGATACGAGCTGCGGGAAGTGAAGGAGGTGGGCGAGTTGGCGTTTAGCGCCACCGATGCCGACGTCGGTATAAACGGCCAGGCACAACAATTCAACATACAAGAGGTGTCAGGGACCTCAATTCAAGGAGTTACATCTTATTTAGTTGCTCAAAATCCCTCAACATTTGCTGTCAACAGAACACTGCAAGGCAACACGCAAGGCAATGTTGTCAATCTGTCAAATTTGCACCAAGGAGGGCAGCACCAGCGTGTGGGCGATAATGAAGGAAAGGGAGGCTCAGTGTTGCCAGACTCATACAAGGCATGTTTAGAAGACATTGAGAAGGGTTCACATCTGAATTTTGGCAAAGACATGATTGAGAAAAGTCCAGAAGAGTTTCAGTCCCTGGAATTCCAGTCGATGAGCAATGACAAGAGCAATACACTAATGACACCACAAGAACTGGAACTGATGCCAGAAAGGGGGAAAGAGTTTGAAGAGTCAGTGGGGCCCAAGGAAGACATAAGACCCGTCAGTCCAATAAACAATGGCATCCAGAGTAGTCAAATAGACCTTTGTGTAGATGATATCCAAACTTCTCAGGCAAATCCCGGCACAGTTTATCTCACAAAACCACCACACACCAGTTCAATCCTATCAACACCTCCTAGCAGTTTACAAAATATTGTATCTTATGCAACGCAAAATATAAATAATTCTACAGTATTAGACCAGTCCCAGTCAGGTTATATTCTACAGGAGGGCCAACAAATACAAACTGCCACAAACCCAGATGGGAGTGGCATTGCCACAATATCCATAGCAACTGACAATTCCTCCAACTCAACACAAATCCTCATCAACACCCCACAAGGGCAACAGATCTTTCAAATAAACACAGCTGACCTGAATAAGGCTTCAAGTGCTCTCCAACCTCATGCCCTTCAAGGAGGGCTTGTAGGCAAAGATGCCGGTGGGAAGATAATTAATACTGGAACTGTGAATGGGATAACTGTAGAGGATGGTAAGTTAGAGATTTTGTCTATTATAAACATCTGCAAAAATAGTACTGTAATCAATAACCCGCTTTAACCCGCTCAGCCACTTGTCACCAGATTATACTGTACTGGTACTCATCAAGTCTCGAACTAGATCGCTGAAGGGAAATAAGCATGAACAGGCCTACTTTTATCTCTTGTGACATCTCTAGATCCATTGCCTTTTAAATTATACGTTTTAAGTTCCACACCAACTTGTATCTTCAGTTAGTTTGATCAATATCTGAATATGGTTTGTTGATGAAACTGAAGAATGCATGCCTGCCTCCTGGCTACTAGTATAATAGTATTCTACAATAAACGCATACTTTGGACTTGCAGGTTACCTTGTGATACCCGTTAATGGTAATGAGCTGGACGATGAACTGGTGGACGCTGAAGACATGTCGCTCGACGAGGCTGAATACAGTGACGAGGATAGTGTAGACGAAGATAACTCCCCAACCGTACCCGGCCGCTTATGGATGTGTTCCCAGGATGGTTGTGCAAAAACCTTCAGCAAACTTTCCAAACTCAAGATACATTTGATGAGGCATACAGGAGAGAGACCCTTCAAGGTGGGGCCAAAGATGATTCTTTTCCTACGCTTGTACTAATGTAGGAATTTCTGCCATTTTACTCAGATCGACTCCCTTGTTGATTTATAATAAACAAATATGAATTTTTCATTACAATATGACCAAATTTACAAGATTTCAGATTTTGTTAATGCAGCAGATAGGCTACTGTTATTCATAGCACCCATAATAAAGTTACAAAAAGAAGCAAAAGGAAATGGGTTGTGACCACAGTTTTATCTTTTCCATCACTAGTGTCGAATGCCGGATTGTGACTGGGCATTTACCACAGCATACAAACTGAAACGACACGAGGAGTCCCATCAAAAGAAGAAGGATTTTGATGTAAGTAAAAATTGATTTTAGTTGGGATGTTTAATGTTGAAATAGTGCAAATGCAGGATTCTCCACACTGCAAGTACAGCAAGGTGTGGCCGGTGTGCACTTACAACCCCATCAGTATAAAACACCTCTGAAATTGGCTTTTAGAATTGTAACAACTACGGGGCGGGGGGATTTCCACTGGCTCCACCGGGTGGTGGGCCGCTGGTACCCTGGTCGGCCGCAAGGGGACGCGGCGGTGGGGTGTGATGTGACACCCCGCCAGCGCACCTATAAAACCACCGGTGGGATACACCGGTGGGCGGTCGGTGCCAAGCTAGAGATCAGATCAGAGGTAGCAGCGAGCCAGCACTGGGGTTGGCCTGAAGGAAGATCGGATTGTTGTATTACTCTTTGACATAGGCATTGATATTGAGAGACAAAGCATCGAACACGAGTTACGGATTCCCAGATGAGAGGCCTGGGTGTGAGCCTCTAAATAAACAGAGTTGAATCATACAAGTCCAGAGTCGTCTGCTCCTTCCACATCGCAGCATAGTTCTTTTATCACGAATGCTTTATTGTTTGAACTGCGTCTGTTAAAAAATTAAAGTTAAAAGAGAAGTATTGCAATTTTACCCATTTTAAAAGTTTAATGTTATAGGAACTGTTTGACTTCAAAATAATGTGTTGACTACTGCTCTGTGCAGTCTGTGGAGAAAAATATGTGATCAACCCTCCTTTACCTTTGCAGTGTGACTTCCCAGGCTGTGGTCGAAAGTTCACGACCATCTATAACCTGAACACGCACCGAAAGCTGCATGAGCGGCCGTGCACAGAGGAGTGTCCTGACTGCGGTTTGCGCTTTCCCACCATGCGCAAACTGGACCTACATATGAAGAACCATATTGGAGCCCAGAAAAATTACAAGTAAGAATGCTGTGGATATTACATTACTTGAGACACTGAGTTAGTTACCGGTACTGCAGACCATTCTGCATATAATACCATAAGCTCACGTGTTCTACCGGCACCTGCATGTCGACGTTTAGAAAAATATATTTACCTGCAGATGGGGTCTGATTATGGCTGATACATGTATGTTTATAAAATCCTTTGTATAACCTGCAAACTGGGTGATTGACGACAATTTTCGGTATTTGTAGCGGCACTCGGGTAATGGCGGGGGCAAAAAATTATTTTAAAAATATTAGAAAGGTATTTTCTAATACTTAAGCAATTGTCATAATAAGATTCCCATTCAATATTAAATACCAGTTTAAGTCAAGTCATTCCTTCTTCCTGACAGATGTCCAATTGAGGGGTGCAACAAGATGTTTTTCTCACCTCATTGTATGGGGTCGCACACTCGAGTCCACCAGGAGAACCGCGACTTGACCTGTCACTTTGAAGGCTGCGGGAAGGTGTACGACAAACTGTGTCGGTTAAAACAGCACATGCGTACACATACAGGAGAAAAACCCTACATCTGCAATGTTGAGGTAATTTTGAGTATTTTCAGTAAACTATGCAGAAAAAAAGTAGATACATACCCGTTAATTCAATGGGTAAAAAACTGACCATGACCAAAGACTACCATTTTATGCCCCCTCTGGCCATACCCACATTTTCCTAAGTTCGGGACCCTTAGGCAAAACCTACATATCAATTGTGATCAAAGTAGGCCTGCAATGCATCAGATAGCACAATAGCTCATGGTTTAATAACGTCCCGCGTTTCTCATTGCGTTCCAGTCTTGTGGATGGGCGTTTTCCACAGCCAGCAAACTAAAGCGGCATCAGCGGAAGCACACAGGCGAGCGGAAGTGGGTGTGTCCGGTGGAGGACTGCAGTAAGGCCTTCATGCGCGCAGAACACCTCAAAGGGCACCTCGTCACGCATAGCGGGGAGCGGCCCTTCATCTGCCAAATAGAAGGTGAGACAAATTATAATTTCAAAGCTGTGGAACACCAAGAAAATTCCATTTGATGGTAAACTACACAATGTTGCAACTTGCCCTACCATTTTAGGAACTCCATATTGGTTTCCTACGGGAAATATTTTAAGGTTCCAAATACATATATTTACCAAGGATGACTTGACTGGAAAGAATTTACAGTAAAAAAACACATTTTCAGGACTAATGCTCCGGTCTTCTTCTAATTGTCTTACGATATATTATATTTGACATATTAAACATGAGATACTATTTATGTTTATAGGTTGCGGTGCTAGGTTCACAGCCAAGTCGAGCATGTATGTCCATATCAAGAAGCACAACGAGTGTGACAAGAAAGTTCTCTACTTCTGCCCCCTTGACGCTTGTGATAAAAAGTTTAATAACAAGACGGGTCTACGGGGCCATATTGCCAAGCACTACCAGAATGCACTTGCTCAAGGTAAGGTTGAACAATCTTATTAAAGTGTCAAAGTAAATTTTAAATGTTGTAGCCTATGTGCATCAAGACAAATCTCATTTTAGAATCAAATCAAAGGGCATATCTTAGCATACTACATGATAAGAACACTCGATAACCAATTACGTTAGATATCTCACATATTGCAAAAGAACATATCTGGGTGGTTACGAGGATCAATTTAAGAATTCAAGTTTAAAAAATAATTAAAAATTAAAAAAGTTTTACTGTATATGAAAAAGTAATAAATGTTTCTTTGTTTGTCAGCAAACACAGGCGACCTGAGCAGCCTGATCCCTATACTAAGTCCAGAGGACATCCAGGAAGGCCTGGAGGGACTGATGGCCGCCCAGGGCGACTTGGCAGCAGACGCAGCGCAAGATGCTATTGTGGCCTCAGTCAACAGCATCCTGCCTCCTGACGCTATCGCAGTGGACCAAACCGACCTCATCGTATCGGGTAAGTTTTGGCGAGAAAATTTATGGAATATGCATATATTAATAAAGAAAAGAATTTGCTGTTGGGACAAAAGTTAGAGCATCTAAGAGACAGGGTACCATGAATTCATGCGTATAAGCCTAACTCACCTATAAGCCTTACCTAGACTTAAGTACAATTCTATCAGCCGCACAAGGGATCTGGAAAATGCTACTTTAGTAATTCTATTATAAACTGTAGTGGCAAAAACCCTTGAAAAGGCCGCAACGTAAATGCTAGGCATTTTTGGTATCAAATTGAAGTTGAGTACAATCTGCGGCTTTATATACGCGAAAATTTACAGGAGTGCTGGTTTTCCAGGCTTAAAAATCTGATATGTATTTCCTTAGATGATGGGACATTGACGACAGCGTCTGTGGCGCCCTCTGTAGTTGACCTGTGTGGTGAGACCGTCATGTCGGGCGCAATGGTCGCTCAACTGATCGTATCGGCCAACGGTCTCGCGACTGTTCCCTCCTCGTCTCCGCTTGCTAGCCCAACGACTGCTATGGACGATGCACCCATCATAACGGAGCCAGTAGAGTCGAGACTTAATTTAGACGAGCAACAAGCAGGTAGGTCAATGACATGCAATACATGTTCACACCATTCAGGAATTATTTCAGTGCTGTTCTATTAATGAAGCGTTTTATGGGCGGAAAGTGTGGTCATTTCTAAGTTGAATACTGCCTAAAGGGGCGGGGGAGGAAGACAACCTAACAAGGTCGGGTACTAATGCAATAAAATACGGTAGAAGAATAAGTCATGTCCAAAACAATGTACCCCGAATTCATAATCTACCCGTGTCAAATCATTTTATTTCTCAAATATTGCGACGTAGTATCTCAAGTATTAATGGACCATTTTACATTGAACTTGCAGAGGCAAGTGCTGCACTATTTACACACGACTTGGACCCGGCGAGTATTCTTCAAACGGACAAGTCGAGTGGGTCAGCACGCACCGACTACTGCAGCAACCACATGCTGGTTGACAGGGCTAAAAAACGGCGGAAACTACTCAAGAATAGTTTAGATGGCGGAGACAGCAACAGTAGCAGTATTGACCTAAGTAGTTTCCGAGGTAAGAATGTTAACTATTCATTTAGATTTGCATTTTTGCATTAGTGTTATGGGAACCATTCCAGTGGTGATGATCTTTAGAGCTCCCTGTCTATAGATGGCAATAATGTGCAAGAACACAAGCAGAGATCTGATCCTGCCCCTCCTGCCTCCAGAGCGTTAATACAAGCTGTTGTCTACAAATCAAAATGCAATCCATAATACTGCCATATTAAGATTTCTAAATACTCTTCTTTATCTGTTTAGATTTGAGTGAGGGTAAAGCGTCTTTAAGTGAAGACTGCCTTGTTCCAACCTCGGCTGGTGACCCGTTTACCGGTGGGGACCTTGTCACGTCGGCAGCCATCACCTTCCGCGACCCTGAGACGGGAGCCATCTACGTGCAGACACAGCTACTACAGGTACGCTACTCACACTTACACATTGAACTAAGCCATAAGCCACACCCCGACCTTGGGCAGATCCTATACGCCGCAATGGCGATCTGATCTAGCCACAGCTTCTACGCGAAAATATCATGTACTAGTCTCCACTCTAACTCTAGCATTGCTTTTGGGGCAGCAAGGGGTGGGTCATGAGGCAGAAGTAGCAGAGGTGGGGGTTCTCCAATAAGCGTGAATAAGAATTTCTCATGTTGCTAGTACTTAAAACATTTTAATCAATAACACCTTAATATTTCATGCTCCCTCTTTGCCAACAGGATGACCCTCCCAACCCTGAGTTGTACAGTGATGACACAAGCCTGGACGACACGGGACAGTCCGTGTTGACGGCCGACCTGCGAACCGCGCTGTTCCAGGACGCCAGCGCTGACAGTGATGTAGAGTTCACAAGCACCACCATCAACCTACAAGACTTGGCATAGTTATAGCCTCCTAAATACCATATAGTCTAGGAGGCGTCATATATTCAGAGATCATGAGATGCCACTTTTTCCTATTATTGTAGAAAGTTTTGCTTTTTCAGTGGAATTTCCATATTTAATCATATTGATTTCTGATGGAAAAATTACCCAAATCATAAGATTTCCTACTTTTTGTTGATAAAGGAGTGGGTTCTCTGTCTAGTGTCCCAGTAAAGGAGGCACAATCATGAAATTATCATCAATATTCCATTTGATTCTCACATAAACTAGTTAGTTCCGACTAGATTATAAAGAATTGACTAATTCATTTTTTTATTAAAGGAGTCTTGCGTCAGTGCATCAGGGTTTGTGGAAGAATTGTGAGACGTTTGTTGTGAATATCATAATCCTATGGCAGCTGTCATTATGTATAGTAAGTGTAGCTCAGTCTGTACTAAATGGTGCCTTGAGGTGAACTGCAGCCTCGTGAGTTGTAACCACAAGTAAGACATGATATAACGCCGTAGATATAGTATTCAAATGAGAATAAACTGTATTTGACCAGCAGTCTAGGTTCCCCTCGATCACTGCAAGCTAAAATATTCATCTTTTTTTTTAAAGAGCAAATTCTGGTGAAGTAAAGTTTAAAATCGGTTAATATATTTGCCGGGATGGAGTGGGAGACCTGGGCAGCTGAGGCTCATACAAAAAAACTTAGAAAAATAATTGCATACAATTTGTTAAATTACATTTAGTTGCTCATTGCTCGCGTTATAAAAATGTACTTGTGACAAATAAAGAAGCTGTGATTACACTAGATGCTTAAGGGCTGGGGGAGAGGAGCTGTGGTTGCTGGCCGATCATTGTTGGTGCATCATAATTTGACCGTTTAGTTTCCCGACTAATTTACCGATGAGGTTTCCAAACATCGGGACTGCAGCCTCGATAGTATTATGTACACATGGTGTATGAGTTGATGGAGTAGAATTACAAAGGGAACCATTGTGATATTACTAAGAACGTTGTCAAGGGTTGTTCAGATTATGCTGAATGGGAATGGGTGCTGTAAATGCATGATAGAACTGATGATGTACTACCGTCAATGAGTAATGTGATGCGACACCTTAGTTAAAATTGAATTAAATTCGTGAAACCTGATATACGAGAAAACTCGAAGCAGCAGTTAAATTACTGGAGCTGCCCAGGATGGGTTATCGCGCAAGAAAACTAATCATGTGTTTTCAAATTGAATATGAATATGTGTTTTGATGTATTTGTGGCTGCGGAGTAATGTCTCGAAATGCTTTTGTTTGTTAATGGGAATCTAAAAATACACAGAATATAGTTTTAGGTCAAAAGTGTTTGGTTTGCACAATTTTCATACGATTGTACAATTTGTGTAGTTTATCCAAAAGTTAGCTAGCCTGATTGAATTTTCAATGTGGAAATCTGGAGAGTGAGAGGGTGAAACCCTAAGAAAATAACACATTAAATATCTTTGCCAAAAGTCGTCATGTGTAGATGATTGAAAGGCGATAATAAAAAAGAGAAGGTTACTAAGCACATGCTGTCGAAATAAGACTTAAATTTTATTACTCATTGGTAGAATTTCATAGGTTCCCATTGCGAACCAAAAACTTATGAAAACCAAGTATAGGTCTATGGATATGGCATGGCGTCTTTATTTTTTACAGTCGGGACATATTCCAGGATCATATGGCATCTCTATGTTTCAACATTCTAAATATCACTTAATGGTTGTGAAGAAATATGATTTTGGTCAATAAAACATTTAAAAAAAAGTTTTCAATGTTGTCATGTATCTGTTTTATGAGATATTTTACCTAAGTTTTGATTGACCTGTAATGGGACTATATAGGGTTAGCAACACATAAGCATGAAAAGGAACTGAATATCTAAAAGTCTCTCAAAAATGATAGTGATGTTACATGTCAGAAATTTTGTCTTGAAATAAAATAACTGCCTGATATTGAGGGGCCTCTATTTTGACATTTCAAGTATTTTTCTCCTCCCTGCCTATATACCGCTAGGCATGTTTGGTGTCAAATTAAAGCTTGTTCTGGTTCACAAGCCATAACTCATACGCGAGACAAAGTCCCACATCGCGGTACGCCTACACAACAACGGGGTTGGAGCTGGGACAGGTACTCAGCCCTATAGAGCGGCGGCAGTGGTAGCAACTGTATGTATCAAGAATTGAATTTTCCATTGAACCAATTTGTTTTCTAATTTAAGTTTCTCGCCATGAATATGACCTTAGTTGTCGAAATGGCGTTAAACATCCATTACTCACTCACTCCACTCCGTCAAACCTATTTTCTAACAACAGGGGGTAAGGGTTGGTTGATTTTCGCCGGTGCTGCCCCTGTGAGAGAAAGTACACATATTTTCTGCTCCCTGGTGAAATTCAAGGGATCCAAATCGGGGCTCTGCCATTCATTTTTTATTTTTTTTACTTGTGCAAATATGGTATCTGGTGACTTACAGAAAACAGTGTTTCATAATGAAGATGGCGTTTCATAATTATTACAGGGGAAGTTGGAATGACCATTTCCTTAGGACCCACTGCGCAGTTGTTTCAGGCAGGTGGCAGCAGCAGCCACAACATACTCATGTAGTAGTACCATTTTGATCTGTGGTGACAGCTATTGAAGTTTTCCCCAGCTTCCCTACCTATGCACTAACCTCGAGTAGATACTTTACTTGGGGAGGCATCAATCAATTTACATCCGTACCAGGGGGAGTGGGGTGGTCAAGTAGTATTTCTGTGTATAGGCCCATGTATCTACTATCATCGAATGCCAGAAAATAACATTAAATTATAGCTGGGTTTGATAGCTTCAAATGTACTAATCCATGGATTATAGGCCTGCACTGGCACAGTCCCACTGCTGATCATAACGGTGCAACTTGTCTAGACCAGGGGATTGCTGGAAAGAACAACCAGCAACCTTTTTTTTGGTTACTACCTGGTTGGTTACTACCTAGAGCCTTTATACATGGGATACTTTCATTGTAGGAACAATAAATAGTTAGCTGATCACCTATGGGGGTGGTTGTGTTCGTAAGCAAAACTACAGGGGGTGATTGCATGGTATTTATATGGAGTCAAACATTGTAAAGTTATGTGTTGGTGGCTATGGCCATGTATTATATATAGTTCACTAATGGTTTTGGGGTATAGTGGTCTGTAAGAGCAGGAAATAATGATGTTATGATATGGATGACTAGGCTAACTACATTGGCCTCCATAACAAGGAATAGGGTAACTACAAATACATGACTAGGCTAATTAAGTTACTGGTGAAAGGGATAGATGCGTGATAGATGAACCTATGATGATCTAAAATGACCACTCAGTGCCTGTTTAGGACCCTTATGGGATGTGCATTAGTCATATTGGTATGGAGATATAACATAGTGCATGTAAAGCATAACAGAAGAAGAGCCAGCTGCATAATTGAGAAGGAATTAACCCATAACAAGGAACATGTTGCATGTACTAGGCTAACTATAAAGGACTAGGCTAACTGAAAATACAAGGTTGTATAAAAAGAAGCCTATAATATACCATTTACTGTGGTCATACTTTATTTCGCTGGGTCTATATTTTCGCTATATTCATGGAAATGAAAAACCCGCGAAATTCTTAGATGCTACAGTATGGAATAAATACCCGCGAATTAGAATTTTTTGCTACTTCAGCGAAAATCTACACCCGTGAATATAAGTACTTTCACAGTACATGGATTGCCCATGGCTGTTTATGCATAATTTCATATCATATGCTCAATAATACACCACAGTGAGCCGCTGCAAAACCTACACCGGAGGTCCTTTGTGACGGTAAAGGAACAAAATGTATATAAGGATTAGTTAGCCTAGTCCTTTTTACTTAGTTAGCCTAGTCATTTCTTCTCACAACAGACTGAGTTAGCCTAGTCACATCAATATAGTTAGCCTAGTCTTCAATCTTTATTTCAGGCTGATCTCTCTATTATAGCATTGATTTAAGGACACTGGATACTATCTCAGAAAACCATAGAAACTACTTGAGAATCGCTACATATCTTCCTATATATACACCTACATGACCACATATACCTAAACTAAGATTCTACCAGCTATCATGTAAGAATATCAAGTATTTACACCACAAATAGACAGAATCTGTTAGCATTGCTTACCCAACGTCGGCCATCATTGATCAGCTAACTATACATTCCAGGCCCAGTGTTCCTACAGTGACTTTGCCGGGGAATACTAGCCTACATGGTTAGGCTATGTCTGCATCACTGTAGGGGATTGTCAGGTGTTGTGAACCTAACAAATATGGCCTAGCGGGTAGCTTACCTGCCCCTTTAACAAAATCAATATTCCAGCGGAAACGTCAGGAACACCCAACATAATGTTTTGATCTATTGTCAAAAGCTCGCTTTAAAGACACTCGATACTAAATACATTTGGAACTGATAGAACCCAAAACTATTCTGTTTTGTACTGAAGACACATACAATCATGTATCATGAACTTACATTTTTGTCTCCTTGCAAGTTGTATAGGCCTACATCCCAGTGGGCACAAAATTCAGTTTAATGTTGAATCAACATTGCATCAACAGTGAATCAACATTGACAACTCTTTATCAATGTTGATTCAATGTTCTATGCCCACTGGGATGGGAGAGCCTATGCTGGTTCTAGAGGCATGTACCAGGGGGCCCAGGTAGTCGTGTGTCAAGCTTCCACTTTCCCTCTTTGTGTAGTTTACTTTGGAGGGTTCTCTCTCATTGACTATATGTTTATCTTCTGTACAAATTAGATCAATCTTTTTTCCCCATGAAATGGCCTTTAATTAGATAAGCTTACAGCAATGTGAATGTTTTAAATCTCAGAGAAATAGAGCATATAAACACCTCTGTGCGCGACTACACTCTGACTGACTGACAAATAATCAATGCATTAACTCCCAATCAGGCTAAGTCCCTCACTTCAAATCTAAGAGAATGGGGAGGTGATTAAGATAGGGGTGGATGCCACCCCTCAGTGTTATCAGTGTTATCTGTGGCCATTGTTCCTAGATGTGAACAGTGGCTGATGACAGAATTACGCACAATGCACTGCTCAGGAGTCAGGGGACAGTTAGAAAATGGCGGCTCCCATGTCACGTGGGCTGTCCTCCATATAACTATGGCTCATGTTGTTACATGCAGAATCTATCGGAGGAATTGTGTTAGTAAGAATTTAGTGTGATTATTATGCAATGAATTAAACCACTTAGATAAATGCTGTAGAACTATTAGATGCCTTTGAAAAGCAATCAGGATATTTTCATGCATGCCATCTGTGTGGCTGCAGATGGGTCAAAAGCGACCTGGCGACCTGGGCTGTTTTGGAGGCGACTTTCGACCTAAGGCAATAATAAAAGCGACCTGGCGATTTTTGGACAATATTGACAATAGGTTAAAGGGTCCAAAAAAGCGACTTTTCGACCTGTACCCCTTAATTTCGGCGACTTTCCGACCTCAGGGGGGGGGGGACCCATCTGCACCCCCATCTGTGAGAAATATATAAGACACCATAAATGTTACAGGAGGAAGGGCATTACGAGAATGTTTATAAATATTTCTTTGATAGAACTGAGGAAATTGGGGTTTATGAACAATGCCATGTTACAAGCTTGATTCTAGTACAAAATTTTGATTAATCATGGTAACTGCATGGGGCCAATAAACCATTGACAATGCTTGAAATACAGGCTCACTATGGAAACAGGTCTATATCATCTATGCTAATAAGAGTGACCTCATGATTCAAAATCACAGATCTGTCATATACAAAACATAGGAGGAATTTATCCTGAACTATAGATGTATCGTCTAGCCCATAACTATTATTGATGAGTAATGCAATGTGTAAGTGAAATGTTTAAATATGATGACACATTTGCCCTGGACAGGCTGTACACGGTAAACAGTTGGCTGCTCCCTTTTTAGGTATACACTATACAGTAGAATCTACTGAATGTGTATATTTCATTGTAGGACCTAGTGACAATATCAGCCCATTCCTCAGACGTCCATAGGACCAACCAATGCGTCTTTAGCTGTATACCCGATGTCTGGCTGTCGGTCGACATGAACCTTATCCATTTATTCTCAAGTTTCTTACCATCGCTCTTGTCCTACCCTTTCTGTACCCAGTGACCACCTTTGTAAGGCTGACTATATTGACAAACACCACGTGCTCCTCTCGTGTATGTCTATGGTTTTACAGACATTTCCTATTGTGCCTTTCCTCGTGCTGTCTCGCCCTTGACTCACTCCTTTCAGTGACCACTGGTTCATAATATAAAGGCTAAGTTCTCTGTGAACGGTTCAAGCTAACAAACAAGGCCATCAGATTGAGTTGTGATTAACACAAGAATTGACTCAGGGTCAGGGTGCTTAAGTAATCGGAATTGATACATAGCAATAAATTTGGATTAAAAAAAATCATGAATCATTTTGATGACAATGGTTTTGAGTGCAAAAGTTTAGAACCACCCTCATATCGTGTGTCACATGAGTTTGCAGCTCAGTATTGTGCGAGGGTGCATTTGTGTGGGGCAAGTTAATCAGTGGAGTTCAGATTTTTAGAAGGTAGATGGTGGCCATATTTAATTTTTAATCAGCCTACTGTCACTTCTTTTTTATTTTTTTATTTAACCGATCATAACATACAATAATGTACCATTGTGGTCTCCCCGGTTAATTTTTGCGGGGGTAATCCTTTCAGTGAATATACTATACATCATATTTTATCCTTTGGCTCAACATATCTTAGTTAACCTTCCGGCTTCCACCCACTTTTTGCCGTCTAAGTTACAGTCTGGTAACAAGTTATTTACAAGAACAGGCGAAATATTTACAAATGTATGAGGCGGTAATAAAAATAAAAACAGTTGACGATTAAACTGCCGGTATTCAATACCATTCTTGAGATGACATTGAATGTGTATTATGGTTGACGGAAGTATGTCCTTGTCAAAGTTGTCTTTGATGGCTATACGCTATAGCAGTGCATGCAGTACAAAATGAAGTGGTCATGGTGCATGCGCCATTGCACATTTTGATCCTTCACTGACTTTACAAACAGCAATATAGAAGTTCTTTCAATTTGATGGGAAGCAAATACCGCTTCATCCTCTGCAAGATTTTGGTTGTGAGGTCCATCATGTAAGGGATTTTCACCAGCAGTGCTACAGCAGGCAGACAGTTACATAGCCAACAAAACTGAATCCTGATTCACCATGCCAACACCAGCGAAGTGGCTAAACTAATAACTTGTATAGTTACAGTCAATACCTGTCAGAAACAAATGAAATTTTGAAACAAAGCTGTTACCAGATCACATTCAGGCAATAATGTGTCTAGCTTAAAGGCGCACTGAACACACAATATCATTTGCATACAAAACTCGGCAGGGTTAGGTCCTCAACTCAGTGCGCCTTTAATCCGTTCTCCACAAGTTCACAATGTTGAGGGGAGACCAGTCGTCTCAGTTAACATTTAAAGCCATTCATGTCAGAGAATGCAAATGTCTAATACTGGTGAGCAGGCTTTTCTGTCCTCATGTAATAGCAGAGAAATGATGGTTGAACTGTGACTGCACAAGTTTCATGGAAAGACAACCCCTGAGTCAATAACCACCTTTTATTTCGATCTTAAATGTAACATTGTAAGGGTGACTCTAGAGAAGATACAGTTTTAATTATTTAACTAAGGTGGATATTGGATAATTTTCATTGTGGGGCCCCATGACGCAGCCCGCTCCCCCTTTCGATATCACTGAGTCCCCAATATAATCCTGTTACAGGAGCTAAATTGTGTATGATTCCATGTCAAGGGGAAAGCTCTCAGGAAGCAACAGGTAAAAGCGTCCTCACCCACCAATACAGGCATCTTGCACTTTAACTCTGCTTCAACCTGGGAATCTCATGTCATAAGGAAAGGGTCGGAGCAAGGACTTTCTGTGCATTTTTCTCAACAAGTGTTGGTTTAACCCTTTAAGGGCTGCATAGCGCACTGCATGATTGATACATCTCCTGCACCTGCAGTCTTAAGGATCATCTTATGTCAGGGATAAGGAGGAGGAGAACCTTAAATGTTCACTTATTTCTACACTAATCTATATTTGATGACCTGGCTGAAGAATAATCATTTAGTACATGTATCAGATTTTATATACAAAAGATGCCTCAACCACCTTCATACAAACAATGGATGATCCTATAATTATACATACCAGTAGCCCTAGGGCTATGCTAAATCCTCCTCCTTCTCCAGCACACATTAATAATATACTCTCATCAAATTAGTAGAAATAATCGTGATGATTAATCTAAGCAATGGGGAGGATCAGGTATTGGACTTTTTCAATATGATTAGGCAGGTTGGCTCAGAGAAATGAATACATGTAAGCCACCATGTAAGTGCAGCGGCGATCTCTGGGTGGTAGATTGCAGCCGCTGTGCAATACATTAGCCTTGTCAAAGGCTAAGGGCAGCATAGTGCTTTCATGGACTATATGCCCCGTCGTGGACATTTGTCATTTTATGAGTCTATCACCGATGAGTAACTAATGAATGGTCCTACCTATAGGTATTGTCTGGGGCTATGTTCAATCCTCATAAAGACGGCTCATTAAATACTCATCAAATTAATAGAAATTAAATGATTCACAAATATGCAGAATCAAATAATGGTCATTTCGGATATGAGCAGGTAGATTGACATAGAGACCCGAGCAGCCAAGTGCATCGGTGAAACACATTACCCTTACTGACCCCTAATGACCCCTCAGGGCAGCATAGTGCTTTAATGCACTGTGCCCTTTTGTGAGTCTGACACCGACACGTAACTCACCAGTGCTGCATGCATGCACCCTACTAACTCTAGGGGTCGATACACTCCTTAAGACTCAGACAGATTCATCAAAGTAACAATTGGAAGTTATTTTACTCCTGTGCATGTTGGTGCACAATGAGGAACTGAACATGAAACCTTGAGGCATTTTACCATCCTTAAAGGGTCAACATCTAGTGGCATCATTATAGAAATGCACTGTTTAGGTGGGATCCATTAAACAGGTATAGGCAATTATTGCTGCCTGTCAAGTGGTAAGTGGTTAGCAGGGGAACTTATAGGAGCTGACTTTAACATCATGATTAATAAGGCAAGTTTCCTCCAAATGCAGCCTTGAAGAGACTAACAATCACCACCCTACAGGTAGCAGGTTGGCTGCACATCCTAAGTATGATTTAAAGATGGGTTCTGTGGTACTAAGGACCAGATTTCTATACTATAGCTTATGTTTGGCTATATATAATTTCATGTGAGTTTTGAATGATAAATGATCCATATATTTCAGGAATTAAAATACATTTATGAAAATTGTTTGCCTACAATTAATGTTTCCAATCCATATAGGTCACATGATCACTCATGATGATGTCTGAAGTAGTTAACCTTTTAAGGAGAGCATTATACTTAATGCGCTAGGACCTATGGCATCATGATGCATAAACCCAGACCTGCAGGGTGAGTACCTTGCCAGTGCTGCATTTATGGGTCGCCATGACAAGTTGGTGTTGACTTGGTGTATCATGCTGACAAATGAACATGAAGTCTCGAGGAATCTTTTTGTGTTTGTGTGGAACTAAATATGGAAACTAAAATCTGAGCATGCATACAACGAGAACACCTGCTCAGTATTGACTTTTGAAAATGCCTTGATTTGGAAGAATAGAATGATAGTATAATGGGGCAGAAAGATTGTTTCCCTTAAATAGATGCATTTCAACCGTTAACCTATCTTTAACATGGCAGATGTACAAAAAAAGCTCCCTGCAAGGTACACCTCCATCCCCCAAAGCAGCAAGTGATCAGTTCCTACCGAGGCACACAGCAACAAGTTGACTCACGCTGCTACATAGACAACTTCTAATACAGGCCTGCATAATATTTGTACCAAAGCAGACATGTTAATGCCTTCTAACAATTTCACCACCACAGACATGTTAATGCCTTCTAACAATTTCACCACCGCAGACATGTTAATGCCTTCTAACAATTTCACCACCGCAGACATGTTAATGCCTTCTAACAATTTCACCACCGCAAACATGTTAATGCCTTATAACAACATATCAGACACAATGGCACCTTCAGACAACATGACATATGGACTCCCGGATGTATTGATTAATTTTAACCACATGTCGTCCAACGGCACCTTGGAAGTTTCATCGTCAGGTAGTATAAGCATCACAACTGTCTTATCAGTCTGCAGGGTGATTGTGGCTATCGTCATCTTCATTGGTAACATCCTTGTCCTCATCACTATATTGAAGCGCACCGACCTCCAGGTAAGAAGCCTTTAACCCTTAGGGGCCCAGTGGCGTGAAAATGGCGTAAAATGGCGTATTTTGCACATACCTAAAGTCTTACATAGCTCTATCACATAAATATTAAATATATACCACTGTGAGACACGTCAGTGTCTCCAGCATGACCTCACATTTTTCATATATGTGCTTGCATTTATCATTCGATGGATATTAATAGTTTTAGAGCAATTAAAGAAGGAAAATGATAATAAATATTTGCAATTCCAAGTTTTCCCACTGGCTGAGGCTGAGTATATCTCTGCCATGACAACATTATCATTTGTCATTTTAGTTACCATCAAATATCTGGTAATGCAATATGGAGAATAATCATCAAACTATGTAACTCATCACAATAGGTTGTATATCATTCCCATGTTGGAAATGTGAAACAGGAATTCCCCATGGCAACGGAATAGAAGGTCCTTAAATGGCTCAAAATACAGCCAATCTAAGCGAAGTTTGAAAAAATTAATAAAAGGAACGTTTCTGGTTGCCATGGTTACCAAAATTTTGACTTTTTTTCATGTATCAGCTCGGTTATACTATGAGTGGATGACTGTATATAGCACAAGGCGCCCATCATCTTTATACTCTAGATGGCCCCACTGTACCATAAGTTATTTTGTGAGTCGGCGTGTAGGTGAGAAAATACTATATGATCTTATTGATGATAGTATCATAGGTTACTTAAACCTTGTGATTAGATATCTCAGTAGGCTACAAGCTCGGGATCTCATATTTTCTTTGTATTATTTTGCAGTTGATCCTTCACTAAGTGTTATAAGTGTCAAGTACTATGTAAAGACGCCATGGCTGTGTGGTCTAAGCGCTGGTAGCCTACATGAGCCCTACCCTCACAGGTTCGAGTCCCATATGAAGTCCTATATTCCCACCATAAATTAACACTGCTAATACGAGGATTTCCCATCACAATTTTATTATGTAAAATAACTTTTAAAAACGTTATATAGCCGTCGAATTACATTGTTAAAAATCGTAAAATAACGTTATAATAAGGTTGTACATTCAAACGTTATGCCATAATATGGAATAACGTTAATATGTATACGTTAGTTGAAGTCAACGAATCTGCATTAAATAACGATTTTTTCAAACGTTTTCCACACCATCAGACAACGTTTTGTTAACGTTATATAACGTTTTTTTGTTTACTGGGTGCAGACTGCTACAACCTTGGTATAGTATGATAAAATATGCCAAAGGGTAATGGTACTACTGTTGTGAAGCTACCCTAAGTAATAGCCCTAGGCCTACATTCTACCAAGGTTAATTCTTATCCTTGTAAAATCATGATTCGAAAAAAATGTGGGTGTGAATTTCATTTTGTATTCATGGTAATTCGAGTGATAATTAAGTACCCATACCCTTTGGGAATGCGAACTATGACCCAGTTGAGTTTAAATGCCCGCCCGAGTGACATTTTGCATTATACAAGTCATTTTCAACGTGGATATTTAGGTATTCACCAATTTAGGTATTCACCAATACCACCTGAAAGTATATGACCTGGGGCTTGTCTTCCACATATTTAGACCTACCTACCTAACTCTGTACTCTTGCCAGGGGTAGACACTAACTTTTTCAGCTGTGGGCCACCCGGGCCCATAGCTCTAGAAAACTACGGGCCCGGACCAAGATCTGTGGGCCAATGGTCAAAATTAATGGTCTTCTTTAAGAGGAAAAAACATGCATATTTCTGACTGGTCTATTAAAGATTGAAATCAATATGATTGATTCGGGCACATTTCCCTCTTTCCAACGATATATTGCATGACTATAGTTCTCAGGCAAACTTTCATTAAATATCTTCCAAATACTCCTGTGGGCCACCCGGGCCCGTAGGAATGCAATTTTGCAGAAAACTACGGGCCCCGATTAATAACTACGAGCCATTGGCTCCCGGGCCAGCGTTAGTGCATGTCTACCCCTGTCTTGCTAGCCAAAACTACAAATAATGTATATTTAGGGACTTGTAATGGTAATTGAAAGGAAAAAATGTCCCCCCGAGTGACATTTTGCATTATTACTCATCATTTTCAATGTGGATATTTAGGTATTCACAGATTTTTGCCCCACTAAAGTTATACACCACCTAAAAGTATATGACCAGAGGTTTGTCTTCCATATATTTGGTACTGTAGTTGGTCTATACTACTACCCGGTAGTGTGACTTCATGAGAACAATAACCGGATAAGGTACAAATAAGCTTTGATATACGGCGACTTTATTTAGTAAACGTTCAGTATTATTTTACTGCAGTAACCGCCGGTTATGACAGTGATCAGAACAAGATCTAGAAAATAATACAGTCGGGTAAACAAGCTACATCATAGTGTAAACTCGGAGTGCAGGGAGGTGTTGCCTCAGCAGTAACCAAACCTGACTGTCTTCTGAGAAGAACAGTCAACCTTATATACAGGCCTGAGGGGGTCACATGACCGTACCTGCAGCGCCACCTATTAATGAATATTATGTAACATGTTACGAAACCTTAATGACAAGTTAACCGTCGGTAACTTCGGTACCTTCGGAATATAACCGTAGACAATAACCGGCGGTATATGTAAAGGAGCGTTGGTTCACATTAAGGAATTAAATGAATAAAACATGTTATGAACAATAATAGAACCGTGTCGTATTACATCACAACAACCACATAGAAATAGCTATACCAAAATAACCAGCAGTCACAGCTGCCCGTTACAGTACTAACTACCTAACTCTGTACTCTTGTTAGCCAAAATGAAAAATAACGTATATTTAGGGACCTAAAATTAAGGTAAAATTCAATTCATACCCATGTATAAAATTACCCAGTGCCAAGGAATATACCGATTAACATGTATTAAAACAGTCAAAAAATGTACCATTAGGACCTACTTAAACAAGATATAATATATAAAAATACAGAAAAGAGATATATATGAATTATTATGGCTGACCATAGTAAGAAATATCCCAAATGTCACTCGCCCGGACATCATTTACAGGGTGTATAGCTTTCAGCCGTTGTCATAGCAACAGTTTTTATATTTAAATCATAATACTTCATGAGTAGTTACCCCAACACCTATACATTACACTCACGAAAGAACTTTGAGATACTCCATGTTTTTTCTCAGACCCCCCATTCACCCCCAAGTCTCATATGCACAGTTTCTGTGATTTATGACCTGGTGGGAGCCAATGTGTGGAGAAGATAGATGGTATTAATACAAATACATTGACACCATGGCGGAAGAAATCGGACATCAATATGATATTGAAAAATACAATACAGAAAGTCTCACAAATTTCCTGATATTGTCAGGGGTACATTGGGGATACGTCGGGGATACATCGGGGATACGTCGGGGATACATCGGGAATATATTGGGATGGCTCTTGCTGGCAGCCCTATGCCTCTTCCCCAACCCTTTGACTGGTGGCTGGCTCCAGTGTACACCCACCCTGTCCTCTCTCTCACCCTATACTGAGCCTATCTCTACCCTTGAACCCTGAGTCTCCTGTGATTTCAGTCACTCGCTCTGTTTGAGTAAGATTTGAGTACTTAAGACACACTCAAAATGTTTGTCCGTGCACTCACATGAGCTATAAATGCCATCTGCATTTTCAGTTCTACTGGTCATAGAGGTGCGCCGATCATAGATGTCTGCGAGTCATAGAGTTTCAACATCTATCGATTTAGTCTAATTGGAGTTTATTTCAAATTTTCATGCTCAGTCATGGGGGCATTGATAATACAGTACAGTACTGATCTTACATATGCAACGTTTCAGATCCTTTAAGGATCCTTCTTCGGTCAAGATTCACAACTCTCTTTGAGTGACTCAAATTATATAATTATAGCTGTCATGACAAATTTCCTAAGCAGAGGGGAGCCAACATAATTTGGGTTCATGTGGATGTCCAGCAAACATCAATGCTTAAATAGAACCCTCCAGGGTGCAGTGGATTGAAATATCATTAGAAAATGGCCCCTTGTTTCACAGGGATCTTCCTATGATCAAGGCCGCAGGCCCGTATCCAGAGTTTCCTGTGGGGGGGGGACCTTGACCATGAAAGTGGACCAATTTTGAGAATCTGCATGGTCGCAAGGGAAGCGCAGCGAAGTCACAAGCGAAGCGCAGTGAAGTCGCAAGGGAAGCGCAGCGACCTCCCTAGGGGGGTCTGGGGGCATGCCCCCCCAGGAAATTTTTGAAATCAAGAAGCCAAATGGTGCATTCTGGTGGATTCCGAGTGCTAAGATTGAACTAATTTGCAGCCATAAATCATGGGCAAATCAAGGTTTTTGCATTTATGGCTACCATGTGCATACATCACCCTGAATAAGGACCCCTCTTACTGGGACAAAGATCCATCAAAACACACCCCTTTTGGCGGGTATACCCCCTAAAATGTGAAAAAAACAGCCCCCTTTTAGTGGGACACCACCCTGAATTGGTCCTTTTGGTGGGATACCACCCTAAACTTGGGCCAAATTCCAGGAAAAATATACCCCTTTTAACAGGAATTTTTGGCTTTTTGGTTGGATATTCTTGGCCTAAAAACATACCTCTTTTGCCCCAAAATTGCCCAAAAAGGACCCCTTTGCCGGGATTTTGTGTACACACATGGTTACTATAGATCATATAGGGAGTGCCCCCCCCCCCCACCCTGGCCAGGGGACCATCAAATCAAAACACCCATTGACCCCCTCCCAAAAGATTCTGCCCTGACTCCACCCATGTCCACCCAGGCCCCCCCCCCCAGGTCCAACCAATTGGTGTACCAGCCCCTGAAGACCCACTGTCCCGCTCCCCAAAGTTTCTGTCTGCCCAGGTCCCCCCCCCTCCAGGTCCAACCAATTGGTGTACCAGCCCCTGAAGACCCACTGTCCCGCTTCCTAAAGTTCTGTCTGCCCAGGTCCCCCCCAAGGTCCAACCAATTAAGTGTTGCTCTATATGTATGTTTTTTGTTTGTAGGCCCGTGGGGGGGGGGGACGCGTCCCCCCCCGTCCCCCCCATTGGCTACGGGCCTGAAGGCACATCCATCAAAAAGTAATTTCTTCAGGTTATTTTTCTTTCTTCTAGACTCCCTCCAACATCTACATCTTCAATTTGGCCATTACAGACCTGCTAACAGGCATTAATTAGCTCAGTGATGTCTGTTTGGAATACCTACGTCCCCTACCTATTTGACTCGGCCCTGCTTTGTGCTGTGCTGAGAATGGGCACCGTCGTCCACTCCATGATGCTGTCTGTATTTCTGATGACAGGTAAGGAATAAGTAATTGCCTCTTGCATTTCAGGTCATATTGATGTGTTAGATGATGATGATTATGCTTCACTAGGCATCAAAAGGTGTTTCAGGTAACATGTGGGCGCCATGCTAATTAATTGGACAACGTAATCAGATACTCTACCCTCCCTAACTTTACTCTGCCCCTTTACCTTCTTCGCTCTGGTCCGAGGCGTAATCCAGGAAAGTATGGACATCATGACGGGAGGATGTGGACACTATTCTATGCGTTATATTAAATGTATAGTCTTACACTGTATTTAAGAAAATGCAATTATTCTTTGGGTTATCTTAAAAATATGCCTGTCAATCACCCAAAAGTAAAAAGCTATAGAGGGACAATCACTGGGAACAGAAGGTATTTGACCATACCTACCCCCAGTATACAGGCCCTGGAGATTCTATTGGAACTATTGTCATGTTGCTAGGACCACTCTGTTACCTAGCAACAGCAATTCCAAACATTCCATGCTTAGAAACCGGCACAATAAGTGGGAATAGAAGGTATTTGACCATATCTACTCCTAACGAGCAGACCCTGGGGATTCTATTAGAACTATTGCCATTTCGTAGGACCCCAGTAATACCTAGTGACAGCAATTCAAAACATTCCATGCCTAGCACTATAGCAAATGGCACAATATATGACCCACTGCCCTACGTTAGCTGTCAACCCCCACTTCCATAGATGTCTTTAATTTCAGATGCTCACTAGAATCTAAAGAATATTTTTAGAGCTCAAGCCAGAACCGAACTGCGTGGCATGTAAATGGATACATATCATACATGTATAACACTAACATATGAATCAATATTTAATTTAACTCGTTCAATTGTTCTTGATAACTTCCAGGTATTGCAGTTGACCGTCTAATTGCCGTCTCCAACCCGTTAACCTACAAGACAAACGTGACGACCACCAGGACAATGTGCATCGTGGGGCTGATATGGCTCTACTCATTCCTCATCTCCTACCTGCCATCTATCCTGGGGTATCACAACTGGGCACAGGGAGATGCATGCTACCTGGCAAAGACATTCCACAGAAATACTGTCTTTAATCTTCTCACTAATTTCTATGCCGCCTCCCTCGTGATCATTGTGGCTTATGCTACTTTGTTCAAAATCGCCTCGCGACATATGAGACAGATTGCGACCATGGAAATCCAGGTACAGTCAACATCCCAGTTCCAGCGGCAGTTAAAGGCATCAAAAACCCTGTTGATTGTGATAGGGACATTTGCTTTGTGCTGGTGGCCATATACGTTTAATCTGATCAATATGTTACAGAATGACCCAGGTAATCCCAACTCCACAGCTAAAAAGATCTCAAATATTCTACTTGTGCCGTTATTTCTGAATAGCGGAATTAACCCGATAATATATGCTCGGAAACTGCCAGGTTTCAAAAGAGAGTACATTCGCATTTTGACATGTTATAGGAATAATGATGTCAGTGAGGTCAACAATGTTCAGCTGAATTAACGTTTTCTATTTTATGATGCTTTAAGGCACCATTCCCTGCATGCATGATGGATGAATGCATCTCCGCTGGGTAGGGTAGGTAGGGATAAAAAGGCCCACTAATTCATGTATGTGAGCAGGCAAGCAGAAAGGGGGTATCCCAGTGGGATTAGTACCAATTTTAGCCTCCAGGGAGCTCTACCATGGCTTAACTTGGAAGAAATAGGCTAATATTTGCTTTTTGGTATTCTATTCTGGAGAATTCAGTAGTTTTATACAAAACATTCCATTTTTGGTGAAAATCTTCCTTATTTGGAATGTAAAAGAACGATTTAGAGCCTAATGGGTGTCTTTGACTAAGTCTTAATGACACTCACCAACCATACAATGTCAGAAGTAATTGTAGCTGCACAGCGATTTATACTGCAGATTTACAGTATAAAAGCATGTATTTTTGACTTTGTCATAAAAACTCATTAAATAAAGCATTTCTAAGATTATAGTCAGATTTCTCAAGACTTACTTGACCTATTTACTATACGCACATGTGCACCCTCTGCATCGTTCACCATGCCTAGGACTTCTTTCCCTATCTTCCCTTATTTAACATAATCCTACAGCTACTTTGTCTCAGGACGCAACGGTGTAACCCTAGTGTAGTGATCCGCCTTACTCCTCTCACCCTCATGCTGGCTGCCGGGGCTCCCGCCCGGTTACCCGAACTTTCCCGGCAAGGTCCCGCGGTCACTGGGTACAGGCCCCCCTCCCACCTGCTGCTGGTGGTGCTGGGTGCCTGGGACTCCCGGATTTGTGCCCACTGAACCTTGACCAGGGGCAGGTATATAAGGCCTGCCTGCCAGGACACCAGCAAGGTATTCCTTGAGGCTGGCTCATGCCAGTCCATAGAGTGCTACACAGCAGTGGGTCCTAGATCCCTGCTGTAGTCCCACTGTTGGAGCTGGGCTCCCTACAGGTTGGTTGCTGTCACATATATCTCCAAGTCTGGGAGATTGGTGTGACAGGTATACGCTCCACCCTTCCCAACTCCCATGATGGAGTGGGAACTGTTGGAGGAACCTTTCTGTATGAAGCCAGCATAGCCCCAACTATAGAACCCCTATCCCCCATTCCTGTAGAAGTGGGGTTCTGAGGCATACATGAGTATGGGAGTGGGGAGTGAACTGAAGTAATAAGACCTGAGAATATATCTCATTCTGTAACTGTGCTTGATCTATTGAAATAAAGAAATATAATTAATACAACCTATTCTTCGAATCTGTTGGCTCGGAATACAATCCCTGTATCCTGAACCAGTTACACTGGTGCCGTGACCATTTTAGGTAAGTATAAAATTTATATTTTCTGTTTAGGGTATAGGTCAAGCTACTAACTTTAGAATTTTAAGGATAGTTCCTGTAGGTATAGACTGGTAGGGGATTGTTGGCAGTGCACCGTGAAGTTGGCAAGTAGGCCTATAGTGCAACTCACCCTACAGGGTCTGTGATTGTGTTCACTAGACTGTGACCGTATCAGGTGATACATTGATTGGTAGGGACACGTAATCTGAAGTGTTTACGTGGACCCTGAACACTGTGTGGTCTATACATATACATAGGTATTATAGGAATTTTATTCTATAGGTTTGGTAAAGACAGAGTTTGATATATCTATTGCTTTTGTGTGTGACTATCTAGTAGGAGTAAGGTTCCATAGGTGAAAAGTGTGTGGTTATTTTGTTTTTTTCAGGATGGTAGTTGTTGGGATTGGTAGAGGTGAGCCTTCTGAAGGTGGGCCCGGTCTAGAGACAGACTTGGGGGCACTGGAACTCCCTCTGGCCATGAGGCCAAACTACAAGGTTGATGGGGTAACTCAGGGAGTGGTAGTGGATACTACACTGGGCGCCGGTGAGAAGCGGGAGTTGGCCGAGGCTACTTCCCGGCTTTCTCCGGGTCGTGCCGGTTTCTCCCGAGTTTATCCGGGTAGCGCGCAGGGGGTAACTCAGGGAGTGGTAGTGGATACTACACTGGGCGCCGGGGAGAGGCGGGAGTTAGCCGAGGCTGCTTCCCGGCTTTCTCCGGGTCGTGCCGATCTCTCCCGAGTTTATCCGGGTAGTGCGCAGGAGGTAACACACGGTGAGCTGGTCATGACACAGTCGGTTTTAGGGTCAGTAGAGTTACAGGTGGAGGGCACATCTGAATTGATGCCGGTCAGTGGTGATACAGGAAGGGAGGCTCAAACTGATTCTCTTCCTACTCCCGGAGGGGAGGTAGGCAAGGAGATGGGGAATGAGACTCCGGCTGTGGATCCTAAGGACCGGGTTACTTTCAGGGTTATGCCAAGTGTAATGGAAAACCCGGAATCTGAGGCTCCAGGGGTTAAGAGACAACCAGATGGGAGCAAGGTTATAATGGATAGTGCCATGACACTCGGACTTAGAAGGGAACAGGATGAAGGGGAAGCTCCTTGTAGGATAGTTGAATGGAAGGAAGGGTTAGAGGAAACCCTTTGTAGTTTAGCGGGTCATGATGGGACGCAGCACAGAATGGGTGTGACCCCACCAGAAGGGCAACATAGAAAGATGTCTATGTCTGAGGAACTGGTGTATCAATCTAACCCTGCTATCAGGGCAATGGGGATTGATGCTGTGCATAGTGAAGTTGGGAACAGTAGATCTGTGGAATGGTCCTCAGCAGTGGCAAGGAGACCTGTGAATTCAGGTGTGACGCCAGTTAAGAGACGCGCAAATGAGCTGAAGCTATTTGATGGTACGATTCCATGGAGAAGGTGGTTTGTTCGCTTCGCTGCAGACATGCGTAATAATGGATGGGCCGGCGAGGAATGCCTGGCCTCCTTGGCATGGTGTCTGCGAGATGGTGCTGGTGACGCCGCTCTCACCGCCTTCGAACTCGACGGCGATGGCACATATGAAGGCCTAGTCGTATGTGCTGCTTGGGTTCTAGGTTCTGAATCGGGAACCGACCAAGAGGCTGAGTTGGAGGCCCGTGTGCAACGGAAGGGTGAAGGACACCGACAGTTTGGCATGGCGCTTTGGGTTTTGGCTAGGGAGGCATTTGAGTCTTTTTCACCGAGCGATCCCTGGTTAGTGAGGAAACTAGGGGGGATATATATCGATGGGTTGGAAGACAATGTCTTACGGGCTGAAGTAAAATCCCAGTGGAGGACAAATATGTCACTAGCAGACATCATTGATCTCACTGGGGACTGTTTGTTGAAGCAGAAGCTGTTGCGAACTGTCACTGTGACACCAGAGGGAGCATATAGACCCTGTGTATTAAGTGAGGGTCAAGTTGCTTCTGAGTCACAAGAGGTGGCAGCACATACACCCCATTCCAAGTCAGATGTAGAAGAGTCTACTAGTATGGTAGAGGAGTTACTACTTGACAAGAAAATGGAATCCATGATCAAAAGGGTCATGAAGCGAGTGGGTAGAGCTGAATGGGGTGAGAAGACAAATCCTAAAAAGGCGAAGTCTAGTAAGGATTCTGTATGCCATAGGTGTGGGAAGCGAGGGCATTTTGCTAAACAGTGTGGGACAGAAGGTCCTGAGACAGAGATTGTCTTGAGAGAGCAAAAAGATGGGCCTGCTTCCAATTCCGCCCCACCACCGCCGGAAAACTGAAAAGGGCTGTTGTTGATGACAAAACAACAGCCCCAACTTGTGTCGTTAAGGGTACTAGCCCCTGCTTAGTTGAGGAAGAATCATTACTGTTAACGCTGGGTAAGGCCGCATCCGGGTTGGGACGCCAACAGGATGAGACGGGGCCCCAGGAACCAAGCGAGATAGGCATTGGGGAGGTAGCGCCCCCTGATGCTGCTTGTGAAAATGAGTTGGCAGGTATGGTGCACAAAGTTTGTGACATGCAACTCAACCCAGAGGATCCTGTAGTGGAATTTCTACAGAGACGTGGTTTTGATCTGGGCGGTAATGGGGATTTCCAACGCTTTGCAGACATGCCCTCCCCTTTAAAGGGAAGGCGCTGGTACTTGCCTGTAAAGATTCATGGGCGTTCGGCAGAATTTCTTATTGATACTGGGGCAAGCCACTCCATGATCGGTAGGGATTTCTTCCGCACGTTTGCAGACCTGCCTGATAAACCTTTCAGGGGCGATCGGGTTCTGACTGCGGATGGATCTCATATGCAGACATATGGCAAACAAGTGCTATCACTGGTGACGAATGGGACATCTTTCGTCATATCCCCGATTGTGGCTGAGATAACGGATCAGGGAATCCTTGGGATGGATTTTTGTGCTCTCTATGGAGTAGGATTGGACAGTGTCACTGGTGAAGTGGTGATAAAGTTTCCATCTGAATTGAGAGTTAGGTGTGTCCTTCGAAGAATTTCAGGCGTCTCTTCCGTTGCTCAGACAGTCAGAATTCCTCCTCGCCATGTATGCAATGTAGTTGTATATAGCCGAGATGTGGAATTCAATCGCATGGGTGTGGTTGAGCCAGACAATGAGCAGCTTCGGAAGCTTGGTCTGACTTCAACTTGTACCCTGGTACAGAGTTCAAGACGAACAGTAGTGCCAGTCAGTAATATGACTTTTCAGGATGTGTACCTGGAAAAAGGGACGACCTTTGGGGACGTAACATATGCTGATGTGGTAGGAAGGGCTGACTCACCAGAGGTAGAGTTAGCAGCAAGGAGAGCAGTTGAGTTAGGAGCCTTGGATCCATCTGCTATGCCAGTGGTGTTGCAAGACACTGGGGAGCAAGATAGGAAGGAAGGCTATGGATTACCACTGCATCTTTTACCATTAGTGACAGATAGCCACCTGGAGAAGGAAGAGGACAAAGGGAGTCTGGCTCAGTTGTTGTGTGAGAATGCAGACTTGTTCTCTGCTCCAGGGGAGCAATTGGGTAGAACTGACCGAGTAACTCATCGGATAGACACCGGTTCTAGCCAACCATTACGCTTGCCATACCGGCGCCTCCCTTTGTCTAAGAAACAGGCATTGGAGGATGAGGTAGACAAGATGTTAGGGGAAGGGATAATAAGGCCCTCAGATAGTCCATGGGCTAGTCCGGTGGTAATGGTTACCAAAAAGGATGGCACCTGTCGATTCTGTATAGATTACAGGAGACTAAATGGGATTACGAGGAAGAATGCCTACCCCTTGCCACGCATTGACGAAAGTCTGGATTCCTTGGGAGGCAATCACTGGTTTAGTACCTTAGATCTCCAGTCAGGGTACTGGCAGATTGGGATGCACCCAGAGGATAAGGAAAAGACAGCGTTCACAACCCACAGGGGGTTGTTTGAGTTCAATGTAATGCCATTTGGCTTATGCAATGCTCCGGCTACTTTCGAGAATATGATGGAGACAATGCTAAGGGGATTGTTGTGGAAAAACTGTCTAGTTTATCTAGACGACATCATAGTTTTCGGAAAAACTCGGGAGGAGTGTCTATCAAATTTGACCAAGGTGATGGATCGACTGAGATCCTACAACCTTAGACTGAAAGCTAAGAAATGCAAGTTCTTCAGGCAATCAGTGGAATATCTGGGCCGAATAGTCAGTGGCACAGGTATTTCGGCGGATCCAGGGAAATTAGAGGCAGTAGCTAGTTGGGCAACGCCAAAGGACCAGAAAGAAGTGAGGTCATTTTTGGGCTTTTGCTCATACTACCGCGATTTCATTCCCGGATTTGCTGAGGTGTCGGCTCCTTTACAGGCGCTAGTAGTAGGAAAAAGGAAAGGAATGTTGAAGCTACCACCGTTTATTTGGACGGAATCAGCTGGACAGGCTTTTCAGAAGCTGAAGGAGTTATTCACGGTAACTCCTGTGCTGAGCTATCCTACTGAGGGTGATCAGTTCATCCTAGACACCGACGCTAGCAACGATAGCATAGGCGCTGTCTTATCCCAAGTGCAAGAGGGTAAGGAGGTGCCCTTGGCATTTGCTAGCAACAGCTTGAGTAAAACTCAACGCAATTATTGCACCACCAAGAGAGAGTTGTTGGCCATAGTAGTATACACAAAGAAATTCCGCCATTATTTGTATGGTGGGAATTTTATCCTACGAACAGACCATTCGTCCTTGAGATGGCTCCTTAATTTCAAGGAAGCAGATGGGATGATGGGTAGATGGATCTCCGCGTTGTCTGAATTGGGAATAGAGAATGCCCAGATTCAGCATCGGAGCGGAGTGAAGCACGTGAATGCGGATTGCTTGTCTAGGAGACCAATCCGAAGATGTGCAAGGTTGGACTGTGAAGACTGTGGCATACATAACGCGTTGGTGGCTCCAATAATGAATTTTGATCCAGCCTGGGAGGAGAACTTGGTGTTCTGGTCGGCGGAGTCCATACTTGAAGCTCAGCAGGAGGACGAAGGTATCAACATGATACGGAATCTGATCCTGGAGAGAGCTGCTCGTCCCGTCAGACCTGCTCTGTCATTAGAGTGTGTGGAAGTGAGGAACTTAATGGGCCAATGGTCGCAGTTGGTAGTGCGAGACGGCCTATTGTGTAGATGGAAAACTCTTGAAGGCAAAGCCAGGAGGAGGCTACAGATAGTCTTGCCAGCTTCTCTTAGATGGGAAGTATTCGAGTTTTTCCATGGTCATCAGACTTCCGCTCATTTTGGCAGGAAACGGACTTTGGACAAACTAGCGAGGAGATATTACTGGCCTGGGATGTCTAAGGATGTAATACGTTGGTTGATGGAATGCCCGACGTGTTGCCTGGTAAAGCCGGGCCCTGGGAAGGGTAAAACATCTCTCAGACAAGAACTGTTCGGAGTCAGATTTGCGAGGATAGCCATTGATATAATCACTGGCTTCCAGACAACTCCAAACTCCAACGTGTGCATGATGGTAGTACAAGACTACTATACCAAGTTTGTACGGGTAATTCCTATGAAAGATCATACTGCGCTTACTTGTGCACAAGCTCTGGTTAAGGAGTGGGTCCTAACATTTGGTGCACCCCTCATGCTGCATTCAGACCAAGGCAGGGAGTTTGAATCTCGTCTCTTCCAAGGGATGATGGATGAGTTGGCAATAGTGAAGACACGCACTAATCCCTATCGACCGCAGTCGGATGGGATGGTTGAGAGGTTCAATCGCACATTGATACAGGGGCTGACTTCGTTAGTTAATTCTAAGCAGGATGACTGGGATACCTTTTCTCAGTATGTAGCCCATGCTTACAATTGTACAGTGCATGCATCCACTGGTTGCACTCCTAATAGCCTAGTGTTCGGATCTGAGATCATCATGCCAGCTGATTTAGTTTTTGGCAGTGTTCTGCGGAGGAAGGATCTCCCATGTCGAGTGGCATTTACAGAGACCCTCCGGCGTGAACTGCGTGAAAGCTATGCATTGGTGAGAGGGCACTTGAAGAAAGCTGCTATTCATCAGAAGGTTGGGTATGATACAGGCTTGAGGGAACGGAAGTATGTGGTAGGACAGAAGGTGGTAAGATTGAAACCACCTGTCCATGGAAAGATCTCTAAAGGATGGGATGGACCCTTTGAGGTAACAAAAGTGATATCTGACGTCACTGTGTTACTCAAAGATGTCCGAGGCAAAATTGTTGCTGGCCATGTGGACCGCCTGAAACCTTGGCTGGGTCGCCGACCAGGCGATGAGGATGGACCCTTGGTAGAAGTACCTTTGCTTAAATCCAGGTGGGTGCGGAAAGAGCCTGAAGTGGCACCCACGTCTACTAAAAAGACCCCAAGAGCAGCGCCTGCTAAGAAGGTTAAGAGTAGAAAGAAGAAGAAGCAGAAGAAGTTAGCTGCTAAGGAGAGGGTCGGGAAGACTCCTCCTAGTGCTAAAACTGATGTACCCGCGGATCCTGTGCGTAGAAGTGCACGCATAGCAGGCCGGGGTGCTGTTACTTAGTCAGATAAGGGGTCTGGATATGCCGGACGGGAGGTCCGAATTTGTTCGGATCTCCGAGGTTTATCCGAGGAACCCCGGGAAGTTAACAGCTGGTGCAGATTGTCGAGAAAACACAACGAGAAACCCGGATTCTTGGTATAAATTGATGTGGCAGGAACGGGTGCTGCTTACTCAGTAGAGGGCATTGGGATTCCCGGTATTTGGAATGAGAATAATTATTTAAGATACTTACATGCCGTGATCTGTGTAGTGGGCTAAACCTTAGTAATTGTCGGGTTATTTGTCCCTAGAATCCAACCTATTATATCATTGGAAGGAGTGGTGTGTAAGAGTGGTTGAAAGGAGATGTTACTCCTTAATATGAGAAAACCAGAATGGTTGAAATGAGGAGATGTTAATCCTAAATATGAGAACCAGAATGGTTCAGATGAGGAGATGTTACTCCTAAATATGAGGAAATCAGAATGGTTGAAATGAGGTGCTAATCCTAAATGTGAGGAAATCAGAATGGTTGAAATGAGGAGATGCTATTCCTAAATGTGAGGAAACCAAAACTAAGAAACATTCCCCCGGAGTAAGTCCGGAACACCAAATTATTTTTTTTTCAACATTTATTGTATTCAGAATATCATGAATACATCCAGTGCATTGTTCATCAATACTTGTTTTATGTCAGCATGAATGCTTAGGAGGTTAACTCAAACGCTCCTTGCACTCTTAAAAACATTGTAAACCTCAACGATGAGAGTGAGGATCTACCACCATTCATGGTTGCAAACATGGATGTGGTGTTTTCTCCCTCAGTGGAGATTGTTGGTGATGATTCAGTCTTTGAAGGGGTGGCAGGAGGATCCCCTGCCACTGTTTCATTTCACTGATAATTTGTCTTTAATCTCAGGGAAATCGTATTTTCCTAGTAGGGTGTAGTCCAAAGATCAAAATTCAACTAACATGAGTTGGAGGCAGTGAAAGCTGATCTCCACTCTCGTATGAAGAAGAAGGAATAAGAGACAGGAGTACTCAAAACTGATCTCGATTTGAGAGATGTTTTGTATACTTTAGAACTCTTGGTGGAGAAAATTAGGATAGAGAAGCAATTGGAATTGGTTGCTTATACTATCCTAACCACAAACCACATAATTCAATTAGACATAGTTAAAGGACATGACTACCATGTGGGAGCATAAATTCTACTCCTTGTAGTCTAATCTTATAGTTTAAATTGATCAAGTAAAGTCTCTCAAGGTAAAATTGGTTGATCTGAATGAGTAGTACTCCGTTCTTGACAAAACAGTCATAAGAGGACGATGAGTGCTTCTCGGAGATTACTGATTTCTTTGAGGACTGCGATAATAATACCACTTACTATGTGGTATGGTGAGAGTACTATAAGGTAGAGAGGAGTTCTGCTCCACTACATCTATGGTACAGTGATGCAGTCTCGTGGTATGGTGAAAGTACTATAGGGTAGACAGGAGTTCTGCTCCACTACATCTATGGTACAGTGATGCAGTCTACAATGGTGAGTTAGGAGATGATCAATCTGATCCCCTCTCCTGCACCGGGAGTTGCAGCTACATAAGATGAATCAGGAGATGAAATTATAATCTCCTATAGATAAATCTAATGGGACTATATGGTCTCTGGGTACCTTCCTGGATCGGACGCTATGCCGGCCCGGGTACACAGAGTATGTTCCTCATTGGAATTCATTATTGTAAAGAAACTCAAACCCAGTAAGTTTGAGGAGAGTCCATGTCGGCTGACACTCGAATTGAGGAGTCAGAAACCTTTGGGTAAAAGTTCTAACCAAAACCTTTGGGTTTTAAGTGCATAAGACAAAGATTTTCTTGCGGAGCCATTAAGTCTAAAGCCTTGATCTCCGATGGAAGTTTTTACTTATGTTACATGATTTTGTAAGGTGTTATGCCATGTCACCGTGATTTATATTCACATAAGTACGCAAGTTGGTGGAAAAGACAGGTACGCAGTCTGATATGAAAAATCAGAGTCAGGTACGCAATCATGTACAGTCATGTACATAGACAGGTACGCAGTCAGATATGAAAAATCTGAGTCAGGTACGCAACCATGTACACAGTCATGTACATAGACCGGTACGCACTTCGCCACACTCACAGTCAGTGTTCGTCGTGGACGGGATGCTGCCTCTACAGTATGCTGAAGGGTACGGTTCCGGAGATGGTCTGGACAATTACCGTACGGACCTGCCTGTCCCTCTGCCATCCATCAAGCCTTATGATGTACGACTGCTGGGCTTTGACAGTCTGTTGAAGTTGCAGCTGTGGTGGGAGATTTGGATTATGGTGGAATACTGCAGAACTCTACCTCCTCCAATCTCCTGTCATCCTGATGAACTGATTCGCGTTATGTGAGCTATGATACACATACACGCTTCTCCTACTACCAGCTATGAACTGTTCCGGTACAACTTCAGTGTTCCAGCAACTCTGTTCTACATGAGAGTTGACTTCCAGTTGGATTATGTTACCTGTCTCCAGTGGTTAGTCATCGATGGAGCACAGTGCAACACGACTGTTGTACTTAAAATTTTATAGAGGCACTATCATAATGTTGTATGGTTTGAAGGGTACAAATATGAAAAGACACTCCTAAGAACTTTTATATCTTGTGCCTAGTACCCAATTTATATGCTAGTGTGTGTTTTCTGTGTTGGAGATACAACATTATATCTCTCCATGCTTAAGAAGCCTTCTCTTTGAGCAGGATATGCGTGAATCAAAACGGACAGTGAACACTCATTCTGCTGATATATTTGGATCTCTTTGAGACCAAGCAGAGACTATGCTACAGGTGGCTACATATTATTTGGTTTATGAAACCAGGGACTGCACATATGTTGATATACTCGTGAAGGTTACCATAGATGCCTTGGACTATAACACAGTTTCCTCAGTTTGACTTTCCAGAAGGGTTAGCAAGCTTAGAGATGTGTGTTTAATACTCGTATGTTGATGCCATGTGCTTTATACTGTAACACTGTTTCCTCAGTTTGACTTTCCAGAAGGGTTAGCAAGCTTAGAGATGTGTGTTCAATAAGTATGTGTAGCTATACTTTGGTTTGTGAAATCACTATGATATTCATCACTGCATTACCCGTTTCATATTCTTGAGCATTTCTAGAATTGAAAATGTATGAATATTGAGAGAGGATATATGAGTTATTGGAGGTATTTTATTGAAGTATTTTCAGTAAGAGGAGTTTTCTAAACTCCTGGTATTGTTTTAATTGAGGTCTTGAGAAGTAAGTCGTCTCTACTATTATTTATTATACGATTGGGGCTCTGATCGTGCTTTTTCTGTGATATCCCCGTGCTGATATCTAGTGATATCGGCACCCTTCCGGTGGATATCAGCACGTTTCCGGGGGATATCATCCCGTTTCCGGTGGTCCTGAGCAATTCCGAAATTTCGTCACACATAAAATCCGCTGTTTCATGGTGATTCGATCTCAGGACCCCAAGACTAGAAGCCGAAGCCTCTACGCGCCTGGCCAATCCGGCCATACAGAAGAAGGGGATAAAACAAGAAGTCTATACGCGTATTCTCAGCCCTCTAGCTCTTATATTAACAGAGATACAGCAACTTTTACACTTTTTGTTATAACTTCTCCTAGAATCAAAATTTCTTCATAATTTTTTTTTTACTATAAAGGTAGTAGTTGGACTTTATTTACCTAGTCGTTAAAATAATTTTAGGGGGGGGTTTTCACATACATATAGGCCCTTTAAAATTGCTACGTTTCCACTAGTCCACCCTCAGATTCGAACCGGAGATCTCTTGCGTATGAGCCACACACGCTAACCGCTCGGCCACTGCTGATCTGGTACACGGGTGGGGAAACGCCGCCTATATTGAAGTATAGAGGGGAGCGGTTAGTAACCAAAACGGCAGGGGCCGACGCGGGAGTACAGTCGTATTCTTTAGGCTGGCGAAAGCAGCGTAACCAAATAATGACCGGTCCCCGCGCCTCCCCTACTGAAGAGTTCCACAACATGGCGACTGCACCCTCTGTACAAGACGACTTGGATATCATTCAAAATGGAGAAATTAGGTTCTTTTAAAGGTAAATAAGGACATTTGAATCAATAAATCGTATAATAAACCTAATATTGAATGGCTAACACCCTCACTCGGGGCTGTATCGCTGGATATCGTCACTCGTGCTTCGCACTCGCGCCGATATCCAGCGATACAGCCCCTTGTGAGGGCGTCAGCCATTCATTATTGGTTAAATAGTTTCGACAATATATATTGTTATACTCATGTTACTCATATAACAATACTCAATTCTTTCGGTTGCTGAAGGTTACTATATTGTCTGGTGGGGGGTAGTGTAGTGATCCGCCTTACTCCTCTCACCCTCATGCTGGCTGCCGGGGCTCCCGCCCGGTTACCCGAACTTTCCCGGCAAGGTCCCGCGGTCACTGGGTACAGGCCCCCCTCCCACCTGCTGCTGGTGGTGCTGGGTGCCTGGGACTCCCGGATTTGTGCCCACTGAACCTTGACCAGGGGCAGGTATATAAGGCCTGCCTGCCAGGACACCAGCAAGGTATTCCTTGAGGCTGGCTCATGCCAGTCCATAGAGTGCTACACAGCAGTGGGTCCTAGATCCCTGCTGTAGTCCCACTGTTGGAGCTGGGCTCCCTACAGGTTGGTTGCTGTCACATATATCTCCAAGTCTGGGAGATTGGTGTGACAGGTATACGCTCCACCCTTCCCAACTCCCATGATGGAGTGGGAACTGTTGGAGGAACCTTTCTGTATGAAGCCAGCATAGCCCCAACTATAGAACCCCTATCCCCCATTCCTGTAGAAGTGGGGTTCTGAGGCATACATGAGTATGGGAGTGGGGAGTGAACTGAAGTAATAAGACCTGAGAATATATCTCATTCTGTAACTGTGCTTGATCTATTGAAATAAAGAAATATAATTAATACAACCTATTCTTCGAATCTGTTGGCTCGGAATACAATCCCTGTATCCTGAACCAGTTACACTAGATTTATATTAAGATTTATCAAGATTAAGATAAGATATGCTCAGAACGTTTCTCTGTGCACCCTGGTGAGCTAGGTTGTATTTACCTCATCGGTGATACCCTGCATTTGCATATACTGCCGATCAAAACACAGTAAACAAAAAAAAGACACTTAAAGGTTTGAGATCACACAAAACACAGTCATTAAGTTCACAGTTGGCGCTTATTTTCCTTTTTGCTATAAGCAATTATGTTGTTAGGAAATGTAGGAATGCATGTAGCTAGATTTCAATGTTTCAAATTTTTGATAAGTGTCCTTAGATCAAACAATGTTTTATATGTGCAAACGTTTCCATGCATAACGTGATTTAACATTATATTTAAAACATAATAATGCTTAGTACATTGTACCGATTTTCCACACCTTTAGGAAACCATTTTCCAATGTCAAACAACAAGCTTTTACTACATGGGGATGCTGGTTAATCTAAAGCCAATCCAGTAAAACAAACTTGTTCATCACTATGCCATGGAAATCGGGAGAATGGTGCTTTTTTCATTTAAATTATTTCATATTTATCCAGACTGTTTTTGGGGGCCTAAGGGACTACCCAGTGAACAAAAAAACGTTTATTAACGTTTGGAAACGTTTGAATGTGTAAAGTTATTTAACGTTATATGTAAAACGTTATTTAACGTTTTTATATGGTTGGGAATACTAACGTTTCCTCTCACAACGTTACTAAACGTTATTTTAACGTTTCTATAAGGTTATCATGACAGGGCTGCCAACCAGAATGATTTATCATATGAATACGATTCTTGGTCCCATTTTGAGCCTGAATACAATTTTGAATTATAAGTTTTAGTAAGATTGACTTTTGATCAAGTAATAAAATAACTGTTTTCAGGCCCCCAGGTGCAAGGTGTAGTCCTAGGGTTCTGTCACAGTCTTGATGCAGACTTTATATGAAATGCAGATTATAATAGGGAAATTGCGGTACATTTTGTTATCCAACATCCAGGTCATTTCTAAATTCTAAATTCATAGTATTACTTTTAACATATGGTCCCATGTATAATTCAGTGCTTTTGGACAATCGAAATAAAGAAATGACAATAATCAATCAATTCAAAGATAGTCTACAGGTAATTCTCAATAAAGCCCGTTATAGCAGAGCCTCAGCGCTGTAATGGATTCGATGCAGGACTTCCACACTGGGGTCGTAAGTTCGGGCCTTGGTCAGTCATCAACTTTTCCTGTTGATGTACACAGGTATATCTACGTCAGTTGCGTAGAAAATGGAGACATGCATATGTTTTTGATCCTATACATATTAAAGGCGCACTGAGTTGAGGACCTAGCCCTGCCGAGTGTTGTACGCAAATGACGTCGTGGGTTCAGTGCGCCTTTAAAGTGGCATTCTCACCGAGCGTTTCCCACTCACAATTCTAGAGCTGTTCTAGTCTGCTAAGTGGTATTAAAGTGTGAGTGGTGAGAATGCCCCTTTAACTCCCTCAGTCCTCCGCAGTGACAACATTCAAATATATTTATTATCCTGGCAAGAAGTATGGCCTGGTAGACCGTATTCTTACAACAACAGCAGATAGATAGATATGGTTTTGAAACTGACATAGCCGGAAGCCACTGAAAGCTGGTCAGCAGCTTCACAGAAGAGGTGCCTAAATGTGTATCATACAAAGTCATAACCTGACACATATATAGTCCTACAGTTTCCATAGCGTGGTGGTTCAATGCATGCCTCATTATTGGAAGGTGGTGGGTTCTTGCCCTGCTCACCACCTGGTAGTTTTACACGTCACATGTCAGGTATATCTTAATAATAGACATAAATAGAAAATTTCATATTGTCAGTTCTTTTGTTATGATATCTCTCACAAGGATTTAAATAAACTAAACTGCGAATTGTGAATTGTAAGTTCGAAGAAGAAAAAAAGGGAAAAGGAAGACTCTCTTGGTTAGAACCTCTTTGTAATAAACAAGCATGCATGGGAGTCATTCAAAACCCAAAAATAACGTAAAATAACATTGTAATAACGTTATATATCTGAGCGTTTCTAAATAACGTTAATATAACGTTATTTTGAGTCAACGTTTTAACGTCAAATAATGTCATATTTCCGTCATTCCCAAACGTTTTTAAAACCTTTAGAAAACGTTATTGTAATGTCAAATAACGTTTTCTTGTTAGCTGGGTAGGCGTGTTGTGCGTAAATGGCTTTAGCAGTTTAGCTGTTAATGGCATAGTAAGCATTCCAAAATTGTTTCCCACAGGTGACCACATTACTGATGTATCTAGTTTTCATTTTGACACTAACTGTGGTCACCTTTGTGTATTTCATGAAGATTTCTACCACGAAAATGAAAGATATTTGTCGGAGGCAGTGACTCGCTTCATATTTTCTTTGTGAGAGCAACCAACGCTTATGAGCTACATAATTATGACCAACCACAAATCCTTTGTAAAAATTCCCATAACTTTATGGATAATATCAAAGACATTTCCAGAACTATACTTTATCCTATGACCTTTGTTGTCATGATGCTTGGCTGCGGCCTGACAAGTCTACTTGCCATATATCATGTCGACCCTTGTAGAGTGTGTCAACCCTATGAAGTCGTCTTACTGCATGAATGTAGCCATGGCGAGTTACACTCCAAGACTGCATTCATGTATCATGACGATAAAAGCAGATCACAATGATTTAACGCTCTATCTACCTTTAACCGGCCAAATGTGACAAGGGATTGCTTGCTGAAGAAAACCTAGTTGATAGAAATGATAAATTCTTTATTGGGTCAACATTGCATTGAGACCAGAGAGGAGTTGGTTACTGAATGCAACATATGGTGTACACATGTATCTTACATCTCCAGGCAGTGTATTGAAATTGAGTGGTAATAAGACACATGTATGAACAGATAATCCAATGACAACCATACAAGGTAGTATTAACGGCTGAATTCTTGCTAACCGCCCGGTAACAGTCGAAGAGGAGTAAGGACCGGTGCTCTTGGCCTTTATAGATGAGGTTGGGTCATTTCAATATGTATCATTGTCATCCTGATGATAAGTCTTGCTTTCGCCGGAAATGTAAAACAACCGGAAGTAGGTAACAGCTTAACCCAGCAAGTATCAGCATCCCAGATCCAAAATAGTAGGCTATCTGGAAGGAGTTGGTGGCATCCAATAGAGCACCTGCAATGAATAAGCATAGGCTGAGCTGTGGTATACGCAATGTATCATGATTAGGAGCCTGTCATTATTTACACGTTAAAAACAGTTTTTAGATTGTAAATGGGCATGTTTGGGAGTTTAGAAATGTGTGAGAAGAAAGTGTTCAGAACACTTTTTTCCCACTTAACATGTTAAATTTCTAAATACGTTTAGATAAAACATGTTTAAATTCCTATGAATGTTTAGATTTAGAAAGTGTTTCGATTATTTATTGTATTTAAGCCTGGAAAATAGGTGTAGTTCTATGAAGTGGTATGCTGTTTGATTCTATAATTCTATGTACATGGACACGCATATATTTCAACAATGATACTTGTGGTATAAGGTGTATAGAGAACTCACAAGGAATGTCATCACATCAATAATGTGGCTTGACCAAGGGAAACTAACCAATTTGTATGTACAACATGATGACTGACAGAATATTCCAAAGAGTGGGTGACTCAACCATGTGGGAACGTACTTCTATGAACCTAACTACCATGCACCTGGTGGGCTAAACTACAAGTGTTTATCATCTAAACAGGCGTACTTCATAAGTTAACACCTAAACCTGTTTAGATTGAATGTATACAAAGTCTAAACTGTTATTGTAAACATGTAGATATATCTTTAGAGTTTAAACGTGTTTTGGTTTAGTGTTCATCTTTAAACACAGCTACAGTGTTGTAACAGGGAAATGTGTGGGCTGTTGACTCAAATTTACTAAGATTTGTTACATAATATATTATCATCTACTGCAACACAATTCTTATGAGCATTCGTTGGTACTAGCTGGGTGTCTATTGCTAAGTGGATCATGACATACACAATATCATTCTGTAGTATATTGTATAGTCTTAGTATTTGTTATCTGTAAATTAAGCACAGTTACAATCGAATATTGTATGAAATAATGACCACTCGATCCCTTACGATCCCTGGAATAGTGTTTTATAATTTCGTGTGTGGCTATTAACCTACATTGTATACTTATACTCTAGTAAAAACTCGTTGTACATTAGATGGTCAGAAAAACACCATTGAAAGCTTTGATTGCTTAAGTTCGTAAATATGGTGTTTACCTGTGATTGCTGGGCCAATTATGCTGGCTGTACCTTTTAAGAAGCACAAATGCCCAAATGCATTGGTGAGACGAGCCAGGCCTAGATATTTGACGAGCAGGAGTGTTATTACAGGTATGTGCATTGCTGTTGAATAAAAAGTCCAGAAACAAATTTAGACAATTGAACTTCATTAAAAAATCATTCAAGTTGGCTTGGTGGTAAACTTATGTTATTTGTAAAAAAATTTAATCATAATCTGTGGACAGGAACATACTAACGTGCATCATATAAACCGTTAATCACACATGTTAGCCTTTGCAGTTACATATATATAATGTATATTGGCCATGTACATGGCATTTATCTATTTAAACATACTCCTGATAGAAAGTACAAGTAGAACCTAGACGCCATGAATTATATCAAGATAGTATAATTGACTTAAACGACAGTGGATGGCTAAGATAAAGGAGTTCACACCTTGGTTATTTCTGTGTAGACTCACATAACCTTACAGCTGTGGTTTAAAACAGATAGACAATGGTTATGAGAGGCTAACTCAAAATATGACTACTGTAGACTGGCAGGCACCCTATAGTCTATCTATTACATATACTGGGAAAAGGGACCTTAGTGTACCCTGTACTAAGGGCCTTTTTCACAGATCTTGTCACATATGAGTTGTCAGGAAGCACCTACCCACTAGAAAGCACACCCCTATGTATAGGGCCAGACTGAGGAAGCTGGTACAGAACGTCACCCCCAGTCCGCACGTAAACCCTGCTGCCACAAGCGACAAGGCATTGATGTGCAGAGGGTTGATTACACCCGTGTTGGCCAAGGCACCAGAGACCATTCGTCCGATGCCGTTCGTAATACCTAAAGATCAATGAAAGAACACAAATGCATTATACACTTTGCAATTGGGATCACAAAATGCCCAGATTATAAGGTAAAGTCAAACCATTGATTGCATTCATATCCAGCTAGCACTTCAACTTTGGGCCAACATTGACCAAGTGATGCAGGGGGAATAAACGTTGCTGCATCCAGCAGGAACCTCAGTCTGTTGTGGTCATATGACAGGGACACCAATCTAGACTACAACGCTATCGACATGCCCCGTACCGGTGTCCCTACCAACTACAAAGATAAGGATGCCAGGAGGGTGGCTAGGCTGAAGAAGGGAAAGAGGAAAAGGGACACTGCAGAGGAAATGAAGATGGAGAGGAGGGAGGAGAGGTTGCAACAGAAGCAAGACAAAAAGGATGCCCTTCTGCTGTAAAAGAGGAGGAAGGGCAGGGAGGGGGGGGGAAGGGGTGAAGAAGGACTTTAATGTCAATCGAGATGAGAACAGGAAAAAAAGGAGGACAAGGTCAAGAGGGAGGAAGTAATTTTGAAGGAGGAGGGGGTGCTATGACAAAGGAGGAGGAAAGGAGGCAGGGTAAAATTGACAGGGATGCACGGAGGGAGAGGAACCGGGTGAGGCAACTGAAGAAGGAGAACAAAATGGAGAAGAAGGCCGGAGTTAATTTAGTCAAGGGGGACAGGCAGAAAGAAAGGGAGGAGGAAAAAAGGGAGAGGAAGGATGAAAGGGAGGATAGGAGGGAGATGAACAGGGTGAGGCAAGAAAAAAAGGATGGGAAAGCCCAGAAAGGAGTGTCTTTGTAGTGGCAGTGGTGTCAGGATCACTTTAGCGGAAGTATTTCTTGGCGTAAGCCTCCCGGACCTTGATGCGGTCGCTCCTCTCCCTCTGGCTACGCTGACGTGGTTGGGGGAGGGGTGTCCTACTGGGTTGCCAGGGATCATTTGGGTGGGACCGTATCACTATCTCTTTACGGTTAAGTGGTTTATATAGGTTCATGTAGTGTGGACAGAATAATATTTTGTTGAAAACAGTACAGTAAAGCAAAAATTACCTCCATCTCTGCTTTACCAACCCTATGGCCTGCTCGATTCGTACACAATTTTTCTTGTGCCATTCATTGAACTTCCTTTGGTAAGACGTCCTTGGTTTCCGGAAGGGGGTGAAGCAGTTGGGTTTCAAAGCGTAGCTGAAAAATATAAGAGATATTCTTTTTTTATGAGATATTTGGCACTGATGCCCTGCTGAGAATAAGATAGAATGTAGCAATTCTTGTTATGACGTCAGTACAAGTGAAAGTGTGATTGTCATTTTGCAAGAAGGAGAGAATATATGTTGCTCACCCTGAGTCAGCCAGCAGAATAAAGTTCCCCATAGGGCCATTCTCATCCTCCACCCCTTTCTGGCACTGATCTCCAACTGGGCTAGCATGGAACGCGTATGCGTCGTTCACACTGCCAGGCCACCGCGCATCGACACCGATCACACGTTTGTCGTAGTCACAGTACATCTTGAAATGAAACAGTATTTTATCGTTATACATGTTTGTGATACACGGTATAGCATATCAAGCAGCGTGTTATAATTGAAATAAAAATATTTAATGGCGTTCTACATGTTACCATTGGTTGGTTGTTTCTTAGATTTTAGTTTCCTACTTTTTACTCATTTTTAGTTCTTGCTGTAAAATTAAAAAGGGAAATTACCACACTGGTGTGTGTTAACATTAAACATGGGGGTTGTTATAGCAAAGATGAAAGGACATACCGTTGTGTTGATTGAGTGGTAGCTGCTCTTGTTGACATAGCAGCTTTCGTTGTCAGCTGGCTTGACTATGGGGACATGGGTGCCGTCCACCACCCCGATCACACTTGGCGTTTTCTGGTTCTTGTGGCAGTAGAACTTAGTGGCGTTTGTCACCTTTTCCTCAGTCGATCAGAAAGGGAGGGGGGAGGGGGAGGCAGGGGGTGTTGTTTCCGGATATATGCTGTATGCTGTGTAAGTAGTATGAGAATAAAATTTCATGTTACATGATATGAAAAAACAGGATACAGGTACATCCCAAGAAGGGGAGAAAGAATAATACATACCCTGTTTATGTGTGAGAGCCCACTGCCGTTATTTTTCCCTTTAACGGAAGAGTGCGGCTTGAACTTGTGTACCAGCCGCTTGACTATGCTTTTGCTGAGGCGATAACGGCTTTCGAACTCATCCTTTCTGTACACGTGGAAAGGGTTGGATCGCTTCTTGCACCTGCGCTTTATCCGCCCCAAACTATCACTTTGGAGCGCCATGTTGGTAGTGTAGGAAGTGTTTCCCGCCAAAATAAAACAGTTTTACACTGGTTTCCATCATTTTAAAACAAGAAATGAGAAATTGGCAAATGAGGGGTATTCAAGATGACCACCAGAATTTCAGTATTTCTAGAATAATATCTTTCTTTGGTTCTGCAATGACAACGACTCACCTTAAAGTACCATGTAGGCCTATGTATTTCCGTGGTCAGGGAATTCAGATTTTTTAGAAGGTAGATGGTGGCCATTTTACATCTTTTAAATCAGCCTACTGTCAATCATACTGATTTGAATTTAGTACCATTATATTAGGGAACGTACCACTTTCTCTCTCGGGCAGGAGTACTATTTTCCAATAATACCAAATTTTTTTATGCAGCAAATCCAGGAAATATGTACCTTTTACGGACATTGTCAGAAAATGCATAGTGCCGTGCTCTAGCTGCTCACCTACAGGGACATGTACTTGAGGACTGTGACATAATACCTAGAGTTGTTTTGTTTGCAAAGAGAAGTGTTTGTATCCTATGGTAAAATGGGTTAATAGGGACCTTTTAGCAACCAAGTAAAAGCTCATAAAACACAGATGTAGCTCAGTGCTTAAAGGGGCCGTTCTCCTGCCGTAGATCCAACAGCTTAGAGTAGAGCATGTCGTTCATAACCAAGTGACCTTTCAGATGTGTCTGTGAACAAGCCCCAAGCCACCAAAGGACACTTGGTAGACTGCAGTCTTGAGTGTGCTGACAGCCTTCAAACATACACTGTAAAAAGTGTTTCTAATTTTTAAACACATTTACCCAAACATATTAAAGTTAGACACTTTCACTGAATCTCAGAATCTCAGCACTTTCTTCTGTCAGCAGGTCCAGGGATATGGCTGCTGGTGGTGGTTGAGCCTACAAAAGTGAAATATTGGTGGACAAGGCCAGTTTGGCTGGTCCACTGGAATATTCTGGACAGCACTATGTACTTATTATTGTTGACATTATCTAAATTGTCATTGATGTCAACCAATACAATGGGTACTATATTTGACTAAGGAGAGCCTGTACATGGGCAAAAGCCTGAACAAGGAATAGGAGAATAATACCAGTGGGCTAGTTAAACTGCCCTCTCCCACGGCTTTTCATTGTTGTAGCTCACCCCTCACTGGCAGCCATATCCCTACACATAGCTAGAAAAAAGCTTGCCATCAATATGTTTGGGTGAAAGTGTTTAAATTATATTCACATTTTTTACAGTGTATGGGTGAAGGGTGCAGTGAGCAGTGAGACCAGGTAATCATGCTGTCCTGGCCAGGTGACTTCAGTAGGGGGACCATGAATCAGGCTTTCCTTGGAATTAAATAGTCTATAAAAGCATAATGAAACTATAGCACCCTATTAGATTTGATGATTACACATTGGCTTCTAGGTATAGACATTATGTAATGGTACCATTGTGTATAGATGTTCTTCTTTCACCCAAAATAATAGCATGTGGCCTATTCAAGGGGGAGTATACCGTTTTCTTTGGGCACACTGGTGGCAGTTAGTACACTGGTGGGTATCACTAGTACTCAATACTATACCACTGGCACAGTCCAACTGCTGATCACACCAGTGCAACTCATATAGGCCAGAGCATTACTGGGAAGGAACAACCAGCAAACTATTTGTTGGTTGCCTGAGCCTTTATACATGGGGTACTGGTGCTGGGTAATACAGGCTCACAGGGCTAGGATATGTCTGCATGTTAGAGGTTTCTGTTTGGGGGATTCTAAATATAACTAAGGTGTTATATAAACCTAACAAGGCTGGCCTAGAGGTTTGGATCTACGGCAGGATGACCGTCCCTTTAAGGGATATGATACGTCCCCGTTTAATGAGCTTTTACGTGGTTGCTGAAGGTCCCTAATAAACTACATCAAGATTGCTAGATGTCCCTTGTCTATCCTGCTCTCTCTTTAGGGACCTTTAGCAAACCCGACGTAGCTCATTAAATGCAGATGTAGTAGAGCTAAAGGGGTAGGCTACGTCTGTGTTTAATGAGCTTTTACATGGTTGCTAAAGGTCCCTCTTAGGGAGTGGTCATTTTTTAACAACAGGGGGGGGTTGGTGGATTTTCACGGGAGCGGGTCGAAATTTTTTCAGTCCCCCCCACGGGAGGGGTCGAAATTTTTTTGGTCCCCCCCCCTCAGGCAAGGTGAAATTTAGCGCGGCCGACCCCTTTGAGCTATAGTAACGCGCTGGCTTTTCCGCTAAAAAGGGGTGCAATTTTTTTGGTCCCCCCCCTCAAGAGGGGTCCAAATTTTTTTGGTCCCCCCCCTTCAAGGGGTCCAAATTTTTTTGGTCCCCCCCCCCCAAATCCACCAACCCCCCCCTGTTGTTAAATAATGACCACTCCCTTAGCAAACAACAACTCTAGGTGTTATGTCACAGTCCCCACTGGTCACAGTTTCTGTACCTCTCCAAGTGCATGCCCCTGTAGGTGAGCAGCTAGAGCACGGCACTACACACACAGAAAAGTGAGAGTCATTGTCGCTAAAATTACCCTCACCTGAGGGTCAGGCACTGCCTGACTCTCAGGTGAGGGTAGTTTTAGCGACAATGACTCTCACTTTTCTGAGGGTGTATGGATCTGAAGGTGGCAGGTTCCCTTCCCACTCAGGACACATATTTTTATATCTGTATTGATATAAGTTACACAATACATGCCCCTGTAGGATCTGTAATATATACAGCACCAAGGTCACTGGCCGTTTTAATAAAAACAAATTAGATCTATGTATAAATTGATATTGATTGAGTTGTGTTTTCTCGGGAATATCTCGTGCTTTGTTACCAGGGCATGGTTGTCTTTAAAGGCTATAGGCTATAGTAGTGCATGTGACTGTGTCTCACGACCTTGGGCCAATGTTTTTGTCTCTGACCGGGTGCTTTCTCTGACCGGGTGCCGTCTCTGACCGGACATCAATTTGGGAGTTAAGGTACCTTCTACCAACAGCAGGAGGCTAATTATAATTACATAACAACTGCCATGAAGTTTCTACAAATCCTTATATATATGAGTATAGGTTAACAATTAAAAAACACATTCCTCTGACAACAGGTCAGAGACAGCACCCGTTCAGAGATGGCACCTGGTCAGAGACGGCACCCAGTCAGAGACAAAAGCATTGGCCCAAGGTCATGAGACACAGCCCCGTAGTAGTGGTCATGGTGGTGCCATTGCCTTCACTGACCTTACAAACAGAAAAATAGCTCTTTCAATATGACGGAAAGCAAATACCACTTCATCCACACATTTATGTATCAATCTGCAAAATTCTGGTTGTGAGGTGCATCATGTAAGGGGTCTTCACCATGGAGACAAATGTGGTAGCTGCAGAGAGCAGGCAGACAGGTACATAGTGTAATGGGAGGGGGGTTTCCACCGGTTCTACCAGGTGGTGGGCCGTTAGTACCCTGGTCGACTGTCATGGGGTGTGGTGGTGGGCCGTGACGTCACGCTCCACCGGGGGGCCTTTATATGGTGTATGCATGTTGCAATCACTTAGGGTTGAAAATCTCCATGGTTAAAACAAGAGCCATGGTATTTGACAAAACTCCCATAGATGCTCCACTATCGATTGCTGGCCAAGAGATCTAAACAAAAAAATGAGAGAGAGATTAAACGTAATGCGTGGGGTATCTGACGATCAAACCTATTACTGTTTTACACTCAAGCCATCCGTTCCACCATCGATTATGCTGCTCCCGCTTTTGTCCACATGCTCACTCCAGAGAAGTGGATATACAAAAACGGAGGAAGTCCATGAGAAGGCTAGATGGAGTACAAGTATCTGCAGTAAGAAATGCACTGGGGGCATCACGGTACACTAATATCACCTGCATGCAGAGAGAAACAGACCTTCCCTCCCTTATTGATCGGATAGACTATCTTCGACAATCTTTCCTATTGTCAGCTGCCTCCGGCTTGCAATCTGACTTTGAGAAAGCATTAAGGGATCACATATGTGGAAGAGAACAAACATATTACACAACACAACCACCACCTTGTCTAGAAGGTACAGGGTTTTGCGTAGCACAACGTTCGAGGCTGCAGGATCAGGACCGCTGTTTGAGGCACCCTACTTGGACATAGCTCACCCTTTTTATAAGGTGCCAGCCACGATCATTGCAACAAATGAGTTCAAGAAAAGTGAGACTTCCCCGGCCATTCTTAAGAACAAGGCACTCGAGGAAATTGAAACCCTGAGTCTGACATACCCACAAGCACTACACATATATACAGACGGTAGTGTGAACCCTGACTCCTGAGACAGGCCTCTGTGGTTCAGCCGCTGCACGCTTGGGGGATATGATACATATGACAAGGGTATCGGATAACCCAACTTTACTGGCCACTGAATTAGACGCCATTTTCACAGCATTGGCCAGATGGCCAGAACATAACCTAATTATTCACACAGACTCCCTGACTTCACTCCAAGTCATAAGAGATCCACAAACCTCTCATATAATGGCTTGTATCATACAACAACGCCTTAATAGAAGACACGAAGTCACCCTAACAACAGCAATACACTGGATTCCCTCACATGTTAGCATAGCAGGGAACAAAGTTGCTGACCAGGCAGCCAAATTTGCTGCAGTCATAAATCCCGACCGTCCCATACTAGGACTAAGGTCTGGTGGACAAGCCAAAACGGCCCTCAAGGACGCTCTGGCTGCCCGTATGGCAGATACACGTGAAATGAGAGACTGCGAAGACAGAGCAAAAAACCCAACCTCTCAATCTAGGGACTGGTTGGATTACTTGCTACCCAAGATGCCGAAAGTCTCGGCCAACCTTCCTAGATACATCCAACATGCGCTCACCAGGCTGAGATTAGATTATCACAGGAAGGAGGACATACCCCATAGGTCACTGTGCTCCTGCACCTGGGACAACTTCTCTGCAGTCTCTGCACATACTAACAGGGTGCACTGACATAGACTACTCAGCCTTTGCAGAACTAGGGCCTATACAGACGGACAATCCCGACCCCAGTGAAAGGGAAGTGGCCGTTCTGCTTTTGCAAATGGCAGAAAAACACCAATACAAGCCCCTTGCGAAATTTGTAAGAGACAACCATAGACTGATGTACTAGGTTGGCTTCCTCCTTCCCCTTTCTATGTAGGAAAGGGAGGAAAGGTTTCTCGATAACAAGGGACTATACAATATCGGCTCATGAGCCAACACCTCACCCTTCAACTAGTTGATCCACAATCTTCACCACCTGAATGTCAGAGATATTCTGTAACCCCGATTGGGGTCCACACTTTTGGATGTAACCCATTCAAAAGACATATAATTCTCCTGGCATACTAATGCAAAGTATTGTCTCATGACAATGGGTATGGACCACTAAATTCGACACGGCGACATGGGCCTTTTTTGGCTTAGTGACATGCGACATGAGGAATTCAAGAGATAGTGACATGGGACATGGCCTTTTCTTAAAATCGACATGGTGACATGGTCATTTCTTAAAATCGACAGGGCGACATTGCCTTTTCTTAAAATCGACAGAGAAAATTGGGACCCCCCATCCAGACCCCCATGACACCCCTTATTATCCTTGTGGCTTCACCACAAGGACTAAACCCTCATTAAGAGGTCAAATAATGGGCGTCCAACGGATACTGCACCATTTTCTTTTCCTTTCCAATCCCTTATATTTTTCAGACATGTTGATTGCATTTGACAGGCGGAACAACGATACGGCATCATTATTTCACCAGATCAATCTCTCTCATTGAACTCACCCATCACAACCTTGCACTCTGATCACCCCTTGGCGTGGCTATTACCGGGTCTTGAATGCCTGTCACCTTCGGTGGCTTTAAAAGTTATCGTATCGTATCGTATCACCAGCAGGCAGTCGGAGTCAAGCTGAAGACTGAACCAGACGTGCGAGCAAGGCAGCACTGGGCGAGTCTGACCTGTTAGTGTTCCATGCTCGTTTGAACTAGTGAATAATCATTGCCAGCCAGCAGTGTACGCAATCAACGAGTTCCCAGATGAGAGGCCTGGTTGCGCGACTATGCATAGACTACTCATACTCAACCTGAGCGAAGTCGTCTGCTCCTTCCCTTTCAGGGTTTAGTCTTTTTATCACAATAGCAAACAAAACTGAATCCTGATTCACCATGCCAACACCAGCGAAGTGGCTAATAACTTGTACCGTATTTCCCCGTTTACAAGCCGGGTCCCGAACATAAGCCTGCCCAGTTTATAAGCCGGGTCAAAAGGGGTACTAGGTCTTATGTAAGCCGGGGCCCAAATATAAGCCGGGACAATGAAGGCAGTTTCAATACAATTCCTTCAGAAGGGCATAACTTCACTTATAATCGGAATATTTTCACAATTCTTTCATGTATATGAAGCCAACGGACCACCCCTTGAGCTGAGAACACTTTAGGGAAGGGCAATGTGTAAATTTGACATGATATCATAAACAGTAACCGGAAATAATGTGTAAATGTAATGAATTTTAGACAGACTGCCACAGTGGCTCTTTTAATTAAAGAAATAAAGGAGATGAAAAGAATATAAGCCTGCCTCGAATATAAGCCTGCCCCGCTCATAAGCCGGGTCAATTTACCATTTGAAATCAATATAAGCCTGGACATGGAAGCGGGGAAATACGGTAGTTACAGTCAATACCTGTCATAAACAAATGACATTTTGAAACATAGCTGTTACCAGATCACATTCAGGCAATAATGTGTCTAGCTTAATCCGTTCTCCACAAGTTCACAATCTTGAGGGGAGACCAGTCTTCTCAGTTAACATGCAAAGCCATTCATGTCAGAGAATGCATATGTCTAATACTGGTGAGCAGGCTTTTTTGTCCTCATAATAATAGAAGAGACATGCTGGTTGACCTGTAACTGCACAAGTTTCATGGAAAGACACCCCCTGATTCAATAACCCCCTTTCCATCTTAAATGTAACATTGTGAGGTGACTCTGGAGAAGATACAGTTTTAATTACTTTACTAAGGTGGATATTGAATAATTATCATTGCGGGGCCCCATGGCGCAGCCCCCCTCCCCTTTCCCATGTCACTGGGTCCCCAATAGCATCCTGTTACATGAGTTGTTGTATATATATATGATTCATGTCAAGGGGGAAAGCTCTCAGGAAGCAACAGGTAAAAGCGCCATCACCCACCAATACAGGCACCTTGCACTTTAACTCTGCTTCAACCTGGGAATGTAATGTCTCAAGGAAAGGGTCGGAGCAAGGACTTTCTGTGTTAGTTTAACCCTTTAAGGGCTGCATAGCGCACTGCATGATTGATACATCTCATGCACCTGCTGTTTTAAAGATCATCTGATGTCAGGGATAAGGAAGAGGAGAACCTTGAATGTTCACTGGTTTCTACACTTATCTATATTTGATGACCTGGCAGAAGAATAATCATTCAGTACATGTATTTGTATCCAAAACGTAGACGCCTCTACTACCTCCATACAGACAATGAATGATCCTATATACATCTCAGTAGCCCTAGGCCTATGCTAAAACCTCCTCCTCAGGGCCTCTCCAGCACACATTAATTATGCTCTCATCAAATTAGTAGAAATAATCAAGATGATTAATCTAAGCAATGGGGAGGATCAGATATTGGACTTTTTGGATATGATTAGGTAGGTTGGCTCAGAGATAATATCTCTGTATTCTACCTCCCAGAGATCGCTGCTGCACTTACATGGTGAATTACATGTATTATGAATACATGTAATTCACCATGTAAGTGCAGCAGCGATCTCTGGGAGGTAGAATACAGCCGCTGTGCAATACATCAGCCTTATCAAACGCTAAGGGTAGCATAGTGCTTTCATAGACATATAAGTAGTGCCTGGGGCCATGTTCAATCCTCATAATCAGATAATGGTCATTTCGGATATGAAAAGGTAGATTGACACAGACACTCAAGCATCAAGTGCAGCAGTGAAACACATTAGCCTTACTGGACCCCTCAGGCCAGCATATAGTACTTTGATGCACTATGCCTTTTTTTAAGCCTGACACCGACAAGTAACTCACCGGTGCTGCATTCAGGCACCCGACTAACTCTAGGGTCATTGCACTCCTTAAGACTCAGAAAGAATCATCAATGTAACAATGGAAACTTACTTTCCTCCTGTGCATGTTGGTGCACCATGAGGAACTGAACATCAAGCCTTGAGGCATTTTTCCATCCTTAAAGGGCCAAAATGTAGTGACATCAATATAGAATTAGTACACTTATAAGGTGGGAGCCATTAGGCAGGTATAGGCCATTACTGTGAGTAAGCTCTTGGTGATCAGGGTAAGTGGTTATCAGGGGAACTTATACATGTAGTACCTGAATTACTATGGTTAATAAGGCAATTGTCCTAATGCAGTCGTGAAGAGACAAACAGTCGCCACCCCTACAGGTAGCAGGTCAGCTGCATATCATAAGTATGATTTAAAGATGGGTTCTGTGGTACTAAGGACCAGATTTCTATGGCTTATGTTTGGTTGTAGAAGAATTTCATGTCAGTTTTGAATGATAAAGGTGGTCTTTCCATATATTTTAAGACTTTTATAAAAAACTGTTTGCCTACACTTAATGTTTCCAATCCACATGGGTCACATGATCACTTATTATGATGTCTAATGTAGTTAACTTTTTAAGAAGAGCATTATACTTAATGTGCTAGGACCTATGCATAAACACAGACCTGTTGAGTAACTTGCCAGTGCTACATATATGGGTCGGTATGATGCGTCGATGCAGTGCCGGCAGGTTTAGCTGCTGAGTTGGTGTATCATGATGACAAATGGACATGAAGTCTTGAGGGGTCTTTTTGTGTTTGTGTGAAACTAAACATGGAAACTAAAATCTGAGCATGCCTACATCGAGAACACCTGCCTTTGAAAATGCCTTGATTTGGAGGAATAGAATGATAGTAAAACGGAACAGAGAGATTTTTTCCCTTAAATAGATGTATTTTACCCGATAACCCATCTTTAACATGGAAGATGTGGAAAGAGCTCCCTGCAAGGTACACCTCCATCCCACAAAGGAGCATGTGATCAGTTCCTGCTGAGGCACACATCAACAAGTTTACTCACGCTGCTACAAAGGCAACTTATGATACAGGCCTGCATGATAACTTCACCAATGCAGACATGTTAATAACTTCCGACAATTTCACCACGGCAGACATGTTAATGCCTTCTAACAATCTCACCACCGCAGACATGTTACTGCCTTACAACAACATATCAGACACATTGGTGCCTTTAGACAACATGACAGATGGACTCTTAGATACATTGATTCATTTTAACAGCATGTCATCCAACAGCACCCTGGAAGTTTCATCGTCAGGAAGTATAACTGTGTTCTTATCAGTCTGCAGGGTGATTGTGGCTATCATCATCTTCATTGGTAACATCCTTGTCCTCATCACTGTATTGAAGCGCACCGACCTCCAGGTAAGGAGCCTTTAACCTGACACAACTTAAGGCTCTGTCTCACAAAATCGATCTAAGTTGAAACTCTATGAACGGCTCACCTCAATGACCAGCGCACCTCTATGACCGGTGCACCTCTATGACTGAGATGGCTAAGAGGATAATATTCATTACTTTATAGGACATTATTGAATAAAGTCATTGCATTTCTTTCAAGATATGGTCTAAATAAACCGTTTTCAGTGCTCGACAGGCCTAGCTCACCACAGTGTATGGACAAATGCTCTAAGTATGTCTTATCTTAATCAAATTTTTATCTTAACCCTTTTGTGTCCAGAACTCTAAAAATGCGTGGTTTTACCACTATCTATCTTGTTTACATGCAGTTCCCTGATCCCTCTGATAATCGTATCAGTATAATTCCTTCACTAAATGTGGCGTTCTGAGACTGGCTTTCCAACGATATCCAATATGCTCAGTCAGGCGTCAGGCCGACGAGGGACCGGCGATCCTCGGCCGGCGGCCACTATTTAATCAGTTTACAAGAGGATACAATTTATCCACTCTCAATCTGTAAGACGCTAGACTGTGCTAGCCTGACATGAGTAGTTTGATGATAGTATACATAATTGCACCAGAAGCATATTTGAAAATAGCTTAAAAAGCACTCTTGATGCGCGGTTTGGCCATTGGGGGGCAGATAAGTTACATATAAATATAGAAATATTGACAAAAATAGTGAAAATAGTGAAAATTACTTTTTAAACTATTTCTTTCTTACAATTGTGCTTGTGTTGTTGATATCGTTCTATTTGTGATGGCTATGCCTTCATGTGGTACACAAAAAGAACCTTTTACAGGCCCAAATAATCTATTTTCAACTATTGGAGCAGAGCCATGCCTTCTGGGAAAAAGGCAATATTGTTAGATATCAGTGAAAAGAATGTTTCTGGTTGCCATGGTAACCAGAATTAGAATTTTCTCTCAAACAGTAATGGAAAGAACATCCCACTTTTCTCAAATAGTTCTGGGCACGAAAGTCTTGATATATCTGAACAAGATTAGATGGCGCCATTTCTATGTATAGTGCAGTATTACTCTGGTTCCCAACATTTACCATGACACAATTCATGTGTAGTCTTTAAAATGTCTTAAATGAGGGCCGAGTCGCTTATTACTAGCTGGGGGGTTTGATTATTTTGATTATTCATAAACTATTGCATAATACACAAATATTATCATTCCCTCCCTTTTTGGGTACATCATTTAAGACCTTACTTTACAGGGGGCTCTGCCCCTCAACCCCCGTTTTTATTCTTTTCCTGGGATTGAGGATGGGGGATGGGGGATGGGGTTGGGATATGTTGGGATGTCTCAGGATGCGTCGGAGAGGGGGATACATCGGGGAGGGCATACGTCGGGAATATTATATTGGGGTGGCTTTTGCTGGCAGCCCTATATGTCTCTTCCCCCACCCTTTGACTGGTGGCCTGTCAATCAGCGGGCGTGCAAGCAGTGGCTTCTGGAAGAGTTGGTGATGGCTCCAGTGTATACACCCACCTTGTCCTTTCTCTGACCCTACTAAATATACAAGAACCCCTCCCTACCAATGAACCCTGCGTCTCCTGTGATTTCAGTCACTCGCTCTCTTTGAGTAAAATTTGAGTACAGTCAACTCCCTCCAGTCAACTCCCACCCCTCTAGAGTGACCATCTCACCATTGCGACTACTTTTGGAAAGTCCCAACCGTTTTTACCTTTATTTCATCATTAAAAAAAACCTCTAATGTGACCGCCCAGACGAGTGGACAGGTCGCTCTCCACCCTGACCAGTGGACAGGTTAGTGGGCGGGGGGGGGGGGGGGGCTCTCTGTCGCTCTCCACCCCGACCATTTAGCAGGTGTGTGAGGGGGTGTACAACCACTATCTGTGTCATAACCGCTATCCGTATCAATAACATATAGAGGTCGACCATCCAAACGCTATCTGTATCAAAAAAAACGCTATATGTGTCAAATTAAGTGTATCAACAAGGTGTTATCTGTGTCAAGCATGTCTGGTATTTCTCCTTACACTAAGTGTGTCAAAAATGGTTTGGTAGTGACTTTGTAACACATTAAGTTTGTGGATGTATAATACCTGTAGGGAGTTTGGGACAGAGGCCTAGGAGGGCCAGATCCAAAAGAAAACATGAAAAAGTGAATTTCCATAAAAATGACCAATTTTAGGAGAAAAAGGTAAAATATCATGAAAACATCAATTTTTCGTAAAAATGGCCAATTTCCAGAGAAAAACTTCCAAATCTTGAAAAAATCAATACCTTCGAAAAATGGCCAAATTGGGGAGAAAAGAGGAAATAATCACAAGAAAATAGCAAATTTGGGGATAACCAAGTAAAAAAACATGGAAAATGCAAAAAGGACATGGTATAAATACAAAATTCCAGAAATTCCAAAATTCCACTAAAATGTAAAATCTTTAAAAAGACAAATTTCCGTGTAAATGGCCAAATTTGCATAGGGGGGGGGGAGAAATCACAAAGAAGTCTACTTTCCCGAAAATATTCAATTCGGAGAGAAAAATTGTGAATGTCCCTGAAAAAAGTAAATTTTTGGGGAAAAGGTAATATCTCATAGATGATGCAATTCTTCTGAAAATGGCCAATTCTGTGAGAAAAGTGTCAAATAGTCCTATATGTTATTGTTGACATCAGTTCTTTGGTTATAAAAGTTTTAAAAAAAGGTTACATAGAACTTTTAAACATTTTATAGCCTTGACACAGATAGCGGTTACTCTACCAACCACTATCTGTAGTAACACCGATATCTGTATCAACCTCACTATAGGGTAGGGTAGGATAGCCAAGAAATGCAGGAAAGGTCAGGTAAGGTCAAAATATTCTCAGGGCACAGGTGTAGGTCAATTGTGGGGCAGGACATCAGGCTAGGGCAGGGTAAAGTGGCCATAGTACTCCCATGTATATTTTATAACCTTGACACAGATAGCGGTTGCTCAGCCAACAGCTATCTGTAATAACACCACTATCTGTATCAATCATACTTTGCGGAGCTAGGCAATGCAGGAAAGGTCAGAAATCCCCCTCGAAATCTCGCCCCCTAATTTCCCCCCACTCTCACTCACAAAGAGAATTCAGCAATCCACAGGGGTGAGGGGTATGCAATTACGGGAGCCTATTATATTTTCAGCAATAGGGCCAAAAAAAAAAGCTGTGTTTCAGGTTACATAATCTGAAAATCTAGGTAGGGTAGGTCGGATTTTTTAAAATTCTTTTTAAATTTTTTTTTTTACTTTGGCCCGAAAAGTACCCAAAAACTGACTTACAAACTTCAGCACTGACTCGTCGACAACGGCGTTGACTCGTGGACTATCAAATTGACTCTGAAATAGCCCCAAAATTGTTTTATAAAGACAGATTGATTCCATGGCATGAAAAGTACCTATAGCTAAAAATAGACTCCCAAACTTCAGCACTGACTGCCAACACTGGTGTCGACTCGTGGACCATCAAATTTACTCTGAAATAGTCCCAAAATTACTTAAAATATACTTCTTTTTTTAAATTGGATAAAGATTTCTAGGGTTGGCCCTGTTTTGCTAGGTAGGGTCGGGTAACCTGAAACACACCTTTTTTTTTGGGCCTGGGATCATAATAATTATTACCAAAGAGCAAAGAACTCTAAGAGGGTCAATTGACCGATTTCATGTTCCCCAAAATCTCAAGGCACCCCCTGGGTGGATGGAGTGTACAGCCCATATTGCTGACTCAAAACCTATATAATTAACCATGGATGAAACCACTTTGAATTTTAGTGTGGGCATGGCAAAATTGTCAGGCCTCACACACCCAAATAGTAATCCACTTTTTTTCAGTCTACCCCCCCTCCCTCAAGGGATCCGAATTTGCTGCCCCCTGTTAAATAATGCCCCCCCCCCGTGACCCACATGGTAATTGGTGTGTACATGCTTGGTATAAGTCTTCAATAGAAATTGCTGATATGACACAGATAGCGTCTATTGACACAGATAGAGGTTGGATGTGCCTATAGACCATGAAACACAGTGTAGAAGATTTTGACACAGATAGCGGTCATTACTACAGATAGCGGTTGGATGGTTACTACAGTTAGCGTTTTTTTGACACAGATAGCGGTTGGATGGTCGACCTCTATATGTTATTGACACAGATAGCGGTTATGACACAGATAGTGGTTGTACAGGGGGCCTCTGTTTCTCTCCACTCCAACTACTACAGGCGAGTTAGGGGGGCCCAGTCGCTCTCCAGCCCAACCGGTGAACAGGTAAGGGTGTGTGTGTGTGTGTGGGGGGGGGGGGGGGGCTCTGTTGCTCTCCATTCCTACCAGTGGGCATGTGGTGAGGGGGTCTCTCCCCTTCCTCATATTGAATCGAAGCATGTTGTTATTGTATGTATCAACCCTGCTTTAATATGGACCTAGGGAGTAAGTCATGCATGCATGCATCATGCTGCCTCTCCACGGAGTGTATTAACCCAATAGGGCCAGCATGATGCTTGAATACAGCACTGACAAGTTACTGACTTACACATAGTTAATAATGGTCTTAAGCACTGCGTAATAATGGCATTTTATAATGGTCGGGAAACAATTATAAGAAACAATAACTTCTATATATATCTGTGCAAAACCTTGACTCCCTCTAGTGTGACCACCCCACTATTGCGACCACTTTTAGATAGTCCCAAGGGTGGTCGCAATAGAGGGGGTTGACTGTACTTGACACACTCAAAATATTTGTCCGTGCAGTCACGAGACAGTTCCCAGGTAACAAACTGAGGTTGTTTAAACGTTATTTTAACGCCATTTACAGAGTGAGATAACGTTTATTTTGCATCTAGCCCAACTCCATTTCGTGGACTGAATTCAACGTTGAGTTAACATTGAATTAATGTTGAGCTATGGGTGAAAAAACGTGGAGTTAATGCACACATTATAATGCAAAAAGAGGTCCATGTACAGCTATTTAGGATTCACTTCTATTGTTTATGTTATTTTTTATGTCTTCCATACATCCGCACAATGTACATGTATGTTACATAGTCCTTACAGAGTTGCATGAAGCCCTTACTCCTTTATTAGCAGTGTGTTGATTCACATGCATGTATAGGCATTTTTTGTATATAATTCTCACAATGCTACAAAATGGGTGTTTAACATACTAGCCACCCAAATAAGCACATCATATCATAATTTGTCCATCATATTTAGTCTAGATATATCTAGACATAAAATTTTGTCATTAATATTGATATACACATCATAAAGTATCATTTTTGTAGCTTATCTTAGACAGACACTGCTGTGTAACCATCAGTTGCTTTCCATTACATACTGAACTGCCACCTGTTAAGTTGGACTGGAGTTACAAAAAACCGTTGGCTCAACGTTGAGCCAATTGGTTAAATAAACGTTGATTTGAGTCCACAAAAAAACGTTGAGTAATGTTAAATATACGTAACCTGGAAAACGTTAGTTTGCAAACTGTTTTCTAACATTAAACCAACATGTCTAAAAGAATGTTATCCACAAAAACGTTAAGTCAACGTTGAAAGAATGCAAATGAAAAAATGTTAGCCCAATTAACTAAAAGTGAACGTTGATCAACGTTCACTTAACGTATCTTGTTACCTGGGGTTATGTAAACACTCAAACAGGTGAGAGGTTTGTCCAGGTATTTTCTCAACCAAAAGTCTAAGCTACGTTTCTTCATGAGGTTTATGAACGTCAAAACGTTAAGGTTTAGTTACATTCTACAGATTTATCTACCACATTCAAATGTAAATAATACATATATGACCAGGCTAGGGTAAAAGACCCATCCGGGGAGGAATTAGTATTTAAAGTTGGTGTCATATCCTTTAAAATGAGATATCATGAGCTAAAAAAGTCCTGGTAGTTTTGTAGGAATTGATTTTCAAAGGTTGCTACATATCAATAACTAAAAATGGTAGATTAGCTCTAAAAGCATCGCTTCCCATAATAGATAGCGATTATTATGAAAAATCAGTTTTATTGATAAATAACCAAGTAAAATGGTATTTTTTAGTCTAAATTCGGTTCTAGAAGGAATTTTTACAGTCTGTTTTCAGTTTTGAGTAACTGATGGGATACATAAATCTTTTTGAAAATCGCATTAAAGACAATGCACAGTCTAGCCATAGAGGGCCAGATAAATTACAGTTACTTACAGAAATATTGAAAAAAAGTGATCAAAAGATGTTTTAATATTTTTCCCCAAGGATCTCAATTATAATGTCAATATGCTTCTAATTCTGATAGGTATGAATTAATTTAGAACAACAAAAAAACGTTTACCAAGCCCAAAATATGCTATTCCCAACTAAGGCTTAGTAAAAGAAGCCTTATAGGGACTTCTGACCTTATAGTGACAACAATGGGAATCAGTGAAAAGAATGTTTCTAGTTGCCATGGTAACCACCCAGCTAGCAAAAATCACATCATTTCTACATCTTTTCTCAACAGATATTTACTACATTTGGTTACATCATATTCTTGACCTCATGACATGCTATATGCAAATGGTTTAGATGTCACTTTTCTGACATCTTTTCAATGTAACATATTGATATTAGTATGACCTGCTTTGAAAGATTTGAAGGACATCAGGGAGATGCGATATAAAGACGTCAGTAAGTGGAATAATTATAATATTGTGTGAGGTGGGTATATTCCAAAATCATTTTAATTGTGGGGTAAAACTTATATCATAAATAAGATACCAGATGCAGACACATTTTAGACATCATGAAAAGACGTGTATCTAACGTCTACCCTACACCTAGAGTAGGACTTCTCCATCAGAAGTAGGTAACATCTAAGGCAATTGAATTAATCAGCACATTTTGCCTGTAGACATCACCAATATTCCTGCAGAGACTTAGCACATTGATTCTAGCACAGAGGCCAAAATGTGATGTTTGCTTATGGTCAGTCTATGGGATTTGAATAGATTTAGCAACCACAGAAAAGGTGTGCTCGTACTAATATCCTGGTTGTTAGATTAATAATTGTTCTATAGAAACAAAAATAACAGATCATACATTCCAGAGAAAAAGTTATTCAAGTTTCATTTTCTATGTAAATTTATTGTGTTGAATAGATACTCATTTATGGTCAAACTATTGCCAATGTAGATTGAATTCTATTGATATTGATTAAGGGAGACATCTTGTGTCAAAAGTGTGAACTACTTGAGAGCTAAAGTACAGATGTGTTATAGACATCATAATCTGACCAGTTAAAGATGTACAACATATGTAAAGTATACGTAATGTCGGTGTCAAATCTATCACATTATTTTAACATTCACCTTAACCCTTTAGGGCCGAGCATCAACTATAGTTGATGCTATTGGGGGCTGAGCATCGACTATAGTCGATGCCATGGGGGGCCGAGCATAGACTATAGTCATCATAACTCTATGGGATTTACCAAAGGCTCGGCCATGGCAGAGTTCCTATGAAAATATCTCGGCCCCATCACCAGAAAAAGTTTTTTTTGCTCGGCCCTAAAGGGTTAAGGCATGAATTTGACATGAATGTATTATGTGTATAATTTCTCAAAAAAAAAGAAGTAATATTCTAATCAAGATTTAACCACTCATTACATCAAAAAATGTCCACATTCAAATGTACAGATGATATCAGATGACTAATGTCTCTTTCACATTGCCATTTAGATGTAAAAAATATGTTAGTTTCCTGTCAAACTACTATGTAAAAGGATTTACTCCCTCAAGATGTCGTGATGAGGTCATTTTCATGTATTAACGTGAATATGAGAAGTAAAAGATGTGCTTTTTACATAAAGTGCTAGCTGGGCAAAATTAGAATGTTCTCTCAAGTAGTTATGGAAAGCATATTGCAATAGCATCATATAGGTATAATATGAAGTATGTGGCAACACAACTTATTTAACTATTACACAATCTTCAAAGCATGATTTAAATATATGGCTTCAAACAGTTCTGGGCACGAAAGGGTTAAACAAATTAATGTAATATAAAATAATATTATAGCTTTGTTCTCCGCCCAATACAACCCTATTATCAATGGATCGAATCCATGTACAGCTCTTTGATTAGGAAGTTTAAATACATTAATTTACATCCAGTTACCTGTTTTTTCTACGTTTAGATACCTACGTTGGTTGGACGTAACTAAACCATAACAATTCGATGTTGACAAACCTTATGAAATTACATAGTTCTGTCCTAAGACCAACGTAATTTTACGTCTGGTCTATGTACTTGTGTTTACAGGGTAGGTGTCGTCTGCGTTTTCAGTTCTGCTGGTCATATAGAGGTGTGCCTGTCATAGAGGTCAGCCAGTCATAGAGTTTCAACTTCTATCGATTTGGTGAGACCCAGTCTTAACCCTTTAGATGCTTCATGATTTATATTGTCTTTATGATGTACAAAAAAATTCGTGACTCTTGGGCATGCCAAATCTACAATGAATTTAAGAATTGATTGAGCTATTTATATCACTAAAACAGAGTGTAATTGGAGTTTATTTGACATTTTCATTGCTGAGTCATGGGAGCATTGATGATAATCGATGTACAATAGTGATCTTATATATTATATATGTAACATTTCGGATCCTTTAAGTATCCTTCTTCGGGCAAGTTTCACAACTCTCTTTAAGTGAAATTATAGCTGATATGATGAATTTCCTAAGCAGACGCAGTAGGCACACCTCACAAAAACAGCACTCTATAAGCGCTTATCAAGCCCTGTATGAATATGCAGAGCTAAATAAGTGCTTGATAACTGGTCTGTGCCCACTGGGAATTATATCTCGAGGGGAGCTAACATAATGTGTAAACATTGATCAATGCTTAAATAGAACCGTCCCTTGTTTCACAGAGATCTTCCATCAAAAAGTAATTTCTTCCGATTGTTTTTCTTTCCTCTAGACTCCCTCCAACATCTACATCTTCAATTTGGCCATTACAGACCTGCTAACAGGCATTAGCTTACTGGTGTCTGTTTTCCATACCTATGTCCCCTACCTATTTGACTCGGCCTTGCTGTGCGCTGTGCTAAGACTGGGCACCGTGGTCCACTCCATGATGCTGTCTGTATTTTTTATGACAGGTAAGGGATATGTAACTGGCTCTTACATTTCAGGTCATATTAATTAGTTAGATATACTAGGCATCAAAAGGTGTTTCATGTAACATGTGGGCGCCATGCTAATTAATTGGACAACAGTCATAATCAGATACTCTGCCCTCCCTAACCAACTTACTTTGCTCTGCCCCATTACCTTTTTTTATAGAGATTTTTATTAAGGTAGTGTACAGTATAGTATGCTTTACAATTAGTTAGATAGTAAAATATAACCATTAGAAGGCCTGGACGGCATAACGGCATCGCCGAGTCCAGAGGCAGATTATGTATTTACATAATAACTGTATTCCTTAATGAAAAACACTTTAATAAAAAACTTCCAGGTATTGCAGTTGACCGTCTAATTGCCGTCTCCAACCCGTTAACCTACAAGACAAACGTGACGACCACCAGGACAATGTGCATCGTGGGGCTGATATGGCTCTACTCATTCCTCATCTCCTATCTGCCATCTATCCTGGGGTATCACAACTGGGCACAAGGAGATGCATGCTACCTGGCAAAGACATTCCACAGAAATACCCTCTTTAATCTTTTCACCAATTTCTATGCCGCCTCCCTCGTGATCATTGTGGCTTATGCTACTTTGTTCAAAATAGCCTCGCGACATATGAGACAGATTGCGGCCATGGAGATTCAGGGAGAGTCAGCATCTCAGTTCCAGCGGCAGTTAAAGGCATCAAAAACGCTGTTGATTGTGATAGGGACATTTGCTTTGTGCTGGTGGCCATATACTTTTAATCTGATCAATTTGTTACTGAATGACCCAGGTAATCCCAACTCCACAGCTAAAAAGATCTCAAATATTCTCCTCGTGCCTTTATTCCTCAATAGTGGAATTAACCCGATAATATATGCTCGGAAACTGCCAGGTTTCAAAAGAGAGTACATTCGCATTTTGACATGTTATAGGAATAATGATGTCAGTGAGGTCAACAATGGCAATATAGTTCAGCTGAATTAATGTTTTCTTGTAATTTTATAGAGCTTTAAGGCACGAGGCCTATTCCCGTTGTCTGCATGATGGATGAATGCATCTCCCGTTGATATACATCATTGTTGCTCGTCGGGCCTATCTCACTAGAGTGCACGTACAAATGTTCTGAGCATATCTCTTAGACTAACTCTTAATGACACTCACTAACCATACACTGTCAGAAGTAACTGTAGCAATTTATACTGTAGATTTACAGTATAAAAGGAAGTATTTTGGGTTTTGTCTCAAAAACTCATTAAAGAAAGTATTTCTAAGATTATAGTTAGATTTCTCTAGACTTACTTGACCTATTTACTATACGCACATGTGCACCCTCTGCATCGTTGACCATGCCTAGGATTTCTTTCCCTTTCTTCCCTTCAATATAATCCTACGGCTACTTTGTCTCAGGACGCAACGGTGTAACCCTAGATTTATAATAAGATTTATTAAGATTAAGATAAGATATGCTCAGAACGTTTCTCCGTGCACCCTGGTCTGCTAGGTTGTATTTACCTCATCGGTGATACCCTGCATTTGCATATACTGCCGATCAAAACACAGTAAACAAAAAAAGACACTTAAAGGTTTGAGGTCACACAAAAACACAGTCATTAAGTTCACAGTTGGCACTTATTTTCCTTTTTGCTACAAGCAATTATGTTGTTAAGAAATGTAGGAATGCATGCAGCTAGATATCAATGTTTCGAATTATTGATAAGTCTCCTTAGATCAAACAATGTTTTATATTTGCAAACATTTCCATGCATAACATGATTTAACATTATATTTAAAACGTAATAATGCTTTGCACATTGTACCGTTTTTCCACAAATTTACCAAATCATTTTCTAATGTCATGGAAATCGGGACAATGGTGCTTTTTTCATTCAAATGATTTCATATAAATTTATCCAGACTGTTTTTGGGGCCTAAGGGACTAGGCATGTTGTGCGTAAATGGTATTGCTTTAGCAGTTTAGCTGTTAATCGCATAGTAAGCATTCCAAAATTGTTTCCCACAGGTGACTACATTACTGATGTATTTAGTTTCCATTTCGACACTAACTGTGGTCACATTTGTGTATTCCCTGAAGATTTCTATCATGAAAACGAAAGATATTTGTCGGAGGCAGTGACTCGCTTCATATTTTCTTTGTGAGAGCAACCAACGCTTATGAGCTACATAATTATGACCAACCACAAATCCTTTGTAAAAATTCCCATAACTTTATGCATAATATCAAAGACATTTCCATAACTATACTTTTTCCTATGACCTTTGTTGTCATGATGCTTGGCTGCAGCCTGGCAAGTCTACTTGCCATGTATCATGTCGATCCTTGTAGAGTGTGTCAACCCTGTTAAGTCGTCTTACTGCATGAATGTAGCCATGGCGAGTTACACTCCAAGACTGCATTCATGTATCATGACGATAAAAGCAGATCACAATGAATTAATGCTCTATCTACCTTTAACGGGCCAAATGTGACAAATGATTACAAGGGATTGACTACTGAAGAAAACCAAGTTGATAGAAATGATAAATTCTTTATTGGGTCAACATTGCATTGAGACCAGAGAAGAGTTGGTTGCTGAAAGCAACATATGGTGTATACAAGTATCTTACATCTCCAGGCAGTGTATTGTGATTGAGTGGTAATAAGACACATGTATGAACAGACAATCCAATGACAACCATACAAGGTAGTATTAACGGCTGAATTCTTGCTAACCGCCCGGGAACAGTCGAAGAGGAGTAAGGACCGGTGCTCTTGGCCTTTATAGATGAGGTTGGGTCATTTCAATATGTATCATTGTCATCCTGATGATAAGTCTTGCTTTCGCCGGAAATGTAAAACAACCGGAAGTAGGTAACAGCTTAACCCAGCAAGTATCAGCATCCCAGATCCAAAATAGTAGGCTATCTGGAAGGAGTTGGTGGCATCCAATAGAGCACCTGCAATGAATAAGCATAGGCTGAGCTGTGGTATACGCAATGTATTATGATTAGGAGCCTGTCATTATTTACACTTTAAAAACTTGTTTTTAGATTGTAAATGCGCATGTTTGGGAGTTTAGAAATGTGTGAGAAGAAAGTGTTCAGAACACTTTTTTCCCACTTAACATGTTAAATTTCTAAATAAAACATGTTTAAATTCCTATGAATGTTTAGATTTAGAAAGTGTTTCGATTATTTATTGTATTTAAGCCTGGAAAATAGGTGTAGGTCTAAGAAGTGGTATACTGTTTGATTCTATATTTCTATGTTCATGTTCACGCATATATTTCAACAATGATACTTGTGGTATAAGGTGTATAGAGAACTTCGTAACACTTAATATTTGTTATCTGTAAAATTTATTAAGCACAGTTCAATAGAATATTGTATGAAATAATGACCACTGGATCCCTTACGATCCCTGGAATAGTGTTTTATAATTTCGTGTGTGGCTATTACCCTACATTGTATACTTATACTCTAGTAAGAACTCATTGTACATTAGATGGTCAGAAAACACCATTGAAAGCTTTGATTACTTGATTTTGTAAATATGGTGTTTACCTGTGATTGCTGGGCCAATTATGCTGGCTGTACCTTTTAAGAAGCACAAATGCCCAAATGCATTGGTGAGACGAGCCAGGCCTAGATATTTGACGAGCAGGAGTGTTATTACAGGTATGTGCATTGCTGTTGAATAAAAAGTCCAGAAACAAATTTAGACAATTGAACTTCATTAAAAAATCATTCAAGTTGGCTTGGTGGTAAACTTACGCTATTTGTAAAAGAAATATTAATCATAATCTGTGGACAGGAACATACTAAAGTGCATCATACAAAACCGTTAATCACAAATGTTAGCCTTTGCAGTTACATATATATAATGTATATTGGCCATGTACATGGCATTTATCTTAAACATACTCCTTATAGAAAGTACAAGTAGAACCTAGACGCCATGAATTATATCAAGATAGTATATGTGACTTAAACCACAGCGGATGGCTAAGACAAAGGAGTTCACACCTTGGTTATTTCTGTGTAGACTCACATAACCTTACAGCTGTGGTTTAAAACAGGTAGACAATGGTTATGTAATAGATAGACTATGGTTATGTGAGGCTAACTCAAAATTAAAACCATCGTCTATCTGTTTTAAACCACAGCTGTGAGGTTATGTGAGTCTAAGTGGAAATAACCAAGGTGGGAATTCCTTTGTCTTAGCCCTCCGCTGTGGTTTAAGTGAGGCTAACTCAAAATATGACTACTGTAGACTGGCAGGCACCCTATGAGGGTGCCAGCCAGCTTACAGTGGTTATTTTGAGTTAGCCTCTCATAACCATAGTCCATCTATTACATATACTGGGAAAAGGGACCTTAGTGTACCCTGTACTAAGGGCCTTTTTCGCAGATCTTGTCATATATGTGTTGTCAGGAGGCACCTACCCACTAGAAAGCCGTATACCCCTATGTATAGGGCCAGACTGAGGAAGCTGGTACAGAACGTCACCCCCAGTCCGCATGTAAACCCTGCTGCCACAAGCGACAAGGCATTGATGTGCAGAGGGTTGATTACACCCGTGTTGGCCAAGGCACCAGAGACCATTCTTCCGATGCCGTTCGTAATACCTAAAGATCAATGAAAGAATACAAATGCATTATACACTTTGCAATTGGGATCACAAAATGCCCAGATTATAAGGTAAAGTCAAACCATTGATTGCATTCATATCCAGCTAGCACTTCAACTTTGGGCCAACATTGTCGCTGTGCCAACATTAGTCAGTGACTGATATTTAAAACTAGACCCCCATTTGACCAACACAGAGGAAATCAAAATATTACCAGATAATTATAATGCGTCAGGAAAAGTATAGGCTTACCAAATATAGCAACAAGTGTGGCAGTGTTGGTGACTGAGATGCCCAGCGTCTTCGCGTGTTCTCCCATGAAGAAGATGGGTACGAAGTAACCAAACTGTAACCCCACTCCACACACACTGAGCGTGAGGAAGGCAGGGTCCAACAGGATGCTGAGGTCCAGCATGCTCTTAAGTGTCTGCAGGGTACTCCCCTCCACTAGGCCGCAGCACCCTGCACCTCCTAGAGTACTCCCCATAGGGAGAGACATGACACTGGACACATAGGACGCCATGTTGGGCTGAGACCGGAACTCAGGCAGCGTAGCTATACTTCCGGTATAGAAGGCATCCTGCCGGGCCAAGGGACGCTGCAGCTCACGCAACATTCGCTTCCGGTCCACAAGACCCTCAGATTTCGGCAACTTCCGGTCGGCCAAGAGGGGAATCTTGTGGAACTCATAGCAGGAGGCGACGATGGGCGTCTGCGGGGGCGCTGTACTTCCGGTGGTGCGAGTAGACCGGATGTTCTTTGGGGACATGGCCAGAGTTCGGGACGTTGCCTCCAGAGCGCCTCTGATGTTCTTTGTTGCCCAGAGAGGTTTAGTTGGGTTCTTGTGGTCATCCCTGCTGCTGACACCAAGGCCTTCATAACAGGACTGCACATAACCATTGGTGTTCTTTGGGGCGGGGCGGTAGAGATGCTCACGAGATACCATTGAGTCACTCTCTGTGGGCAGGGCATTGTTCAATGGGGATGTACCCACCTGATGATGAGGCTTTGTATCGCCCACCACGGTTCCATCTTCCAAACGAACCAGATCCTCCCCATCTAGGGAAGACCCTGGCGTGGGGAGTGCCACCTTGGACCATGTTAAGGGCCTCATGAGTGCACCCATGACGACGCTCTGGAGCATCACCCCAGCCAGTATAAGGATGATGCTGCGCCAGTCGTAGTAGGAGAGGCCCAGGGCAGTGATCTGAGGAAGAACCACCATCCCGAAACCAGCGCCTGAGTAGGCGATACCTGTGGCCAATGACCGCCGTCTGTCGAAGTAGTACCCAGGGATGACACTGCATGCTATGTACAGCATACTGGCTCCAAGTCCTACAAGGGACACGAGAAATGCAGATAGCTAATATAATTATAACAAAGTATTCAGGTACATGTTTACCAAATCCAAATCAGGGCTAATGTTAGACTAAACATTATAGTTTACATCCCATGGCCATTTGCAATTGCAAATGTTGAATGTTACAGTATACCCATAGTGATAGGTAATTGTTTTTAACTATTTACTGATAAACAGTTCAGTAATAATTCCTTTGAATATATCTTACCACCGATTGCACCAAACGTGATGATGTACACATCCAGAGTAGGCGCGAAAGCACTTGCAACACAGCCAATTGTTATGATAATGCCACCCGTCATAGCCATGGGGCGGCAGCCAACGAGATTGATGAGGATTGCCGAAAGAGACCCTGGATTCGAATATAGTTGACATGTCTTTTATTATTTTTAGGTCAAGTATTATTGCAACATGGCCATATGGATTTCACTGTTCAATTGTGAGAAATTCAATGAAAAATGCAAACTTGCAGCAGTAGACCTACACCTATACTGACAACAGACTAAGGTCCTACCCAGTGGGCAAAGTTCTGTTGATTCAATGTTGATTCAATGTGTGTGGCGACATGATATCAACAGTTGATACAGGGTTGTCATTTGGTTGATATTGATGAGGTCATCAACGTTGATCATTTATCAGTGATTCAACATTGATATGGCCATTGCGAATCAACACTGAATAAATATAATAGATAATGATTTACATCGAGTTAATAGTGACTGCTGATGCATAATTTGAGATTCAGTATATTGTCATGTTTTTCGCATTCCTTGCAATTTATATATTTTCATTACAACATCCCCCCCCCATTTCTCCTAGAATAAATGGTAATTCATGCACCATCCAGGGTAGGGGTACATGAATGACCTCTGATAATCACACTAAGAGGTGTTCCTATTCATTTCAAACTGACCTGGTCAGGACTGAGGCTTTATCTATTTTTCTTAGCAGCATAAAGAGTGTCTTACTGAAACCATGCATGTATTCTGGTCATTTAATTCCAAATGTCAACCAAATGCACACACCATAGTTGTCAATGAAAATGAATGACATTTTGATCAACTGTATACATTGATGAGAAAATAAGAGCTTGCAATTAAGGAAAATAGATGTAGCATATAGATAGAAATGTGAAGGAGTAGATTGTGGAGGCACCTATTGGGAAAGGCGGGAAATGCATGGTTGATTCAAGGTTGATATCCAAACCTTGCATCAATGTTGAAACAGTTGTTGGTTGACAACGTTGATATAATAACATTGCATCAATGTTGAAAACAGGTTGATCTACCCTATAACTCTATATCAACCAGTTGTCAACGTTGAATCAATGTTTTGTGCCCACTGGGTAGTAACAACATAAGTTCCTCATGGTGCACGGTAATCTGATGATAATGAAATCTACATTTGTTTTATGTATATGTCTACATCATGTAATGCCTGTCTATATATTGTTATCTACTTTCGATATCGATTTCCGTTATTCTCATGCAGATATAATTCCTTTTCCATCTTCCAAAAAGTGACAATTTGATTTATATGTTGCACCTACCCCCCATTAACATAACACCCACAAATACAGAGGAGGCCAGAGAAGTCTTAGCAAGGCCCTGTTTGAAAGCATCCAGTAGATACGGCATAAGGACACCACACGAACCGGGCAGGCCATCCATCAGACTTAGCCCAAGAAAGGACACAGCGACAATCACCCAGCCATACCTGAAATGTACCAACACATAATAATGCAAAAAAAAGGTGTGTTTCAGGTAATATGGTCTTAAAATCTAGAATATAGGTAGGTCGGATTTCAATTTTTTTTTTACTATGGCCTGAAAAGTATCCAAAAACTGACTCCTGAACTTTAGTGCCGACTCGCTGACGATAATCTTGACTCGTGAAGTATAAATTGACTCTAAAATGGCCCCAAAAAGACCTAAAATATAGGCACCTTTTAAAAGTTTGATAAAAACGTTTAGGGTCGGCCCTGTTTTTCTAGGTAGGGTGGGCTAACCTGAAACACACTTTTTTATTTCGCTTAATAATACATCTAATGATACCGTAAATTCCCGCGTATAACCCGCGGGTTAAGCTGGGACTCCACTACCCGATTTTCTCATCTGATCGGACCTATTCTCACAAATCGGACCCAAACAGATGTATAATATATAAACAAACTCTGAAGCATAGGGTTATTTATATTTACATCTGTTTGGGTCCGATTTGTGAGAATGGGTTCGATCAGATGATAAAATCGGGTAGTGGAGTCCCAGCTTTATACGCGAACCAAACCTCCAGTGCGGGTTATATGATATTCTCAAAGTCGAGGTGCGGGTAATACAAGGGTTTTTGTAACCAAGTAAAATTCTCCCAAAGTCGGGGTGCGGGTTATACGCGAGGTGCGGGAATTTATGGGTGTTGTAATAGTAACTCTCTTATACTGCATGCTCTACTTTATAGTCTTCAATTGTTTGTTTGCAATGTCAGCATGGGATCTTCTTTTACAAATCTACGATACAACTTATTACAATATTACATTTGATGTGGGTTTACAGTTTATTATCGCAGTACGCGACATGAGGTATGTACATAACATGTTACCATAATTCGATAGGCAAACGAGAAAAACAAAAATATTGTATGATTCATTGTTTGTCTATTTTGCTTTCTGGTACAAGGTATAATAGTCCATTATGTTATGGCCTTATATTAATGCACGACAGGGGTAATTGATTGATTGCTTGAATGTATTTTATTTAGACTGACTGACCTATAGTTTTGTGGATTATGATCAGTTATCGAGGAGTCAACTATCTTATGGGGGAGGGGGGGATGTTAGCCAATCCCATGATTAAAACTAGGCTACCCGGAACGTCAGATTCCTTCAGGAAATGTGAAAATGCAGGCACTCTAAAATTCTAGTTTTGTTTTGGTGTCTAGTTACTTGGCAGATTCATCCCTTCTTGTGGCCAACATAGGGTTATAACTTAAGGGGGGATGGCAGTTTGCGAAAAGTTGTGGTCTTTTTCTACCCAACAGATAGTATTGAAATATTAGCCAGCCAGCCATAAAAACAAATCAGCCAGGTCCTAACATATCAGAAGATTGTGTGTACCGATTGACAGCTTCCTACCTGGATGCCAAAGGGGTGTTCTAGATTTCCCAAATTAATGCAATGCAAGCACTGCTCCATGACATCGGTTGTATAGCATCAAAATGTAAATAGGATGTTTCATATAAAGCTTATTTGAATTAAAGAATATGTTATAGCAATATGGAAAGGGGAATATTATAGCTTTCCAACAGTGTATTATACACACCATCAAATATAATATAACAGTCCAAAGAGATCCATGCAGGTAGAGATCTGGTATAGTGGCTGCATGGTCACACACCTACTGCAGGTGTGCATGGCTTAGTATAGGTTTACTCCAGTGGTGCCAATCTCTCGCAGGTGCCCCCTGTGCATTTCTATAGTGGGCACTTGCTTCCACAACCCTCCATGTTCTGATCAATTTCTCCACTTCTAGTCATGACCAAATACGTTCTGGAAAGCTGTCAATGTGGCCAATAACATGGCACAATAATAAAATACGGAATCTACCCTCCATCTGGTGGCACTGGCAGGTACTGCGCTTGTTCCTGTAGTAGGGAGTCAGTGGGTGGTGCTGGAGTTTCCTTGGTTACGGCACCTTTACTGTCCCCATCCTTCTGTCTCTCTGACCGAGTCGACATTGTATACTGGCTTGGAATGCTGCAATGAACAGCAATTTGTATCCAGGAAACACAAAAAAACGCAGGATTATGATAGTACTACATATATAATCAAAACTTTGCTATGGTTGGACATTTCGTCTCCATACAAATACAGCTGTCGTTTTTCCTTATAGTACGTGAAGTAGAAGTGATATGAACAATTAGTTGTTATTACATTTTGACAGCAGTTGGCAATTAATAATATCAGGTAGAGTACTGTGTTAAATATAAATGAAGTGGCGAGAAACAAGTAGTAGGAGAAAGTGTATACGTGTATACTTAGGGTTAAAACAATAGGGTTTTATTTGATGAGATATAGAGGATGAACATATTGGTAATGCGATGGGCTTATCTTACTATCAAGCTGAATTGGGAGCTTATTGTGGAGGGAGAGTGGAAGTGGAGAGGGCCAGCTGGGGACCTTCAGATTCAGTGCACTTTACCGATTACTTATGTAAAGCAGTGGCGGGGTTTATCGACTCTATTGTGTGTTATCTGACCGATTCGCCCACTCTTGCAGCTCGTGTCACCACACATAACGTGTGGTTTATACTATTCAGTCAGCTTTTTCTTCCATTATACTATGTTGAACCTCTAAATGGTGGGGATTCTGAGCCGGTTGGCTTTAGTTACTATTTGAGTTGAGTTGACCTTTAAAAGATTAATTCAGTATATATATATTGAACTGCACTATAGAATTTCTACAATCCAGGTGTCCGTTACCATATTTTAATCATATGTGTTTGCACTTGACATCAATCATTTGATTCTTTATTAATGTATATGAAAAGGCTCGACGCCTGTTTGCATATTTATTGCAAGAATCGCCCGATAACTGGGTTGTTTCAATTTTTATAGTATTAAGATAATCAACATCAATGTGTAAACATTGTAAATGAATAGTCTGCTATTTCTGAGGAGTAAAGATACCTCGTTTAGCAGAGGGCTATTTGCAGCTCCTTAGTATGCATGTACACGCACCGTCTGTGCTAGTGACACGTACCTATGTGGGGTGATTTCCCAAGCAACTCAGGTTCCTGTGGGTCTTCATTGTATCTGCATTATTATGACAAAACTGCAGGCTGTTTGTACATTAATATAAATTTCAGGATTTTTTTTTAAAGCAATAGGGTATGACGAATAGGGCCAAGGGACTTGCTAAAATGTTATCGACACAGTATCAAGCATTAACATCAATGAAATACGAGCTCGAGTCTAAGTTACTCTAAGCTATAGGTTGCTTGAGTAATACTTGCCAATATGTTTTAAAAATACCCGAAGTTACCACTCTGACCAATCTTTTCTGTAGGCAATATTACATATGTGATTAAAAAGATATACAGCTATTGGAATGCCGCCAGTGTCCACTATAACAAACAAGACTCACCGTGACTTATGTATAATCTCTGTTGTCAAGATTAAATTGTTCTAAAAAAATATCGATTATATATAGCAGGCGCAGGCCTCTTTGCCATTGTCTTTGGCCCATATAATATAGTATAGATGGGTCGTAGCCAACGCCTGAGATTCCTTTCCCTTTCACAATTAATCATCGATTCAATCAACTTATGTTTTGGACATACCCAGCTAACTAATACCTGCTATTGCATTATATTCAACTGATATGATCCCTATACGATGGCCTACTAGCATACGTATTTTGCCAGTATGAACGGACAATTCCAAACAAGCAATAGCAAGCTTGCCTCCTATTCTTCCCACTGCTCACTTTTTAGGGAAGATTCCTCGGCTGAAGTTATTAAACATGGCTGCTACTTGAGGGTTTCACAGGCCATGGAATACAGCTAGATAGTATTCCATGGGGGCGGAGGGGAAGGGGGTGGTGATTAAATTCATTTGGCATATTGGCTTTCGATGGCATTTGTCATGTGATAACATGAAATCAGAGATCTTAATTAAAGATTAAAATACCAAATTAATCAAAGGTCCACCCACAACTTCTACTTACTGTACGTGCGTCCAGGGTGTATTTTATATACATAATATGTAACTCAATAACCCGACGCAGTTCTTCGCAACAATTAGTCCGTGTCTCCTCCTTTTAGTATCACTGTTGCTGCCTGACCCACGTGGTATTGGTATATAGCCATGAAAGTGCGCAATAGGGAGGGAGTAATCCATTTTCAACAACAGGGGGAGAGTGGTGGTAGAATTTCGTGGGACGCCTTATTGGTAAGCCAACTGTTAAGTGTATCATGTGACACTATTTAGTAAAAATACAGCAACCTTTACCCTGAAAATGGATTCTATAATTCACTGATTGAATGAATTGCAATATTGATCCAGTACATGGATTCCACAGCCACATCCTATTGTTATACAGATAGCATTTATTGATACAGATATCAGTTATTGATAGCCTTAGTCATAATACTTTGTAGTCTTAATACTGGTTATAGCTATGTTATCAGTTTAACAAAGAAAAAAATACAAACAAAATGGGGGCTCGAGGGCAGAGCCCGCGAGATAAACAAAAATATTACCAATTGTACAGAACAGAATACGCAATCTAGTAGGATAGAGGAGTATAAAGACTTCATGGTATATGCCTAAGACTGCACGTTATATATGCCTACAAAGACTACGTAGTGGGGTCTAGATGGGGGGGGGTCCCATGTCGCATGTCGATTTTAAGAAATGGTCATGTCGCCTGTCCCTTAAATCCTTATGTTCCATGTCACCCTTAAGTACCTCTCATGTCCCATGTCGATTTTAAGAAACACCCCATGTCATGTCACTTTTTTCCCTCATGTCACTAAGCCCCATGTCGCATGTCGATTTTAAGAAATGGCCATGTCGCCGTGTCGAATTTAGGCATCCACCCCCATACGTAGTGTATCTTTTTGTCAAGGCACTCTTTTCAGTCAGTCCCAACGTGCCTTTAATGGACATCCCTTGTTTTACTACTGATAACATGAGTTATTACACATAGCAGTTGGATGTTTGGCACACTTTTTGCTGTGTAATATCTTGATACAGTTGGCAGTTGGGGTGCAACAATTGTATAGATAGTAACCTAATGAATCTCGGGGTATCTCTGTGTACATCAGGTGTATATCAAGGTTGCTACATGTGCACGACACATACAGCGTGAACATGCTTCTTATCTATGTAATTGCTTCTAACCCCTGTCGCCCATGTAGTATCTGCCCAGGGGTATCTGGCCTTATCACCTGGTCCTGGCTCAGCTTGAACCACCTTCCTCGTAATATGTAAGTTCATTATCCACCAACCAGATTAACCGGCACCCTTGGCTCACCTCAACACATACATATGGGGTCATGCATGAGGTATCACACATATTTTGGCCATTGTCAAGACCCCTTCACCTCTTTGTCACGCTTTTCCCCATACCTCCATCATTGGTGACCAAGCCCCCCCCCCACACACACACCCCACTCCCTCCTGTGTGGCGTATATACTCTATGGATCACCCCTAATGCAGTTTGTATCCCGTGCAGCGTGCTCAGACCCAGTGGCAGTAGACTGGGGCCTGGAGGTGACCTTACTAAGTGAGCCTGGCCTGGATGCCACAGACAGTTGACTGACCGAGCACCCCGTCCCTGCACTCATCCCCGTGACTGAACACCATCGGCGCTAAAACCACACACACACACACACACGCACGCACATGGAAACCAGGGTTTCTTCAAGCCCTTGTAATTTCAGCAGGAATTTTACCCCGAAAAAAATCAGTGTTTTCTCACAATAATTTGCTATTTTCTCAATATCACTTCACGAAAGTTTGAATAATTTTGGTAGCATGCAAATGGGACAATGCAGCATTTATATACTGAGGCGTTTATTTTTGGTCAGCGCTTTCCTAGAATGCGAGGAGTAGGGTGGCCAATGCTAAAGCTACCCATTACCCAGTGGGAATGAGTTGGATCAACACAATCTGTCCATAGGTCATTCCTATCTTGGTCCGTACAAAGAAACTTTCTATTTGAGATCCTAGCCAGCGTTACGCATTATCTTATACTATAAGATACGCCCATTCGTCTATATGAAGAGTTTCGTATCAAAACGCAACAAATCAATTCCAGAATTAAAGAATGTAATGGTTTCTCTAAGCCTACCATAGTGCCAATTATAGTGCCTCGGATATAATGTGTACATCAGAGAGGACCTAAAGACATGACACATATAATTTTGAGAAAAGATTGTTTCAAAATTGCATTTACCTATTCATGCCTATATATATCTTTGTCAAAAATTGGTGTCATTTTTCAAAATGGCACTTATTGTGTTTTGGAACCAAACTCTTCATATGTATGGATACGTTTCCGAATCTTGGCACTCCTTTCAACAGTCGCTGCACTGTAGCTACCTAGGTGTCTATACGTCAAGGGGGTTGCTTTATACATCAAACTAAAATTAAAGAAGAAAATACAAAGGAATTATAATCCCCCCTTACTTTCGATTTGATACAGAGATACCACATTTTGGACAACAAATCCGACATTTCTCGAGTTTCTTTACCCTCTTATGGGAAGTCGAGAATTTAAAATCTCAGGACCTCTTTGCCTTCACCTCACTTAACAGATTCGGTGTTATCCGACGATTACCAATAATTATGCCAATAATTATGCCATAATTAAAGACAGCCTCAAATAATTGTATCTCACGAGTAGTTTTATTTTAGTTGCACGCTTTCTGGTTCATGGAGTCTTATATGGTTTCCGTGGTGGTGCTCACGCCCACTGTTCTTGTAAATTTACCTGGTTACTTGTGTCACTTGTACAGAAACGCGTATGAGCATTTATTAATACATAATCAATTACACCAAGCCACTGATTAATAAAAATAATCTGGTTCGACGTCAATTGAAATTGGAGGCGCAGACTACGCCTTTCATATAAGTATCAGATTCATTCCTCTTGCACACGATTGGGGATATAGATGGGGGGGGGGGGGGCGTCCCCACGTCGCATGTCGATTTTAAGAAATGGCCATGTCGCATGTCAATGTCGCATAATAATAATCCCCATGTCCCATGTCGATTTTAAGAATTGCTCATGTCCCCTGTCACTATCTTTTCAAACCTCATGTCGCATGTCTCTAAGCTCCATGTCGCATGTCGATTTTAAGAAATGGCCATGTCGCCGTGTCGAATTTAGCCATCCACCATCATACGATTGCTGTCCTTGATGTAATATCATGTGATCCTCCATTAACATGACATCTATGTTATGCACAATCATGTCCCCGTAATTATATCACTCTGACTTTATTTGTAAACACTTCAGATTCTGGATGCCTGGTTGACTCCGGGGCCGAAGGCATCCAGTTAGGGCTAGGTGATGGAAAACATCCGCGGACCTGTATAGAATATGGTACATAACCTCTGAGGCCCAGATATCTGTATACGTGATGGCATCTGACCCTATGATAGGGCCATTCCAAATTAATTCATCAGATTGTCCTTGAAATCGAGATGAATAATTTCAGAAGAGAGTCAGCAGGACTTGACTTTCTAAATGAACAGAGACAAACTGGGATGACTCCATAATAAACGTGATGCATAGCATAGAAGAAGCAGTGACAATGCTCTGACCTAAAAGTTGTTTACCCACAGAAATTGTGTCTATGCTTGTACTGTACCTTCTTTTGACCATAATTCATATAATCAAACAGACAGTTCTTTAGTCCGTGTATCAGCTACCAAACATTTCAACTATTAGTACGGGCATTGCTCAGTTCTAAGTTGACCAGAGGATAATTTTAAGTCATTATGAAAGGCACCATACTGAGAAAAATTCATAAGTTATATCAGTAGGCCTTCTAGTGAAGTAAAGTTCAGTCCCCATGCATATGTCCTAGATCACCAGGCCACACACTATAGTTAGAAAGGTGCTATGCTGTCGCCGGCACTGAGAACTGAACATGAGCCACGCACACAGAACACTCGCATGCTGATTACTATCCCAAGGCGCAAGAGCTCAGAACTTGTCTTTACATTGAAAATACTATTTTGGGAGTCAGGAGACTCTGCAGTGGGAGTCAAGTGCCTCTACATGGGTAAAAATCGGTACTGCGACCCGGGGACACGGCCCTTTAAAAATCGACAGACACAGCCATTTTTATAATGCTCTAGTAAATTCGATATGTATAAAATTCGACCCGACGACAGGGCCCTTTTGCTAAAAATCGACACGTCGACATGGTCAAAAGTGGGGGGGGGGGACCCATGTAGAGGCACAGTCAAGAAGGCTGTATCTCTCATCCTACGGGAGTCAATTTATCAGATCAGGGAAGGGAGCCTTTTGTATAGTGATGTACTGTAAGCATACTAACCTTTATAAATACAATCAAATTGAGCAAGCAGCATCACAGGCTGAACTGATGGGAATACCTCTCGGATTCACTGTTGGCCACTTGGGGGTAAGACGAGATATAGGGGGGTATGAAGAGAATGATTATGTGGGCCTGTTTTGACTAGTCATTCACAGAGGTTGCATTTCTTTATCAGTTTCGTATATGTAATAAGAGCCCTTCAGCAGGATATCACAATGCCAAAGTTGCTGCTCATTTATTCATGGTAATTAAGCCACCGACCTCTCTGTAGTGATGGCAATAACTGCACAGTTTATTACTGACTGAAGTTATAATTAGGAACAGTTACACAGCTAAGATTATATCAATATTCAGTTTTAATCATGTGGAGCTTGGGATCACTCTTGAAGTGTCATCTCGTAGACAAGTATAACCTTAATAGTGTCCGTGATACTGGACATATTACACCGACTCTGACACTAAATCTGATACAGTCAGGTTGACTTATTTGCGCCTATCAAGTGGCTGGCCTATCGTGTTCTACCTTCCGCTGGTCCCTGTACAACAGTTATTCTTACTAGGTTCATTTTGTAGGTGTCCGTACATGTGGTCCAGACAGTAGTATATAGATTTTTCCGGAGTTCATTCATGTCCACAACAATGCCATTTTAGTGTCATCAAGTGTCCTGGTCAGTTTGATAATCTCGTTTAATTCATCTCCTGTCATCTTCTGAATCCTTCAACTCCTGACTCTAGAACAAACCTGGACATGCCACTATAGTATACTGCCTTTAGAATATTTTCAAACCGGCAGGTACCAGCATATCAACAGAATACTGCATCTCGAAGATTCCTGAACATGCAGGATACCACAGACACTATAGAGGACCACTTTACATCCAAAAATAATTATCTCATTTCAAGAAAATAAGATTATTGAACTCGTCTGGCGGACAGGGCACAAGAAAAATTTATTTTCTTAAAACAATTAGTGCCCTGTCCGCCAAACGAGTTTAATAAACTTATTTTCTTGAAATGAGATAACTATTTTTGGCTGAATTAAAACACCAGTTATTTCATATCAAAATGGTGGAATATGAATTTTAATAAAGAGTGACATCATGTTCCAATCCCACACATACCTCTTCATCCTTGTCATGCTCCATCACAAAACATTGACTCCCTCTTCCCTTATAATAGAAGGACACGCATTTTGTATCTGCCTCAAACCGTTCACTTCCCCCAGACCATTTAATTTCATGAACCACACCCGAAACATAACCAAGTGGTAACTTAACGTCCAGGAATGTTGTGCCCTGTTTATATTCGCTGCTGCCTGTGATTGTTCACTGAATGAACAGTCCCCTGATCCTATTCAATAAGGCTGGGATTCCCGATTCTGTGTAGGCCAACAGTGCCAGGAACCACTGCAATGGCAGCATCTTATGTAGCATGCGCACGGGCAGTAGCGCAAGCTGGGCTACCCGGGGTGAGAGGACGCTCGTATAGCAAGAGGCTGCTATCCCATCGACAATAATCGAGCCACTTCCTGTATGGGGGCAGAAGGCGCCATGCTTCCAGCTGCGAGAGGTGTACCTAACTCTATCAGCACACAGCCTCTGGGAGCCTCGCGATGCTTCCATCCCTGAAGATGACATGAAGATGGTGTCTCCTTGGGCGACTTCCCCAGCTAACTTCAGCTGTGCCAGGTTTCCCACAGGAAGGAGGTGCTCCGCAGACAAGAACAAGGTGTGGCCAGACTCGGTTTCTATGCCGACATAAAGTGCGAAGGCCTCGTGGTCAGCATGGCTGAACATCACCACTGCCTCGTAGTGTAGCCGCCCAGTTGACGTAGAAAACGTCAACACCTTGTCACCTGTCATCAGCGACATCATCGCCTTGGTGCCGTTGGGAGTGGTCACCACACCCTCTGCTGGGAAGCAGAAGTATTGTTGGGAGGCCAGCCTCAGCAGATGCTCCTGGTTCTCCTTGACATAGCTCACAATAGTTTCATTGAGCGTCTCAGTACTGAAATACGACAAGGACTCCTTGGAGAGGGCTTCCTGAACTTCTCCAGTAACTTCTTGCACAGTTGCGCGGAAACCTTTTTGAGCCACAGTTTCCAGCTCATGCATAGTTTTAACCTGGACGTAGTCTTCGACCTTCTGCTGGACAACTTCGTGAAGTTCATCTGTCAGCGACTTGATCTTGTTCTCGATTGTGTTTTTGATGGTGTTGGACCCCATCTGTACTTCGATCTCCCGCTCGATATCAGCATCCTCTATGTAGTTGGAGAGGTGAGTGGGAAGCCGTGCACGCACTGTACTGACGGCCTGGACACTGTTGAAGAGGTCTGTATGCAGGTCCATGGCGTGACGCTTCAGCACCAGTTCCACATAATCTCTCATACTCTGGAGAGCAGCTCTGCGACGCTTGTCCTGCTTGTACTCCATGGCGGCAGCAGTGATCTCCTCCAGAGCAATCTGGTCAATGGTCTTTTTGCCATCTGCCGTGATGATGGCATCCAGGTAGGTGAGACATTCCCGCTCTGTTCTCTGCAGCAGAGATCGAACCCGGCCCGTCACCTTCGTCACTACATGCCTGAACTCTGTGCTCTGGTCACGTTCGATCTGTGAGACTGTCTTTGTCATGAACTCCTCTCTTGTTATCTGACGACAGACATCCCTCACCCGCACGGCAGAGGTCTCATAACGCTGGCACTCCAGTTCACACGTATTGCGCTTGAGGCGGTCGCTGTGGCGGTCTTTTTGGGAGCGGAGCTGCTTGGCTCTCTGGAACATGGCATTGCTGTAGCACTCACCCTTCTGTTCCTCCTGTATGAGGTCCACCAGGTCCAGGAGGGCGTCCCGCTGCCGCTCCTGCTCCACTCGCAACCGGAAGTGGTTGTTGATGGCCATCACACGCATGTGCGCATCGGAGACGATGACGTCACGTAGAGGTCCCACCGGAAGTTCCTCTATGTATGCCCGGAGTGACTTCTCCGTGAGGACGGCATCGGCGTGCGTCAGAACAATCATCGTGTACATCATCAACTCCTCACCGAAGATTTGCTGTAAAAGAGTATAGGCACATGCAACTGCCTTATTTGACATAATTTTTCAATAATATTATGGTAAAAAAAAGGCTCAAGTCTTTATGGAAAAGTGTGAGATTATCTAAGATGGCATGAAATATATACAACATAATGTGGCATAAAGCACTTCCCTTTGGTATAAGTTTTAGTAAGTATTTAGAGATAACCAAGGAACATATCATAGTGAATATTGGAACAAGTTTACCTTGACATCAGCAATGGCTGCCTGCTCCTCTGCAGTAAACCGATGGCTTGCCAGGTTGATGACGTAGACGAAGGCATGCACGCCATCGCAGAACTCACTCAGAACCTGAAAAGTAACAATATATACCAGTATACAACTATAAACTAAGTATACACCACCAAAACATAAGAATAACCTAAAACGGGGAACAGGATTAGGTCAGATGTAAATGATGTTTACATACTTGTATATATGATACAAATTACTGTAGTTCTCAATGTGCATAATATTATTTTCGCCAGAGACATGCAGGCTCTCTCTGTTTGCAGTTTCTCAAAGGGCATCGCCCACAGTAGACTTCCCACTATCAATTTATGCATCCTACCTTAGCAAGCTCAAAGTCGATGGCCCTTTTATCTCTGTCAGTGTCAAACAGGCCAGGAGTGTCAAGCAGTCTGATACGTCGGTCTCCCACCATTAGACTGCTCTCTTGCACCGTCTGTGTCACAGAATGGGCGCTTGAGTTGGCATTGAAGGTTTTCCGGTCACCGACGATGGTGTTTCCAGTTGCACTCTTGCCAACACCAGTCTTGCCCAGAAGCACAATACGAAGTTCTTGTTGCCTGTGCTGTTGTGTTTTGCACTTGTTCGCCTGTGTAGATAGAATAAAGTGGTCTTGAGGAGGGTATTATGTTCTCTAACTTTCTATTGATGAAGTTCATTTTATTTTATGGCTTGCCCCATTTGAGTTAATGTTCTTAGACATGTTCCTGGAGGTTTGCTTCCTAACCTAGGGCAAAACTGGCTCCATTTGTCAAGCAGTCCAATATAGCACAGATCCATTGCAATTAACCCCTTCCGCACTGTAAATGTGATGCAGGACATGCACACAAAGTTCATTGCGTTACCAAAAATTCAGTGATAGTTAAGACTAATAAATATTCAGGCTTTGGAAAAGTTTGTCTATTTGGATATATTTGGTGGGTTTTGCGATTGCAACAGAATGCTTTGAAATAGGCAGATGTCTATATATCACAAAATTATTTTAATCTTTTGAATTAGAACTAGGATTGAAAATGTACCTTCAGGGTGTATTGGCGGTCCATCTTCTCTATCCGGCATTTCTCACGCATGTCCTCCTGTTTGATCTGCTGCACCGACCAACCCTGTTGCCTATACTCCTTCCACGCTGCAGCATCTATCACTTCATAGTCACACATCTTGTAGTCAACCACCTACAAATAATGTCATCCTCATAGTCACACATCTTGTAGTCAACCAACTACACCCGTTTCCATAGCTGGTTTTCTCAGGACGGGTCACAGTTACTGCTTTTGCTTTTGTTTACAAGTCTGTTATAACTTGGTAGGCCTATGTGCATTGTATTGTTTCAAGGCAGAATAGTAGCCTATCACTGAAACTTGTGATCGAGTCCATATCAAAGAGACTTGTAAGGTATACTGTTGTTAGCAGGTTAGAGAATAACTGAGAAATGGCAGATCATGCATTAGTACAACAGTCAACTCCCTCTTAATTGGCCTCTTTTGGACTATGGAATAGTGGCCGGAGTGGTCGGATGAGTGTCTTAAAGCTGATTTCTAGTATGTTTGGAACAGTGCCTCCAATTGAGGGGTTGACTGCATTAGAGGGGAGGTCGTTAAGAGGGAGTTATGAGTGTATTATGATTACTACAACCAAAGATGAGATGTTAAGTTAAAGTCTGGTTACATGTTTGGTGAGTATCCGGCTGGCCTGACGGGTAAAGCAGTGTCCATCAGCCTCTCTGGGTGCACCGTCTCGTGTGCTGTAGTCCCGCATCACCTAACGCAACATCAAACAGTTGCTGTAATAAACTGAATGCACAGTCATGCATACAGTGAAATCTTGTTAAAAGGAGGATCCCAGTATGCAATTCAGCCCAATGTTGGCATGACCTCCGCTGGCATTGTTATTGCCTAGATATGACATTTGTAAGTGGTGATAAGCCAACATTGAATATCAATTGGGGAATTATGGCTAACACATGTAGTTTGCTCATAATATCAGCGTATTGGCTGTCAATAATGACCATTAAAAAACAGCCATTTCTTTTTTGTATTCCATCTTAACTCATTAAGTACAAATAATGCCCATAGGAATCACGCAGCCAAACACCCAACCAGAAACAAGTAATGCCTATAGGCACCATTTAGAAAACTACGGAATTACTTACTTCTAGGAAGCGAAAAGTACAGATAAGAGATTTTTTTTTATCCCAAAATTATATTTTGTATCCATGTTTTATACTCCTCATGGCCCAGGCTGCTATTACCAGGGAATCCACCGTCCTTTGTAGACATAAATGTCTGGGATAACTGGAGCCAGGGACTATGGCATGATTTTGTGTTAGGATAGAATGAGTTAATCTCAGCTTAAAGGGCCAAGAAGTGATACAGAATTATATCTTATCTTTTACACCTTATCTACTTCACCTTGCCTACGAAAGGGTATCCTCATAGGAATATTGCCAGGGTTCTCTTATATTATGTCGGTAGTCAAGAAACAAATAGAATATACATGTAATATACCTGGTTTTAAAAGCTATGGCGGAACACAGTATCAATTGCCAACATTGGTACAGCATCAATTTTTACCAACGTTAACGACATGGATTATTCGACTTTGCACTAACAGTATGCCACTTAAAAAAAGTTGTTTCTCATCATCGCGCGCATCATGAAACTCGTAGTTTGGGGAAAACCCTTTTTGATTTTATTTTTTTTAGATTTTTAATGAAAAATATGTCAAAAAGTGGTCAAATCTTGGCATATTTGGTACGAAATTAAAGCTATTATTGCCAGTAATGCAATGGGATAGAGATAACTCGCATTTTCCCACTTTGAAAGGTCATTTAATTCCCAACTACCAAATCGTGAAATTGTGCCACAAAAAAAACATATATTATCCTATACATTTTATCCCGAGAAGTAAAAAAAAAAAAAAAAAAAGCCTCCCTCGTCATATTTTTCAGACCTTGGTGACAAGAAACAATTTTCTTTTTGGGTGGCCTTAGCAAACCACTAAGAGTATTTACCAACATTGTACCATTAGAAGACCAACGTTGGAATGCGTCTCCATTGCCAAATTTACCAATTCGCTTTAGTCATTTATTTAGTATTGGTTATGAGGAAATTGCTTAGAAGGAGCAAATTTGCCTTACCAAAAGCCCTCCTCATAACAAGATTTCACAATACTACAGGAAAGGAATAGGTCAACAGGTACTACCACAATACCAATAAGGTGACCTTTAAATGAACGTCTGTCCTTGAAGTTCAAATATTTATTCCAAAGAGCATGAGGTATAAATTTACCCCTCTCAAAGTTAAATCACAAAACCTAACCTTCATGGCGCTATCCTTAACCTTCAGAGAGACATCCAAGCCCAGTTGACCTATGACCTCCTCATATGACGTCATCAGGGCCCTGAGCTGCTCACTAAGCGTCAGGAGCTGCTCAGTGCCCTCAGTCGTCAGCTCCTCGCCGCTACAATAGAAAGTGTCGATGTGCGCCTGCGCAGCTCGCATGTCGTCATACTGCTCTTCAAAACGAGGCAGAAGGGGGCGTAGTGTCTGGTTGTCATGGTGACGTGGGGCACCCTCTATTCGTAGGATGGTCAACGGCTGCAGCTCTGCCTGCAAAGTAGGTATATGGCAATGAGGGCGATTTTGAAAATCCAGAGCAGCCAATCCTGAGTCATGCTACCGTTTCCTGAGTCGGATTACGCAAGTGTTAGGTAATAACAGCCGACCCGTTCTCATGAGGTTCTTGCTCTTGTTTTGCCGAACGCGCTCTGTAGTTCGTACGGAAATACCTAGGTGGCATCTCAGTGCTGCAGCCGTTCTTGAGCCTTTAGCTCCCGCCCTCTCCTTCTACGCGAGTAGGGCGTGGCCTTTCTTGGACTAGTCGCTCATTCCTGTGATAGTCATTGTTGGTGGCACATCCAACGTGCATTACTGTGATACGTCATAACGTACCTTTCGCATAATGGATTACCTACGGCATTATCCCTCCACACACCAGCCTATTAGCATCAACTCCCTCTCTCTTATAGTGCCCTTCTCGACGTATAATGGTAAGTTCAATTTGACATAAATGCTTTGCAGTTCATCGGATTCCTTTTTATTACGCCATCAATACCCATGCGTTTAGTGTGGCTGCCGATGGGTTAAAAGCGACCTGGCGACCCGGACTGTTCTGGAGGCGACCTTCGACCTAAGGCAATCATAAAAGTGACCTGGCGACTTTTGCCAATAATTGCCAATAGATTAGATGGTCAATAAAAGCGACCCCCTTTAGTAGCAAAAATGTGGCGGGAAGTCTTGTCTGTTACGCCCCCTGTCTCCCTAAAGTGATACGACTGCCAAACGAAGCCGGAAGCCGACCTTGTGACAACTTTTACCCAACTCAAATTAGCGCTATCCTGTTCCTGTCATCCATATTGCTTGCTACATCACATACTGTACCCCTCTTCCCCAAAGCCAAGCAGCGTGATTCTCATACATGTACAACCGGTGGGCATTGATCCCCCCCCCCCCGCCCGCCATATGCAATAGCTTGAAGTGCATCATATAACCGTAAGTCAGCATTTTGGCCTCTGTTGTCTACTGGCGTCACTGGCGTCACTGTCAGTGTCAACTGTCATTGTTGACATCTCCTATACTCCCCATACGACCATGTGTGGGGTGTTAACAATTAGCCGAATATTCGGACCCCGGTGACAGTCATAGCTGTGTATTCAAGATATCCACTCGGGAAATCTGCAATCTAGAACCAGAATTATAGAATTTTGGTAAAATAGTTTCGAAATCCCTGATTATTTTAGCAATTATTTAACTACCTAATTCCGCTCCTCCTAAAAAGCATAGTGTTCATCCATAGATTTGCTTTAACTCTTGGCCAACATGAAGTTCAGACTATATACTAATAGGCCTGTATGTTTTTTATTTGGGCCAAAAGTATCTTCATGTAAAAACTGAGGGATTAATTTGATATTGACTTGATTAAGCATGTAACTAATTAACCAATAACGTTTAGCTAAATCACAATACTGGGATAAAGGAAATCGTGTATACTTGACATGTATATTTTGATGCGCAATATCACTACCTCAATTTAAAACCTAATTCCCATAGCTACCTCTGCACAGTCCTCCAAAACTGGCACCGATTAGCACGACGCCCCTGCAGCCCCAGAAGGCACCGACGTTCACGCGGGGGCCGGCGGCTTGTTCAACTTATACTAATTGTAACTTATATCTTTAAAACTAATGTAGGCCCTTAGTACCGCTCGCCCTTTCATAAATAAAGTTTATTATTTTGATCCCATTTTTTATCTACTTCATTATCCCCTTTATCGGTGTGTTAGTCAACCTATGTGGAAAAGGTCGTGTCATGTTTTATCTAATTGACAGTGTCCGTCAATTGTCAGAAGGCCCTGTCATTTAGTGTGCCTATTCAGACCTTCTTCCCTGAATGATTGTAGCATTGTCCATTGCCATTTGTATTGTTACTTCTACCTGTTTAAGTTCTCATTAATATGCCGCAACTTTGTGTTTCAGGTCTCCGTCATGGTGCCGGCCACTCTAGAGGAAAAAGTCATGGCGTGAGTTTCATTATGTTTTATTGCCTTTCTAATGATAGTGTTATTACTGTGTCGTGTGTAAAATGCTAATTAATGAATCCGAGACCTCGTGCTTTAATTTTAAGTGAGCTGGTGACTTTTGGCTATAGTAAAATATGGGCTTATAAAGCGACTTAGAGATCTATCACTGTTCCCCTAATTTTCTGGGGCTGTCCGTTTGTTGACCTCTTTTATTAATGTATGACGCTGGGGCTACCCATATTTTCAAAAGTATCACCTTCTACATATTCATAATGTCACCCGTAAGTAGTTGCCATGTTGAGCTTCGTCATACAAGTTATTTGAAAAAGATATTTAAATTAAGCCGTCCCAATGCTTTTCCTGAGTAACACCCCCCGCTTCCGTCTCAACGGCGTAATCTTCCTGCGACCGTCCCCCCCTGCGCCCAGACAACCATATGAGATAACATTGCAAACTCCACTGTGCCTAGCGTAAACACTAGTCCGTTGGGAATATTTGTTTACTTAGGAATATCTGTAACGGCCCTAGAGTCGCGTAACCCGGAACCTAAACATGCTCAAGATCCTTTCCGCTACTTAATTACCCAACTATGGCATCGCCCAACCAGCCCCACCCCCGGTCCGTTGGCATTACGTCATTACTAAAGTATTATTACAGCATGTCTCAGGATTCTCCGACACGCCCACCATCCTCCCACGATCCCTGTCTACGTGCCCAGTTTTTAGGAAACCCAGTTATCTATGTATGTTAGCACACTGATGAAAAAAAATATAACTTGAGCATTTCTATATTTGCCAAAATGGGCCTTTCCTTGGATGAGTCTATCAAAAGTTTTACCAATAACAAGCACGCCGAATTCTGCAATAGTGGTGACATCATAGTGCATACATAAACCTCGACAGACTAACAACACAATTAATAATATTTCCTCAAATCCCTTGTAAATGTATGTCCAGATTCTCTTTCAATCAAAACCATTTCAGCATAATACATTTGCTACAACATGGGTAAATAATATTGACTTGTTTTCATATCTACTTTCCTTTGAAAGGGGGTCTTCCTAATTAGGTGAAGTAATTGTCAGTGGTCAAACGTAACATTCTTCCCGTTAGTCATTACTTTGAGGACGTTTTTTTTTGAAAGTCAAATGAATTGTGTATATGCACTCGCTGGCGTAATAGGCTGAATTCCAATTTTTTGCTGAGAATTTCTCAAAAATGACTAACTTTGGGCATAAGCATTTGTTGCCTATTAAGCTGCTCACCTATGGCAGTGTCCTTGAAAACGTGCCCGACACCGGCTACAGCCGGCTAAAAGGCTTTTGGACCGGCTGGACACGTCCTACTGCCTGTCCATATGACTCGCTGGATCTTGGGCTACATGCCAGTTTTTACGGCTTGTAAATCGGATCATTATTAAAATCTCTAGAGAAAAGAATTTTGCATAAATATTTTGAAAATCATTACTCGATTTTTTAAAATGAACAATAGGAATATACAGGAAAGCTGTATTGATTCTATAATAATTCATTCTTTATACATTTTTTTGAGATATGAAAAGTGCTCTCAGGCATCCGGGCCTGCAAAATGTAAGCTGGTCCTGCAAAACAACTGATCTGCAAGACCGAATGCCCTCCAAGGCAAAAAAAGTTTTCACTGAGACTGATAATGGGCTTTAGCATTGGGACATACGTCTCACTAATCTGAGGGTAATTTTTTTTCTCACAGTCACCTGTGGCGTCAGTATTCCAATCCAAATGTGGTTCAACATGGGCCGTTGAAGTGAGACTGAAGAAGGTCCCAGAGTTCGCCTACAAGTCCGTAACCCAGAATCAAGTGAGTTTATTTTTATTACTTCATTCGCTCCTTGTTACATGCCCACTACATTATATCCGTCAATGACATGTCTGTCATAAGTATTTTATGTCTGTATACGCTATACTAACCATCCTAACATAAATTCATATTATATTCCAAAGCTCTATATTCAATTTCTATTCTCCATCCCCCAATCTGTAAATGTATGTATACTAAATAGTATTGCTACCAAAAAGTGATGTGTTTAAAAAAAAAAATCCAAAACTAGTAATAGTTGTTCCTTTTGTCAGGAAACTACCGGTTATGTGCGCCTCAGTCGTCGTCGCCGCAGAGTCCAAGCTGCCAGCCAGACTCCGTCAACACCCCAAAGGAGTCATCAACGACCATTCATCTTCTCATCCAACCTAAGAGACGACTTGCGTGATGTTACAATTCCTGAGTCTGACATTAGCTGTTCTTCATATCATGACATGTCATTTCAGCAAAAGCCTCTTCGAATTCCACCGTCTGCCCCACCGACTTGTTACGATTCCTCCAAAACCTACCGCCGTCCCTCATCCCGTAATCCTACGCTCACCGCCGTATCGGGGACTACACTCCATGTCACCCCGAAATTGGCCTGTCCAAATTTTGTTTCTTATCAATTTAATCGCAGTGACATGCTTGCTAATATGATGAACTCGGTCTGTAAGCTGCATTTATACATGGCTTCAGTCAGTTTTGAATCAATCATACCAGCTTGTCAACCCCTTCGGATTTGTAGAGGTGGTCCAGGTATTCCAGGTGGTCCAGGGCCAATACCCATGTCTCAGAGTCCAACTACTTGGATTACTGATAACAACGAAATGCTCGACAATTTTGTCTCCCCCATTGATCCCTCCGAATTAACCCAATTCCGTGACTTGTATCTTTTTCGGCCAACTTCAGACGTCGTTTCTAACACTTTTGATGTGCATTTAACTGTACAAGACTTATCAGACATGTGCTGCAAGTCACTCCTAAACGACGGCATACTTGATGTCATGGCCTCGCTAGTAAACACAAATCATGCGTCTGATGGCTTGTATTGCTCTCTTGTTAGCGACTTGTATGACCCATCCCCTGAACATTTTGTTTGTAAATTGCGTTCAAACTTTGCAACTGTTTTTGATGTAACCATCCTATCACGTCTGCAGTGCTGCTTTTTAGTCCCTGTTGGTCGACTGGGTGTCACATGTGATACATTTTTGGGCAGTATAGAAGTTGGTAGACGAGGGTCACATTTTGCAATGGCCGGGTACGACTTCATCCAAGCAACTGTGTATTATGCCGATACACTTGGTTGGGGAATTCCTGAAGACTTCAAAACATTCATTTGTGCAATAGCCGAACTCCTTACCATGGCTCCACCTAGTTTTATTGAGTGCCATCCTACTTATCGGTCCGTTGGGGGAGAGCATGTTTGTGGTGATTGCAGCTCCTTTCCCCATCAACGCAGTGATGGAGCTATCTGTGGTGTCGCTGCGACAATACTCATGGCCCTATTCTTATTTCATAAAGGTTCTTTCTTCTCCATGTGCTCTATTTATACCATTACGCCAAACTTAAAATACTTATCAAATTTATCTAATAATAACGATTACCTACGCAAAGTTCTTATATCGTGGTTTGTTAATCACAAGATCAATGTCGGAAATCTTTTCCAAATAACACTTAATGTCTCTTCCAATGCCTCTCATGAGCCCACATATAGTGACATTCCCTCGACTAACTATAACTCATCCACCTTCACCCCCTCCTCCACAACGCGTCCTTCTAAGCGTAGGAGGACAACGCGTGAACCGCGAACAATTCCTGCAAAAAAGACAAAAGTTGACCCAATACCCCCCTCTCCTCCGTCATCTCCGGATTGTTCGCCTCCGCAGTCTCCCGTACGGCCGTTAGTTCCGCACAACCCTGCGGCACCGTTGACCATACTCACAACTCCGAAATATAGGAAAAAGTTCACTACTAAAGTGGTTCCTCCTGTTCGACCAGTTCCTTGCGTAGAGCCAGGCAACCGTTATTTTCAGGGTTTATTCAAATTCGATTGCCTTAAAGACCTCATTATCACCGGATCTGTTCAAAAACAGTCGAACCGCAACTCCATCGTCCTCCGTGTCACTCTTCAAATTAATCGCCAACGTGTAACTAGAGAACTAATTAAATATGATGGGCAGCCGCCTAGTTGTAAACAACTAGGTCCAATGATTCCACTAATACAGGCCTTCATTAATTCGCAAGTGTGTCGTGACTGGGTGCTGGCTTGCATAAGCCGAGCGCCTCCAATTGTTCATTCTGGGACGTCAATATCCTACTTCACTAGGAGTGCATCTTGGCAGGTGGGAACTTTGAATAATGAGGGTCGCCGTGTTTGTAAAGATTTCCCGTGCTCACGCTCCCTTGGTAAAAACGACCTAAATGCCCTTAGGGCGGCCAAAGACTTCATTAACTCCCCCCAGTTTGAAATAATGAAAGAGAAAGAATGGGTTCCTCAGGGTTATGTCCTGCAAGGTTTTAAAACACGTATGTTTATACGTGGCCTCAACCATGATGTTTTACGGCACATCCTTGTGGCCCCCGGTGTTGTCTGCGAACATCCGATGGGTACTCTCCAGGCGTCGAAATACATTCATAGTACCCGTGGCCAGTATCGCATGGACGACGTATTCACCTTTGATCCAGTTCAGTACCCTGAGCCTTCTACTATTGTTGTCATTTATCTCACATGTGGGTCTTCGTCCTCTCAATGCCGGTCTAAATGTCACACCTTGTTGAGTGAACTTGATGCTGACGATGACCGATGCAGAGTATGTGGTCTTCAATTATACGATACTCAGGATATTCCATGCTGTATTTGTGGGTCCGACGATGCGGATCTTTATTTTAAAAATAGCAACTACAAATATTGCAGTGCCTGCTATCAGAGTGCCAAACAACCAGGAGGTGTCAACCCCAAGCGTTTTGCCGCCTTTTCCGAAGAAGAAGGGGGGTCATTTAAAGGCCTGCCAAATCATCATCGCTGTGGATGGAAGATGAAATTGGAATTTATCACCACACACCCTGGGGTATTTTTCATATATATCCATCGGAATTCTAAGCGCTTTCACCAGTTACCTATAACGGATCCTGAACACACAACTGCTCCCCTATGCAAACGTGACATATGGGAAACGATGGCTGCTTTGTCAAAGGCTTCAGCACATGAAATATTGGCTGCCACCTCGAACAATTCTCGATTGTTTGTCAATTATGAAATGCAGTTTAACAATCTGTATTGTGGCCTTCCTCAAATTAGAAGTGTCATCCGTACGACTGGCCGCCGTATGCTCCAAAATGATTGTCCGCTCCATGACTTAGTGCCAACGAACAGCGATTGGCGATATATTGAGCGCCTCCTTCTTTTCCAGCGTGAAAATGTCCTTTTCTTTCAAAGAGGGTTTCATAGTGATGATGGGACATTGCTTAAAGACTACTTAGTGGTCGTAGCTTGGGATTTGAATCTGCGGTTGTTACGTGATCATGGGGTGCATGTTATTGGCATAGACCACACACATGATCATAATTATTTCAAGTTTCCTATTGGCTACATAACAGTCACATCCAATTACAATCGCCGTGGATTCATTGCTGCTTGCACTGTATCAAACACTGCTGCTGCTGATTCTTGTGAGATATCGTTAGCTTTCACGTTGGCGAATGTCCCTTGCAATGATACAAATTGCTCTCACGAGAGTAAACTTCATCGCTTTGTTGGAGGTGATGGTTTTTTTAGGTATCGTCCGTGTGCTCTACGTGATCCAATTTCCCCACTCGTCCAGCATGATAAGTCTACTGCTATCAGGAATGCTGTTATGCGTCTTAATTTGGATACGACCTTGTGTAATTGGCACATGCTTCAAGCTGTAAAGACTAAGCTAAATGCTGGTGATTCAAGACGTCTGGCCGGTCATATTGTTTTCGGTTTCAAGGCTGTCATGCGCTCTTGGTCGCCAACGTCACGTGCCAAGTTAACTAGCAGTTTTTTAGATTTCATTCGGCATGCTTTTCTTGGCACAAGTGCTGCAACATGCCTTCTCGATGTTGAACAGTCAAATGCCCTGGCCAATTACTTCAAGAAAAATTGGTTTGATCATCCCAAGTGGCACGAATCCTTCACGTCCGAGACTTTATTCAAAGTCCCTTATGCCCACCGCCGAGACCCACTCATCATGACAAATAATGTCACTGAGCGGCAGTTCGGCTTGACAAATACCACTGACTTCAAAAGGTACACGAATCGGGCTGTCAGCACTAATGTACGCCTATTCCTGTATGACATCTTGCCCAGGCAAGCTGCTACAGTGAAGAGAGATGACAAGAAGCCATACATAAAGCGACTTCGTGCAGCCGCCAAATCCGGCGTTCGCTTAAAGGACAAGTGTATACCTCTCGCCATTCCTAATAAACGGCTATTTAATTTTGCCAAATCATTGGTTAATCCGGCAGACATTTTGAAATGTGTGTCGTCCGATGAACGCTCAGTCCAATTGATTCAAAAGCAATGGGTTGACAGTGTTGTGCGTTACTTTTTAGCGGCCATTATGAGTGGCATCCCACAAGAGTTCCATCATCTTGTAGACTCTAATCAATACTTGGTTGATATGGAACTGTGCGTTTGCTCGTGTCCTTACTTTATAAATGTTGGGCAACCATATTACTGTAAGCATATGTTTGCCGCATTATCACACACTAGTGGACTAACTAGTATTCATGGTCTTCTTGACTGCTATGATTCCATCATGCCCCAGCTCTCTCAACGTCCGCCTGAACGAAAGCGAGTCAACCTGCATCTTGTTGAAGCTTACGCTGACGATGCACTGTCTAAAAACGTTCCCACTGGGGATGTTATGCATGATCCATTTGATTTGACACTTCTACCTCCCCTTCACACAGAAGCATTCACTCTTGGTTCTTTTCTCCCTGGCAGTGATGCCAAATTAATTGCCCATCGATCTGGGTATAGGTCATTACTTCATGGCAGACACCCTGTCCCGCGATATATTCTCAAGCGTTGCCACACGAGGAGATCTGCTGACGTTTATTGTCCCAAAGTCAAGTTCCACCTTAAGTCTAAATGTCAACAGGGCGGGCGGCGCCGTGCCATATGCCCCCCTAAGAGAGGCTATAATCTCAAAACAATGACTTCTAGCTTGTCTTCTAAAATGGTTAAACAGGCTGCACAGCGTGAACGGCAGAACCTGCGTAATGTTCGTCGCGGACAAACAACCCACGATATCCCTGCCACTCCGCCACATAGCCCTACGCCAACCCTCCCTTCTCCTATACATGACGAACAACATTTTGACTCTCTATCAACAGACAATTCCTGTCCAAGTGGAGTACCCTCTTTCAGTTATGATTCCTTCCCTTCCCCCTTATTTCGTGTTGGAACTCCTGTACCGGCTGGGAGTGATGCGTTCCGAAAAGTTACAATTAACAAAGCGTTCAATTCCCCTCACAGTAGTCCAACTGACGCGAGGGCAACGACTGCCAGTCAATCCTCTTCGTCATCACTTCTCGATTTTGAAATGCAGACTTCTTCGTTGAACATTCCTTCCAAAGTTCCGTCCGGTGTTACAGATTTCTCTCGTCAGCATTCCAAGTCCTCTAATGATTCCGGGTTCTTCCAAGACAGCTCATCCCTATCTTCCCAATCATCAAATGTATCGCGTAATACTTCTGTAACAAGCAAAGGCATTACAAGTGGTAAGGGTAAGGGTCGTGTGTTTTTTAACGTCCCCCGGCGTGACGCTCACAAGTTGGGTCTGCCGAAAGCGCAAACTCGGCAAAATACAATTATACGCAATACACAAAAAATTAAAGATGACCCCCTGCCATCGGGGCGTGTTGTTTCTGCGGGAAGTAACTATTTTGTAGTTCAACCACCACCATGTAAAAAATCCCAACGCGTTGTTTGCCAGATATGTGAACTGGTGTTATTTGGTACAAGCAGCCTCATTTCGCACTGTAAACTGCAGCATAACGTTCTCATTACGCAGTAAAACATGAGTCCGCCTTGCAAGTCTTTTTATTTAATCTATTAACCTCCCTCTCCTAGGGGATGGTTTTCATTTAAAAAGTTGCGAAGTACAGAGAAAACTGCACGTCTTGTGAGTAGGCCTCAATGCAGATTTGTGTCTTTGTCCTCTTTGGGGACTATTTAATTCATTAACTATACCCTTCTGCTTTTTACAGGAATGCTCGTCGATGCATTTTGAATTCTTTAGAAGCTTGGTGGGCGTTCAACATTTCTCTCCCTGATTTTGCATGGCTATGTTTAACATAAATTGTGAAAACTATTTATAGCCACTCAGTTCCCGTAGCCACTTCATAAATAAAGGGTTTTATTTTGTTTGACCTGCCTATTATTGCACCCATCTAAGCGGAGGCATCTACTCCTTTTTTAGATTTATTACCAAGTAGTAGCTTATTTTTATTGATTCATAAACATAGGGCGACTGTAAAAATATCTAGTTTCTTAACATGTGCTTTTAATTTTCATAACGCTGCTGACGGCTGCCTGGAATCGGAGTATACCACATTGCCATCTTCATCTTCATATGGCTGTCCTTTGGAGCTTGGATCCACGATTTTTGGAGGAAATAAAGCGATGGCTTGAGGATGGAACGCGGCGTCATTTTATTTTGGACATTTCTTGCGCAAGGCTATTACGTCAACTATTGCACTAATTTCCTTCTTTTAGGTAATGATTGAGCCACATGTTCTTTGTCAGGGGCCTCTTGACTGCGAAATGTAATTTTACAATAATATTCCTACGGTCATGGGTAGTTTCTCGTACATTCTGAGTGTAATAAGACAAAGTGACTTATGTAATACTTCCCGTATAGCAAATGTATTGTTAGTAATTATGATGATTTAATCTTGATTTCAAAGTGATATTTCATTATCTAGAATTATCAAGAGAGAATGCATGAGTGATGTGTAAAGTAATAGCTCAAATATTACTTTAGTTCCTGATATGTGCGATATATATTGGTGTAATTTTGCAGAATGATTATAGTTGCTCTAATGGCTTTTATGATATATGATTATTGATATGTTATAATGTTGATATGGATAGGAATAGGATATGATATATAAACCTGACGATTGAGGTGTACACTGAAACTGTAAACGTACATATAATGTTTTGAATCGTTAATCAGGCATAGCAAAATCATACTGTTCGACCATTTAGCAAAGATGCTGAATCCCTGCAATTCTGATTACTTTGTAACTATTAATGGTGACTCTTTATTTACTTAACGATTATTCGAACTGATCTTATCAGTTATTACATGTGCAATGGGCAGTCACTCTATGGCAAATTGACAGTGACATACATGGTCGACAGAACTGTGAAGGCGTTCTCCCAAAAGTTGCCGGTAATCTACGGTCATGTATAATGGAATATTTATTGGTTTACCGAGAAGGCGATATATGTTAACCAAAACCTGCTTCACATGTATACGGTACTGCTGAGATTTATTATGAATGTCAACTAATTTCAAAAAAGCTTAAAGTAATAAAAGCACTTTTGTATTCAAGGAATTTGCCTCCATGTTATAATTCCTCCTAGTTAACTAATATAATGGTCTATTTACTTCTACTTATGAATAGTGCCCTATTCTCAGTCAAAATGAAAACTGTATAACTTTAGTTGTCACTACCGTAAAACCCCGTCTTTAAGACGGATTTTTTTTGGTATTTATTTTTCCTGCAAGACGGATTTTTATATGAAAATAGGGGGTCGTCTTAAAGGTGGGGTTTTCTTACATAGTATCAAAGAGAGAATCATTTTAAAGCCTTTTTCCTACAAGACGGATTTTTATCTCAAAGTAGGGGGTCGTCTTAAAGGCGGGGTCGTCTTAAAGGAGGGGTTTTACGGTACTTAAAATCTTTTAATTGTCGTTTTGGAAGGGGGTGGGAGAGGGTAACTAAGTTCGAGTGTCTTTGCTAGCTTATAATGTTTCGTCTTATATAGCCGCCCGGGCAGCTAACTAGTTCCTATTCTAATGATGCGTCTATTCAAAGCCCGGCAGTTATTGTTTTAGAGTCATGAACCCCCCCCCCCCCCCCCGTGATTAACATTTTGGCCTATAACTTATAAGGAATTTGCTAGCGAAACTAACTCGCATTCTTAGACATAACTCAGAACCCAGTGTTCATCTCCTGTATAGCGGGCACAATAATTTATTTAAGATGGTTATTTCTTAACCCCAGGCCCCTATTCAATGCCCCGGCCCTATCGATTACAAGGGCGCGTTTTGGTGTTTACATGCAGAGAAGGGGAATCCCCGCCGCTGTAGAACTGGGCCACCTGCCTGGGGGGGGGGGGGGGCCCTGCCCGCCGTGACCTGGTTACGCGCCTGGGGTCATGCATCATGCCGCTCTGCTTGCTGGTTATAGGGCTCTCCCTGGGCCGACAACATGGTTATAGCGGGCGGAGGGACTCACGAGGCAGGGGCTCATTGGTGATAAGGAATTTATTTTAAAAAGATCTATGAGATGGGGCAGAATACTGGGCCGTTCCGGACGGGTGGCGCCGTCTGCTGCATCCCTGATTCGGGCAGGTATATAAAGAGCAGTTCAGACGCCGAGCTCCTCATAGACACAACTAGACTCATGGACGCACAACGGGCACCACTGGTCCTCCTGACCACAATAACACGGGCACCCGGTGGTGCCCGTGTCGAACTGAGTTGCTTCGTCGATGGGTGAGTAGCTGCTAGCGTCAAGACGCCTTTAGACATACTTTTGCCCGAGTTCTGCGGCAGTTGCCAAATGTTTAGGCATTCGATTTGGTGCTGTTAATACTCACACGCGCGTCTCGTTAAAACGCCGGTGCCTGGGCCCTGGACGCCCCGATTCCCGCGCTTTTGTTTGTCAACGTCCGAGTATGCTTAATTTAGTTAAGAAACTGATGAATTTTCATTTTTATTGCAGCCGGCTCGTGTTTCACGGAGTGCTGCTGGAGGTGTGGGTGGGGCTGCCAGAGGGCTCCTGCCAGCCCTTGGCGGGAGCCCTCCCACGGCCGCCCCCGGGGGGAGGAGCCGGTACCTTAAACGTAAGTATGCCATCTTAAAATGTGATTAAACATGGGTTAAATTCGGCACGCGCGCCACGGCGACACGGGGGTTCCTAAAATCAACAGGCCATGTCGCTAGCGTCACTAAGAGATGACAAAACACTAAATATCCATCATTAAAATAGGTATTCCCATTGGATTACAATATACCACTGGGGCTGTCGTATTACTTGTGGAAAACTTTTACGGTCTAGAATGGTGCATTTGCAGAGTCACAATGGGTGTATTGAGGCCGCAGCCCCTGGGAAAATTTAGAAATTTGCCTTTTAAATTTGCACATTCAAGGTGGTTTGCAACTGGTATAATGGTAGGCCTATATGCCGTAGGCCTATATGCTGTAGGCCTATATGATCTTTAGAAAATCTAGGAATCTTACTCTTAAATCCATGTGTTCTGAGGGAGTGTGAGCTTGTCATTGTCATTTTCTCCCCTAAAAGGATCCCCCCCCCCCCACACTCATGAGATGTCAAAGTTGTTTAGACATTTGGGAAATGTTTAAATTTGGGAAATGTTTAAATTCTTGAAATAAGAGAGTGCATTCCGGTGAGTTTTGAGAGCAATATAAGTCCACATAACAATCTGCAAGTCATGATGCTAGACACGGCCATGTCACCAAGGCCAATGTCCCAGGTCAGAGTTAAGAAATGCCCCATGTCCCATGTCACTTGTATGGCCATGTCCCATGTCGATTTGAAGGAATGGCCATGTCACCATATCGGATTTAAGAAATGGCCATGTCGCCATATCGAATTTAGGGATAAACCGATCAAGGACTTATTGTCCCTACCTTTCACAACCACTGAATGCCTTGTTGACAAGGCTCACTATGCTGATGTGTACCATGGTTACTCAGTTGCTCTGGCCAATCAGAGTCCAGGGATTTAGTCTGTGACATCACTTCCTACAGTCACTCTTCTAGCAGAGTGTTGTTGGACTACCTAATATGGGAAACTATCTTCTAGCAGATGTTTAGGACTTAGGAGAATTTGAGTGAATGTCATCTAGGCCTAGTGAATGATGGGGGGGCCTAGTCTGCCACTATAGTTGGTGCAGTGTGGGTGGTACAGTTAGTGGTTTCGACTTAAATGTCTCATCAGGTGCGAGTTGTTAGGAGAGAACTGAGATTGATTAGATCCTTATCAGGTTTCCAAGATTAATGTGATTAGTTGAACTTATAAACATAGGTGGGGCTAGGTTGTAGGGCTCAGCCAGTCTAGTTTGATTTATTTTGATCAAGCTTATTGTCTGAATATTAGTTGCCAGTAATTTAGAATAGTCTAATTTTTGGGAGGGGATCAAAATAAAATGTTCATTAGTGTATTAAGTGTGACTTAAAATGGTACACAGGATTGACTGTCACTAGATAAATTGTGTTTAATTTATTTATCTGGGCACCCGTAAAAATAGAATTGCGCGTGGGGGCTACGATAGTAGTGAGTGGCCCACGTGGCAGTAATGGAGCATAGGGTAATCTGGTTGGACAATGTCCGCATGACATAGATTGAAATGTCTGCCAACCGGTTTATCCCGGTTGTTGTCTATGTCCCGACTGTGCCCCTGGAATCTGTCCATTAGTCGTTCCAGGGTTTGGCCAACATACTGTATGCCGCACGATGTGCAGGTAATGGCATAGATAATGTTGGCACTTTGACAGTTGACAGAAGTCAAAGTCCTGAACTTCCTGCCAGTAGTGGTTGATTGAATGAAGCCACTTTTATTGAGTTTTAGGCAGTACCGGCAGTTCAGGGGAGTGTTGCACGGGTATTTTCTAATGTGTAGTCCAGGGCTTGATTAATGTTGTAGGTCCTCAAAAATTTAACCCTTTTATTTTCGATTGGGGATAAAATAAGATTACTTAGGTTGAAATCGCATCCTTACGTGAAACAACCCACCATGAATTTACTTTTGTTTAACATAAACAACTGTTCCTAATGTAACCGCATAATTTGTGAATTTGACTGATTTTAAACTGAACGATGCGTTAAAGTTGTTTATATTTCTGGATATAAGCAGATCTCAAGGTATTCAAACCAGGTCATGGGTGAGGAGTCTGGAAAATCGAAGGGATTCGGCTTCGTCAGCTATGAAGACCACGAGTCTGCAGAGAAGGCAGTCGCAGAGTTAAAAGGGAAAGAGATTGGATGTGAGTAATCAGGCAGTTTGTAGATGTTTACACAGAGATGCAATTTTCTTACACTCCCTACTCTTTCTCTGGGATTTATGGATTGAATAGGGTTAAATGCCTTACACAAAATTGACCAACATCTCAAGATTTCCTACTTTTTGACGACCAGTCAGTGGATCTCTAATGTATTACAATTATTTATACAATGCATGTTACGTGACGCACGTACCTATCTTCGTTGGAACCTAAATTCCCCTTCAGTATTGCTTCAGTATTCTACTATTCTATCTTCAACTCTTATAAATAAAAAGCATATCAAGGAGACCTACATAAGGTTTCCGAAGTGGCACGTGTAGGCCACAGGCATGAATGAAATCTCGTTTTCTCTCAGATTAACCAATCATGTTATTGCAAACTCAAATTTTAAATTGAATCTTTCTATTGCAGGTAAAACCATCTATGTTGGACGTTCACAGAAGAAGGCTGAGAGACAAGCTGAGCTGCGCGAACAGTTTGAGCGCAAGAAGCTGGAGCGCATCAACCGCTACCAGGGAGTCAACCTCTACGTCAGGAACCGCGACGACTGCATCGATGACGAGCGTCTCCGCAAGGAGTTCTCTCAGTTTGGTACCATCACAAGCGCAAAGGTGCGTCTTAACATTACCGACTTGGTGTAATTTAGGACTTGTTTGGACTTGTACTGAATAGGCCCAGGGCCTATTTGTATGCTACACGTAAGGTAGAATAGCCAATCACTACGATAACCTCATAATGCTCGATGATATGGTCAGTGGGGCAAATTAGAGCGTTCTTAATACTGGTCTGGCTGAGTAGTCTTAACACCACGTTAGTTAAGCCTGCTGTTCATTTGTATCACTTTTAAGGCACTTGACTGCCCCAAGTCCATCATTGGGTGGACCCATTCTAGTACATGTAGTCCTATCAATAATGAGTTTAGTAATTGTGTAAAATAATTACAATTCTGGTCTCAAGCCATAACTTACTGTAGTATAGAAACAAATCGGGGAAAAACCTTTTTAAGAAACCTTAACGTTAGCATTTAACATCCGTGATTGTGGCGTTGAATGTAGACCCATGTTTGTCATTACAGGAACTGGGACGGTCGCGTGGCTTTGGCTTTGTGTGCTTCAGCTCCCCTGAGGAGGCCACAAAGGCTGTGACGGAGATGAGCGGACGTATTGTTGTTTCCAAGCCACTGTACGTGGCACTGGCCCAGCGTCGCGAGGACAGGAAGGCTCATCTCGCCTCCCAGTACGTCCTGCGGCTCGCCGGTATGCGCATGCAGGGACAACAGGTTAGTGCAGTCACATCTTGAGGTATCTCAAAGGGGGCTCTGCATGTCAGTCCTCTATTGATTTTGAAGAAAAAAAATCCTGTTTTCCCTAAGAGTACATTTTGAAAGACTCCTTTAAAAGATGGCAAATATTTTAAGATACAGGTTTGAAAATCAGTAACAAAATTGGAGGAACACATTCAAAAATCTGAGAAAAAATCTGAAAAAGTGGGGGGGAGACTGATTTAATTGTCTTGTCTGATATACCTAAGTATGCTAAATCCTCCCGACTGTAAGATCTAGTTGTGTTGCATTAGAACAATCACATAGATGTGGCCCGGACTTGAACAATAATTAATGCTGCTCGTTGTGTTTACAGCAGCAGGTAGGACAGATGTTCCAGCCCGCCCGGTGGTGCAGGTTACTTCGTGCCCACCATGCCCTCTACTCAGCGCGGCTTCTTCAACCCCGCCCAGATGGCACAGGTGCGGCCCAGCCCCCGCTGGCAGCCACCCCAGCAAGTGCGCCCTGCCGCCCCCACAGCAGCAGGTTAGTACATCATTAGCACCTCTAGTGTAAGTAGAGATCTGTGATGGTGACCTTTGTATCAAATTTCATGTCTACTAGGTGTACTTTTGTAGATTATTCGACCGTTCAAGAATGCTTGATGAAGCGACTACTAGCTACTATTGTAAATTCTTACTTAGCAGCCATAGCTTGTACGTGTCGAGACTACAGTATAGGGTTTGCCCAAACTCGGGTTGCTGCCTTTACAAGGAATTGCTCTACTAAAATCGATGGGGAGGGAAGCTTGGCATCAATCATTGGGATTAGACTATGAAAAATGTTAAAAAATGTTTGTGTAGTAAATTAACGACATGGGGTGAACTGTGTAGTTGTACTGAGCAGTGAGTGACGGGTGTATACTTGTGTTGCAGCTGCAGGATTCCAGACGATGCCGGGCGGTGCCCAGATGCGGCAGGTGCGTCTCCCACCCAGCCCCAGGTGCGTGCCACGCTCAACGCACGTCCCATCACCAACCAGCAGCAGGCAGCCACACAATAGCGCGCGCATGATAGATCTAGGTCCTACTGGGCCTACTTACTCTCCTGGATCAGAATTCTAAGTTTCCTCAGCTCTTCAAAATCACTCTTGCCGGGGCTCCAGGACACTGTCCGGAGGCGGAGGCCGGCTTGGAAGCGGGCCACCACGCCGGGGTCTGCAGCATTGAAGTCCGTGTCCAGGGGCGTGCACTCCGGGGCGGTCACCGCCGACGGGCCGAACGTCAGCGTGCGGACCAGCAGGATAAATGTCAACGACACCAGCCCGGCTATCACGACTGTCAATACACGGAGGGCTGTCATAATGATGTTGTTAATCAGTTTGAGAAGGATTTGGGTAGATTTGTTAGTATGGGCTAACTCAAATATATGCTAGAGGTACAGTAGTTTTAACATTATGATATACAAAATGTCTATGCTACATCTCAAGACGCAAGATATTACCGGCTTAAACTATCTTTGTATTTTAAACTTATGATTTTCTGGATTTTAGCCATTTGCCTGCCGTGTTGTCTTGACGGAACTTAACCGTTTATCTCTGACTTCCTTCATTTAGTGGCCTCTCCAAATTATCAATCTTAAACTGTAGGAGGTAAGAGGGACAGTATGATTTGTAAGCACAGGGCCATTTAAATTGGCCATTACAGTAAAGCCCTTTCTAATAATAGCATCTTGCCATAGAGAGAGCAACGAGTACTAACAGTTAATGTTTGTCTAAGCCCTATTGAAATACAGGTTTTATTTCTGTTTTACCCTACTAACTTGCACCAACACCAATACATGATTTTACCCAACCAGACGTGATCTGACCAAACCAGACAGTCCGAAACATGCACAGCTGTTATCAGACCCACCAGATAAATTGCATCAGATTGTCAGGTCTGGTTGGGTCGGATCTGCTCAAAATAGCCGCTGGGGCTTAACATGAGAACCACAAAACCTTGTGTAGAAACCCTGGATTGTTCAGTTTATACACAAGGTTTTAGGGTAGTAACTACATATAATATTTCTACCTCTATGATTAATGATCAGCAATACAGCACAACACAATGTGATAGACCTTTCCATAAAGTACTATATTCTTGGTGTTGTTCAGACTTTAAAACGCTTCAACATGTATTATTAGCATGACATCATATGTGGCACGATCTGCGAAAAAGGACCTTAGTGTAGGGTACACTAAGGCCCCTTTTCCCAGTCCATGTCACATATTTTAGGACAAGAAACAGATCAATAACGCATGTTGTATACTGCACAGCAGTACTTGATGATTCACTTGCATATTTGCTAATTGCAAAGTAACATTACTGTATTTTCTTGACGGTCACATATAATGGATCAACAGACTATTGTTCCGTTTTTAGTATTTGTATTTTTAATCATGATCAAAGTACTGTGATTAATATTTAAAATGACCAATTTCATCCCCCGTCCCTGCACTCCCAAGGGTAAAGGTACACAACCTGCCTTCCCTTTTTAAAAGGACCCTATCACGGCTTTGGGGAACGCAGGTTGTGTACTTTTACTATGAGGAGTGCAGGGACCGGGATCCCGGTCCCCGCACTTTCAAGTATTCCAGACACCATCCTCGTTGACACCATTAACGAGGATGGTGTCATGTTTGCACTGGGAGTGCCGGGACCGGGACCTGGATTGTAATGACAATACTGTGATAATTGTGATAATTCGAAATAAATATAATTAGCCCTGACTATTCTGAGCTCTTGTTATTGTTGTTTGATAATTAATACATCGCCGATTGAAAATAAATTTGTAACTGGCCTCTGTGATTCACTCCCCACCCATCGAGATTTTTACTTATTCATAAAGTACATACGTAGACATGAGTCAATACAGGTCTTTTTTAAAAAATTTATTGATATTAGCGGTTTTTAATTAGACATCATTTGCGTCGACTTTTGCCCTTCTTCGTCATTGATTTTTGTTGGACATCTTGTATTTTCTTCTTTAATTTCTCTCGCTGCTTCTTTCTTACCCGCACGGACCTCCTCACGCGATCTCCTCTGGATTCTTAAAATATAAAAGGAAATGCGAGTAACCGGCATGATTTGTACACATAGCCATACGAAATAGACATAGACATAATGCCTACCACAATTCCACTTATTCCGGAACACAGCCGGTAATTGGTTTCTCAATAAGCACGTTTTCCATTCTAAATTTAAAAACTGATGGATGACTTTTTGGTTATTTTTTTTTTTATATAAATATAGCATTATGGTTGTGCGTTGTCTACTTACTGAGTAATTCCTTCCTTTTACTACCGGTTGCGTTAATTAAAGGGTCTACCAGGTCATCACCAGATTCGTCATAAAACGACCAATCAGTCCTCCCTGGATTTTTTAAAGAAATCCGTCGATTACTATTGTAACTGTTTGTCAGTGCAGCTTAAATTTCGGCTTAATGTTTTGTTCTCAGACCTTACTGTGTACCTAAAAAACTCCAAAATCGTATTTTTGGGCCATTTCTTCCAATGCAAAATAAGTTTTATACATTAATGGAGGGAGGTGTAGGATCAAAACACTATGCTAGCCCCCGATAAGTCATGGGAAAAAAATTTTATATGGGCCAACCTACCCAGTTTTCCCTCTTTTGGAGGTTTTGAAGCTGCTAATCGCGCGGCTGCCCGTGTGTTGCGCGCTTCCCTGAAACTGTCCCCCCCATTTCCACTATCGAGGGCGTCTCCTGAAAGACAATTAGTACTATTCAAGTCTCTCCGAATAAATACATTGGCATTGGTTGAATTTCTGTGTCTTGTTACTTGTTGTTAATGATATTATTTTTATTCTGAGCTTTTTAATAACATTACACATGTGTTGTTGGTGGTTTCGACCAAGGGGGTTTTCCGCAAATATAAACAATAAACCTATAGTTTAAAGTAATTCACTTCAAAGTTTCTAAACGGTTATCTCCGTATCCAAGTCGTTACCTAGCGGTGGAGGGGACCGTGACTGTGACATGGTAGCCTCATGTTCGTTCTGGTCGATTGTTACTGACTCGCGCACTGTGGGGAAAACAATGAGTTGTTAGAGTGTCAGTTTCATATTTGCGAATTTGGTGAATATCTATGTTGATAATATAATTTTTATTCTGAGCTTTTTAATAACATTAAACATGTGTTGTTTGTGCTTTCGACCAGGGGGCGTGTGGGAAGAGAAACCATAAACGTTTTTTTTAAGTGATTCACTTCAAAGTTTCTCACCGGTTTTCTCCGTATCCGAGTCGTTACCCTGGGGATTGGATTTAGTGGGGATAGAGGCATGGCGGTCATCAATCGAGAAGCTGTCGACACACACGTCATCGCATTCTTGTTGTTGACGGAGAGAGGAAAATCCGAGAGGCGGGGGGACACATCCTTGGGGATTCGAGTGAACAGGCATAGAGGCATCGCGGTCATCAATCGAGTAGTCTACACACACATGATCGTATTCTTGTTGTTGAGGTAGAGAGGAAAGCGGTGGAGGTGACTGTGAGAGCGTAGCCTCATGTTCATTCTCGTCGATTGTTATTGACTCGCGCACTGTGGGAAAAAACAATAAGTTGTTTAATGTTGTCAGTTTCATATTTGCGTATGTGGTGAATATCTATGTTTTGCTACTTGTTGATAGTATAATTTTTATTCTGAGCTTTTTAATAACATTAAACATGTGTTGTTTGTGCTTTCGACCAGGGGCGTCTGGGAAGAGAAACTATAAACGTTTTTTTTAAGTGATTCACTTCAAAGTTTCTCACCGGTTTTCTCCGTATCCGAGTCGTTACCCTGGGGATTGGATTTAGTGGGGATAGAGGCATGGCGGTCATCAATCGAGAAGCTGTCGACACACACGTCATCGCATTCTTGTTGTTGAGGTAGAGAGGAAAGCGGTGGAGGTGACTGTGAGAGCGTAGCCTCATGTTCATTCTCGTCGACTGTTATTGACTCGCGCACTGTGGGAAAAAACACTAAGTTGTTTAATGTTGTCAGTTTCATATTTGCGTATGTGGTGAATATCTATGTTTTGCTACTTGTTGATAGTATAATTTATATTCTGAGTTTTTTAATAACATTAAACATGTGTTGTTTGTGCTTTCGACCAGGGGCGTCTGGGAAGAGAAACCATAAACGTTTTTTTTAAGTGATTCACTTCAAAGTTTCTCACCGGTTTTCTCCGTATCCGAGTCGTTACCCTGGGGATTGGATTTAGTGGGGATAGAGGCATGGCGGTCATCAATCGAGAAGCTGTCAACACACACGTCATCGCATTCTTGTTGTTGAGGTAGAGAGGAGAGCGGTGTTGGTGCCTGTGACTGTGACAGCGTAGCCTCCTGTTCGTTCTCTTCAATAAATGCCTCGCGCACTGTGGGAAAATAAAATAAGTTGTTTAAGGATGACTTTTGGACCCGTAAGTTTCATACTTGCGGATAGGGTGAATTTCTGTGTCTTGTTACTTGTTGTTAATGTTATAATTTTTACGTCAGCGAAATATCAATATTTTGACGCGAAATGTGAATTCAATTCTTTTTTTATCTGCACCTGGGATGTCGATGAATTTATTCGTGTTAATAATTGTATGAAGCTGTACTGGTCCGTGCTGGTTGAGACTGTAAAATGTCTCACTAATGATGTTCGTTGTTGTTTGAACATTTTGAATACTGCTCGCTTGAGCTTCGTCTGTGTGCCGCTGCGGCAGGCCCGACACAGGCGGCTGGGGTTGTTGCGGCAATGCTGTGGACTCCATGCCTATGTATAATTCAAAACCAATTTTTTAATATTATTTTTAGGGCCTAATTACTGTTTACTTTTCAACAAAACCTTGCTTATATGTCGAGTTGGACTTTTTTGGGGAAAAATCGACCTATAGCAAAAATAAATACCCCAAACAAATCGACCTAATTATAAAGAATGTTTTACAGTAGTGTAATATTCAACCCAATAATATAAACAGCTGACATCAAAAAAAATCTGTTTTTACCTTCGACTGTGTGCCCCTGCGGCTGGCCCGACACGGGCGGCTGGGGTTGTTGCAGCAAAGCTGTGGACTCCATGCCTGTGTATAATTCAAAACCAATTTTTTTTTATTATTTATAGGGCCTAATTACTGTTTACTTTTCAACAAAACCTTGCTTATATGTCGAGTTGGACTTTTTTGGGGAAAAATCGACCTATAGCAAAAATAAATACCCCAAACAAATCGACCTAATTATAAAGAATGTTTTACAGTAGTGTAATATTCAACCCAATAATATAAACAGCTGACATCAAAAAAAATCTGTTTTTACCATTTGCTTTGGCCTTCTTTCTAGCTGCAGCTTCTCGCCACTTCTTCCGCTGTAGCTGTTTGTCCTCTTCCGTCTTGGGTTTAGCACGGTATTTCTAGTGAAAGTATTTTCATTATTGAAAAATAACGACTTAGTCAACTGTAAATAATTGGACATTACTTCAAAACAGGGCGAACGCGCCAAAACACTATTCAACTTTTGCGTACTTAAACAACTTTACATTAACTGACATATACTCATGTGATTTGCTTATGTTGTGTAGTCTTGCATGTGGTTATAATTGGGTATTATCATATTTTTTAGCATTAAAGACAGGACATACCTCATTTGCTATTCTCTTCTTTACTTTTTTCTCGCTAGCGGTAATTCTTTTCTTCTGGCACCTTTGGGTAGCTTCAACGGCCCCATGGTCAGTGTTTGTTGAGGACCGTACTGTGTTGGGTTGTTGAAGACATGGCCCGCTGCTGTCAAAGAGTGTATTGTATGCGGGTGGCAAATGGTGCACTGTTTGCTGCATACCAACAAACTGCATGAACCCGTCCTGAAATGTGACAGGGGGTTGAGGGTGGGGGAGATGGCGAGCAATTAGATGGGAGCGTTCGACACTTTCATTGGGGATTGTCGCTGAAGGATGTCTGCTAACGACGTCTTCGAATTTAAATGAAAAATGCGGAGAAGGGAGGAAACGGGGAGGTGGCGGGACACACTCTATATTTTCGTAGTGAACAGGTGGTTGAGGGAGAGGGGAAAATCCGGGTGGCGGGGGGACACACCCTTGGGGATTGGAGTGAACAGGGATAGAGCGATCGCGGTCATCAGCCGAGGGATAGCTGTCCACACAAACGTCATCTAATCCTCGTTTTTGAGGGAGAGATGAAAATCCGGGTGGGGGGGGGACACACCCTTGGGGATTGGAGTGAACAGGGATAGAGCGATCGCGGTCATCAACCGAGGGATAGCTGTCCACACAAACGTCATCTAATCCTCGTTTTTGAGGGAGAGATGAAAATCCGGGTGGGGGGGGGACACACCCTTGGGGATTGGAGTGAACAGGGATAGAGCGATCGCGGTCATCAACCGAGGGATAGCTATCAACACACACGTGATCGAATACTGGTTGTCGAGGGAGAGAGGAAAATCCGGGTGGGGGGGGGACACACCCTTGGGGATTGGAGTGAACAGGGATAGAGCGATCGCGGTCATCAACCGAGGGATAGCTGTCCACACAAACGTCATCTAATCCTCGTTTTTGAGGGAGAGAGGAAAATCCGGGTGGGGGGGGGACACACCCTTGGGGATTGGAGTGAACAGGGATAGAGCGATCGCGGTCATCAACCGAGGGATAGCTATCAACACACACGTGATCGAATACTGGTTGTCGAGGGAGAGAGGAAAATCCGGGTGGGGGGGGGACACACACTTGGGGATTGGAGTGAACAGGGATAGAGCGATCGCGGTGATCAACCGAGGGATAGCTGTCGACACACACATTATCGAATTCTGGTGGTTGAGGGAGAGAGGAAAGTCCGGGCTGCGGGGGGACACCCGCTTGGGAATGGGAATGAGCGGGGATAGAGGAATGGCTGTCAGTGTCATCAATGGAAGCATAGGTGTCTACAATACACACATCATCGGGGTTTGGGGAAAAACCGGGTGGTGAGGGGAAACACCCATGGCGATTGGAGGGAGCAGTTTTAGAGGGATGGCTGTCATCAACAGAGGGATAGCTGTCCATGATACACACGTCATCGACTACACGTGGTTGAGGGTTTGGGGAAAAACCGGGTGGTGGGGTGACACACCGTTGGGGAATTGAGTGAGGGGAGATAGGCTGATGGGGAAGAGGGAGAAACCCGGGAGGTGGCGGTAGACTCTTTGGTCGTTCACAGTGAGCCCTCATAGAGTGCATGAGCTGTGTCTCCTCATACTTATCCAAAATGAAGTCCACGGTATCCTCCATGCGCTGGATCTGCCCCATTGAATTCATATTGGCAGCGAAGCAGTCCATCTCCTGGGTGACAATCCGGAAAAGGCCGTTGATTGTCTTCCCAAGAAGTGATCCACGACGCAGTGAACGACGGTAGAGGTCCGGTGATTCCCCTGCGAACTGCCCAAGTGAGCACCCGCCGCCAACGTAGGGCCTCCGCGATTCTTGTAAGACGTGCGTTTGGATGAACCGTCTTATCTGCGGCCTGATGGTGTCGGCAAAGGCAGCAAGGGGCATCTCGTCCCATTCGACGTATGCAGCTGAAAAAACAAAAGGTAGGCAACTTCAGAACGTGTATGACCCGCTGAATGACACTAGCTATAACTAAAGGTGTTGTTCGATATACAAGGTCCACAATGAATTCACTCGTCGCCTTGTGGATCATTTTAAGATGATATTATTTCCCGCCAGGAAAGACTGATACTACTACAGGGGTCGCTGAAATAACAGGGGCGGTGGCTAGATGGGGCGTTCCTATGTAGTTATGAGAGCGGTGGTTTGGTCAGCCTGAGCGGTTGTTAGGCAGTCGGCGGGTAATGTCATAGAGTCAGTAGTCCCCCCCCCCTCCCCCCGGGCTTCAGCGACAAAAAAGTTGACAGGTATGACATTGGGCGATAATGGGGTCGTTGACGGCAATAACACACCAACAGAACTTAATTAGTCCACATACACAGTGCCACATAAAACTGATAAGTAAGTGAAGGCAGAACCCACCTGTGTGTACGTAACAACATCGTTTCCTTTGTAAAAGTATGAATGGCGATGCGAATTGGACGAGGGGTCATTTTTCATGTTGTTATGATACGCAATCGAACGTTATTGCGCATGACAGGAAGTCACCATCGGTAAACAACTTCCGTTAGAGGTTGGCAGGGGCTGGGAGGCAGCGGCTGGGAGATATAAAGGGTGAACACTCTCTCTCTCTATCGCGGTTAGGACCATAAGCCATGAATATGCAAGTGTACAAATTAGAATGCGTGAAAATGAAGGGCCGGAATGCTCTCCGGATCGGATATAATGCCAATTTGGGTCGCGCCGACGACCGTCATCAGCATGGCGTCGGGCGATAATCCGTGCCGTAAGCCAGCCACTTACATGTATGGGATGGGTTGGGTTGACTACACTAAGTGATACAAACAGATCAGTGCTAAAGCTAATAAACTGGGCGAAAGCAGTTGTTGACTTATACAAGAAGTGTCTCATGAAAGGTTCTCAGGATTCGTGTCAGGGAGGTGGGAACTTATATGGCGATAATCCGTGCCATACGCCAGCCACTTATAGGGAGTAAACATTACCGGTATGGGATGGGTTGGCTACCGTAATTGATATCAACAGATCAATGCTAATGCTTACACACTGGCCTAGGGGAAGTTGTTGACTTATACAAGTAGTGTTAGATGCCAACTTCTCATGAATGCTGCCTCATGAATAGTGTGAAGGGGGAGGATATTATATGGCGGTTCATGGAACCTATTTGATGTGGCATTTATAGACACTGCAATTACAAGTTTGACAACGAGTAGTGTTTGCTAAAAACTTGATAGTAAAGGATAAATTTATTATTATTTAATTTTTCATTGTACACTATTTCAGAGTGACAGGTATATAAACATTAATTACAACGTTGGCCTACATTGGTGGTCAAGTTATTTTCTCAAACGGGAGGGAAAGTTCGTCGGCCGAGTAGATTTCATGCAGTGCTTTGCTCACGCAGTTGGTGAATCTGATTGTTTCCATCATGTGTGCAGTGCTAACATTTGTCTCATACGTTTGTTCGGGGATTGAGTATGTTTTACTAACACCACTGGCTGACAATTTGAATGATGTGAACGTTGATGAAGTTTCTACACCGTTCGTAGAGTTATATCGTCTCTCTGTGAGGGTTTTGTTTGACGTTGTAATTGTCTTGACTATCGTGACTGGTGTAATAACCTCAACAGGAGTGGACAAGTGATTTGTTGTACAGGAATTGTTCTTTAGGACAGTGTTCGCAGTGCTTGATGGAGGGAGTACTATCATGCGGTGGCCCGAACAGAATCCAGTGCGAGTATGTGTGGCCAAGTTTTTAGGGAGGACAAATGCCGCGCCACACTTGGTGCATTGGTATGGTTTGAAACCAAGGTGTGACCGTCGGTGTGCAGCGTAACTGGAAAGTGTCCAGAAACTTAGTACACATGCCTTGCACTGGAAACGCTGCTTAGCTTTGTGCCGCGCGAAATGGCGTTCTAGTTGTTCCTTGGTCGTAAATCGGTAGTAGCAGATAGTGCACTGGAAGGGACATTGGCCTGAATGTGTCCTCATATGTTCTTTGAAGCTGGCAGTGCTGCCGTATTGCCTGTTGCATATGTAGCAGAAACGGTCATTTGTACCAGAGTGACTGCCTGTAAAGAAAGTTAGTTATTTAGGGGGGTGCACAACTATACTCTATTCTACTCTAAGGCCTATTTGGGATCATAACATAAGATTTTGGGCAACTAGCTTGTGTTATAAATAATGCATTTATTTTTGTTCTTAACATTCTCAAGAGAGAAACCACAATACAATATGTGCCAATATTCTCAATTAATTCTGAATAATATGCGAAAAATATCCAACTCTGAGTTCATTTGCTTTTTAACAAGGAAGCATGGCTGGCGTCACACTAGCAACTCTTTCATTCCAGCAAAACAATATTCACTAGTAAATTGTTTGCGAGTGAGTGTATGTCCGTATGCCCCCCTATTTGACATCCACCCTGCATCCGCTGCTCTATAGTAGATTGCGAGGGGTCTAGGAATTACTTATGGAATATGTCAAGGACACGCCGTCCCATGCCCTCGTCTGAGATGGCCATGCGATAGTCGTCCCGATAGTCAAGGCTTGTCAGTTCGGTAGCCAAAATCATGGCATTGCGATATTCACGGCATGGGACAGTTTGGGAGGATAACTTGGCAGTATCGGACACTTCGACAGTGAGAGGTGTCCAAAGGTACCGGACTGATTCCCATCGAGCAAGACATTCAGCAACATCTTCGCGTGTGTCACACTTCTTTTTGAGAATGCTGACATCTATTCCCATTTTGTGTGATAGTTCGACCATTTCCGCGTCAGTAACTGAAAACCCGATTGAAAGAAATGGTAGTTCACACTGTACACGACACAAGCCCCGCTAGAAAGTATTAATAATTTTTTAAGAATTATTTACGACTGGTAATACGGAAGCCTTATTTTACAGTGAGCTTGATTTGCGATTGACTAAAAGAAGAAAGTGTCATGTGAGATGATAGAGATATGAAGTTGGACTTACAACGGAGGATGGAGAAGACTTTGGCTCCCGGGATCGCAAGCAAGAGGGACTTGAGGGAGCGTGTGGTTATTCTAATAACGAACCCCTCTTTGGCCAGATATAGAACCCCTTTCCTGCCACTTGGCGCAATAAGGAAAGAACCAGCATATAGGCAGCGGGATCGCCAGTCTGCGGCGCAGCGGCAATGCCAAAATACGGGTGCAAGAGAACCTGCCAAAGTGGCCAATAAATAAAACTCCCGCGGCGTAAGTGAAATGGCAGTCATTGAGTCGTGGAAGACGACGCAACCCGGGCCAATGGTTAGAGTCAGGTTGTCATCCAGGAGCCAATCAACACGGAAGGCCAAGTGCGTCCGTGTGTTTTTAGAATAAACGACCCGCATGCACATGTCGGCTTTATTAACTTTGGGTTTTGAATTTTGTGGCCAAAAAATGTCAGCAGCCATAGCAAGATTGGGAAGTGGGCAGAGAGGGGTTACAACGGCTCGTTCATCAGACTCTGGAACAAATATTCCCCCCCCCAGAAAAACAATTAGAATGGTAATGTTGAAAAAGTAACTATATAACACGCGCGGATGCATCCCTCGCTCATGTCCTCAATGTTTATAATCTATAATGACACCACCAAAGGGATGAGGCTGGCAGCCTAGGTGTTAAAATTACCACTAATAAAGGTACTTATGTCCACACAGGGGGACACAGGCAGGGGGCTCGCCAGGAGATGCCTAATTGAGTGTGGCGGTGTACGCCATGATATAGGTGGATACGCCCCGGGTTCTTAGGTTACAATGATACACAATTAAAGTGGGTCAAAAGAGAAATGGGTACAGATGGGTGCAGCACGGGGAAATACCAGCAGCCTACACTGAAAATCGATAGGTTGAAAGGGCTAGTCTAAATGATCAGTAAAGACTAACACACGTACGCCCGTACGTCATATGAGTGTTAGTCACAATGGCAAAGTTATATAAAAAAAATGAGTCCGTGAGTAGTGACTAACCTACGTCCATCATTGGTGTGGACAATACACTACTATTCTAAGTAGTCTGCAAAAGGGGGGTAGGGGTCCTTTTTAAATACCACTGCTACGATTAATTGTTCTATTTAATGGGACCATAAGCTTACAGTATGGTCCCTGCCAGTATTACAGTATAAGTTGAGTATCCACATTGTGACATTAATGAGACATTTGCTGTCATCCCATAAAGATGAACATAGGTATGGCCAAAGAAAAGGTGTAAAGGGACGGGGTGATGTAATGTAATGACTTACGAGAGTTGTCAGGGACTCCAGTTACGGTGGTCGACTTGCTGCTCCTATCGGCAGACATGATTGCTGTTAGGGGAGGCTTTGTACGGTAACACGGAGATTTCCTAAAATAGAAAGAAATAAAGAAAATTAGTGTAACCATTTCATTGGTAACGGACATGGACATCAGGGGACAGCCCACTAATGCAGATATTCTGAGCTATTTAGATCTCCCCATAAAGCCCAAATATTTTGGTCTCAGAAAACACCCATAATTTAGAGGGATCCTACTCTCCAAAACAATACCAAAAAAACAATTGGCAATATATGTGGCAATATCCATATAAAAAGATTATTTGCGACTAGGGTAGACTGACTTAAAGGTAACAACGTACAAAGTGATGTCCACCTCAATTCTGTAGTCTAATAGGACACTTTAAGTGATGCTCGTTCCAGCAAATGACAACTAATTACAATAGTATACATAAATTTATAAATACATAATAAAGATGGACATCTCACGGTACGTGATTAATTTAGGTCAGTCTACCCTACTTGGCCGCCCCATTTGGAGCCAGTTCGCAAACATGTCCATAAGAGTAAAGTTAAACGGCTTTGCTCCCGGAAGGGGGGGGGGGGGGGCACTTGTCAAATTTTTACCGAATTGTGGGGTCCTGGGTCTGAATACCAGACCCATATAGGCGTATATTTTATTTTTAGAAAAATGTCCCATATTGGCGTAAACCATGCTGAACTTATACCCATATGGGAACATTACATAACAAGCTCAAGACATAACAATGACAAACTTAACAGTTCACACGTTCAAACAATCAGGCAAACCAATGAAAAAGGCCCAATTAATCAATTAATCCCGAAAAAGCTGTCTAAACAAAAGGACGACTTCACACAGGCAGTGAACCCTTCTCCTGTGTAGGCTTTTTAGCTGACCCCTGAAAAAACATATGCATATAGGCGTACGCGTTGAGTTGACCCCAAGCAAAGATTATAGATTTTTGCCCCAAGGCTTTTTAGCTGACCGCTGAAAAACAAATGCATATAGGCGTACGCGTTGAGTTGACGCCATGGGAGGGGGCACTTAGTATATTTGATGAAACGCCATGTTTGCTGTCTCATAGATCACTTTAAGTGATAGTCTTGCCAGCAAAGGACAAAAAAAGTACACTACTGTATATAAATGAGATATATAATTGAACATGGTCTATAATATTGTTTTTTTGAGGTAAAATTAACCATAACAAGGGCAAGGGTTGCAGTAGGGCCCGAGTGCCAAACAAAATTCCAGTGACCCGCCCGCGCCCCACCACCCCCCCCCCCCCCCCCCACCCCCCGCTCACTGGAGTTAATGGAAATGGCGAAAATGCATTCCCTGAAGTAGTACTTACCTTTTTTCAGCACAAATGGACAATATTGGTCGGGCAGACGGGCAGACTCGTTGATGAGATAAGTCCGAGGATAGGTGATATCCGTGTCTGGTCAAGTCCGCGGGATGTGTGTAATCCTTGAGAATTGACGTATCATAGATATCTATAATTGTGGGCAGGCACAACTTGAGATACTGGGAATGGCCTAGGTGAAGTCGCAAGCTTTTATAGTTGTGTCCTTATTATCTGTCATCCAATTATGATGGAGGGAAGCGCCCATTGGCTGCGGAGTTTACCAAGTAATGGACAACAACCCGCCCCCCCCCCCCGCCCCCCAACACACACACACAATTACTTGTATCTGGGGGCCCGCGCCATATTGTTTCATGGTTATTGACAAACAGGTTTATTAACCCACACGTACATGGTCACATGTGCAGGTGGTTAATCTTAGTTGTTGGTGTCCAATCGGCGGCACTCGGCGGGTGTGGCCTAGGGTGGGGGTGGGATAGGAGGGGGGGGGGGAGTGAACATGTGGTTAGGACGGGGAGGGAGGGGAGAGGGGTTCGGAGGCAGCAATAATAGTATGCCATGACATAATAAGACAAGACTGTGGCTTGCGGGCCTCAATACCTATGGTTCCAAATTTGATGAACGTGTTTGGTAGCCTACTTCACTCTATATGAAATTATTCTTTTCATGTCACTAAGCCCCCTGTCACATGACGATTTTAATAATTGCCCATGTCAGATATCACTTAAATGGCCATGTCCCATGTTGATTTTAAGGAAGGCCCATGGCGCCATGTCGATTTTAGCGATCCATACCCATATTACAAGTCATGGTAATTGTTGTTGACTCATTTCTTATATAGCCAGACTCCCCTTGCCCGTAGGGCAGTACAAATAAAGTTGACTCCATTTTTTAACAGAGCCAAAAAAGTAGTGATGAGCACAAAATAAGGAGGGCAGGAAACCTACTGTAACGCACACACGACAGGCGACTCCCACGGAAGGAGTCACAAAGCCTTGTCGAGCTTTAGTGTTTTTAAGGTCATTTTGCAGTATGTCGCAGGACTCCCCTTGGGACTCACTTTGAAAGCAGCCCTACCTATAAAATCACAACAGCGACTTATAATGTACGCAAGCCAAACTATAGTGATTTTGGACAAATGAGGTTGAACTCAGGCCAAAAAAAATAAAAGTTTTTTTTTAAATCCCGCAGGGGTGGTGCCCAAACCCTCAAGATTTCCCCTCTGGGACCGCCATTGTCTGATATTCCGGTTATCTATTTTAGGGGCAAAATTGAATTTTCACTCTAAAATCGTTAATAAGTGTCTGTGGTACAGACTGAAATGTGGCTAGAAAAAAAAAATCGCCATTTCTGCCTTGGTAGACGCGGCCGGGTGACTGGAAAGAAACCTTTTTTTTTTGGCCTCATGACGACGAGGTAACATATTTACATCTGGCAGGATGCTTGGGGTAAAAATGTGCTTCACCGTGGATGGGTACATGTACAGTGTGAAAAAGGTGTTTAGGTTTTAAACACCCAGCTATACAATTTTGTCCCGTACTTGAACGCACTTTGTAAATATCGACCTTTTTATAGTCAAAATAAGCATAGACATTATGTGACTTATAGACTGGGTAAATCGCAAATATGTACAACGGAATAGATGAGAGAAAGACCCTATAAACAATTGGTGTTCTTAATGGTTGTACACTATACATGATGAAGTTTCGTTTCTGCTTATGTCAACCACAGGTTCTCATATTGTAATTTCTGAAAAGATATGATTCAATGGAGATTATTCAAGGATTATGTTATGCATGTATGTTGAATGTTCAGCAATGAACATGACTGCCAGGTGGTTGAGTATGATTTTGTGTTTAATATTTAATATATGTGTATGTTTAGCGTTTAGGCATTTAGATTAAATCGGTCGAGTCTAAACTGATCATCATTATGTGGAAATGTACTGGACATTATGATTTCAAACATGTTTAGACGTAAAGATGGTTAAAACACCATTTTTACAGTGTAGATGACGCCGGGGTTCGGGGCCGGCCACTGGTGGCCGGGCACTCAAGTATTGCATCCAAATCATCCGCGCTATAACGTGTAACTTTAATTGAGAGGGCAATTGGTTAAAACCCCTGATGAAACGAATAAGGTATATGATATTCATTGCAATATATTATTTGTCGGTAAAGACACATGAGTAAGGCAGTAGCGTCCCTTTGGTATAGCAGACCAGATAAGACAAAGCAGGAACACGGGTGGTGTCATGACGAAGGACGAGTGCACAACGCTGCCGTGGTGTAATGCGCAAGGGAGATTGTCACGTGACACAAGATTTTGCCGCGGCGAACCCCTGACCCCCTGCCCCTATAAGTGGCTGGATGTAAAGACGAGCGTTAGTACTAGAGTGATTGTCCCATGTTGATTTTAAGGAAGGCCCATGGCGCCATGTCGATTTTAGCGATCCATACCCATATTACAAGTCATGGTAATTGTTGTTGACTCATTTCTTATATAGCCAGACTCCCCTTGCCCGTAGGGCAGTACAAATAAAGTTGACTCCATTTTTTAACAGAGCCAAAAAAGTAGTGATGAGCACAAAATAAGGAGGGCAGGAAACCTACTGTAACGCACACACGACAGGCGACTCCCACGGAAGGAGTCACAAAGCCTTGTCGAGCTTTAGTGTTTTTAAGGTCATTTTGCAGTATGTCGCAGGACTCCCCTTGGGACTCACTTTGAAAGCAGCCCTACCTATAAAATCACAACAGCGACTTATAATGTACGCAAGCCAAACTATAGTGATTTTGGACAAATGAGGTTGAACTCAGGCCAAAAAAAATAAAAGTTTTTTTTTAAATCCCGCAGGGGTGGTGCCCAAACCCTCAAGATTTCCCCTCTGGGACCGCCATTGTCTGATATTCCGGTTATCTATTTTAGGGGCAAAATTGAATTTTCACTCTAAAATCGTTAATAAGTGTCTGTGGTACAGACTGAAATGTGGCTAGAAAAAAAAAATCGCCATTTCTGCCTTGGTAGACGCGGCCGGGTGACTGGAAAGAAACCTTTTTTTTTTGGCCTCATGACGACGAGGTAACATATTTACATCTGGCAGGATGCTTGGGGTAAAAATGTGCTTCACCGTGGATGGGTACATGTACAGTGTGAAAAAGGTGTTTAGGTTTTAAACACCCAGCTATACAATTTTGTCCCGTACTTGAACGCACTTTGTAAATATCGACCTTTTTATAGTCAAAATAAGCATAGACATTATGTGACTTATAGACTGGGTAAATCGCAAATATGTACAACGGAATAGATGAGAGAAAGACCCTATAAACAATTGGTGTTCTTAATGGTTGTACACTATACATGATGAAGTTTCGTTTCTGCTTATGTCAACCACAGGTTCTCATATTGTAATTTCTGAAAAGATATGATTCAATGGAGATTATTCAAGGATTATGTTATGCATGTATGTTGAATGTTCAGCAATGAACATGACTGCCAGGTGGTTGAGTATGATTTTGTGTTTAATATTTAATATATGTGTATGTTTAGCGTTTAGGCATTTAGATTAAATCGGTCGAGTCTAAACTGATCATCATTATGTGGAAATGTACTGGACATTATGATTTCAAACATGTTTAGACGTAAAGATGGTTAAAACACCATTTTTACAGTGTAGATGACGCCGGGGTTCGGGGCCGGCCACTGGTGGCCGGGCACTCAAGTATTGCATCCAAATCATCCGCGCTATAACGTGTAACTTTAATTGAGAGGGCAATTGGTTAAAACCCCTGATGAAACGAATAAGGTATATGATATTCATTGCAATATATTATTTGTCGGTAAAGACACATGAGTAAGGCAGTAGCGTCCCTTTGGTATAGCAGACCAGATAAGACAAAGCAGGAACACGGGTGGTGTCATGACGAAGGACGAGTGCACAACGCTGCCGTGGTGTAATGCGCAAGGGAGATTGTCACGTGACACAAGATTTTGCCGCGGCGAACCCCTGACCCCCTGCCCCTATAAGTGGCTGGATGTAAAGACGAGCGTTAGTACTAGAGCATCTCAATAACTGTTTGGACAGCCTTAACTGAGGATTACTCGAGACGGATTATTGCGATGGCGCAAGAAGGTTAGTACAGTCGATAAAAATGCACTGTTTGTTCATGAGGTTTATAACTATGCGCCAGGATTAAGCGTTTACTGCCATGCTGGGGCCAGAGTCGGGCAGGAGGTAGTTAAAGGCGATTAAATTTATTTCCGGATTAACATGATGAAAGTGCGGGATGTATTAGGATTTTTAGGGAGGGGTGTTTGGGGTGATTGGGATAATTAGGCGTTCTCCGTTACTGTGGACATCCACCATACATAGTCCCAAGAGGTAATAACCCGGATGATCACTTTTGTCGTTACTACGATGGGAAACATTCACAAATGATGTCACCTATTTTTGGGCGATTTTAAGGACCCCCCCCCCTCCACACACTTAATCATCACATTTAGCCACCTACAATCGATAACCTAAAAATTAAAAATTCAATAGCCTGTACATTATGGCCCTGGCCCCTAAATTCGACATGGCGACACGGGCCTTCTTTTAGCTTAGTGACATGGGACATGAAGAATAAATAGATAGTGAAAATCGACATGGCGACATGGTCATTTATTAAGATCGACATGGTGACATGAGCATTTATTAAGATCGACATGGGACATGGGGACCCCCCTATCAAGGGCCCCTATACAGTGACATGGGACATGGGGCATTCCTTAAAATCGACATGGCGACATGGTCATTTCTTAAGATCGACCTGGTGACATGAGCATTTATTAAGATCGACATGGGACATGGGGACCCCCCTATCAGGGGCCCCTATATTACCCGGTGATATATATATATTTCCTAATGTACAATAGACATACACTGATGAATTGTCTGCTGCAGTGATACTACTCTCAATCACTTATTGAACGCTGTGTCATAGGTAAATACAAGTTGCTATTGGATTTACTGTGTGGTGTTGATTTTGGTACCCTTGTACCCCGGGCTCCTAAAGAAATCAGGCAGCTATTCAAAGGGCCCCAGACGGTAGAGTCGACAAATCGACATGGGCCTAGTGACAAGGGACAAGATCCATTTCTTAAAATCGACAAATGACATAGGCATTCCTTAAAATGGACAAATGACATGAGGGCTGGTGACATTTCCACAATGTTAGTGACAAGGGACAAGACCCTTTTCTTAAAATCGACAAGGGACATTGGCATTTCTTAAAATCAACAAGTGACACAGCGACCCCCCGTCTAGGGCGCTATTCAAAGCTGGCAGCAATTGTTTTAGAGTCATGTGCCCCGGGGATGTGCCCCCCCCCCCTAAAGGAAACGTAGAGCTCATATGGCAGTTAAATGCAAAACCAACTTACATTTGTAAACACAGGCTTATATCTAGGGTGTAGGAGCACACTAATTGATCAAAGATGGTCAATTCTAAAGCAAACACGACCTCCTAGATCAAACCCTACCCCAGGGTTTACACTCAAGTAAGTAACTTTAAAAGAACGCTTTGGTAATAAGTGATAAAGACCCCCGGCACCTTTTCAAAGCCAGGCACGTTTTGATTTCAAAGGCTTATTACCCCCGGCTGCTATTCAAGACAAGCCCCTATTCAAAACCCGGCACCTATATGCGACAGTAGACATGAGTCTTGTCCCTAGTGCATTTTATGAAGTGGGCTTGTCCCTTGTCCCTTGAATCTTTTTTTACAAAATGAAAAAGTATATGAGCAGTAGAAGGGGTCTCGACATGAGACGAGTCCATTACTTAGAAAAGACATGGTAATTGCCCCCCCCCCCCCCGCCTACTGATATAATGGAATTACTGGAGTCACACCTTCTGTGACACATGTCCCGCATGTTTAAGTATAATATGCCTACTTAAGAATGGGGCTAATGTCGGGGATTTATAATTAGAAAGAGACTGAATATGACGCGATAGTAGTATTTGTCACCCTAACTGACTCACCCATTTATTTGCCAAGGTTACAAACGGTCCCTTAATCGCCACCTGACTGACAAAAAGTCAAGGCCTATCACCACGGGACGCCATGCAGGACTGCATGCTATACGCCGGTTTATCTGATTAACGCCGGCCCTAATGTAGGGGGAATGAATCACGTACTGAGCAACTCAATGATTGTAGTGAAAGCCTAGGGTGGGGGGGGGGGGCATCTCCGTGTTTTTTGTTACAACACTATGTGAGAACCTAACTTCAAGACTTATGTCAGCATTGAGTGGGAAGGGGGTACTTCCCCTTTTAAAAACGCATAACGCTGATGGTGTTAGGACTGGGGTGGAGTGTGGGGGCGGGGGATATAGTGTAGGAAAATAAATTGGAAATCCCTATAAAGCGCTGCAAATATAGACATTTCCCCCGAAAGATGGTTGAAAAAGGACCCCTCACAGAGGAAAGGAAGGGAGTCACAAAGGGAGTCCAGGTCTTGCTTTCAGAATGACTCCCTTTGTGACTGGAAGGGAGTCAGCACTTTAGAAAGAGAGTCACTGTGACTCCCTTATGAGAGTCACTGTGACTCCCTTAAGGGAGTCCATGTCCTTGCTTTCAAAATGACTCCCTTTTAGTAAAAGGGAGTCCACCTCATCTTTGACTCTCTTTGTAAAGGGAGTCTAGCTTGTAGGTGACTCCCCTTATAAAGGGAGTTGTACATTGATTACAATGTTAATGTGCAGTGACCTTTGCTCTATACAATAAGCCCAATGCCTGTTACCAGAGCCCATCTTTCCACACTCTTTTTTTGCAAGGTCTAAAGGGATATTTATTCAAGAGACCTCACTGCACATTAGTCAATATGAGTGAACTTATGGATTGCTATGGATTTAACTTTTTTGTATTCCCACAAACTGGGTGTCTATGAAACGTCAAATACCTTAACTATCATGGTTATGCTAGAATTATGAACCAACTCTTAATTATTTTATCAAAATAGGAGCTGACACTAGAAATGCATGCTACAACTATTCATAGTAAGAGTGATTGTGAATATTCATGAGTTTAGAGGGACATATAGATGTTAGCTTACAGATTAGTACCCCTTTGAGCAGAGTGCTACCACCTAACAGGACATGTTAGAACCAACTGTTGGTGACTCCCTTCCTATATGCCCAGACTCCCTTTGTCCCTTAAGAGAGTCCAATTAAGGTTGACTCCCTTTTTAAACTGAGTCAAGTGAGATGTGATTTGACTAAAGGGAGTCAGTAGGTTCTGACTCTCTTCTAAAGGGAGTCCAGGTCAGCTAGACTCGGTTTTGACTCTGAAATGACTCTCTTCCTTTTCTCTGTGCTTATGAAGTCCCAACATTAACTATCAACAAACAAAGGACGCTCTCCCTTAGGACACATGACATGGTATACAAATATGAGGGAGTGACCCCCCCGCCCCCCCACCCCGGAAGTCAATCATGCGTTCATTTGGACAAATGGCGCAAAGAGACCAGCCGCCACATACTCGCCACCTGATAGAAAGTCAGAAGCCCTCACAACGGGACGCCAAATGAGCAAGATAAGGGAGTGGCAGTTGAAAAAGACACGTGGTCTATATAGGAAGGCGCGATTGGATGAATGAGTCAGAGATAAATTAATGCTATTATGGGATCAGTCTCCAGGGGGAATGGGGATATAATAGTTATGACCAATGGTCAAGGTTTGGTGGGTTATTAAAGAATCTAATTATGTCGCGGGTTATGAGGAGATATCTATGAGGATATTCTAAGTAAAGACACGCAGATAAATGCCCGATGGCATTTGCCATCACTGTGGAAACCATCAAAATCATGTATTTATAAATAAAAGTAGCCTGAAGTAATAGCGGGGGTGAGGGGTTAAATGGATATGTGTGAGAAGGTTGGAGGATGGTACCATGGGTTTAAAATGCCTTTTTACGTTAGGGACTGAATTGGGGGATAAGGCAGAGTTTGATTTTTTGAAGCATAAAGTATGCCATAGTATGCCATAAGAGGGCATGGGGGAGCTTTTTACGTTATGCCTTAGGGGATTTCTGTTGAAGGGTTTGGACTGGTACTAACGCTAAGGACCGCCTTACATTAGAGGCTAAAATTGAGACAGTGTTGATTCTTTAAGTAAATTCCAAACCTTATGAAACCATTGTGGATAGAGGGATAGAAAATGCCATGGGAGGGCATATGTTGACATTAGACTGTTTTGAGCTTATAGCATGTTACGAGATTTTATGAAATTATAAAAATTATATAGCCCAAGTATTTAAATAACTGCCGCTCATTTTTATTAAAAGCCATACACAATTTGGTGTAACCCGATCAGACAAATAACAATTAGAGACAATGAAAAATGTTTCAAGTGGTTCTTTATTGACTGTTGAAGTTCAATACTAATTGATATTCAAAATTAATCGGAATCTATTATAATGGGTGGTAGTGGCGGCAAGGCAGCGGCATCCAGGGTCATGGCCACTTTGTGAACGACAATGGTATGTCCACTATGTAGAGATAGGCGGTTCAGCCTAGTATACCACGTTAGTACGGCAGTTTGCCAAGATGCGACGTGCGATAGGTTGTCACTCAATTCTTGATAAGCACGTGAAGCTACACCACATAAATTTCTCAGCCTGTCGACATGAATTTCACCCACGCTGTCTCCGACTATTGGTATCTCCAAAGCCGCCATCTCGGCCGTAGTCAGGTGGAGGCTGAAAGGCTGAATAAAAAGAACGGAGTCAAGAATGGGCTGGAAATGTCGTCATTCGAAAAGGGTGATTCGTTGGCAATAGATATATAGCATAAAATGGTTAAATATGGCACTTAAACCCACATGTTAACCCTTAACATTTATTAGAATTGACTATAATAAATGGCGATATATATCACTTTACGGCGTTTGGGAGGCGGCTCGGGGGGTCTAACCTTTATGATTACAGTTTATGACAAATATTGGCAGGGGGACATGGCCATTAGTTAAAATCAACATGCGACATGGAAATTAGTGACATGACATAGGGTATATCCTCAAATAAACAATACGACAACAATGGACATGGCAGGTTCATAGAGGCCCGATGGTTAAAGGGAATACTCTTAAGTTAAATGGTGGCACATGTGGACACCCTATGTATCACGTTTGTGAAGGTATTCAGTGAGTGGCTTGATGATAATGAAGGCCGTGAAATTAACTGAGTCCCTCCCCCGACCCGATTTGCTCAGAATAATCTTTACATCCAATGCTATTTATTGTAATATTAAAGTCGATATAGATAAACATAACGAAAGTGATATGAACGTCATAAGAAACTGGACAGGCACTGGACGCACATAATGTAGGATAACTTTCTCCTATGGCTATTTACTCAAGAATGATATGTTTCATAAACAAAAAAGGTGTTATTTGGCCTTACCTCCATGGCGACTGACCCAGTTATGGTTAGCATTATGGTAATAGAGAAAAGCTAGTACGATGTAGGTAAGATCGGCCAGGGAATTTGAAGTAGGATGGACGTCTTGGGAGTACACTGCTTTATGACAGTGTGTTGCCTGCAGACAGCATGAGACAGTGGACGCTGGGGAGGGGGGCGGGGGGGGGGGGTTGAAGGCTGGCCAAGGGGTGGAGGAGGGGAGGACTTTGGGGTTGGGGGCGGGACGAAGGTGGGGGTAAGATTGGGGGGGGGGGGGTAGGAGCCCGGCCCCTGCACTCCCTTCATTTTATAGGGCCCATTTTATACACCATTAGCGTTCTGGGATTACAAAAGGACACCCCGAAACAGAGGAATATTTTCAGATTTTCGGAGCCAAAAAGTAGCCCATTTTCAAGAGAACACAGACATCTTTAGAAAAAGCCACACCTGATATCATTAACATTTACCCCTTAAAACAAACTAACAAATACAGATACTGTTATGTTATATTTCAATTTGATACCCATGGTAAGATGATGTACATTTATAATGCATACATTTATAATGCATTCAATAAATAATACTTTGTATATGTATTATCTAGTGGATATAAACCCCGAAAGAGCACGGGGGAAACATGCTGGTAGTGACCATTATTCACTGACTATGCTTTAAGAAAGACACCTACTTTCTATTTTCACTCACTCTGTTTAGAAATAGACCCCCTTTTCTTTAAAGCACTGATCAGGGCTTTAGGACAAAGAAAGACCCCTTTATCAGGGTTAGGTAAGAGGAAATATTACCTAGAGTAACCCAAAACATCTCAAATCCCACGACTATTGAAGGAGGGACAAGGTAAGGTCCCAATGAAATTAAAGTCGGCATCCATGATAGCTATGCACTGCCAGCACCCAGGCGTGGTAGGCTTAAGCAACAACCATCCAAAACGCCAACCAGGTTGCACACGAGTGCAGCCATTGCGAACGTCCATGTAGACATCACTGTGTATTCCAGCCTCTGTTCGAAGTAGCTCCACCTCTAGGTAAAACGTATTTTGGTGAGGAGATTGGACGAGGAGATGCTCAAGTGAAGGCCCTAGTCTGAGGGGAAAGGCCTGCAAAGTGATAGCAAATGACACTACATTACTGAGAAAAAACTATAGATGTCATACAAATTTGAGCATATAAATAATAGACATGATTTGACAAGGGTTGTCCCTGTTTCTGAGTATTTTAGTCGCTGGCATTACACTCCCAGTAAATTGTGTCCAAAGATGGCAGACGCTAGATTGGTGTGAGCCCTATTCAAATGGAAATTGGAACTATACCGAGAAATGGTCTTGAAGTGGTTGAGGATCGATGTAGCCGATGGGCAGCAGAGGCGGCATCTCCTCGTCTGTATCCGAGCCCTGTAGGGCAACCGTGCTAGAATCGTCTTGATTTTGGTCAGAAGATATAGAGCTAGCTAAACTATCGCCATCACTTTCTGACATATTAATATATTCACTATCAGGACTACTGAAGAAATTGGTGGCCATTGTGAATACTGGTGAAGGTGATGTAGGCAGGCAATGTTTGATGGCACACTCTTCCTAAGTAACCGGGTTTTAAGGTACAGGGGAAAGGGGGGAGGGGCGTGTATGAGAGGGGAGGGGGTTGTGTGGAGAGAGGTGTGATGGTTTGGCAGGTCGTGGGGTGGGGTGGGCGGGGGGGGGGGGGTGGCGGCGCATACAGATAGTCACTTTTCAGGATTTGAAAATTTAGAAGCCTCGGCCCAAGTAACAACCCACCCCCTACCCGTAAGATTTCCTACCATTAAGGGCGTACCATTAATGTTAACATTGTTAAGGACTATAAGAGTAAATAAGATGTGTGTATTTACAGATGCAGTTGTGGACATGGTAATGGAGGAGGAGGAGGAAGGGGAGGTGGGCGTGGCCCATCACATATTGGAGTGTAAGTTTCCATTGTTTCTACAACCCATGGTATAGCCTAAGGCACTACTACACTGGATGAATAGCCCTTACATAGACAAAATGTCGAATCAGAACAGAAAAATTAATTATTAAGAATTTGACAAGCGGATATACCCACTGCCTTAAACACAGTACATGTTCAATTTTAATTTTTACAGTGGCAAGGGGGGTGGGAGAGGCGCTGGGCCACTTGGGGCGGGAGGTAGCCCGTGAGCGCCTCCAAGAAGCACTAGGCCACACGTGGGGCCTAGTTGCCTACATTCTCCTTACGATGTGAGTATTGGTTATTACATGTGATTGTATTGTATTGGACGTGGGCGAGGATAGGCAAAAAAAAACGCAGTACAGGTTATTGAAGTCATTAACCTGTGGCGATGAAGATTGAATCAAGATTTATAAATGATTGTCAGAGTAAATTATATGTTAGATTCAACGTTGGGCTTAATTTGTGCATACTGCCTGTATGTACTAAATAGTGTAATACTGTTACTGTAAGGATACCCAAATTGAGATGTTAGAAATCTATAGCGAATGTAATTTTGTACATTTCAGTGGCGCCTACTTTTTACAAATGCTATGGCGAGAAGCAGGACGCCACTAGGTACGAATTTTAATAAAGCATAATGGACTTCATTAAATATTCACCCACCTATGGAATAGCCATGTTAGCCATTTTGTTAGAAATAGGAGCCAGGAAATATAGGTATTGGAATGAGTAGTGGTGGTAATAATAATAATTTAGTGAGAGCTATGCCTAAGAACTAGCAATGCTATAAATGACGTTATAACCTCAATTTAAAGTCTGTGTGCATTTCAATTTTCAGAGGAGGCATAGTGGACGCGGACCCGTGGACGCGACAGTGTATATATGTATATAGTATAAGTTATTACTCAAGAATAAATTTTACCCCAAAAAGAGTTATGATACTTTGTTATCTTTAATCTATAGTGGGAACGTTTAAATTTCAATTTACGACAAGGATGTGTTGACAAGCTATAATGAAAAGGGAGGCTTTGGTCCATATTAAGTGGAGGGCACCAAATATGAACATATAGCGCCCTGGAGGGTGATCCCCACCCCCTACCGTATAGCGCATAGTGGGGGACTGGAATCATAACAAACAATCGAGATCAGATAATAAGATAAATGGGCAGTCATTAGGCACTATAATACAGTCACTGACACGAGATCCCATGGGAAGGGGGTATTAAGGAAAAAGCTGTCGGGGAGATGGTGGTGAATTCCAAAAACTTAGTACAAGGGTTGTCAGATGCACACATCAGGCTGTAGGAGTAACAGAGAGACAGGAGAGTACTTTATAAGCACAATGAACACGGAGGAGGACGTAGTTGTATGCGAGGATGCTATTTTCAAGGTGAGAGGACAATGAACGGCCATTTATTATCCAAGGCCATATGTTTATGCACTATCACAATTGCGGGGAGATTCCGTCAGATGATAAGTTATTGACATGTTATTGACACAGGCAACAAGTATATAGTCTATAGCATTTAGGAAGAAGGTGGATATTTAACATAGAGAAGGACGCTTTGCCGCCTGATCGAAGCTTCTGAGTTTAATCACATATTTAATGTAGGCCACTAGTGAGGAGGTTGATGTTAATGCTCACGGGATTATAAGTACTGTGGCATAAGGCAAATACCATATGGTCTCTGTCTATCATTTATAAGCACGGTACAATGTAGTTCACATGGGCCTGACACCTCTCAGAAGAATTACATATTTAAGAAAGGCCACTCTTGAAATGATAAATAAATTTTTTTGAATGATGGGAATGCATGGCATTATTGATGTCACGATGGCCCCTCTTTTTAACAGCCGTTTGCAGTACACTTCACTCGTGGGGATGAGCGGATCCTGGGGCTGCTGAGGAAAGTTTATGCAACAATAAATGTTATCCGCCTTAGATGTTTGAAAGATGATGGACGGATGAGGGTATGGGGACCTCTGGTGAATCAGGGACTAACGTGCTGGGAAAGAGGATCCATACGGCTGGAGAAGATGGGCAACAGGAGGGGATGCTGGGTAGTCACGTCAGTGGTAGGCGCAGACGGGACGACAATCGGATAATAAAGGTGCGTGACTTATGACATGACACATTAAGAGCTATAAGCACACAAAATACTAATATTAATTATAAATAACAAATAGACATAGTTTGTTGTAGGGTTAAATACATAACATATCATCCAAGGCAGTTGATCCCTACACCAATGGATTACACTGTCCCACAAACCCTAATTTAGAACTTAAAATATTGTAGAAATCACTCCAAAAACCAGGATAAGCCAAAACTGTTTTCGTGACCTTTGACATCAATTAAGGATATCAAGGTAATGGGACATAATAATTTGGTGATAAGTATGCTTGAACTATGCTTCTGACTTAGCATACCACTAGTTTTAGGTGATGGGTTTTAAAATGGAGGCTAATTTAGTTGTTGTTTGATTTATTTTATTTGTGTATATTTTTTCGAATATCCTCAACCTACGGCCTATACGATTAAAAGTCATAAAAATGGCCATTTACAAGGGGTCTAGGGGGGCTCAAAAGGGTTGCGATGACGCCTGAGTGCATGGGAACGAATGATACACTACACTAAGAGGCTATGAAGTGCCTCGGTGATGTAATACTAGCTGTCCCCTATGCTTCATTACAGGGATGATGACTCGCTAAGGAGGCAAGGAGAACTGGAGGGAGTAGGCCGCAGGCGGTGGTCGCCCCTAGCAACCACGGGAGGGCTGCCCACTGGACACCCCCCCCCCCCCTCCCTGGAGGAAGGTCAGTGTGTTGTCGGGAAGGGGTGTCACCATGCCCCGCCTGGAGGAGGCTGACCACCGTCCTCCCGTGGATACAAGGTTCCAGTGAAACACCGTATCTTTCAAGAAGTGCTGACTGTAGCAAAATCCTCTCCAACCATCAGATTTCAGCAATACCTAGACAATATATGGATAAACCATATTGGGTAATCTGATAGTATAGGTATTGCAACATTTAAATTTCTTGGAGGGGATCTGGTAGTGAACTTGTGCTGAACGACCATCATGTATGTATGATAACTGGAGAGCAGCTTCTGAAGAAGGGGACATAAGGTTGATATTAATGCTCATGTGATAAAATTATAGTGCTGAGGGAGTCTGCCAAATGTGCTGTGGAAAGGGAAGTAGGGTGGGGTGGGGGGCATGGACATGACATATGATTGGGCGACAATTAAAGGATACTTATTATGATATCATTAAGAGCAAAATGATGATAAAAAATTAAAGTGTAACAAAAAAAGTACTCTCTGTGTTACTTTACTGCTTACCGCTTTATTTGCATCAGACATACATTGAGTATACATTAAGCATACGCCGGTTAAGGGCAATTGATGTCGATAAGAGTAACTGTTTAGATTAATGCCCCGACCCAATCAGGGAGGTCCATTGAAAGTATGGCTCACACAAGGGGCCTACGGCGCTTATCACAGATATGATAAACTATCCATGATTGAGGACAGAGTCTATCCATTATTAGCCAAGCAGCTCGCGACCGAATTAAGTCCATGACGTTCCGGCATCCACGAAGAACCTGGCGGGTAGTCAAATGACGCTTGCCCAGCCGATGAACAATGAATGGGATGTATAGGACCAAGAACTCGTCGTCGGGCACGATTTTGAGGACATCCTGGGTAGCCATGTCAATGTCGATGACAAACGGCTGAAAAATGACAATGGTACTTCGGTAAGCAGTTACCACTATGAAAGGAAATATTTAAAGCTGGACCAACGACTGAATTATGCCTTAAAAAGTAGTACCGTAAATTCTTGTGATGCCAAACATGCCTATATAGGTTGCGGCTTACACGACACTTTTAATTAGTATACTACAGCACCGAAATCGCAATAATAAGACCCCCTCTGAAGCTTATATAATTTGTCAGAGTTAGGGGTGTGGCTTATACGCGAGTTAGGCTTATTTGCGAGTTTTTTACAGTAGCAGCTTGGGCTCATATTTAATGCATGCTTAACATAACATTTTGTGTTGAATACTAGGGAAGGTCGGGTTAGCATTTTTTTTAATTACTTATGTGTAGATGAGAAAAGGGTTACGCACCTTAAAGCCCCCTTGACAGGTAGACGCAGACGGTATCGGAAGGGCCATTTCGGTTGGTAATTGGTAAGGAATTCGTTGACGGGGATCTTCTACAACGCCTGCAGGCGAGAGTGATAATGCTCGACGAGGGTGCGGAGGCAACTGAATCTCCCAGCAGGATGGACACTTGGCTCACGAACACATTAGTGCACATGAGTGCATTGGGGGTGGAGCCTATAGTGTGAAATACTCGCATTCCCGCATCCTCATGAGTAGATCATGAGTACCCTCCGGGGTTATTCCAAAGTCAAACTTCGCTGGCGGGAAGATCTCATGAAGCGACTATATCGCCCCCAGACGGTACATTTAGAAACTAACACAGCGATATCACAGCGATGTCGCCAGCTGGCGGAATATTTGGTAACTAGTATATTACTCCAGGCATTGGGCGCGTTTGGAAACTAGCCGCATGCGACTGGCCGCCCACTCACTCCGGAGCATTCCTGAGTAAGCCGCTAATCCCCTGGTTCATGAGTACGAGTCGGCTGCTCTGGATTTTCAAAATCGACAGACGAGCAGGTATATGTGTTAAAAATTACCATTCCTGATACATCTCTCATTCACTGTCACTATCACTGCTGGGTAAATACTTTTGCTTATGGATTCATGCCTTCCATTTAGTTCTAAATATAGCCCATCTAATAGGTTATGGGCCCAATCATGTCCGAAGTATATTCTAGAAGTATACAAGCATCACATACCATGATGCTGGTTACTGCACCTGAGAAGTTGCATAAGCGCCCAAAATAATTATAAGTAGTGACACAGTGGTTTTGAAAAGAGCAACCACTGATTTTATATAATACAGGCCATACTCCTGCCGTGTTGACAGATGAAACAAATTCATATGATCAAACTGACCTCTATAACTTCAGTTCCTTGTTCTCCCAGCGTACCAGGAAAGGTCTCCAATAAATCTACGACCTCCTCCAAGGTCTTCACCCCCTGGTGGAATGCTGTAGAACTGTAGCAGGTTACCCGGATGGTGCCAGCGTCAGATAGACGCTGCAGGAGGCTAGAGAGTTCCAACTCCAGAGCGAGACGGCCACCCAAGGCTGATGTTGAGGTCTTAGATAAAGACCCTTTAGTCCTTCCTGCTATCTGCTCTCTGTAAAAACAGAAGTTCAATGTGGATATGGGGAGGGAGCGGTGTGGGTAGGCCTATAGATAGGTCAACATTCCTATTAATCATGATGGTTGCCTCGTGTACAATGGTTGATTCTTATACTGTCATTTCCAGAGAATCCGACTCTGCCTCGGGCTATTTGGAATTGTGCATAATTATTAAAGCTGGGCCGTCAGGGATTTAGTTCAGCATTTTCCATACATGGACTAAAATAACAGTTCCACCAGAGGGCAGCAGTGTTTGGACAGGGGACCATGAGCATTGTCCAGCTACAACATATTCACCCTATCATGTGCCTGTAAGACCTGAGCTCCCAGCCCCCTTTCGTGCCCAGAACTATTGTTGAAAATCAGTTTCCTTACATCAATATTGGTAGATTAGGTAACCAATGAATATATTGTTCTGACATATGCTTTATATTATATTTTCTGAAAGCTATTGAAATGCCCCTTTCAAAAATATTTAAAACAATATTCTATCTTGGGTTGCCATGAAAACCAGAAACATTCTTTTCACTGATATCAAGCAATATTGCCATCTAAAGGCCATATTTTGCTCTTTTAGATGGTAATGTCCTACATTGGCTTAGAAAACGTTCTTTTGGGGTTCCAAATGAAGGCATAACTATCAAAAATAGGAAGATAATAACATTGTGATTGGAATCCTTAGAAAAACACATTAAAAAAAGATTTTAATCATTTTTTAATCATTTTTAATCAATATTTTCATTATTTTATCAATATTTCTGTAATCAATCTGCCTTACTATTGCTAGAGCGCGCACTTTTAGTGCTTTTAAGTCTACTTTTACACTCATAAAATATTCTAGTACAGCATCCCATCAACACATACACACATACTACCATAGGGTACCTGGTATGGTTAGAAATTCTATGTATTTGTGCTTGATTCAGGCCTAAAATGATCTCAATCTGAGCCCTATGCCACCCAGGGTGCTCTGCTGAACATATATAGGTGTAAAAGCGCGCACTTTTGGAGTTCTGGGCACGAAAGGGTTAAGAGCCATCTTATGAATGAAAACTGAACTATATCCAAAAGTACTTTTGGCCTCACTTCAACCATGACAGTCAAGCTTTAAGACCCCTTATTTCCACACTTATTTAGGAAGGATAAATTACCATGTTCAAGATGGTAAACATATAAAAATCGTCTATAATGATTCCAATTGGTCCAATTCTTGAAGGAATAGCTCCTTGGGATAACACTGCTCACCTGCGCAGACGAGTCCAGCCATGCACCTGGAGGCAAATGAGTAGGTAGCCACCTTGTGTAACAGCCCTCACAAAGTGGGTGCCCAGCCCCTCCGCCGTCGTGTAGGTGCAATACACATGGTCAGTGGGACGGATGTACTCCTGGTGCTACAAAAAGGCAGATATACACTGACCAGTAGGGCATGGAACTGATAATAGGTGTGGTAGGACATTACATCCCCACTTCTGTAAACTCTGCCTTGTATCAATCCCACAGAGTAAGCTTTTGTTTACTATAGCTGGTGTTAAGTATTACACACAGGTGAAAAAGTCTTTAAACAAAATGTCCTAAGGTTGATCGCTACTCTTAACTTTTCATCCATAGAGTTTCCTAACTTTCTTAGTGAACCACTCATATTTTATATGAATAATCCTATATTGTGCCCTTAAATGGGAAAAATGAAATTATGGTCCAAAAACAATCCTTTTATGAAAAAATAGTGGTGGTTTTAGGACGATCGATTAAATTTGATGCTAAATTTGTCAAAAAAAAAAAAAAAAAAAAAAATAGCAAAAAAAAAAAATCCATAGACATTTTTTTTTACTTTCTCAAAAATTGTTTACATCATTTGCTAACATAAAAAAGGAATTTTGATAGGGGGTCCCGTGCATAATTTTAGGGTTTAGGGCATTTAAAGTTAAAAAATAGGACAAAAACTATCTAAATCTCATATCTAAAGGCCCAAATAATGGGTTAAAGGCCAAGGATCGGGGTAAAAAATGTGTATATTTTATACCCTTGTTCTTTGAAGCATAGTGATGAGATCTATATTAATCTCCATAATGATTTATTGGTAAATAATTCCAATATTCTAATTTGTGTTAAAGATAGCAAATATCACTAGCTTCAAATATATAAAATATTTAAAGTGCAATAAATTGCTCAATTTTGCTCGGAATTGTCCAATTTTTGAATATGACTTAGAGTGTATGTATATGTATTGAGTATTCCAATATTAGCCTATTAGCTATATGCGCAGAGAGCTGCGCAGTAGTCCATATTCAATGAGTAGCGATCAACCTTAAGTGGAATTTACATGAGGTTAGTATGGGGATCTTTCTTAAACATGTCAGGGAGGCATTTGCTATTCTTTATAACAAAGTCTATAGCTAAGATACACAGCTACCATGTATGGACCTTTGGAGCACATAGTGGTCCCATAAAACCCTCGTGAACCCAGCAAATTAGTTTGAGTTAGTGTCTTGAACGTGTGCCTTGTGTGACTGTTGTTTTATGTAACTGCTTGACACAATATCAAACCATACACCATCTAGGACAAGAAATGGAACATATTCACACACATTCACATAGCATCATGTACCATGGCACAAAAACCGGACCGTATTCTTTCACTTTTTGGATTTGAAAAAAAGAGTTGAAAGTCTGTTATGAATATTTGTAATACTCATTACATTGAGTAGAGGTTGGCATAGGGCTCCATGACAGAACGCTGTTGGTGCACTCTCTGCTGTTGTAGGCAGGCTAATTTATTCACCAAGATTCCTGCCATGGTAGTGTGTGCTTTAGCAAATTTGCGGAGGTCCATAAATTTGCTTTAATAAATTTGCGGAGGTCTGCAAATATACATGGAGCTCCACATTTGTATGCTTAAGTACTAAATAACGATTTCCATATATATTTGCGGACTTCCATAAATATGGAAAGTGTATTTAAGGACCTCCGCAAATTTGTGGACCTCCGCATATTTGTGGAGAAACAGCATCCAGGTAATAATACTCATCTGCCCTATGTAAAAATGCTAGGAACCTGATTGAATGAGTTTGCAAAAACCAGCGGTACATAACCAATAGTGTGCTATGATAACCTATCGGTACGGTGGACCTGGCGTGTATTGTCCCAACACTACATTCCTAGTGACCAAAAGTAAGTTCGAATTTGCCTCCTCAGGATGGTGTTTCTCCACAAATATATGGACGTCCGCAAATTTGCGGAGCTCGGTAAATTTGCGGAGTACACTGTCCATATATTTATGGAGGTCCACAAATATATACGGGGGTCCACAAATACTTATCTGCTATTAATCGTTTCTCCTCAAATCACTTAAACTTGATGTACTCACCTCCGTATATTTATTTACGGAGCTCCGCAAATATTGGCGGCCAAATAATTTTCCGTTGTAAACAGCCTCGCTTTGAAAAGTAGGTCATATAGTGGAGTGACCTTCACCTTGCACATCTGTCGCCATCAACGGCCATGCCGGAGCACTACAGACCTCGGTACGTGCCCAATGCACCTCGTGAATACTACCAAAGACTGGACCCACTGTCTTTCTACACGGAGAAGAAGTTCATTCAGCGCTATAGATTAAGCAAAGATGCCGCGCGTTTGTTGATCAAGTTCTATGTATCCACCAAACAGAAGAAAGTAATGCGGGGGAAACATGCCATCACGCATCGATTGCTAGTAAGTTCCTTATTATCGTTCATTGTACAGTCTACAGTACTTAGAATATCCCAATGCTATTTAAATTATGTTTTTCTGCTTATTGACATAACACACATTTTCTACATGTAATGTCTCTTTGTTAACGTGAAAATGTTTGTTAGCATTGTGTGGAGCACGGTACAGTTTCAGCGTGATTATTCTCTTTGTCAACAGCATGCCATGTGACATATTATTCGCTTTGTACGGTAAGTCGGTGTAATCTAAGGCCATGAGAACTGAGGTTTGAGTTTACTGTCCACCGCCCGCATACCATTTAAGGGGCCGCATGAAAAGTTCATTATTAATATAAATTTTCATTATTGTAAGAATATGACAAAAAATTATATATTGGTGTCAAAAATTGGTCATACAGACCCCCCAATATCACCATTTTAAAGAATTTTACAAGAATGAAAAATGAATAATGAAAAAAGGCCGCATCTATTCCCAAAATACCCCGGACGGTAAAATCATTTGTGAATTCCCATGGCCTAATGACCTTTTGTTAACTCGGTTAATTGTGTTGCTATTGTTTGGCGTTAATGTTAACACACTGAGGGTTTAGTACTGGGTTCGCGCTAGGGTATTCCATGTCATAGCCAGTGTGGTGAAAATGTGGCAAAATGGATTAGGCAGATTGAGATTTGATTCGCCACTGGCGATGTGGCGAATGGCTAGCGCGAACCTGACCGTAAGGATCAAATGACAACTGCATGATATGCTTGTTTAATAGTTTATTTTTACCTTCAGGTTGCTGGACACATTCTCTGTATGCTAACTATACGTGCAGTTATGAATTGATAGTTTAAATTTAATGTTTTTATTCATCTTCCTTATAATACCTACTAAAGCTGTGAAAATTAAAAGTTTTTATTTGTAAAACACAGCATATATACTTTACGTTACAAATTAAAGAATAGTTTATTCTGCTTTGAACCCACATATTTAAAATAAGGGTATAGTTGGCCATATGACATCTGAAATGTCTAACTCTGTATCAATGTACAAAATAAAAATATTTATAATTTTTCAGTTCCTGTGTGCATTACGGTACTTTGCAACTGGTGCGGACTACCTCATGATAGGCGACTGTCACGGAGTATCGAAACCCACGGTGTGTCGTGCCGTAAAATGGGTTTCGGACTACTTCCATAACCACCTGTCGACGTATGTCGTTTGGCCAGACAGTAAAACAGAGAAGAATTGCATTGCGATGATGCACTACAAAGACAGCGGAATACCCGGGTGTTTTGGTCTTATCGATGGAACCCACATTCCTATCGCATGTCCTCGAGGCATGGGTATCGATGAAAATCAGTACTTTTGCTACAAGGGCTACTACAGTATCAACGCTATGGTGAGCAATTTGTTTTCCACAAATAAATGCAGCCCGCATATATCCGCATTTCCAGTAATTTTTAGTAGTTAAGCATACAAATACGGACCTCCATATACATTTGCGGATATCCCCATATATGTGCGGAGGTCCATAAATATATGGACAGTGTATTTACGGACCTCTGCGAATTTGCTTTATCGGAATTTTCCTGAATTTCTAAATAAAAGTTATATGTATTCCTAACACTGTTAGAATAATGCAACTAAATGTATACAAACCATGTTAATTCATTGTGTTACATTATTTCGATATCTTCTTGTTTACACATAAACTATCCCTATATTTTCAAGGTTGTATGCGACTTCGAAGGAATGATACGACACGTTGATGCTTCGAACCCTGGCACTTGCAATGACATATACTGCATGAACGGGTCGCAGATAAAGGAGCTTGGCGAGCGTGGTGACTTTGGAAATTTTTATCTTCTAGGCGATTCTGGGTGAGGTTATGCTACACTAATGTTGAAACTAATTTATTACAATCAGATTTCACATCTTAACATTTTCAATTTGGTCACTGTTGTTTTTGGTCCAGACTTAATGTCAAATCTGTTTCACATGATCGTCGGGGGGGGGGGGGTGTAGTGAAAATACAAGTTAAAAAACCTAGTTAGTGGTACTCCGCCGAAGTAAATCCTGATGCATTCGGTCACTATGACTCCGCAGCCACTGTCATGTCCCCTTTTAAGAAATTATATAAATCTGTGCAAATAGCACACTTTAATTTCCCTTTAACCCTTTGCTCGTAAGGTACGTTCTCACCGACTACATCCTCACCCCGATACGCACAGAGCAGAACATACGAGAGAAAAGGTACAACCGATGGCATAAAAGCACTCGGTCCTTCATCGAAAGAAAAATTGGAGCTGTGAAGCAACGTCTCAGGTCAGTGTAATCAGTGGAAAAAAATTATATATGGAACATGTTATATTTCATGTGACTCTGTCTAATGTCTGACCGGTTCCTTCTGCTTGCTCCATTTCTACGGGACAGTAACCGAAAAAGCAGAGACGTGCTGTGTGAACTACAAATTGTTGGTATCGGCACTGTGATGTTTCTCATAAATTTTGCGGCGTACCACAGAATTATGGATGTCCGCATTGCACATTCCATATAAAAGATTAGGTCGTAAAAAAAGGTTTTCTGTTACATGCAATTCATCTCAAGGAATGTATAGGGACATGAAAAAAACCTAAAACATTCTTTTACAATTTATACTTCTCCCGTGTTATTACATTTTTAAAGTACGGGCCAGTTTAGAATTTTTAGGAATTAAAAATTATAATCTCCAAACTGTTTCTCCACAAATTTGCGGACGCCCGCAAATTTGCGGATGTCCGCAAATATATTTATGGAGCTGCGCAAATATAATATGGATGTCCGCAAACATGTACCGAGGTCCGTATTTGTATCCTTAAGTATAGAACACGGAATTTGCGGACATCCACAAATTTGCGGAATACACATTTGATAAATTTGCGGAGCTCCGCAAATATATACTGGGGTCCGCAAATTTGTGGAGAAACAGCATGGGGCCATGGGTGTACAGTTTAACGTTGGGAAAATAATCTTATTAGTATATTTGGTGACTGCTCCGACCTCCGTACCTACATGGTATACACAGCTCCGTATCATGTGGAAACCACATACATGCTACCCCACCATGTTTGAATTGGTCCAAATTCGGTTTATAATATTCTCTCAAAGTGGGGGGTTGGCTTATTAGGGAGGTCGGCTTATCAGAGAGGTCGGCTTATCAGAGAGGTTCTATGGTATATCTTTTAATTTGCTGTCTTAATATAAATAGTTGTACTCTGTTATAAATTATGTTGTTCCCAGGTGTCTAGACACAAGTGGTGGCTACTTGTTCCACGACCCGATTCGTGCGGCCCGCATCATTGAGAGCTGTGTCTGTCTGCACAACTGCGCTACGACAGCAAAGGTAAAGTTGCTGAAGGACTTCCCGCGGAAGGATGGGTTCAGATCTACCATTACTCGGGTAGTGCAGCCTCAAAACCTTGGCCATGTTCCATTGGCCGAGTTTGTCAACATGCGAAAGAAGTTCATCGACAACTGCTTCAATGTGCCACTGAAGCGGCCACCAAAGCGAGGAACCCGTGCAGCAGCGGGTGTTGGGGGTGCAGCAGCGGGTGTTGTGCGAGCCCCACCTCCACCTCCTGCCCCTCCTGTACAGAGCTGTGCATCCCGCGGAGTGGGACATGGAACCGGTCATGAACATGAACCCCCCCACAAAAGGGGCCGTACAGCGACGCTACGTCCCCGTGGTCCTCACACCCGTCCCCCTGTATTAGGACGTGGAACACGGGGAACCGGTTCAGTAGGACGTGGAACCGGCCATGCAGACGAACCAACGACAACAAGGGGCCGTACAGCGACGCAACGTCCCCGTGGTCCTCACACCCGTCCCCCTGTATTAGGACGTGGAACACGGGGAACCGGTTCAGTAGGACGTGGAACCGGCCATGCAGACGAACCAACGACAACAAGGGGCCGTACTGCGACGCTACGTCCCCGTGGTCCTCACACCCGTCCCCCTGTATTAGGACGTGGAACACGGGGAACCGGTTCAGTAGGACGTGGAACCGGCCATGCAGACGAACCAACGACAACAAGGGGCCGTACAGCGACGCTACGTCCCCGTGGTCCTCACACCCGTCCCCCTGTATTAGGACGTGGAACACGGGGAACCGGTTCAGTAGGACGTGGAACCGGCCATGCAGACGAACCCACGACAACAAGGGGCCGTACAGCGACGCTACGTGCCCGTGCTCCTCATCCAACCCCGACAGCAGGGGTACGTCGAACCGCCGCACCACGCACACTTGGTGTTAGGGTGGCAAGAGCAGCTCGTGGAGCGCGTGGAGGACGCATTGCGAACAATGCCCGTGGATCGCAGAGTGGATTAGGTTATACCGTCTGTAGCTCCAGGGGAAAGTATCATTGATTTCAAAGTGTACTGAACAGGGAGTTGTGTACATCTTCCCGTAGATCCATATATATGTGGACAGTGTATACATGGACATGCACACATATCTGTGTTATCCCTAAGTTTGTATAGAAACAGGGTCCCGTTTCTCCACAAATTTGCGGAGCTCCGCAAATATATATGGATGTCCGCAAATATATACGGAGGTAGTATTTGTATGCTTAAGTACCAAAAAGACATAATTTGCGGAGCTCCATAAATATACTTGCGGAGGTCCGCAAATTTACGGACGTCCGTATATTTGTGGAGAAACACCATCCAGTACAGGCTCATTCTTGAAAGACGATATAATGGTGACGTTCTTGTTCAAGTAGAAACAGGCTCCCTGTTTCTCCACAAATTTGGGGACGTCCGCAAATTTGCGGACGTTCACAAATATATATATGGAGCTCCACTAATATATACTGTTATCACCCAATGGGCACAAAACTCAGTTCAATGTTGAATCAACATTCAATCAACATTGTCAACCAGTTTTCAATGTTGATTCAATGTTCTGTGCCCACTGGGCAGTATACTACTACCCCTAGTGCCTTTAATTGGTATCATTATACCACCGCATGGGTTATCTGTGCAACCACTGTGTTTCTCCACAAATTTGCGGACATCCGCAAATTTGCGGGCGTCAGCAAATATATTTATGGCGCTCCGCAAATTATGTCGATACATGTAAAGCCTCATGCCTGTATGCCTCATGCACCTTCTTACTGTATTAGTCATAAGTCACCCTTGAATAGAACCTCATACGTAATCACTGTATATTACCTTTGTTCTGTTTCTTTATATTTCCGTAGAATTTCCCCTCCGTTAGCACCCATCTTCCCCTTACGTTGATATATTAATATGGCCCGAGCTACATGGAACATCAAAGAAATCAAAGAAAGATAATTTATTCTTGTTCTATTACATATCTTGTATTTGGCCTATGTACCTGTTATTTACACCCTTTATTTCCAAAAGCACGATGTCAATTACCCATTCCTGAAGGGTTAAGCCGTAATATACCTCTGACAGTTTTGTTCCATCCCAAAATATTAACACACACTTTTTTTTCAAACTCAATTTTTATTCAAAACCACTGAATCCAGTCAATGGATCTGGGGTATACGGCAGTCTAAGCACGGCAACGGAAGCAAACAAAGCACATGGTGTATGCAACAACGGAAATATTCATGCCCCTCTTCCATGTAGCCAGTACACCACGGTGTAAATAATATCCTGGGTAACATTATAACCTGTAAAATATGTTTTTAAAATCATCCCAATTTTAGCGAATTCTGTTAAATTGGCATGTCCAAAAGTAAACCCTATCCATCTCTACATGAGGCCACTTAAAATTGATTATCCGCTATGCGGACACTATTTGGAAAAATTCAGAGAGGGAGGGAGGCTTTGTTTTTTTTAGATATTTTTTCCTGAAGGTGCGGCAGGGCCTTTTTTCTTTCATTGCATGAATTGATGGTCTGCACATATAAATAAGGAGTAAAATGCGCTTTATAATTCCTTTCTACCCCTGTTAACAGTTGAGATTTTGAAATATTTGGAAATGGTCTTTTGAATTTTTTTAGATGCTGCTTTCTTTGGCCTTTTTTTCCATCAAAATGTGAAAAAAAGACCAATGCGGCTGTTTTTAGAGGATGCGCGCGGTGTTCGCAAAGCGGATAATGAATTTTAACTGGCCTAATACTGCTGAAAATATCAGGTTCACGCTGAACCTCCAGATCTAGTGAAATGGTCCACAAAAATGGCTTCCGACATAGGACAAGGGAAGTCCCATATTGTATGTGAGTTGTAAAAATGTTTCATCTAGTCATGTTTTCCCCGCACTCCACATGTAAATAGAAAACTAACACTATGATCACGATACACCCCATATATCACTATCGGTAATAGGTATGATTTAAATATACTGTATGAAATAGTGGGAAGAGGTATAAAATCATGCCTGGTCCCATTCCAAGCATGTAAAACATGCTGTGTATATGATTCAAAACCCAATCAATATGAAACATGCACAAGCTAATCTACGTTCAACAACTGACACTCCCGACATCCTTTGGTGTGTATATTAAACCAAATGTCATCAAATTACTGAAAAATGTATCAAGTAGCAGCATGTTCAATGCTATTTTTGAAAATATCATGACATGTTATGTCCTGTTCAATGCACAAAGGACAACTCCCCATATCTCCCTGTGATGTATGACTATCGGTAATAGGTATGCTTTAAATATACGGTATTAAATAGTGGGAACAGGTATTAAAGCAAGCCTGGTCCCATTCCAAATATGTAAAGCATGCTGTGTATATCATTCAAAACCCTATCTATATGAAACATGCAAAGGCTAATCTAAGTTCAAGAACTGACACTCCCGACATCCTTTGGTGTGTATATCAAACCAAATCTCATCACATTACTGAAAAATGTATCAAGTATCACCATGTTCAATCCTATTTTAGAAAATAGCATGACATTTTATGTCCTGTTCAATGCACAAAGGACAACTCCCCATATCGTGCTGTCATGTTCAATGGTACTCATAGTCCGGGTTTTGGAGCTTCTTTATTGCCCGGCGTTTCCTAGGCCGCTCCTTGTCCGAGTCATTTTCCTCCTCCTCCACTTTGTGAAGCTGTTTGAACAGCTGGATCTCCGTTTCCGTGGCTTCTTTCACCTCAGTGTGACTATACACAGATTCACACCCGTCAACAACAGCTTCTTTCTGCACCACGTCCTGGTTAGCGCTGGCCCCTTTCTGCAACACCTCTGTCAAGTCAATGCATTCATCCGCATCCTCTGCTTTCACATGGTCCTGATGAGAAGGTTGGGAGATTTGATCAGCTGGAATGACCTTGAAAGTCTGCAGAAGTGATGGCGTTGAAACAGCTGCAAAACAAAAAATTAGGGGATTTTTTGGTATGATGAATGTCAATGGTAGTATTAGGGATGTCATTGGTATTGAATTTTAAGACTTATGAGTTATTCATTGTTTCCGTGTCCATTTAGGTGAGATATCACTTATTCATGATGTTTTTAAAAAAAAGGGATACTAGGCTACATTTCGAGAGTTTCAGGTTACAGACACTGTAACAAATTAACTGACAAGATGTGATAATTCTATTGAAAAATACATTTTAACTGACGGTCAAAGCACATAAAACAGATCTCAGTCATGCAGAAATGGCAAGTAGTATAATCTTATTTTAATATGTGCACCCTTTGTGCACCTGTTTGCCCAACTTGACATGTCTCAAAATGCCGAATGAGTGTACCTTTTCTCCACAATTACACGGAGATCCGCATACATGGGGAGAAACAATATACATAGCCAACTCCCAGAACCAAACCAGTTCATTTTTTTCTAATTTAGTTTGGTATGACTTACATTAATTTCAATTGATTGCGCTTGAGCAAGAAAGGGACACAACTTACAGATCATAGGGGTGCCTGGGGGATACATCGTGAGGTCTGGGGGCTGCTCCTGATACTCTGGGCTGCCACGCTTCACCTCGGTGTGACTCGTGCTTGGAACTGGGTTGCCACCTCCCACCTCCCGTTCTCTCCCTGTGGGATAAGAATTTCAAAATAATTTTGTGCTGCACGTGCTGTAAATTGTGTTACACTGGGGATTGCTAAAATAACGCAAGGAGAGACCTCCATATACCGCTGGTGGCACTGTTTCTTCACAAGTTTACGGAGATACGCAAATTTGTGGAACTCCCATCGTCAGCCTGCATAAATTTGCGGATGTCTGCAAATTTATATGGATGTCCGTATTTCTATGCTTAATTACCAAAAGGCAAATCCTGTATATATTTGTGGAGCTCTACAAATGTACGGATATCCGTTACATAGTGGAGAAACAGAACCCAGCATGCAGTTTCTCTATCATTAAGGAAAGGTTTGGACGTGAATATTAATAGAATTTTATAGAAATAGTATGTACTAAATAGGGTTACTTTGTCTTTTCTAATTTTTAACGAAAATACATGATTAGAAATGCTGAAATATTGGCATGCATGGTATAAAATCAAAGTGTATACTACAATCAATGTGGTGTGAAAGAAATAACTTAAATTTTTTTATCATCAATTTTTGAGTGGCCTAAATAACGAGTTTGCTATTTTCTCAGATTGATTTGGCGAATGCATAAACAATGTGGCTAATTGATTCTGGCACAAATTCGCCACTGGCTAATTCATGAAATGTCCTAGTGTTAACCCAGCGTGCTGTTTCTCCACAAATTTGTGGACGCCCCCAAGTTTGCGGAAGTACGCAAATCTATTTATGGAGCTCCGCAAATATATACTGGGGTCCGCAAATTTGTGTAGGAACGGCATCCTGGCAGCAACTATCATTAAATATCACACCGAATTTGGTGAAATGACATCCCTTTTATTTCTCAAAAAAAATGAGGAAGGTGCAGGGTCCACAGCTTAAATTTGGCAGAGGGGTGTAAATAGTTGGGAAAAAGAAAGAAAATTGTTTTCTGATACCAAAGCATTTTACTACGTTCTCTGTGTTACAGTTCACAATTGTTACTCACTGTTTGCTGCCCGTGTCATGACAGTATCCTGTAGGGATATCATCTTTTCCAAATTGGCCGCCATCCTCTCCACGTTTTCAGACATCTTCTCCATGGACGCCGACATATTCTCAGCGGCGTTGAGGCAGGTTTTCCCTACCCGGTCTAAACCTGTCACCATCCTCAATTCTTTGGACACTATCATTTCCACGATTGTTTTATCGCACTGCGATATACACGATATGGTTTCATCATGCATACTGACAGAGTCTTTAGCGTAAGCAGCAATGGTCACACCCAACTGTGTCAGACGTTCTGCGAATGTCTTTGCGGATGAATCCAGCATTTCCTGGGTGGAGCGGATCATGCTCTCTGCGAGCTTCTGATGCATCTCATTAATGTACTCCCCAGTCTGTTTCATAGTTTCACGGCCAACCTGTATTATGTTCTTATTTGTGTCCACAGCATTTTCAAGTGTCTTGGAGAACGCTTGACTCACCTGATCGGCTTGTACTTCGATATTGTCTGTGTGACACTTTATCTGTTCCTCTATTTTCTTTTGTGTCTTCGAAAACGCCTCACTGACCTGTTCGGCTTGTAGCTGTATGTTTTCTGTGTTCGACTTGATGTGTTCCTCTATCTTTTTTTGTGTGTTCGAAAAGGCCTCACTGACCTGTTCGGCTTGTAGCTGTATGTTTTCTGTGTTCGACTTGATGTGTTCCTCTATGTTTTTTTGTGTGTTCGAAAAGGCCTGACTGACCTGATCGGATTGTAGCTGTATGCTGTCTGTGTTACACTTGATGTGTTCCTCTATTTTTTTTTGTGTGTTCGAAAAGGCCTGACTTAGTTGATCGGCTTGTAGCTGTACGTTGTCTGTGTTGGACTTGATGTGTTCTTGTATTTTTTCTTGTGTGCAAATGTATTGTCTGCTAAGTCTTTCCGCAACTTGTGAGATGGCATCGGCATGCCTCATCAGGAGGGGTGGGGTGTCGTCCTTAAGTTCGGCGGCCGGCAGCTGTTCAGGAGAGTCGTTTTTTTTGCTTGAGGACGATCTACCAAAGAGGGTTTTACGGCTTTTACTTTCCGGTTTTTCAGCACTGCGCCGTAAGCGTGATAGAATAGAACTGTTTTTCTTTTCCACAGAAAGGAGACGAGGACTCTTTCGAGGGAAGATCGGGGAAACCTTCGCATCTTTGTCGGTTTCCGGAGTTGTTCTTTTCTTACAACTTTTGACTTCCGGTGTGCTGGTTGTGAACTCAGTTTCCAACTCAGGTTCCTTTCTCCTGTGTTTGGCAAGGAGCTCATTCACCTCCTGTTCTGTGTATACCCTGTCCTCTTTTCGCAACTGGACTTTGGGGACATCGCTCTCGGGCTTTGCTGTATTTTCGCTACTTTTAATGGGAGGTGTAACCGCTCGCTCCGCGTTGGATTGTTTTGGTTTGTTTGATACACGTGTAGCTATGTCCGGTAGATCAGGGGAACCTGGTGGGGACAATTCTTCGATCTCTGCAGTGTTGATCAGCTCTGAGAAGGATGGCGGTTTGCAGCGCCTCCGAGCTGTAGAGCTGTTTTTCGGTACATTGGTGGGCACATCGGTGGGCACATTGGTGGGCACCTTGGCAGGCAGAGTGCTGGGCACTTTGGCGGGCACTTTGGCAGTGTCAGGCAGCACCGGTTTTTCACTGGCGACGATGGCTCTGTTCAATTGGTCCACCATTCTCAGCATGCGGGCCCGATCCATCCCAGTCGCCGGAAACTTGTCCCCCTCGTACATAATATTTTGGGTAGACGGCTCTTCCTCTTCTATGTAATTGTACTCCTCCTCTTCCTCGGGGTTGTCGGCGTTAGGCACTTCCTCAAACGGATCTTCTGTTAAGCAAAGGAAAGGATAAAGAGGTGTAGTTCTATTCAGTACATAATTTGTCTTTTGATACACATTGAAAATAACCTTGATCATAGGCAGGGAAAAAAGCTGTTTACTTATCCCAATAAGATGCTGCATACATATTTTTTTAAACTAAAACCACATTAGGTATTGTTACTGTGTGTCTGCTCACGCTGGATGCTGTTTCTCCACAAATTTGCGGACGTCCACAAATTTTCGGACATCCGCAAATATATTCATGGAGCTGCGCAAGTATATACGGATGTCCGCAAATATATACGGAGGTCCGTATTTGTATGGTTAAGTACTAGAAAACAAAATTTGGGGACATCCACAAATTTGCTGAATAGACATTCGATAAATTTGCGGAGCTCCGCAAATATAGGGACGTCCATATATTTGTGGAGAAACAGAATCCAGCTATAGGTTCTACAATGTCCAAATTTCTTTTTAACTTTGCAACAATTTACATAGGTCCGTATCACCTTTGTTTTGTAAGCAAAACACATACCAGCTATTCATATCTTTTTTTAGGGTCTCAATGGGACTTGGCGTGTGACACTTACCTTCTTCCTCTCTCAACATGTCCCCTTCTTGTACAACAGCCATGGCATTACTGGGCATGGGTATTTCTGCATAATCCTCGCGTGTATCCCGGTCTGGCTCGTAACACGACCATGGGCGTGAGGTTCGGACCCCGGTCTTGAGGTCAGGGGGCCTTTGGCCAGGTATACCTGAAAGTGTTTAAACCTGCTTAGTAATGCACATTCTCCATAAATATATTTGCAGACCTCCACCAATTTGTGGAGAAACAGCATCCTGGCTCCCGTTTCTCCATGACTTTGCGGACGTCGGCAATTTTGCGGACGTCCGCAAATACACTCTCCATTTGACTATTGAGCTCCACAGAAAAAAAGGGCTATATCTCTCTCTGGAACTTCTACATACTACTATCGCCCTACGTATATATTTGCGGACATCCTAATATATTTGCGCAACTCTATAGATATATTTGATACTTTAGCTGATCCTTGTTTCAATGTAGCATAATCTTCTGTATATATGTCTATAGCATATTTTTCTGTATGTATGTTCTCACCGAGTACGACGTCCTCGCCTGTGAAATCCAGGGCTATCTGCTCAGTTTCCTTCAGGTAGTCCGCTGCGTCCCGCTCTCCACTTCCTGTCTTGTAGCGGGAATCTATTTCTTGCCTCTGAGGAAATTAATTTAAGACATAAAGGCGTTTTTAGTATATATTGATACCGGTATACACAATGTCAGGCATGTGATTTCAAAATGGTTGAATGGTATAAACAGATATGTAGGACTGAAAACTACATAGTTTGTCATGGTAGTAAGGCTCAAAAATATGTCAAATTTACGGTCCTACTGAATTTGTGCCTTCTTTTGTTAAAACAAAGTACATAGTACCATTTTACTGCCGTTGAAATATACACCCACAGAAGGGCCGGTTAAATTGTTTACCCTTCTACGGCAGCCAAGAAATGTTATAGCTGGCCATGGGGGTACGAGTCTTATTTGAATACAATAGAGTTAGCATGACTATAGTCGATGCTTGCCTTGCCATGGCATTGAGTATACTGGATGCTCACCCGGCCATGTCATTTACTCTATTTAATGCTCGCCCACAAAGGGTTAATAGAATAGACTTCACGGTACTGTAGCATATACATTGTGAATAGCGTTTGTGCGAGTAAACAATAATATTGTCACCGGAGTAAACAAGTAAAGTGTTACTCACTTTCTTCCGTGCTTTCTGGCAAAAATATTGAATTTTGCCTTTACAGCTTTTCCAGTGACGTTTCAGCCCTCCCGCCTTCACCCGGGCCGAGTTGGCATTGACGTAGTCTGGGTGTATGACACAAAATACAGAATTATGAAACAAGCAAAAATATTTCTAAAATCAGGAAAGCAAATGGGAGATTTCTAGGAGTTAATGTGATATTAGTTCCATTATTTTCATTCTCCATCACATTCCATGACACAAGGCAAATTTTAAACCGTTTAAATTCCATGACATTGCATGACTTTTCATGGCATGTGGGAACCCTGCACTCTGCACAATTTTTTGCACGTCTCCAAGAGCACATGTAAATATTTATTTGGTACATAAGGACACAAATACGGAGCTCGGTGTACATATGTGCACGGCTGAAAATTTATGGAAGTCCATGATACATGGACAAACACCATACTGCATGCTTTTTCTGCACTACATTTTCTCATGTCCGGAAATATATGTATGGAGCTACGCAAATATAGGGCTATATGCCTTTTTGGTACTAGCATACTAATACAAACCTCCGTATATATCTGCGGATACCCGTATATAATTGCGCTGCTCGATAGATATACTTGCGGCTGTCTGCAAATTAGGGGACGACCATAGTTATACTCTGCAGATATCTATGTAGCTCCCAAAATATAAGCCCATATGTCTTTATCAAATTTGCGGACGTCCGCAAATATATTTATTGTGCTCCGCAAATATATACGGATGTCTGTATTTGTATGCTTCAGTACTAGAAAACGAAATTTGCGGACATCCACAAATTTGTGGAATACACATTTGATAAATTTGTGAAGCCCCACAAATATATACGGACGTCCATATATTTGTGGAGAAACAGAATCCAGATATGCATAAATACCGTAAATTCCCGCGTATTACCCGCATCTCCCGTATAACCCGCACCCCCAACTCAGGAGAATCCTATAACCCGATTTTGGATCTGAAAATCTCGATTTTAATACTGTTCTATACTAATAAAAACCCTCGTATAACCCGCACCCTATATAGGCATGTTTGGTATCAAATGAAAGCTGGGTTTGATTCGCGTACAACCCGCGGGTAGTACGCAGGAATTTACGGTATTTACGCAGCAGGGTTCTGTTTCTCCAAAATTTTGCGGACCTGCGTAAATTTGTGGAGGTCCGCAATACACATTACATATATTTGTGGAGAATATAAAGATGATGAATAAAATAGTTTTTTGGTACTAAAGCATAGAAATAAGGTCGTCGATATATATTTGCGGCCATCCATAAATATTTGTGGAGCTACATAAATATATGCAGTGTATTCATGGACGTCTGCAAAATTGCGTAGGTCCGTAAATTTGTTTCCATAAATTTGCGTAGCTCCACAAATATACATGGCGCTCGGTATTGGGATGCTTAAGTACTATAAAACGATTTCCATATATATTTGCGGACCACCATAAATATTTTAGCTGACTTACCGGCTAGTTCTTTCCATGCCATTTCCTTAACCGCTACTCCATCCGAAGCGCTCCTGAAGCGGCCCTTTAACACCGGTCGTAAATGGCACGCCCCTTTCAATAGTGCCTCGACCTCATCATCCTTCCAATTCGGACCCTTGCCTGGCGTAGAGTCGTTGGCTTGGCTCGAGCTACAACCAACTGTGTCATACGGGTCATTGTTCGGCATGTACTGCTGTGCTGCAGGGTTGAACGTGGGTGGAGGGTTGGAGGTGGGTGGAGGGTTGAATGTCGACGGAGGGATGAACGCTGGTAGATTATAGAAGGTGGGTGGCGGGTTTGCGGGTTGAAATCCGCTCGTTTGTGCCCCTCGTCCTGCTCCCCGGCCACGCGAGCCGCGTCCGCCCCTCCCCCGACTCCCTTTACCTCGGCCCTTCTTGGGTGTGGGTATGTACTCTTGTTCTACAGGTAACATACGAAATTGTTTTGGAAAAGGTGCCCCGAAGTTGGTGGGATGCTCGCTGCTCGGGGCCTTGCCCTTTTTCCTGACAGTTGATCGTATCAGCTGGTTGAGATAATTTTGGACGTATTGTATCGTCTGCTCCCCCGCATCTCCTTCATAATCCTCAGGAGAGGTCACACTCTCCTCTTCCTCCTCCTCCTCGTCATACTCATATACGTCCTCCACCTCAGCTAACGGCTGCAAAATAAAATAAAGCACATGTAACAAAACTAGGTATGATACAAATATATAAAAGATCTGACTGGCCATAAAAATTGAATGTAATATTTTTTAATAAAAGGTAATCGCTTTACACAAGTAGGCCATAGGAAACAGCGGCTGCGTACTGCACTGCATAAAAAAGATTGGGCAATGGAATTAGTTTGGTGCAGAAGTGAAAAAAACCTACAACTAAATCGGGGTCCCCTGGGGCACCAGTCAGCAATTGGTATCCAACCAAAGCCTCCCTGTACACCGCCAAGTTCTCTAATGCTTTCTTAAAGCTCCTCTTCCCCGATTCATTTTCATCACGGGTGGGAGACTGCAAGCAAAAAAAAAACCACAAATGACTCACGAAAGCTAAATGCAGCGACAATTTATTCATCTACACCTGAAAAGTTTACTATAACAGGGTCCTGTTTCTCCACAAATTTGCGTACCTACACAAATTTGCGGATGTCTGCAATACACATTCCATATAGTTGTGGAGAAAATAAAAATGATGAATAAACAGTTTTTTTGGTACTTTAGCATACAAATACGGACCTCCATATATATTTGTGGACATCTGTATATATTTTCAGAGCTCCATAAATAAATGGAGAGTGTATTTACAGACGTCCACAAATTTGCGGACGTCTGCATATTTGTGGAGAAACAGCACCCTGGACAAAGTATCCTCTGGGGTCAATTGTGCCATAGGGAAAAGTGCAGTGGACTTTCGGTGGCCATGTTGGAATTCTCCAAATTGCAATTTTGATACAACTTTAATACCAACTTACAGAAGAAAATACATTATTTTGTATGATTTCTTTGAAAATCACTTTTTTTAATTTTTTTTTTTCATTAGGGAGCGCTCATTTTCTTACAACAAGGGGGGGGGGGTGAAATTTCGCGCGGAGCGCGCAAATTCCCCCCCCCCCCCCCCCCCCAGGCCGAATATCGCGCGCGTTCGGGCCCTTTTGTGGCCTACAGTGATTGCTGGTACTTTCGGCAGGGATCTATTTTCGGCAGTTAACATGAGTTTGTGCATCTAGACCCATGAGAATTTCTTTTTTTGTAATGTGACATATACCAAATGTTAGCTCATATCATAATGTTTCAATTTTGGAAAATTCTAAAAGTGACAGTATCATGGTAGCATATACCCATTCTTCCAAAAAAATGGACGTCATCCTCAATCTTTTTCAAAATGGGGGTCCTACAGACAATGTTAACAAATTGCATAAACTTTCATTTCATTTAGTAGGTACGTCCCAAAAAGTTAAAATCAGAAAATGTTATGATATTTTGCAATTCATGTTGCCTTTCTGCTCAGGGGGGCACCATATTTATTTTCTATGACCCCTACCCTCCAACCACCAGGGGTGCCGAAAATACGAGGAATATTCTCCATTTTGCTTCTATTTCAAGCAGGCTTTCACCCCTGATATATTATATCACCTTCGATGTGGCCTCCAACAGTCTTTGCCCTTTTTATAATGATGAAAAAAAAAACACTTCCTGCTGTGTGAATATATAGAGGGATCAGAATTGATTTAAAAGTGTAGGTATAGGCCACAACATTTATTAATGAAATTTAGATAATTTTTTTCATTTATTTTTCGTTTCTTTGGCGGGATAATCGAGCCTGAAAGAAATGACCTTAATAATTTTGATCTGGGCCTATCTATATGTTTAGGCTATTTAAAAGAAATTGGGGAAGGAGGGTAGAGGCATTAGGCCTATGCATATGTATACATAACATATATGATTTACACCTCACTGCTATACTTGTATAAATGATCATTTCAGCGAAATATTTATAAGATATATTTCTTAATAGCATGGGGTGCCGAAAATAGAAACAACCTGCCGAAAATACATGCAAAAATACATCCACATAATGTCATAACTAGTCCCCAAAAAATGTCCATGTTTTACTATCACCTATTGAGAAAATATAGAATAGAATATGTGTCATTGCATAATAAACAAAAAATAATAGAAAGTGTAAAAAGTGAACTCTGCTTGGAGATTCAGTGCTAAGGGAGTGATCATTTTTTAACAACAGGGGGGGGGTGGTGGGTTTCCGCGCGGAGCGCGCGAAATTTTTTACACCCCCCCCCGGTCAAGGGGTCAAAATTTTTTACCCCCCCCCCTTAGGGTCGAAAATCGGCTCGCGCGCGGGCCCTTTGAAGCATAGTAACGCGCGGGCTTTTTGGCTCAAAACAGGTCAAATTTTTTTGCCCCCCCCCAAAAGGGGTCCAAATTTTTTTGCCCCCCCCCCCCCAGTCAAGGGGTCCAAATTTTTTTGCCCCCCCCCCCCAAACCCACCACCCCCCCCCTGTTGATAATAAATGATCACTCCCTAACCTGCCGAAAATACCAGCAACCACTCTACTAACGCGCGGGCTTTTCCCCTCAACACAGGTTGAATTCCCCCCCCCCCCCCCCCACAGGGGTCCCCATTTTTTACGCCCCCCCCCCCCCAAATACACCACCCCCCCTGTTGTAAAAAAATGAGCGGGCCCTTCCCTAGGGCCCAAAAACATACCCTTTCCCTTTAAATCGTGTCCCCACATAGTAAATAACTGTGCGGGAGTGGGCCCCCGGGGAGAAGGGTAAAACACCCCCCCCCCCCCCCCCCCGAACCCCCACTCCCCAGACCCCAATGCAAAATTGTCATGAAGCAATTGACACAGTATGGTACAATCGACACCATTGGTACGGGCGAAAAAAAACACCTCATTTTATTTGCTGAATAACCCCGGGGCTAAATGCACCGTTTATATATGAAATGGTAGGATACCGGTAGAATACCGAACATCTCAGAGGTAATACCTAGAACATTTTTCGTTTCCATACCACACCCATATGCCTATTATAGTACTAACCGGGGGTTTTAGTTAGTAGGGGAATATACAGCACGGATAAAGCGGAACAGGTACACAGCAAATTATTATTTTTGTTCGGATGTGTATTCGTCACCCGGTTTACTGCTGTGCTGACCAACATGATACGCCCGGGAAATTGGCGATAGCGTACACGATCATTTGGACAGGAATGTCACTTGAAGCAATGCTTGAAATGATTCCCCGTGATGCACAGATTGAACTGCTACATAAAGTACATTACTCACCTTCTTTCGTGGACGTCCCATGGTTGAATAGATCAGTTTTCTTCTGCCTTTCTTGTCTGTTAGCTTGCCGCCATAGACGCACCGTCACGCAAACATCGGATTTGAAAACGAGGGCAATATGCTGACGTCACTTCCGTATACGAAAAAGACCGCGCGATTCAAATGTTGACATCCGGAGCTGGGATATACACCTCCGCAAATCGTTTACGGACGTCCGCAAATGATTTACGGACGTCCGCAAATTTGCGGACCTCCGCAAATGCAGTTTATTTGCGGTGCAGGACTTTTTTGGGTTATTGAATGGATATTTTTATTCTGATCCATATTTTGCCATAAATGTACTCCGCAAATTTGCGGAGCTCCGCAAATTATATGGACGTCCATATATTTGTGGAGAAACACCATCCAGGTGCTTGTTGTGTTTTTTCCCACGCCAGCCCAGTCGGTTAAGACAGGGGAGAAAAAATGAAAATTTCACTTTCTTAAAAAAAAGTTTTATTTCTCACGAATATCTCTCCATGTTAGACAGGGTACTTGCTAAAAAGTCAGGTCAGGAAAAAATTCCCCGCCTTGTGCTATGATAACCTATGTCAATTACTACTGATTCTAAGAATCGTTACAGCATTTCCATGATCCATGATACCCTCGGATCCATCTCTCCTCTGATCGACAGCCTGCCTTTTATAACCTTATGTCTGCTTAATTGGTCGATCACATGACCTAGACAGAGGGGCCAGCCAGTATTTTATGTCGAACAATGAATGTCAAAGTATTTAATATAGTCTTGGTTTCTATGCTAAAGGAAAAGTCTTAATTAAGACACCTATTTTTGGTACTGTTTTGTAAGATAAAATACAGGAGAATTACAGAGTCTAAATGCTCAAAAATTGCACTAGAAGGTCAAGTAAACAGTTCTACACCTGAAACTATTCTTTAGCCTTAGTTGAAATGACGTTTTTGGGGGAAAACACAAAACCAAAGTGCTAGATTTATTTTTTTGGAAAGTGGTTCATGGCTCCACCTGCTGGCGCCTAAAGCTTTGGTAGCCCTCGTTTATAAAATGATTGGTCTTATTCCACTCCAAAATAATGTTTATGAATATAATTATTTCCTTACCGTTAGACACCGTAGCCTGATTAGAACATGAGCCGTCTCTGGACCAAGGGTTAGTTCCTTCAGACACTGGCCCTGTCCATCAACCTGAACCAGCCCGGCTTTGATCTGAAGTGACAGCTCCGAAGATATACCCACAAATTCCCGCAGCTCACGGGTATTCCGCACTTCCCTGCCACAGAAGAGAAAATTAAGGAAACTATTGATACTGATGTTATTCTTTTGGTCCCCACCTACAAGTCCAGCTTCTGACAAATTAAAACGTAGCATAATGTATTGTGACATTTCCTTTACAAAATGCTAAGAGGTAAGTCAGCAAGGTAAAGTAGAGACCACAGTGGGGTGTTGCACAAGGGGAAAATAGATACAATTCATTTTACATGTTTTCTAAGACCAACTTAATATCACCCAATGTTAATCTTATCTTGGTGTTTCACAAGTTTCAATTGTATCTATGGTCATATACAATTGAAGATAATAATGCGGCTTGTGAAACACCAACTTCAGACTAACATTTGGTAAAATCTTATATATGCTCCCCCTGTATGATGATCACATAAGATCAACGTGCATAAGCGTTGTTTAAATAATTATGTATAACCAGTTTATTTTCAGCCTGAATAAACAGATATTTGCAGGTATTCTTCTGTGTAGCATGACACATATATTGCAAAAATGTGAAAAAAGATGTAAAGGAAAATATTAGCAGATTAGTGGGCATGGTATGAGCTGCACGCTAATATGCATTGTGAAACACTTATACATTAGTTTATCTAGATTATAGGCCAAAGACCCTGACTTAATATCTTGGTTGTAGACCTTTGTGAAACACTTTTTATAAGCAGTATACAATTGATATAACCAAATGTTGGCCTTAGTGGTTATATACAATTAACACCTCATGTATAAACACTTATTCTACAATTAATTGTATGTCCCCCTTGTGAAACACCCAACTGGACCTTCTGATTACAAGACATGCACCAGGCCCACTATATCATGGAGTCTGGTGGAGGTGCACATGTAGAAAGCTATATATATATATTTCACATAGCATTAGTTTCAGTTTTGCTATATTATTATATGTTTTATCTAAAACGTCTGAAAGCCTATAAATGCTGTAAACACATAGGTAACATTACCTATAAATACAATTTAGTAGGTTCCTCAGTAATCAAGTAGAGCCATCTACATTTTCAAAACACAATAAAACAACATAAAATGTGAGAAAACAGCTAAAACAACTGACACACACATTTAGATCAGTTGGTTTATAGTAGTGTGGTGCATGCTCATGTGTTTAATGTAGATGGCCTGTTTCACCAAACATGAAAACCGTACTAAATAGGACCTTTCTGAGGGAATGTTTAGGAATGGTCAGCTGATCGCCGCTACTGTGGTATAGATAGTTGTCAATTATGATACCATTACACATCATTAGATCCTATGAAAATTAACTTCTAATCTATGAACTGTCGGAAAATACCAAGATAAATGCATATGACCAGTGGTGTCCAGATCTAGTTAAAGGGGGGGGGGGATCTAGTGCCGCAGCGCCATCCTTATTGAGTGGCTAGAGTGGAAACAACACACAGTAATTTTTAACCATATTTTAAGCAGTTGTTACACAAAAGCTATTCAAGTTTAAATTCTGTTGTATTTTTTCCTGGGAAGATTTATCCTTTTCCAAGTTACATTTCAATGTAGCATTATAAAGCTTCTGTTGTTATCTCAATATGAGGGTTTCATTCATGCTCTCTCAATGCAATACACATGTACTGTTTTTTTTGGGCTTTGACCATGGCCCACTACAGCCCATTGGTGACACCTCACACCAATAATGTGAACTAAAGACCTTCCAAGAGACTAGACTGTGGCCAGCTCTCTGCCCTGGTTGAGACTGCTGCTACTAGGTCGGTGCAGCTGCATATATGCTCCGCAGTATAGAGGGCGCTGTGGGTCTTGGCTCCCCCTGGATGTAGTCCAAACCGATACTATTTCTGTATAGAAATGAGGCTAATACTGCCACAGCCTGGGCCACATATTTGCTTTGAGGGTGGCAATCCTATTACCATGACGTACATATAAAAGATCTGGCAATTTGGCCCCAGGACGGCAGGATATGATCCTGGACTCTATTCATCACATTCTCTACGAAAAGGTTGGACCAAGTATCACATATATGCACTAAGCCCAGGTGATCTATTAGAGAACATGATCAGAAAATGTGTGGGAGATATTCTATACTAACGTGTTCTGCATTTTATCATGCCAATCGATAGCCTAGGGCCCACCTTCCTAAAGATTCTCTTAAGGTCGCTGGCGGGTAGACTAAAAGTAACTACGATTTCACCATATTTATACCAGATGTCCCAAAGGATATACACTCTGAAAATAAGAAAGAAATAGGGTGTGCCAAGCGTGTCTCTGAGATCTCTAACCGCAACGTTTCAGTGACCTGTAATAGGATTGCATAGTCCTCTGTTACATATGCTGATGAAATAACATTGAAAAGTAACTAAAGTTTCTTCAAACTTCAACACACTATCCTATATAATATTATCTGTCTAGAAAATGCCTTGAACATAATATTCCTGAGCCTATCTGACTAGACTAATTTGAGGTCACTGAATCCAAAAATGATGGTAAAAAAGGCCCCATAAGTCTCAATTTCAAGATATTCCAACCATGATTATTTGTCTACTACTGAATATGTGGTCCGACCAATATACAGCAGAGTCAGCATTCATAAAGAATTGTCAATTTTGTTTGCCTGGCAGAGATAACATCACTCCGAAGCACATTTGGTCATAAAAGACCATAAAAACCAGGATTCTACACTGTTATGAATCTAAATCAGTGATATTTTACCGATATTAATTGAAAAAATACCATAAATCATATAAATTTATTTTAAAGTGATATGGCATTTTTTAAAAGATACCAAGATCAGTATTGTGCCCATTCTGATAAGAAGTATCTTCAGCGAAGCTATTATTACTGTTTTTAGCTCCCACCGGCACTAGAATCCCAAAAAGAGGAATAAATAGACAGAAAATTGCTCAGATAACCCTTGATGCAGAATACTGTAATAATGCTAAATTACTCTGCAAAAGATTGTCAAAAGTGTCCGGTCCTGCAAAACCTGCAGGACTGAATGTCCTGCACGGTGAAAATGATTTCGTAAAGACTGACATCACCGAAAAAGATTTTGTAAAAACTGACACCACCGTCCATGTTATTTAACTTAGGGTCCTCCGTGGAAATCCACCACACACCATATGAGTGGAAGGAGGGGGACCTTTCTTTGTTGTTGAGTAGTTTTTGACAATTTATTTCCTGGGATCTATCAATGATACTTGGATGCCTGTATGCGCCGATGAAATACCACATGATTGCTTCATGTAACTGCTCTACTAGCTACACGACAAATAAAGATGAATGTTTAGAATACAGCATCATGGAGTGGCTCACCTGTACTCGAGCAGGTAGGTGAGCAGGTCTTCCCTGTATCTCTTGGCGTCCACAGGTAGGATGTCCGGTCCCACCTCCCGTGTCCCCGCGTTAAAGGTGACCCCCATCTGAAGACGCCGGCCATGGTCGGTGAAGGCTGGCACGGTCAGCATGGCTGTATGTATTATACACGTCCAGGGGGCTGGGATAAAGAAGCATTGTAGATAGTAAATGAAGGTATACAGCAGAATACACTGTATTTTACAGCGTCTCCCGTAAACTTTACTGTAAACTTAACTGTTTACCTACATTGAACTGTACATTAACAGTAGATTTTATTGTCTGTACAAAAATTGGCAACCAGCTATTTACAGGCATAATAATTTGTCTGGGTTTAATTTTGACTTTTAATCAGGAATGAACGGCCATCTAAAATAAACTATTCTTATTGTTGGAGAATGATGACTGGAGATCATTTACAACTGACGTCATGGATGTTCTTTAAGGAGCCTACTACAAATGCATTCTGTCGGCCGCCCACACTCCTGTTTAGGTTCTTTGTGCGTAAACATTGACATGAACATTATGAGCCATTGACATTTGATATCCAGGGTACAATACTCTACAATACAGGTCGAAGAGCATTGTAAAGTAAATTCAAAAGGAGCGTTTTGCTGACGTATATCCCCTGTGTCGGATCCAGGAGGGGGCGCGCACCCGTCTCTAGGCAAAAGGAAGGGGCGCACCCCCTATTTTTGGCCAAAATTGGGGTCTGAAAAAGACAATAATTTAACTGGGAATTGCTGATCCTACACAGAAGCCACCTGGCAGCAAAAATCGAAGCTCATGAAAAGTATTCTTTAAGCTGTATTCATATTCCTACATAGACCACTTTCCCTAAATGAACTATTGTATTTGCTATTTTGACAGTATACCTCCATTGCTCACATATGAGTTGAGTTTGATTTTGAGTTTAAAAAGCCTTTATTTTCATTTTTCATAATAACAGTTACACTTTCTTTGTCTCCAAATATCATGAAAATAACAGGCAGGGCGCTTTTAGGATTATTCATCCCATTTGTGGCAGCAACCTTGTACCAATATCAATAGTCAGTTCAATGCTGCTCGTTTATATAAGTAGTAAAAAAATAGCTTATGACAAGACAATTAATTAATAGCAATTTTACATCGCATTTTTAGATGTCCTGGTGCAAAAAAATAGTTAACACTTTTCCACCAATTGTGAATTTAGAGGAATAACTCACTTTACTTTCTACTCTGGTGGCAATCGTTAAAAATTGCGACGAGAGGATCCTTTGCTTATTTGAGCATCGGAAAATGGTATGGGTAGGGGTAATACTTCATATAATATCACGACTTAATCAAAGATTGTATGGAGACGGGCATAATATTCACTGCTATAGGACACCCATAGGATCTTATAGTTAAGGCAAAAGCATTTTTTTTCCAAAATTGATGCCTTTCTCATTTTATCCATGACCCCCTGTTTTATTGGTCCTAAAATGTTTGCATAGATGTCCATTATACATTCCCAAGGTTTGGTTGCAATATAAATAAAAGAATGCTGTGAAAATGCTGTTTTCCTATTCATTTCTATAGTTAATACTCCTTTGCTCAAATGACCGTATCATCGTACTGTGACAATTTCTTTTGATTTTCTATTAGATAATAAATCAAACTAACATAATCCTGAGTTATATGCAAAAGTCAATAGAACATCAGTAATCCTGCGACAAGTAGCGAGTCCCTTTAACTACAGGCAAAAAGGAGGGGGCCGGTGCACGCCCCGCGCCCTCCTCTAAATCCGCCACTGATCCCGTTGGGAGCATACAATAGTTCAACATTGGAAACTGGTTGATCAATATGATAGTGCTAGGATGGAAGTTGGGGGATGGTAATAAAGGATTATAATGGCTTAAACCACGGTAGAAGGCTAAGACAAAGGGTTCGCACCTTTGTTATACTGCATACCGTTTTTTAAAACAGATAGACAATGGTTATGAAAGGGTATTAGGATACCACAGCAGACTGGTGGGGCCAGACGAGGGCGAAGGCCAAGTCGCCCTACCAGTCTGCTGTGGTTAATCCTAATACCCTCTCATAACCATTGCCTATCAGATACATAACCATACATTATACTGCATCATGAGCAGCATATTTCTGCAGCTGAAAAAGCATTCGTGAAAAGAAAAACTAGCTGAAAATGTCTCTGCTAAAATAACAAATGAAAAGGTCTTGATGAAAATAACCCACCTGAAAATGTCCTGCTTGCTGCACCACGCGTACAATACACAACACTAGTGCAGTAAACTAGCAGCCTCACAGAACGCCTCCTGTACAACTGCATCGTTATCAGCAATAATCAATCACTGTGAGTGCTTCTACCGACCAGCATTACTCACATTTTGGTTCAACAGGGCAAGATAACTATAGACCTATACAGTTTCAATTTTGAAATGGGGTGAGGCTATACTTAAAATAAAAGCCATTATACATTATGTGTAATCTATATTACCTTTGAAGCATCCTGCTTGTCACCTAACTTTATTGGTTTTGGGTTTTAGGGACCTCTATGACATGTGAATGCGTATAATTAGTTTCAAGTACTTGTGGTATACAACATACTATATAGCGTCACTGTCAAAGGGATGAGATACACCATCCTACTGTTATTTGATATTAACATGAAAAAAAAGAAGAAAGCCGGTGATTTTTAAGACTTATAGCAACAACGTATAATAAACATCTATAATGGTAAGAGTATGTTTATTGGTGCTTCATATAGGTACCATATGTCCTGGTCATACTATTACGTGATCAAATCCATTGAAGATGAATGGTCATGTACGGCTTATCAGCAAGCCTTTCCAGCATCCAGGTGCTCGTCCAGGCACTCGGGACTGTTGATACAGGTGGATTGTAAGTGTGGTTCATTAATTTGTCGACGTCTATCTGAGAATATGCACAACCACAAGAAGGAATAGATACTAGCCTATAGTATTCTGACCTGTAAATTGGTAATTTCTGATGGACAAAGCTTTTTCAAAGTCCCCCCGTTTGTGAGTTCTTCGCAAGTCTTGGGATATTTCCCCGGGGCGGGGGGGGGGGGGCACTTGAATTATTTTGACAGGGGTGTGCGGCTGGACCTCTGACAACCCTTACCCTGGTAAGGGCGATCTTGATGCCAAAAAGTTACCCTTTTAGGGCATTTTCGTTCAAAAGTGCCTAGGTTTTGGTAAAAAGGCGATAGAATAGCCAAAAAATTACCCTTGTTAGGGCATTTTCGGCCAAAAGGGCCTAGGTTTTGGAAAAAAAAGATAACATAGACCATGTTTGTGTAAACCTGCTGAAAAAATTACCCTCGTGTGGAGGAGTTTGTCGAGAACTTAAATATTTTGGATGAAAACTGGCAAATGTTGGTGAAAACGCGGACATTTTTGTGAAAAATAGACCCTTGTTAGGGCGATTTTCCCTTGAAAAGTGGACCGATTTTGTAGAAAAAGTAGCCTTCCAAGCCGCACACATGTGAGTATAGGCAAGCAGCAAGGATAGTCCCCGCGGGATTAGTTCCGATTTTAGCCACCAGGGGTCGCAACTATGGCCTAAAATGAAAGAATTATGCTAAAAATTGCTCTTGGGTACTTTTTTCTGGAGAATTAAATAGGATTACATAAAACATTCCATTTTTGGTTAAAAAAGCTCCTTTATTTGGCAGGTAAAAGGAACGTTTTAAAGCCTATATGGGTGTGCTTGTTGATATGTGTTGCCATGGAAACATGATTTTTATTCCAAATAGAGGAAATTAAGACATAAATTGATAGAATGATTTGCGAGGATTGCCATGGTGAAAACAGAACAAAATTACCATTCCAAGATCAAATTTTATGACTTAAAGAATGAAAATGTATCATAAATTTCTAATTATCATAAATAATGCTAATTAAATAGGGATATCTTGGAACATAATGAGACATCCCAATGGGCACAGAACATTGAATCAATGTTGATAAATGGTTGTCAATGTTGATTCAATGTTGATGCAATGTTGATTCAACGTTCAGGTAGATATTGTGCCCACTGGGATAGAGCTTATTCGGATTTTGGAAGGGGTGATAACCACACATATTCATAAAGCCATTTCTCAAAAACTAGAAATAATATCTTCTAGTGTAATATAATCACTGGAAAGCTAATGACGTCAATTTCAAAGTTGGCTTTTTCCCTTGCCTGTACACACATGTGTATGCAAAATATACTAAGTGCCCCCCCCCGGATATTTCCTACCAGTCATGTTGTTAAAAACAACCGCGTATGTTTTGCCTTCAGTAAATACCCCCCCCCCCCCACCCAGTGAAAAGGTTGCTCCGATAACACGTTTGCGATGTGCAAACAAACACATTGATCCATTGAACCTATGACGTACCATACCGTCGCTTTAAACTTAACACCCCCGACACCAATACAAGGCCGGCACTTATGTCAGAGCAGGTTTTAATGTATATGGAATATTTCAAGACCCCTCTATATGGCTGGCTCTTATACGAGACCGATAGGCCTACTTGTTTGAAAACCGGCACTTAAACACGATGGTACGGTATTTATGTGAGGGCCGGTATGAGGGCAATGACCCTTAGGTTATTTCTATAGTCAATGCTGTTATGTTGCATAATATTTCCTGTGCGCTTATAGATTAATTAATTAATGTGTGCAATGTATTAACACAAGTGAGGGCAATGACCGCATGGGTAAGAGCTTGCAGCTGCAAGCTTAAGTCCATTGAAGGTATTTTTATGTGAAGACGAAAAGTTAGTGCATAGTGAGATGCAGGCAGATTCTACAAACTTCAAAGACATTTTTGAAAGATGGTAAAGATCCTTGCAGATTTATCACATCCGTGGTTATATTTAGTATCAACTTGCCACCCCACCGAGCATTAGGGGGCATGGAAGGGCGGGGGGGGGGGGGGTTCCAAGCACGGAGTGGGAGAATGCCTGATACCCTCTACACCATTTGGTATTTGGCTTACCCTGAAATACATACAATGTTTCATGTACTACATCATGTGAACCTTTTTCTTATTTGAAAAAAAATAGAAAATTTTCTCTACAAAATGTCACTTCAAATTAATAGCACATAATCCGACGTAGGCATGATGGCCGACAGGAGACATTATGTGTCAAATATCAACATCCGTTGTAAATAAAGACAATTGGTATCAAGTCACTAGATCGTAAGTTGCATTGGGCATCAGTATGATTACATCATTTCGTTGTGTAATAGAAATGTCTGATTTAATTGCTTGTACAATAGTATATGCACAACATGATTTATACGTAGTTATTCTGTAGAAGCAGCAGTCCACTATTTTGTGAGTCTCGGATTGACAACGAATAAGGTATAAGGATCTTATATTTAGCAAGGTTGGTTACAGAGTCATTCTAGAGTAAAATTCAAAATACATTTACCAAATTTCATGGATGAACTTTCACCACACATTCATAAGATAATCCCTAAATGATAACCATTGAATCATATTATTTAAGAAATTCAAATATGAGAAACTGTGGTTAACATTACCAAAAGCAAGACTTCATGATTTGCAGTGTGCATATTATCAATATTTATCAATATCAGATAAAACCACTAGGAACACCCATCCTATGGCATACAAGAAATTATATAGCATTATTCTCTCAACTATTCTGTTGTACTATACCTGCGTTACCTAGTAGCCTATGGAGACACATGTGAATTATATGAATACCTGGGCATAATTCTGGACTCTGATTTCACTCTTGTAAAGACTAAGTAAATCTGTCAGTACTGCCAGCAATAGGAATCATATGCTGGGTAAAATGCGTGGTGCAGTGTCCAAGCACACGGCTATCCTTGTATATAAACAGACTATACTTCCTGTGTTAGAATATTGTGGGTATCTTTATAATGGAATGGTTGTACAGGGCAGCATAAAAGACTGCAACACACGCAAAACCGTGGTCTACATACTTGTTTGAATGTTAGAATGAAATGTCCTGTTTTCAAATTGCACCTTGACACAAGTATAGATTATCTAAGTGTGCGCTATGACACTCAACTGCTCATGCTACTTTATAAATACATGTATGAAAAGTCTCACGATGCAAATGACCTAGGTTTAAGATTCCAGCAAAGAAATCCGGGCTGTATGGTTACCAGACCGACTGGTACTGGTCTTTTGCTGTTCCTTCCCTCCATCAAGAGTGGCTACAGGAAGAGTCCTCTATATATGGGAGTGGACCTTTGGAACAAAATGAAGAACTCATGTAGGCTAGCCAGCTCAAAGGACACTTTCAGAGCGAAAGCCAAAGTCAAGATAAGACAGCTACATGAGCTAAAACTAAAGCTGTGAGCTCCTTACTCTTAATTAATGACTGTATATGAATTAAAGACCTATTATTCAATTCACATTGCTTTGCATACTATTCTATGAATCCTCCCGACATGTACAACGGCTGAGAGACTCTGTCTCATTTTAATGTAACTGTATTTTTTGAAAATCATTTAATGAATAAAATACATTTATAAACTTAAAAAGAAAAAAAACACTATGTAACATATGCACTACACCCTCCGAAAGTAAACATAAATGCTAAGCATATTATCAACCTAAACATGTTTAGATTTATAATGTGTGTTCAAATACGGGACAAGAATGTGTTTAGCAAAGTGTTTAAAAGCTAAACACCTTTTTTACAGTGTACCTCCTTCCTGATACCAGGACTGCATGAGTAAATCCCTCACATGTTTCAATGTAAGGCCACTCAAAAAAAAAAGTGGTTTCTCATCACCAAGGTCTGAGAAATCTGACGAGGGAGGCTTTTTTTAATTTTTTTTTTACTCGCACTCCAAAATGTATAGGATAATTTACGGGTTTCTTTGGCCAAAATTCATATTTAATTCGTTAAGAATTAATTGATCTTTGAAAGTTGGGAAAATGTAAATTATTTCTATACCACTGCATTGCTGGCGGTGATGAGAAACCATTTTATTTTTTTGAGTGGCCTAAGTGGAAGATATTATGTACATAGCAGATACAACTCATATATATGTACACTTTGGTGCAGTTTAAAACATCTAAATGAATTGTTTCCAGAAAAGTTGGTAATGTGTACAGAAATACATGTAAAAGGTTATGTTGACAGGACACAGAAAGTAAACTATTTACGCAGAGAAAAGAAGTAGAATCACAGTGACTCCCAATTGGAGTCTGGACTCGATCACTGCGGTAACTCTAAAGTGACTCCCAATCCTTAGGGAGTTGTTGAATAGGAGTCATTACAGAGTTATCATAGAGTCCTGCTAATGTTAGAACGTCAGTAAAAGGCCCTTTAATTAAGACTTACATCTCCATGCTGAAGTAGTCAGACAGTCTCCTCCCTAAAGTGCCCCAGGGAGTGGAATATGGTGACTCCATTAATTAGCTATAGTTTGTCTGAGAACAGGGTTTCAATTAAAGGAGCTCTCTTAGATGGTCATAATTAATAAAGTTCTTTGATTCGTAGTGGGTCTATGATCAACAGTCTACAGATAATGCTATTGAAACCTGGACAATTGAGTTCGTTCAGTGATTTTAGCTAATTAATTTAGAATGATTTCAAATAACATGTTGTAGTATGGATTTGTATGTGACGTGGCGTTGTACTTACTGTCTTTCCACTTGTGGGGACACTAAGCCACAAACGTGACATTAGGCCTCAAACGGGACATTTTTGAGGCCTAATGTCACCCTCGGGACACTAGGCCACAAAAGTGACACTAAAGCACAAATGTCATTAGGCCTCAAATGACATTAGGCCTCAAATGACATTAGGCCTCAAATGACATTAGGCCTCAAATAGATATCGTTTGAGGCCTAATGTCATGTGTCGAGACATTAGGCCACAAACAGGACAGTAGGCCTCAAATGAGTACAGTTTGTGGCCATGGCTTATTGTCACACATTAGACCAAAAAGGTGACATAATAGCTCAAACATGTGTCCTCAGGTCGGTGCCCGACGCCTTCAGCTCATTACCTGCATGCCCAGGTACCTCTCAGGCCACCCACATCTCTGTAGGTGTGAGTGGTCTGTGACAGTATCTCACAAACTGTAGCAATTTGAGGCATAGTGTCATGTTATGGCCTAGCATTCAAACAGGTGACATAAGGCCTCAAACACTAGCTTTCTTCTTATGTGGTCCTTATAATGTGCTAATGTGTGACATTAGGACGCAATCCTTAGCCTTCTGAGGACCAATATCATGTTTGTGGCCTAATGTTTAATCATGTGACATTAGGCCTCAAACACTTGCTAAGAGTATAGATACCAAAGGGATTTTTCATTTAAAGGCTTTAATTGCATGAAGGTACCTATTTGAGGTTTACTGTCACTTTACTCGTCTTACAGTCTGATTTGTGACACAAACTGTAGCAGTTGGAGGCATGTTTCATGTTTTGGCCTGGTATTCAAACAGGTGACATTAGGCCTCAAACAGAAGTTTTCTGCTTATGTGGTCCTTACAATGTGCTAATGTCTGACATGAGGCCACAATTTTGTAGCCTTTTGAGGCATAATACCATGTTTGTGGCCCAATGCTCAATCATGTGACATTAGGCCTCAAACACTAACTAGCTAAGGGTATATATACCAAAGGCAGTCGTCATTCAAATGGTTTAGTGGCATAACAACATGATAATATGCCTTAAAAGCTAAGGCTACAGTTTGGACCACATTAGGAGAAAGCTAGTGTTTGAGGCTTAATGTCACCTGTATGAACATGACATTATGCCTCAAATGCCTACAGTTTGTGGCCGACTGTTAGGGTTATCATAATACCAGAAATAGGAAACTTTTATGCCATTAAAACAATTGAATGACAATAGCCTTTGGAATTATTCTCTTAACTCGACCCTTTTGTGTAAACTCTTATCTACTGTTTGAGGCCTAATGTCACATGATTGAACATTAGGCCACAAACATGACATTACGCCTCAAATGGCTACAGTGTGTAACTTAACATCAGACATTTGTGCACTATAAGGACCACATAAGGAGACAGCTAGTGTTTGAGGCCTAATGTCACCTGTTTGAATACTAGGCTATTAACAAGATATTATGCCTCAAATGCCAACAGTTTGTGGCCTACTGCCAGGGCTATCATAATACCACAAATTATTTTTTGGTATATACTCTAAGCTACAGTTTGAGACCTAATATCATTTGATTAAACATGAGGCCACAAACATGACATTATACCTCAAATGGATACAGTGAGTGGCCTAATGTCACATATTAGTACATTATGAGTACCATCAAAGGAGAAAGCTAGTGTTTGAGGCCTAATGTCACATGATTGACCATTATGCCTCAAAAGTGACATCAGACCTCAGATAGGTAATATTATTCTGCTAAAAGACTGAATAACAAACGTTTTTGTTGTACTCTTAGCTAGGCCTTTAGTATATGCTCTTAGCTACTGTTTGAGGCATAATGTCACATGATTGAACATTAGGCTATAAACATGACATTACACCTCAGATGACTACAGTGAGTGGCATAATGTCACATAATTATTAGTACATTATAAGGATCATAATTATTATAAGGAGAAAGCTAGTGTTTGAGGCCTAATGTCACCTGTTTGAATACTAGGCCATAAATATGACACAACGCCTCAAATGACTACAGCTTGTGGCCTACTGTCAAGGCTATCATAAGACCACAACACAGGTACTTTTTATGTCACTAAACATCTAAAAGACAGTAGCCTTTTGTATAGCGTTTGGCGTAGACCCTTTATGCCTTAATATGGCATTAGGCCTCCTTGAGGCATACTGTCTTGTTTGTGGTCTAATGTCCAGACATATTACATTAGGCCTCAAATGATTTTGTTTGAGGCCTAACAGTATAGCCCATGACAGCCCAGGAACCGTCCTGAGGCAGGACGATGGAACCTGACCCCAGAGCGCCTGTGGTTACCAGGAGACTAATAAGAGGAGAGGTACAGGGGCCCAGTGTAGATTATATAACAGTCTGGTGCAAGAGATGGTAAGATAATACGGTCGTCATAGGCTATACTGCTAATGCCATTTGAGGCATACTGTCCTATTTGTTGTCTAATGTCCAGACATATGACATTAGGCCTCAAATGATATCTGTTTGAGGCCTAATGCCATTTGGGGCCTAATGTCATTTGTGCTTTAGTGTCACTTATGTGGACTAGTGTCCCGCGGGTGACATTAGGCCACAAAAAGGCCCTGTTTGAGGCCTAATGTCACGTTTGTGGCTTAGTGTCCCCACACCACTCACTGGGGACATGTTGTAGTATGTAAGCTTCTAGTGGGGGCCCGGAATAGGGCATTTCAGGTAGTTATGGTTATCTAATGCTAAAATGTAAAACACTGGTGTAGTCAATGTTTGATAAACGCTTTATTTCTCACATAAGCTTGAGCTTCAGACTTAACAAATTGAAGCTATTGGTCGGTGCTAAAAAATGAGTTATCATAACCTACATTGCTTCATCCTTGCGTTACGCAACTCAGGTTGAGTTTGAATATATATTGTTGATTGATAATCATATATATGATTACATAGTGTAGAACTCTTAGAGACACCCAATATGAAATAGGACGGAAAAAAATAAACTTAAGAATGTCCTTCACATGATGGCGATTATTTTTTCTTCAGATTGCCAGCGGATTACAATGGGTGAACATCTGGTATCACTTTAGCTCGAACCCCAGTCTCGGACTCCCGTACCAACACTGCTCCGGGTTCCTCTGCTGTGTATGGTAGAGGAGCAGACCTGCATCTCACTTGATACCAATTTGCGCCAGTTTGGTGTGTATTTGGATGAGATGATGGCCTGCTCCCAGGCTATCCAACTGGTGGGATAGTCACTGGCCGAAGCTGCTCGAACCCCGCTACGCGATTCTCCCATCGGATCAGAGCTATTCTATAGGCGGGGCTCCACTACCCAATTTTTTTATCACATCTGGTCGTCTATGTTACCATTATTTGACAGATCTACTTTTATGGGAATGGACCAGAAATTCGGGTAGTGGAGCCTCCACTACGCAATAAAGATAGTGTTTAAGTGTCAAGGATTTTATGAGAATAGTTCCGATTCTATGTGGAAATTGCATAGTTACGTTCCGTAGGCCAGTGGCCAAATGGAAAGCAATTCAAAACGTGAAAATTAAGGTAAATTAGGAATGCATAAGTCGAAACTCAAAACTCAACATTTCCACATTTCACATTTTGACTTTGACTTTTCGAGTTTTAATTTCAACTTTCGCGTTTTGAGTTTCACTTTTCACATTTTGATTTGGTGTTTTGAGTTTCGACTCACCGTTTTGAATTTCCCTATTCACGTTTTGAATTGCTTTCCATTTGGCCCTTCTGGGCCACTGTACGCCCCAAAATATGATTTTCAATATAAGACCACTGCAACATTCACTGATTTTAAACACTGATGTTCTTATTTGTATAATTAGCATATTATGAGCATTGTTTGTATCGTAATATTTATAGATATTGTGGACTCCATTTAACACATTGGATGAACTATAAGTATTGAGCAATAACTACGCAAGTACTGGAATGTGTAAACATGCTAAAGACATGACTGTCAAGTATCATCAGTTTAATAAAATACCATTTCTATCCCTTCAATCTATCTTAATCTCAATTTCAAACGGGTTAGAAATCATACAAACTGTAATACCATCATTTAGGACTTGTCTAACTATCCAAAGATGAGGTGTCTTCACCTTACCTTTGACAAATTCTCACTTGTATCATGCAGTAAAAGACATCTTTAGATATCAAATTTCATCCAAGAATTTCCCCTGACCTTTAAACATCTAGGGCACACTGGGGATCGAATTTGTAACCCAAATTGATGGAAAAGTAGGAATCTTCCTGTCAAAAGTCATTTTCAGACATCTAATACTTCTAGTGGAAATTGCACAACCAATATTTGGCTAACGTAGTCGTAGCTGATGTTCTTCCAACTTCTGAAATAATAACTATGATGACCCTAAACTGTTCTAACCCTGGACCAACATGAAGTCAATGTCAGCATTGTAAGCATGGCCCAAATCTGGGCCAGTGGCCAACCTAGCAATGGTCCATTATCTGAATTCTAATGTTGGACCAACATTGCATTAAATAAGTACTTGCCAAGGGTTGGCCAACATAACATTTTGTAAGTTGAATCAATGTACGCATTTTACCTACAATTGGCCAGGGTTGGTACACTGATTGCGCTTTTGTCGTGCTTGCTGACACTAGCCAGATGAAGGCATATAGATGTTGTACTATATTTTACTTTGTTATACATTGGCCATGATTGAGAGGTTCAACTTGCTAGTGTATCGTCGCTCAATAAAATCTTGTCAAAACTCCAACTATATTTGTCAGAGAAAAACAAAACAAATAATTATTGTAACACAGTAATATAATGTGGCACATGATATCAACCTGCCATCAACATTAATGCAATGTTACAGTTCCAATGCTGTTAACTGATACTTATTTCAACATTGACATACCTTTGGGATATCAAACTTAGATCAAAATGATTGTGCTTCCTAGCTTTCCCACAAGACGCCTCCACAAGTCCATGACATTTTTATCTACTTGCTAAATATATCCACCCTGATTGTCAGCTCTATATTTCTAATCAATATGTACAATCGATGAAGTTTCATTTTCATCGGGAACTATGGAGTATGCATATAATTATGAGTGATATCAAGAATGAAGTAACAAGAATACTTGCATGAGTTCAGTAATGAAAATGTATGGACCATATTGAATATTTATTTTTACAGAAGAATGCTGCTTTAAGGTTGACAACATGACAATAATGCATCTCAAATTGTGTCTTAATGGTTACTGGTCAACGTTAAATCAATGCAATCAGCATTTGTTATGTTAATTCATTGTTATGATCATTGATATTATAAAGTGTCATATATATGTATATATATATATATATATATATATATATATATATATATATATATATATAAATATATATATATATATATATATATATATATATATATATATATATAATTATATATATATATATATATATATATATATATATATATATATATATATATATATATATATATATATTGATTCAGTATGGCGATATCAATGTGGAATCACTAATGAATCTCATCAGCGTTGATGACTCCCATCAATATCTACTAAATGACAACCCTGTATCATATAACGTTACCACTAACATTGAATCAACATTTATAAATCAACCATATAGTTTGCCTATGGGGCAGAACCCTCCTACATTACAACATTGAAATATCATCCTATAATGGCTGATTCAGAAAATAAATCTGATTGAAACTTCTAAAAATACATCCAGTGGATATTTGCAGGTTGTGTGCAAGCATGCATAGACTAATTATCCACATTTATAATCGGCTACGAATGCGGCAACCACATTCATAGACAATGGCAAGACACGTTGTCCTGTCATTTCATATTTTTACATATCGCGTACGGGACAACGTTTCTTACTGGGAATATAGCAAAAACCGTTGGTGTATCTCACTCTAACAATAATCACAATTAAGGCCGCTCTTCGTAGAATGAATACAGCAATAACGATCGGTATAACTAACTCTGTCATTGTTGAACGTTTTCAAGACATGGAAGATGGATACAATATCACACTGGCAGCCATCGTATCTGCTTTTATATAATAAAAATAAAGTACATTTTGTACATACCTCAAGAAGTCTTCGGCTGAGGGGCTGGGGTTGGGTGAGTTGTTAGATTTGTTGCTGGGGGAGGGGGTGGACTCCTTGATGGGGGGGGGGGGGGGGCAAATCACGACCTTATTTCTCAAAATAAGTAATTATTTGGAAGGGAAGGGGTCAAATTACTGTTGTATAAGAAAATCCACCAATGGAGCCCCCCCCCCCCCCCCCCCCCCATCTAGTAATGAATTACTCGGCTTTCAATTTATGTAAACAAAACTGGTCCAACACTCAAGGGTCGCAAAGACACTCACCGAAAACGCTCTAAACAAATGCATTTCTGATTGCTTTATAAGCTTTATGATCTCTTGCCTCACAACTGCACAGTGCCTCGATACCTACAAAATAAAGGTGATTCACTAGGCCTATATTTTCTCCTATATTGAGTTGAGAGTGTTCAGCCAAAGTCTCTTGTATTGGTGCGATCCTCCACAGTTCCATTGTCAATATTCTTGTGTTGGTGCCATGAACGTGGTTGGAACTGGTGCACTGTAGCCCTGATAAACCATGTTTAGTTCTGTCCTTGTATGCATTCTCTTAAAGGTGTGTATTTTCCGCTTCCGTCGCCCAAAGTGTGAGGGTTTACAGCGCCGGCAGACACCGGCAGTGATACAGCGTCCAGGGAAGGCAAGGCAGCGTGGGAAAGGGCACTGGCAGGCTGCAAATAAGGAAAACACCCCAGGTAACAAGTTGAGGTTGTTTAAACGTTTTTTACATCATTTACAGAGTGGAATAACGTTTATTTTGCATGTAGCCTTACTCCATTTCATGGACTGAATTCAACATTGAATTAACGTTGAGCTACGTTGAGTTAGTGCACATGATATTAAAACGAGCATTGACTCAATCAGAGAGAATCACTAAGTACTAATCTATTAATTCATAAGACCCCTTGATACTCAGAATAGCTTTTATCTATCTCTGAATGCTACAGAATTGGTGTGTCCATATGACATATTGCCAAAATATTATTTTCATTCTAGATTGGTCTTATTTGGAATGTAAAAAGAACATTTCTAGCCATTTTTAGCCCATTTGTTGACATTTTGTTGCCATGGCAACCATCAATTCATTCTTTTGGAATAAAACCCAGGTAACATAGGTACATTGGGGCATTATTGGGCCAATATACCACTAAAATTTGGACCAATATTGACATTTTGATATTGGCCCACCGCTGGTTTGACCGCTGGCCCAGTAATGGCCCATGCTTGGAGAAAAGGGAAATTTATTTCATGTTGGCCCAATGGTGGGCCAACATTTCCATGTTTTAACATTATTCCAAGGTTAGAAATTAAACATTGGGGCAATCTTGTAATACATATTATGTTGGCCCAACAAACAATTCTCACGATAGGACCACTGCAACAATCACTAATATTGAACAATACTATTTTTAAATGTAATTATAATTGAATGTGCAAGCATGCTTAAGACATGTCTGTCTACGTGTTTACACATGGGTTTGGAGTGTTGGTCCCCTGACCAACCCATGAGGCCAAGATGCCAAGATGGTCAGAGCATGGTGTTGGTCCTCTGACCAACACCATGAACGTTGGTCCACTGTTTTCAATGGGAGATGCACTGCCAACCATAATAGAACAAGTATCATCAGTTTAGAAAAAGCCATTTCTGTCTTTTTAATCCATCTTAATCTCTATCCCAAAATGGTTAGAAATAATACAAACTGTAATACTATCATTTAGGACTTATCTAACTTCATTACCCACACATGAGGTGTCTTCAAGCTACTTTTGACAAATTCTCAGTTGTATCATGCAGTAAATGGCACTTTTAGATATTGAATTTCATCCACGAACTTCCTCTGACCTTTAGAGATGTAGAACACATGGGGGATCACAAATTTATAACCCAATATGTTGGCAAAGTAGGAGCCAACCTGTGTCAGAAACTCCTCAGGCAACATTGTATCCCTCTGGTGGAGATTGCAGCCAAAATTGGACCAGTGTAGGCCTAGTTAGAATTGATGTTGGGCCAACATCAGAAATAACATAATGGCCCTGAAATATTCCAACACTGGGTTATTATCAGCATTATCAAGCATGGACCAGCTCTAGCCCAGCGGTCAACCCAGCAATAGCCCATTATCAGAATTGCCAAGGTAGCCCATCATTGTAATATGGATGTTGAACCAATGTATGCATTATCTACAATGGGCCATGGTTAGTATAACGATTGCGATGGAGTCGATCATTGCAGACATTGGCCCAATATACCCTTGCTACCTGGGAAGGTATCCCTATCCAATTGCCCCATCCATGAGGATTTCAGAACTGAAAACAGAATGCCAATATTCCTACCAGATCCAAATCTATGTACAAACATATGCATTTATTGGTATAATTTCTAATAATTATGATTTATATGGATTATTGGAAAAAAATTCTATATGTGATCGAATTGCACCTACATGTCCCTATCACCCTATGTTTGAGATGTCATTTCTCACAACTATTTAAAATATTTTGATGCTTGAGGCATCAAATTGTAGCTAAATACACAAACTTAAGTAAAGCCATTTTCCCCTAATGTCATGTTTTCCCACGTTTTGTCACATTTGCCTAGTAAAACTAGTTGCTAGAGATATTTTACCTGAGAGTAGCCATTCACATTGACTATTTGTCTTTGACGTACGTATTCCTCTTACTCTCCATTCATTGGTTGGTGTTATATACATGTACACATATATTCTACATACCTTGAAGTAATGAGGCCCATGACTGTCTGTATCAGTTTAACATTACCAATGTGTACAGCATCCCAAAACTCAATAAGCTCTAGGTCTCATAGTTTTCAAGATGTCTATTCGGCCCAATTATGATGATTAGAAAATGATCATAGATTTTTCAACCTTTAGGTCGTAGATCTTGATCAAGAAATGGGAATTTTATTTAGTTTTGACCATAGTAATCCTTGTGAATCATTTTATCAATGAATGGGCTTCTTTATTTTTTCATTGGGAATGAAAATCACACTCCCATGGCAACATATATATCACCATGGACACCCATTTAGGCTCTAAAACGTTCTTTTTATATTCCAAATAATTATAGAAACTTTTCGTCAAAATGGAATATTTTACGTAATTCTATGATGTTCTACAGAAAAAAGTACCCTAGATAGATTTCCAGTCTAGTTCTTTCATTTTAGTCCGTAGTGGTGCCCCCGGGTGGCTGTAATCGGTACTAATCCCGTAGGGATACCCCTTTCTGCTTGGCTGCTCATATATATATATGTGTGAGTTTCCAAATTCAGTTCTGTTAGCTCCAGTGTTTGTGTTACAAAAGGGCTTGTCTCGGGTCCCAGTGACTTACTCAAGGTTGCTGAAGTTCTTGACGCGACTTATGAAATCAGCTGGACTACCATTAGAAAAGGCTGGCATGCACTCATCATGCCAGGCGGGAGCATTGTACATGTCTAGGTTGGAACTGAGCAATGAAGACATCAGACAGGTGGGGGATTGGGCCAGTATGGCAGCCCTCCTGTAGTTATCAAAACTGTACTCTATGAATGTGGACACCGATTTGATTGTATCCACTGTTAGAAGTAAGTAGTGTTCCTCTTCACCAATTACTGGGGGCAACTTTGGTTCCAGTAGCTTGTGCTATAGACCTACAGCAGGTCAGCTTGTGTATATTTACAGCACTATGTACTGTACAGGGACAGCAAAATCTTCTGTTACTGTACAGCAAAATTGATTGTAAATCATAGTCTGAAGGTCCTGGGTTAGCCTCTCAGTGCTGATCATATTTTTAATCATACATGTGAGGGGAAAACAAATTTTAGGTGGATGTAGGTAAGACAAAAGAAGTGGCTTGAGCAAGGATTGAACTCACAACTTGCGTAGTTGGAGACGGGCCCTGACCCATTGTGCCACAGAGCATATTGGGATATACCTCTGCTCTACTTCTCAACTGATTGATTATGATTTGTAAAGGTCTGGGGTTTGCCGCATGTATATTAGGGACCTTTAGCAAACCCGACGTAGCTCATTTAACCCAGACGTATCCTATGCCTTCAGCACTGCTACGTCTGCATTTTACCTGGTTGCTAAAGGTTCCTAATTACAGCACATATACTGTATAGTAACAGCAAAATCTACTGTTACTGTACAGCAGAATCAATTGTAAAACCAAATCTGAAGGTCTAGGGTTTGCTTTTCGAGGCTGGTGATATTTTTAGTCACCATGAATTACCTTTTAATCACCATAAATTATCTAGAATAACCTAATGGACTACAACATAAAATTATAATAAAAACAGTTCATTGATAGACTTACATATCACTTGAAAATCGTAGTGTAAACCATGACCCTGTCTGAAATTTAAAAAATCTTACAACAGGCCGAAGATTATTATTTTGCCTTGTCTTTCATCTCCCGTAAGGTAATTAATATGTAGACTTAAGAAATCAGCTGAAGTTTGTTATTCATTCCATTCCAGGGGGCGCCATTGTTAGCTAATAAATAGGATGCTTATGTTTCGACATGCCCAAGTCCAATTACTGCCTTGCCTTAATTGTTTCTCATCTTCCGTAAGTTAATATGTAGGCATAGTGGCTGCCTTTCATTAAATCAGCATTATGAAACTACAACACTTGAGGGTCAAATCCAGGAAGGGTAGGGGAAGTGTGGGGAGGGGCAGTTATCGTATATCTGCCATATATAGGACCAGCAATATGATCCCAGTCAATACGGACTCCCCACCAGTTCACAAATTTCATAACCCAAATAGAATCACCCAGTTCCTGGCATTTTTTACGTGTCAACAACCACAGTTCTTGTATCTACATAATTAAAGCTGCGTCCACTGTGAACTGTTGTCTGTGATCTGACTAGTCAATGCAAGAACAGTTACCCCAGGTAACATAAGTACATTGGGCCATCATTGGGCCAACATACCACTTAAAAATGGGCCAATATTGGCATTCTGATATTGGCCCACCGCTGGTTTGACCGCTGGCCCAGTAATGGCCCATGCTCGGAAAAAGGGATATTGATTTCATGTTGGCCCAATGGTGGGGCTATCCTTGCTACCTGGGTACGGTACTTAACCGTTTAAGAACGCATGATGCTAAAAGATGAGATTTGTCTTCACGATACACCAATGCAGCCCCTGGTGAGTAACTCGGCGGTGCTGCATTGGTGCATCATGAATACCCTTCAGGAGTGTCTCAACTTGTAGGGTCAGCATGATGCTTGAAAACAGCACTCATGCGTTACTCACCAGGGCTGCATTCATGCATCATGGTGGCCAAGGGCATGATGCATTAAGGCATGATGCCATCCTTAAAGGGTTAATCCAATTACAGCAGTATATGAGTTGGGATAGCGCTAGATTAGTATTTGTCAGGTATGCACAAAGTAATAAACTGAATGTGGTGCCTGGACATTTACATACGTGTATGTATCTTTAAACTAAATACCTTGTATATTCTTAAACATGATATATATATATATGTGGATCAACAAGGTAAAAGGGACCTCCGTGCGGGATTTTTAATACCAACTTTGGCCACCAGGGGGCCCCATATAGCCAAAAAGGAGCAAAATATAGTAAAAACTTATCTATACTACTTTTTTATGTAGAATATGATGGGCCATGTTAGAAGAATTCATCTTTGGTGAAAACATTCTATATTTGGAATGGAAAAGAACGTTTTTGGGCCTAATTTGGTGTTTTTGCACATGTTGGTTGCCATGGAAACATGATTTTCATTCTAAATTGAAAGATAAATAAAAATTATTGATAGAAGGCCCCACAAAGATTTCTCTGCTGAAAACAGAATGTAAATACCATTTTTAGATCAAAAGCTGTGACGAAATGTTTGAAAAAGTTTGGATATTTGGTAATTAGCATAATTATGCTAATTAGATAGGAATATCTCTAAAACAAAGTAAGATAGAGCTTATCAGCATTTAAGATTGAACATTGACCACACATATTCAGAGACCCAGCATTCAAAAACTAGAAGGGGTACCTGATAATAAAAGATATCACTGGAAAGCTGATGACATCAATTTTATTATTGAGTTTTTACCTTGGAGGACCCTTTTCCCTCGACTGTCCACATATATATATATATATATATATATATATATATATATATATATATATATATATATATATATATAATCTTGAAACCTAGCTAAAAGGTACCTATCATAGCCTAAGACTAGGCAAGTTCTGTAGTTTAAGAAGATCCAAGGTATGTTAATGTCCAGGAATCCAGCAAAAAATAAGGCAAAATTAATTTTGTAAGGTCGTAAGGGTCAAATAAGAAGAAAAAAAGGTGGTGCCACCTCTTGTTAATCATGTATACTAAATGTCTTCAATCTGCTGTAGATAATCTTAAAACAATCTTAAAATAATCTTAAATAAATCGAATTTAAGATTGGAAAGATATTCTTGTCCACATTCCCACTGGAGTGTGTCCCAACAAGCTTTATTCATAAGCATCCACTGACCGCCAGATCACACTCCCCCTAGCAGTCGGTAAAAGAATGAGGGAGGCCATTAAGCAATTTGTCCCACTGGTCTAGAACTGTCCCTTAGGATTATTTGGTAAGACATACTTAAGTATGCCTGACCTTTAAGAAATGCTTCCATTATGACCTTGGGAAAACTCCTTTCTCCACACTGTTTTGAGTCTGTAAGGTGTTCAATGAGATGGTACATGAATGGTATATTACATAATAACATTGCATTATACAACATGTTGGTTTTTGTCATCTCGACGCAGTACCATACATAGCAGTTACAGCAGATTCTAGTTTATTTAATACAGCCTCAATGATATAACTTCCATGAATGATTAGGTGTTATTCTAGGAAATACTTTGTATTCGATTAGAATAGTGGGTTACATGGGTACACAGTATTTCATATAAAGATTTGTTGGTAAATACTCCTCTCCATTATCTTACTGGGGGTGGGCAATAGTGAGATAGGTCGCCAATTTCCAATAAGCTTCAAGTTTCCTAATTTAGGCAACGGGACCACCCTAGCTCTGGCCCATTTCTTAGGAAATTTAATGTTATGTAGGCAATCGTTTATGAGTTCGGTGCCATTAGTAATAATGCATCCTTTAATACAGTGGCACTCATAAACTCTATACCACTTGACTTGTGAGGATCAATAATATATATTTTAGTAATTTTACAATTTCTGAGTAGGATACCCTTGTGTTATCAGTAACAACATATTTGTCTCTGTCTCGCGTGGTTATTAACATTTGCAGCAGTACCTAGGCCATTAAAAAATTCTCCTCCTAGATATTTGAAAAGAATTTATTTATGTAGTCGGAGACTTTTTTACCCCGGATTTCCCGGCTTGATTTATGGTCTTCCAGTATGATTTCGGGCTTTTAAGCTCCGGGTTTACCTAGAAGGTGATTCAGTTACCTCCAGAATTTAGTGGGATTATGGGCTAAATTTTCCAGCTTCGTTTTATAATAGTTTTCTTCGGAGACTCTATTCTTAGCATTTATGTCTCTTCCCAGCCAACACACCCTAGTGGGCCCTAGATGGGTCACAGATGGGCTGCCTTATGGGGCCCATATGGGCTGCCCATCTGGGGCCCGCTTCGTTTTGACCGGGGCTATCAGGTGGGGCCCAGAAGGGCTTGCCCAGGTTTGAAGTGGGCTGGCCCTGTTCAGATCTAAGTGGGACCCAGGTGGGCTCCTTTGTGTGGGGAACACATAATTGGGGGTGGGGATGGGGGCTGGGGGCTGGGGGCACAGACACAACATTTTCTTTACCTATAAGCTTAGTTGTTATGTAGTTGATGGCCATACATGTTAAGAGTAGTTACCAACAAGTATTCAAGTGGGTCAATTAATTTATTTGCATTTAGTGTCATCTCTTCCCTTCATTTAGGGAGGAGAAGCAAAATACATCCTTTGATTAAGTACAACTCTGATCACATTGGTTGACACAGTCAGAGTTCCTGTGAGTCTGATAGTGATACCTGAGGGAGCCCTGGGATTATGTACTATGATCATATCCTGGGGAAAGGTGTCAGTATCAGAATGCTCCTCGTTTCTCTATTTGTATGCAAACTTGTGTAGACAATTTCGTATAATATGAACGTAATGTGAAAACTGTATCATTTCAATGGTTTTAAAGGAATTGTGAATTTATGGCTCATTGTAATGAAGACGAGAAAATGTCTATAGGATTTCAAATCCCATGTACTCTCAATGATGACATCTAGTGGTAAGCTCAGGTACAATACTTGCCCACTTAGCCCAGGCCTAGCCCAGGTGAACCCCACTCTTTTGGGGAAATTTAATCATGAAAGTTATGTTGGTAGAATTAGCCCAGAAATTGAAGTTGATGGGTTGGCCCACATGGGGCCCACCTGGCAGCCCACACCAAGCCCATGGAAAACCCATGCAGACCTCAGCCCACTTAGCCCAGCTCTAGCCCAGGTGAAACCCAGGTAGACAACATAGCATGAGAAAAATAATTTAAACTTGCATTTTCTAGAAAAAAGGTACAAGTGAGGATAAATTAAAATATCTGCAATGCAAGATATCCATTAAAAACTAAGTTCAGTACATGGGCTCAGCCCACCTGGGCCCTATCTGGCTGCCCATGCTGAGCCCATGGGAAACCCAGGGATACCTTTGCCAAGTTTGCCCATTTCCAACCCAGATGAAACCCACTTTTACAAAAATGCATATAATGTCAATTTAAAATGTAAATTAATTGAATATTTTCAGAAAAGAGTATGAATTGAAGGATTTGCAGTGCAAACATAACATGTTGATATTCTGGGCTGAGCCCAGATGGGCCCCATCTGGAAGCCCAGACAATTACCAGTTAATACCCAGATATGGGCTAGCCCATGGTGCCCAGGGACACGCCCATATGGGGCCCATTTGGGTGTGTTGGCTGGGTTCTTACCTGTTGGGCTTTCTCCAATAGTATAGGATTCTTTCTACCTTGGGAGCAGTATTCCAACATGTACTCATTACGCTTGTGGATTGATTCTAAGATGTCTTTGGTTATCCACGGTTTCTTCATAATCTTTGATTTGCATGTTTTTGATAGGACAATAGATATCGAGATAGTCTGCAATATTACTTATCATGATGTCTCATTTGGGGACTATACAATTACTTTCATACCATTCTGTCCAATCAACGTTGAGCAGGTGTTCACAGAAGTCAGGGTAATCATAATTTCTATATGACCTATATACCCCTGGTTTACACAATTTCATATACTTCCTTGGGCTTCTTCTTTATAGCATATACAGGAAGATGGTCACTAACCAACTGAGGGAGGATTCCATGGTGTAATACTATGTCGCAGTCTGTGTCAATTAGATCTATGCAACTGCCACCAGGACCTTTTGGGTTTGGGCGTGTGATGTAAAATATGACATCTGTGAGATTTAGCTCCCCGATTGCCTTTTTGTAATACTAAGTTTTACAATCAAATAGATTGACATTTATGTCACCGATTAACCGACGTTCTCGGTTTTCTAGGAGAGGTGATTAACATTACCGTTAGAAATTACCGTTGTTTATACGGAGATTCACCATTAAATTTAACGGTGCATCACCGTTTCCCGATATTACGGTGAGGCAACATCAACCCGATTGCTTTTAAAGTGAACCTCCGTAAACCATTACGGTAAAGCACCATCATTTCTTTTACAGGGAAATTCCATAGTATAGGAAGTTCAATCTTTTCCAACTAGGTGGCAGCCTAGTTCCAGAGGAGATTTCTCTGGAGCTTCAACTATGAAAAGTGGACTAAATCTGTTAGAAATCAAATAGTTCTGCATTACTTTTTTTCAATACAGCATTAACTTTTTAGTCTAAACCTAAGCTTGATTGAATATTCATAATTAATAGATAATTAACCTTTGTTGGAGACCAGCAAGTAGTTTGGATACCATAGACACCTATTGTGTGGCAATGAGAAATATATATGCATATCACTGAAATTGTTGTTTTATAGCAATCCGAGCACACTTCTGTTTATAGATTGTAATGGTAATGTGATATGAGACATTTATCTATGTCTCTTAGTGGTTAATTCATGATAATCATGAATTCCAGTCACAAAGATGTCTTTATGAATTGGACATGCAACCAAGTCAGACATGGAGAATAATTGTAGTGAATTGAGAACATATTTATGACTGCAGAATAATCTGTCTGTGCAAATCACTATATTAAAGAAACAATCCCTAAAGGTTTGAGCTGCTACAATAGCTAATCAATTCTTCTTAATCATTGTTTAAAAATAACGGTGAAAGACTGTATACAGAAGTCAGAACGGGCACCGCTATCTTGGATTATGGAGTCACAACACAAATGCATGCTATGTGATAACAATAATATGAATCAACCTTTGATGGGTGCTGAGGTTGATCATATCATACCTACCCCCCTTAAAATGGTAGTATTGTTCATTGTGTTGTGGTCATTGGGGCCAGCTGGTGGTAAGAAATCCCTCTATATATATATAGATCCTACCACAGCTTCCACTGTCTAATCACCAATACACCATTTACTACAACCAAAATCCGTCCTCCACCTTCCTCAAACAAAAATGCCCCACACCCAGTCCATTCACGTCTCTGCCCCGTCACCGCCATCTCTTTCCCCACCCACCCACACCTTAAGGTGGCTGACGGCCATTGTAGTTCTACAACATGCAGAGGGACATTTTTATCGCATCAGCACATGCTATGGCGGAATTAGTAAAATTATGTGCAGGTTATCATGGGATTCCAACCCCCCACCTTATAGTATTACAAGACGAATGCTCTCACCATTATACCATGGATTATGTTACATCTGGGTAAAGAGGAACGTATATTTATTCCACAAAGGCATATTGTAATCATATTATCATCTTTTATATTTCAAAGACCTAAAACCTTAAAAATATGCCTGGGACCATATGTTCAAAACACATCTTCTGGATAGATACTATTACAGGGGATATTCTGGTAGAGTTATGAAGAAATGTAGTTACTATTTATAGCAATTTCGTCAATATATATGTGAGAATACGATGTAATCCTACCACAGATCAGTCAAACTTAGAGGTTGAATATCTCAGAAACAAGCTAGGGATCCCCGTATTATTTGTGGATTTTCGGAAACTATCCCAGGAAACTGGGGTGAGGCTAGGGCATGCTAGTGGCAGCTTGGGCGAACTGCTTTTGTGCCTAGCTCAATGGGTGAGGTTGTGTGAGGCTTGGGTGAGCTGCCCTAACCCTTCCACATGCCCACCCAATCCCACCCAGTGGTGAGCTGGTGGTGGGGGAGCTTGGGTGAGGGGTGGGTCAGAGCTTACATAAGGGGTGGGTTTGTGTGAGCTTTGGATAGCTTGTCCAAAACTTTAAACATTCCAATGTGCAATATAGGTTCCTTATATATCAGAACCTCACACCCACAGGGTAGTATAGTGGTCTGCACTGTCACCTTGTACACGAAAGGTCCAGGGTTCAAGTCATGTCAACCTTCCCGCCACTTTATCTTGAAGTGTTTATTTTTACAAACCTAACATTGTAATTGTCCACACAATACATCTCACAGGTCAATTGAACTTAAAACAAGGGAGAACTGGGGGAACTCGTATTTATATAAGGCGCTGTCCCAACTCGTCCACAGCACCATACTGTCCCACCCAGCAAGGCTGCATTTGGGCAACATGGCACAGAGCTGGATAGGGCTAGCACAAGGTGCAGGCTTGTGTGAAGGAAATGCTAGCAGCAAAATGTTCCAATGTTCCAATGCACACATACACATAGGTTTCTTATATATCAGAACCTCATACCCACACAGTAGTATAGTGGTCAGCACTCTCACTTTGTACACGAAAGGTCCAGGGTTCAAAGTTCGATACGAATGTAAGGCCACTCAAAATTTGTTTCTCATCACCAAGCAGTGAAAAATATGATGAGGGCGTTTTTTATTTTGACTTTTCTTTTTTTACTTGAAGCTGAAATACATAGGGAAATTTGGATTTTCGCGGGGAAATTTGAATTTTTCACGGTGAATTTTCACATTTTAGTGATTAAGAGTTTATAGATCATCAAAGGTTGTTAGAATGCAAACTATTACCAGAGGACTGCATTGCAGCCAGCATAAGCTTTAATTTGATACCAAATTTGAAAATATTTTTCCAATTTTAACATCTTTTTCATCAAAAATGTAAAAAAAGAAAAAGAAGTTTTCCTCAGATCATGATTTTTATGATGCGCGAGGTGATGAGAAACAACTTTTTTTTTTGAGTGGCCTAAGTGAGGCTCGATATCTTGTCTGTGGCCTAATGCTCAGACATGTGACATTAGACATCAGACATTATGCCTCAAACAATACCTGTTGGAGGCCTGATGTTCTCATTTTAGTGTCCTAATACCACTTGTGGCAAATGATGTGTTATAGTAAGCTACAAACTGTACTCACTTAAGGTCCACTGTTCTGTTTGTGGCATAAAGTCTCAACACATGGCATGAGGCCTCAAATGATTATCTGTTTGAGGCCTACTGTAGTTTGTGCTTTAGTGTCACCCTGCCCAAGTCAGGGGCAGTATTAGGGTTTTAGTACAGATCTCCAATCTCCAGTGGACAGGTAGCTTGCTCCAGGCACTCCCTATATCTCTGCGCCAACCTGCCTCATCACTCAGTGTCACTATGTTTTGTGCAAGTGGATGCATGGGCAGTGTGTGACGCAGACAGGAAGGCAGAAAGGTAGTACACGTGCTGCTGTCTACCCTTCTTCAGCAGAAGGCTTTGGTTAATTCGTAGGGTCAGGCAGAGAGAAGGCACGATCGGTGCTAGGGAGATTGACAGCTCTCATCAATATGGCACTTGCGGAGTGGTCAGAAGGGTTGGATTTGAGGAGGGGGGGAGGGTGCACAGAGCACAAGTTCACCAACCCCCATATTCTAAATAATGACCACTCTCTAGAGCACTAGGCTACTAGACATTTTTAAAGTTACAAAACTCCCAGTGGCAACATAATAAAGATCATTTACCTCATACACACATTATTTTGAATTGAAAACTTGAATTGAATTTCATTTTTCTTGACAAAAGAAATATTGATCAGAATCTTGAAATAGCTATGATAAGTTCAGGCTAACGATATTTTTCTGACCATGGTCGGGTAACCTTAAAAATATCAAATATATCCTGCCAATTCTATCACTGAATAGGGGGAAATTGAATCATGATAAAGGATAATTTGCTTACCGTGTATAGTACGTAAGGCGTCCCGGATATGTGACGGGTTTAGTCTGTCTGCCAGAGCTGCGAAGGGGGAAGACAACAGCAATACAAGCAGCAGCACCGCCACTGATCGTAACAGTCTTCGCCATTGTAAAGCCAGCATGACTGAGATAAAATGTCGTCTGCTCCGTAACACCTGGTGTCGACTGGAGGAGCACTCCTAATGGAGCAGGGGCAGCCACATGCGCGGGACACAAAGAAGACTAAGGCGCCTGTGTATATCTATATGACGCAGAGGGTGAGGAAAAGGTCAGGAACAAAGTGGTTTCAACTTGGACCTCTTATTGCTAGTTTGGTGGCGTGGGTGCTTGCCCTACGTATCTGCTTATTAATGGCCCTTACTCCCCATCCGCTGCCAGGCAATGCCGTCAGAAGTAGCATGCAGTTAGCGTATCCGTATCACTTGCTGCTGCCATCGGTCCTCTTCTATTCTGCTGGATCAAAAGCCACGAACTGTAACACATTAGCTGCTCTGTGCGATCTGCTCCCACCACAGGCAAGCCTCTATTTATGTCCACAGCCACTCCTGGTCACGCCTCGGATCGGTAATTCATCCTCCCACGCCCCGTGTGACGTTGTACCGGGCGTTGTACGCTGGTGAAGGACCACCCCATTGAGCAGCTATATCTTGAGTTTGTAAAAGAATTATCCTTAATGCCTAACACAACGATTGAGGGCTATTTGAGGTTGGTCCCAGGTTAGTATGTTGTAAACAAGCTAGTGCTATTAATAACAACAATCAGGTAATCTAGCTGGTATACATACCTACTCAAAACGGTGCTCTGGCATACAAAAATAACTTACGTTAAAAGGATAGCTTCCGTTTGTTATAGACCTGGGGTAATTAGGGCCACTTAAATCTATCTTAAATCCCTATGCACCATGTGGCCCCTAAGGACCTATCATGTCCCACGTCGAGATATTTTTAGCCGAAGTCATGTCGCCTTTTTTCCTTGTGTCACTGAGGTCCATATCGCATGCCATATTCAAGAAATGCACTGCATGAACATTGACATTTAAGTAAACCTCTTATTTCTTAAAGTCACTATTGAAGCAGCTTTAAGTTTGCTAAATTCCATGTAAATGTCCCTGTGAAGTCATAATGGCATTTAGGCGGAATTAAGTGGCATTTAGTAGAATTAAATACTTAAAGTGTGACTTTAAGCAATCAGATTTTTGCAGTGATGCCCATGTCGTCAAGACAAAGTTAGGCCTTAGGGGTCTAGAGCGATGTGCAGGTATACATGCAGTACTGTCTATGCTTTCACGCCAGACCTGGCCTACACTGAAAACCCTAGCTGGGTCGTAAGCGTTCACTCTTGACCAATTTGGGTGTTCATTGGGTGTTCACTGGGTATTCATGGCCTGCAACTAAGGGGTTCACTGTGACTACACTGAAAACCCAGTCCTGGATAGAGGTGTTCATGTGGATGACTTTGGATGTTCATGCCCAGTTCACCACCTGAGGTGATCATCATGATGACCTAAGATGATCACTTTGAGGACATGATTATGCCACTAGAGGACCCTACTATACAAGAACGTAATATGCAGTCCTATTGCAGGTGATCTACTGATTAATACATTAACTAATCTTGATCAAATGGAGGATACAAAGAGTATTAATGACCAAAGGAAGAGGTATGTGTAAACATACCCAGTCGACATTGCTTAATGGTGCCCAAATGTGTTTTTACCTGGACAAGCTGATTTATCCACCCTGGGTTTTGGTCCTTTTTGTCCAGGGCTACCAGTGGGAACCCAAATGGGTCAGCCCAGATTCAAAGTGCCCAGCCCTAGACCAGATTTAGTACACGCTATAACAATGTACAATAAATGTTAATTTCGGGAGGGAAATCAGATGTCAGTATGTTTCAAAATAATTATTTACGATGTATTTATGAAAAAAAAAGTTTTCGTGGGCTGACACATCTGGGCTCCCACTGGTAGCCCTGGACAAAAAGGAACATAACCCAGATATGGGCAAGCCCATCCGGCCCAAGTAAAACACATATACCAGGCACCAATGCTGACTGGGTAGACACCTCATTTGCCTGGAACCATAGGCACAGGTGTGAGGAGTGGATGTTATCTGTTATACACACAATATAACATGTTTGGATCTATAATAAGGACTATAACATGCTCTCACATGCATCTTGATGACGGCAGGAGGGGGGAATTATGTCAAAATGATACATCGTTATAGAGAAAAGGGCACAAAGAATTGTCTAGGTGATCACATATGATGACCCTGGGTGATCACCATGATCACCCAGAGTCATCAGCATGAACACCTTCATCCAGGCCTGGGTGATCACCATGACCACCCTGGGTGATCACATATGACCACCTAGTGAGTACCAGAGTACTCTCTCAGGTCACCATCAGGTGGTGCCATGAACAGCCAAGGGTGTATACATAGGTGTGAACACTTTAGACCCCATTGAGTTATCAGTGTAGGGGAGAGAGGGGCACGTTGACCACCTGGGCACATTGAACCACTCGCTCTCTTTGCTATTCCTTTGGGAATTTTCCAGCAGTTTTCTTACCACATCACCCCTTTTTATAGACAGTTCAGAGCAGCAGCATCGTGTTTGGTTTGGAATGCCAGGGCGAAAACTAGACAACATTAAAGGATTTATGCCCTTGAAAGTAGATGTTTGCAATCGTTCAACTTTTATTCTCACGTCATAGTAAAACATAGCTGGCCTAAGATCTTTATACAGGTCAAAGTATACATCTCAATGCTTGAGTAGAACCTGATTTTACTCCTGAGTGTGTTATGTAATCTGAATTACATCAACCTTATCTACAATCTTCGGCATGGGGTACATTGAACCACAAAAATTGGGGCACCTTGAACCATGCTCAAGGTGCCCCAATTTCTGCCTTGAAGGACTAGTTCCATTATTTAACACAATGCACCTGATCATTGCAGTGCATAGAGGGACAAGGTATCACTGCTCCTCACCAGAGGGCAGCCTAACCTTGTCAGCTTGTAGGTGAGAGATGAGAAGATATTACTCAGTTCAACCTCTGGGTCTACCGAACAAGTGGGCCCTCATATTTATAAACCCATAGTTTATCAGAATTAGGGCTCACAGAGAAACACATTCAAAAAAGTTACAATTTGATTCTACAGTTATGATAAAATACATAATTTGCTGATTGTGGTAATAGATTCTTTTGTAGCATATTCATAGTGTCTTTATTCCTAGATGTATCATTTTTCAGAAGCAGGACAGCCTGTTACATCATAAAAGAATATAATCAAAGATCTATATAGACCTTGCAAATAACAGAAATCCTCTTAAGATGGTTTATATTGACCTAAAGGGAAACCTGTACTGCACCAACCCAGCCACTACTCTTGAAACTGTAATTGACTGACTTGTGTGCATTAGATAAGTGTTTTTTTACATTCAGTCTTATGCAAAAGTATCAACAGCAAATAATTCCACCTAAACTTTCAATAATTTATCCATATTACTGATTGTTTGAACTATTTAATATGAGTGGTTCAATGTGCTTCAGTGGGTGGGTCAACCTGCCCAGGGCATGGGGCACATTGAACCACCCAAAGATTTGATTTTCAAAAAATCAAAAGAAATACAAAAAATGACCATACTTGCTCTGCCATAGGTCGGCATATAACACAATGATATAAGGTAACTGCTAGATGCAACATCAAAGTTCACATGACCTTGATATGGTCAGGAAAAAAATAAATGTGCAGAAGTGGTTCAACATGCCCCTCTCTCCCCTATATCAAGGTTGCCCCAGTGAGCAAAGAACGTTTTAAACGTTTTAAAACGTTTATAAATAGTTTTATAGAAAACGTTTGCACCTCAAAAGTTAATAAATAGCTTCTGGTATTCAATGCATCAGCTTCACACCCCACTGGTCTACTATACTATAAGACATCCTGTAGTTGATAATTACAGAATTATTGAAGAGATAAAGTAAAGAGGTACAACCAGGCGTTAAATTAGAACCAGATAGGTGAAAGGTCTTTAGTATGCTGGCGGTTTTAATGAACCACTGACTAAGTACAAAGACTTGGAATGTAGGCTATAGATAATTTCTCAAATCGTCATTGACAAGGATTGAGGTTAAGGTTTGTTTCCAGCTCAAATCGTTCCAAAATAAACGTTTTTCGCCGCACACATAGGAGATCAGAATGTCATCATTATTCCTGGTTCAGCCTATGATGCTTTTAATAAGACATAATTATTGTTAAAGTTGAGTTGGTGTTTATACACTTTTCAGATTTAGCATAAAGGAACCAATGGAGCTTAGGCTCAACTTGAATATGCAAAACATTATTACATTATGTTTAAAGGCACACAAAGTAAAACGGTGCGTAAACTTTTAGTTAAATTGGCTATTACTAGAGGGAGTTTGACAATTGCATGCAGTCTTTGCGAAAACGTTTTCATCCCACAGGACATTTGGTCCTGCAAGTCTTAAATGTTGGGAGGGGGAGGGGCATCATGGCGGCAAGGGGAGGGGTAGGAGCGGCACAGGTGAGTGGATATCAAAGCAGGAACTCCTCTAGCTCTTTAACCGACCCTCGTGCCTCTTAACCTCGCCCAGGTGTGTGGATATCAAAGCAAGAAGTCCTCTGGTTCTTTACCCGGCCCTCGTGCCTCCTTACCCCACCCAGGTGTGTGGATATCAAAGCAAGAAGTCCTCTGGTTCTTTACCCGGCCCTCGTGCCTCTTAAGGGCCTGTTACACTGGCGGCATCTGCCGCACTGCATCTGCCGCAGAACGTTCTGTGCGGCAGATGCAGCTAGTGTAACAGGGTAAAATCTTGCTGCAACTTGCCGCAACTACTTGCTGCAGCAAAAGCTACCAGTGTTAGCTTTCCTGCGGCAAGCTGTTGCGGCAGATGCCGCACAGCAAGTGCCGCTAGTGTAACAGGCCCTTTAACCTCGCCCAGGTGTGTGGATATCAAAGCAAGAAGTCCTCAAGTTCTTAACCCGGCCCTCGTGCCTCTTTACCCCGCCCAGGTGTGTGGATATCAAAGCAAGAAGTCCTCTGTTTCTTTACCCGGCCCTCGTGCCTCTTTACCCCGCCCAGGTGTGTGGATATCAAAGCAAGAAGTCCTCTGGTTCTTTACCCGGCCCTCGTGCCTCTTTACCCCGCCCAGGTGAGTGGATATCAAAGCAAGAAGTCCTCTGGCTCTGTATCCACATCTAGATGAGGGAAAATCAAAGACAGAATTCATTGCCCGGTCAAGAATAATTCGTTATAAACGAATTCAAATCAGATAGAATTCGTTGTAACAGGATTTCTTTTACTAAAGAATTGTGGCAGAGCAATTTGTTATAACCGAAAATCCTTTATCACCGAATTCATAATAGCGGAATTTTACTGTATATTTGTAATCATTTATGGCCAAATCAGGATACATAGTTTTACACAATATATATTGTCAAACCTATTTTGGCATTAGACACCCAACAGTTTCTTTTGGACATTCGGTCCTGTTATACTTGTCAATCTACTGGACTGGTGGCATTCTAGGAGGACATTGCCACTGTCCTACATATTTTGGCAAAGACTGTGCCTACTTAAAGCATTAGGATAGGAGCTGGATCTTGCGTTGCCTTTCGAATGATTCAATATAACATTAATATTTACTATGCAGGTCTATAATACTAATGTTTTTGACACCTACCCTGAGACTCCTAATGCATGGTTTTGCATCCTATCCATTTTATTAAGGAGCTCACTAGAGAAGGCACTGCCCATGCACTGTTATCTCTGCCCTTTGGTATTAGGACAGAGATGTGTATAGATATGTATTGATGAGAAAAGATGAGTCCAAAATGATGTGGTTGATGTTTATTGTAGTATCAGGAGAACCCCACTGGCTTCCAGCTCCCACTAGGCTCACTCAGGGTTTTATACATGCATTACAAAAGAGCAGTCTAGACTGTATTATAATTATGGCAGTGGACCTTATACCTATATATGAGGCACCACTGCAGCTTGGTGGGAACATTCCTGAGGAGGCATTGCCTTCACCCAGGAGGTAGTAATTATAAAACAGTTACAAATACAGACACATATATAGAAACCCATATAATCTAGGAATACTGGCATCTAGACATATCCATATTTGTGGTTATAACACTACAACAGACAATACTCAACAAATGGAAGAATCATTACTTCGCAAAAATGGAGGCTAATTTTCTTATTAAAATTTTTACGTAATTTACTAAGCTTATATACTCAATCAAATCATCCCTTTCATGGTTGCGATATGACCTTCCAACAAAAGATAAAGGTGATTTATCCTCCTTTCCCTTCTTCCTAATGGCGTGAATTGCATAGTGGTCTGCAATTAGGCAAACAAGGATCCTACTCTTGGTCACTTAAGTCACAGTCAGTTAGTTTATCATCAATACAAGTTCCAATCATTAACATTTTCATTTGGTCTAGTGATGTCGCTTGACCATGGTCTCTCTACATAAATCAAATAGGAGTTTTGTCAGAGTGCTATTTCACGTGCATTAGCATTAAATTCCCCCATTACCCATGATTCATATGTCTTTCTATCTACTTTCCCAATTATTTCAGTAAGAGTATCAAAGAAATCAGCCTTGCGGTAAGGAGGTCGATAAACATTCAATATGATGAACCTTTTATACATTGGTTTATCAAAGACTACTGTTTGTAAACTTCAATGTCATCTGTCATTACAAAAATGTACTTGTAGATCATACCTTATTTGACAATAAGGCGCAAAGTAGATACATATGTTAGGAGGCAACCTCCACTCTTAATGCGCTTATCACTTTAAGGGCCGCTGCTGCCTCTGGGCAGCATCTGAAATACCCTTGAAAAACCGCTGCTGCCATAGGGCAGCAACCGTGCTCCCCTATGGTAGCAACACCACTAAATTGCAGCACCTGCTATGCAACAAAGAATGAGAATTTTTTAATCAATCCAAAAATATTTAACATGAGTACTACATCATCTTGTCAGAAAGGTGCAATTTATGTCTCCAATACAACTTACTTTACTACTTAGCCACTATCCCAAGGAGCACATACTTGCAAAGTTACACATTCCCATGGCATAGGGCCGGTGGTTAAAGGGGCCGATCTCTGAGACTGGAGGAGAGTGTATCATGTAGTTCCTAACTGTGCCACTGGCAGTCTCTCACATCGGTTTGCACATTTGTAGCTTACAAACCCTACTGACTGCACCCAGCACAGGGCACTGCATTTGTTTGATCCCCAATCAGCCATAAATAGCACAACTGGACAACTCTAAATTCCTTGAACCAGTTGATCCGGCCTGGTCAGGTGAAATTGGTAGGGGGACCATGAGTCAGGCTTGGCTTGGTATGAACCATTCTATAAAACCAGGATAAAGCTATCATAACCTCCTTAAACTAATCATTGAACTAGGCTTCTAGGGATACACAATGCAGAAAGGAATCCTTGTATATTTAAGTGTTAATTTTTAACCGAATCCATCGGATGTGGTCTATTCAAGGGCTAGTATACCATTTTCTGTGGACACACAAGTGGTAGTCCATGATGCCTGGATCTCAGGGATTGTGCTTGGGCGATTCTAAATTTAACTGAGGTGTTATATAAACTCAACAACCCTGGCAGAGGATTTTATGATTTAGTTTGAGAATTCTTACCCTTTAAGGTCAAAATTACATTTTTCAAGGCCGGCAGTTAAAGGGTTATTATCCCAATGATAAATTGTATTATCTTCTGATTCCTTAGTCCATGACTCACATAATTATACACAGGACATCACAGTCCAAACTAAGTTTCATATCCCATAGCTTTTTCCCATTTAAGTTCTATGCGTTTAAGCTAATAAGTGTAATACCTTTTAGACCATCAAGGTATTGAACGTGTGATTTACATCACAAATGACACAGGGTCAGGGTGATTAAGTGATTGAAGTTGATTGATTGAAGAGGGAATTCATTTCAGGAACAACCCAGCTAGCACCTTGTGTAAAAAGCATGCCTTTTACCGGTCATATATTCAAGTTGATACGTAAAAATGACCCCAAGTGGTTAAATCTTGGTCAGAATATTACATCTCTTTTTGGAGAAATTATGCACATAATACATTGATGTCAAATTCATGCCTTAAGGTGCATGCTAAAGTGATGTGATAGATTTAACATCAACATTACGTATACTTTACATATGTAGTGCATCTTTATCTGTTCAGATTATGGCATCTATAAGTATCTGTACTTTAGCTCTCTAGTATGTATCAACGTGAATATGACCAGTAAAGGACATACTTTTTACAGGTGCTAGCTTGGTTATTTCCAAGCTTGAGAACTATTTATTGTTTCATATTCTACACCACTTTAAACTTTTCTTCTATTATTGTATAATGTCTGATTTATCTGGCTTTGTTGGAAAACTTTATATATTGTATAGTAGTGCCATCTAGTCATCAGAACTACTAGACCAGTCTGCCCTGTCCAAACCCAACCTCAGCACACAGTCCAAAATGGGGAGCCTGATCGGGGCCACACTTCAGCCCAGCCGTCTGCCCAACATGAAACCAAAACTGGCAACCCACTTTCAAACTGATCTGAGCCTAAATCGGACAACCCGCTTTCAAACTGATCTGAGCCCAAATTGGGTAGCCTGATCAGGGCCACACTTCATCCCAGCCATCTGCCCAACATGAAAGCAAAATGGGCAGCCCACTTTGAAACTGATCTGAGCATGATTCGGGCAGCCCACGTTGAAACCGATCTGAGCCCAAATCCGGGCTCAGTTTTGCACAACTTCAAACAGCCAATCCAAGCTAAAACCAGATTGGCCACGTGCGAGCTTGCTACTAGGGTGTGTAGGGCTCAGTCTCACGACTTTGTAACAATTGGATAGTCTTTGACCGGGTGACGTCTTTGACCGGGTAGCTAGAAAACCCAAATTTCATTTTTTTGTGTTTCTCCATATCTCTACTATATGAAAAAATTTATGTGGATGCTTATTGGATAATACTTTGCACAGTGCAGCTCTTAAAACTCCATGTTATATAGAAAGTGATGTCTCTGACCGGGCAGAGGAAAAACTTGATAATGCTATATGATGCAAGTAATAGGGTCTACATTTAAACATAACCAACTTTGAAATAGATTTGCTTTTATATGGTCGGGAAATATGCTTTGACTTTTTCCAACCTTTTCTTACTGTATAGGCCTAATTTATGCTATAATGACGTTTCCCGGTCAAAGACGTCACCCGGTCAGAGACGTCACCCGGTCAAAGACGTCATCCGGTCAAAGACGATCCAATTGTTACAAAGTCGTGAGACTGAGCCGTATGTGGTATGTGGTCAACTTGGGGGGGGGGGGGGGTGGACTGGAGCATTGTCTGCACACTGAGGTGTGAAAGCTACAACCTCAGACATCCTGCTTGCTTCGGATGGGGGGGGGGGAGGGAAGGGGGGATATGTTTGATCTCCCTATTCAGGTTTCCCATAATGCCATAATCCCAATCACTCCCCGTGTCACACTAAGGATATGCCTGTCACGTAGCCAACAACCTTTAAAGAAAGAGGCAATCTAACAATAGATCCCTGTGATGTGGAAATCCCTCAGAAGAATCCCTTTTGTAAGCCCCTCTATAGAGATGTAAAAATGTCATGCATGGAGCACTTGCTTCCTGCTACTAAACAGTAATAACTCATCAATGCAGATGTTTAAGTCATCATCCAATATATAGGCCTAGTCAAGTAATACGTTGAACCACATACCAGAACCATTTTCTGTCTTTCATTGCTGATTCGTTAAGCCCCTGCCATTACCGTATGGCCTGATTTGGTCAAAGGCTTAAAATTAAAGCCAAGCAAGTTACCTGCAGTTTTACAAAATCTTCATGAGTTGGGGGGAGGGGGATACATGCCTGCATTGTCCTAGATTGGTCATGGTGCTGCACTTATGATACTTTGTGCGATCCTTTTTAAATCTCACCTTTTGGATTCATCAAAACTTGAGGTCTGGGCTCAGGCTCTGAAAAAACATTACCATGGACACGTTGTGGCAATTTGCAGCATTTTCTGAGTGGCCCAAGTTGGAAGTTATACCACTAGAAGGAAGCTGCTGTATACCTATAAAGACAGACCCTTGGACTTGGGATCTTAGTTTTGTAAGCAGAGACATTTAGGAAAATAGACTGTCTGAAGTTTGACAATGAGTAAAAGAGCATTAATAGTTTTATTTGTAGGTGTGGTTGGTCTACTTGCATATGAATGATCTGCTCAGACATGTGAGCCCCCTATCGCTCAAAAGGCCCCTATTCTTCAAAATTGGCCTGTTTGAGACATAGGGGCTTAAGGACTCCTATCTCTCAAAATGATTTTGAGACAAAGGGCCCATAGGTATATTTGTGACTTAGGGACTTCACATAGATGTGTTCCCCAAGTCACAAATATTTTTCGCATGTCCCTATTCCTCAAAAGCCCTCATCCCTCAAAAGAATCTCATTGGTTAATACTTTAGCTACGGGCTAGAAAATCGCCCACATCCTTGACTATGGGCATCCCAAACTGCTATTACTGCAAAAAACGGGGGATTTCCATGTCATATCATATTGGGCCCAAATCCATCACCGGGAGGGTAAAATGTGAATAGTTAAGAATTTGGGCTGAAAAAAATCCACCCTTAGTAATGTCCCTTCCCCACTCAGGAGGGGTCTAGACTTTTACCAGCCTCCCTTTGTTGATGATAGAACTCCCTAAGTTGGAAAGGGAGTGTTGTGCCCCGTATTGTCCCCAGGCTACAAAGTGTCCACATCACACTTTGTTCACAGCCTTTCATCACAAAGTGTCAACAAAATACAATTTGTCCACAGCTTCAAACATAAGGTGTCCACAAAATGCAGTTTGTCCACCTCCTTCCATCACAAAATGTCCATGATATACAGTTTGTCCACACGCAACATCACAGAATGTCCACAAAATACGATTTGACCCCAGCCAACCATCACAAAATGTCCGCAAACACAGTACGTACACACCCAACTAGCGCAAAGTGTCCACAAAATTCACTTTGTCCACACAAAACCCATCACAAAGTGTCCACACGGCACACTTGGTCCACATAAAACCATCACAAAATAACCACAGAGGACACAAAACTATGTCACAAAATGTCCATAAAACTAGCACAAGAAAATAAATTGAAAAAAGTGTGTTTTGTGGGCACTGTGGCACAGAATGATGTGGACAAATTGTGGTTTGCAGACACTTTGTGGTGGTAGGCTGTGGACAAACTGTATTTGTGGACACTTTGTGATATACACATTTGAGGGATAGGGGCATTTTGAATGATAGGGGCCTCACAAGCTATTGGGTCTCACACATTTGGATGCAATGTCACCCTCAATCTGAACGCAGACAACCATGGGTGCGCATAGAAAAGAAGGGGATGAAAAATTCTGATTTGGGTTAACATGCCAACCAGAATGTTCTCTCAAGTAGTAATAGAAGGGACATTGCAATACGAAGCATATGGCAGCATAATTATTATCTTCAGCTGTATATGCTAGTATATGCCATTATGGTTTTTGTTATTCCAAATACTATGAAGTGTCCACATCTTATTATATCCACAGCCTACCATCACAAAGTGTACACAAAAAAAGTACAGTCTGTCAAAAACAGTCCGTCCACATGCTACCAGTATACAGTTTGTCTGCACTCAACATCACAACATATCCACAATAGCAACTATTCTTTAAATGTTTTAATGCGTGTGAAATGTAAATAGAACAAAAACACTTACCGTATTCGACGTAATAAGCGCACACCCCCTAATAAGCGCACCCCCCGTTTTGTGCCGATTTTTATACTAGAAATAAGCGAACATTTCTCAAATTTTTACCCCAATTAAACTCTTAACTACTAAAAGGTGTCCATAATAATTTTTTAAGCGCACTGTGCGCTTATTACGTCGAATACGGTATTAGGCTTTTGGCAGCATACCTGTATTATAAAAAAGAAATCACAATCATTTTACCTGATTTCCCTGTGTTGGTTTTGTGTAGACTCAACTACTTTACGGTCACTTGGTGATAGTTTTGTGCCTTCTATGGACACTTTGTTATGGTTCTATTGGACAATGTGAGGTGTGTGGACATTTTGTAATGCTTTAGTGGGGATATAGTGTACCGTGAGGTCATTATACACAGAACAATGTCTCACCTCCGGATAGCATGAGGCCCTTACCAAAGGGTCGCTGCCGTATCTAGAAGAGTGGGGGTGCATAAGAACCCGAAAAAGCCAACCAGAAGGGCAGCTCTTAGAGGAAGTCCATTGGAGAGGCAGCAATAGAGGAGAGGGAGATCAGAGATCCAAGATTTTGCTCCTGATGAATAGTTTTGGCGTAAGACTTTTGATGTTAGAGAGTATGTCAAATAGTGTGTGTGATAAGGGACATCCTGAGTTCCCCTACGGACCCACCTCTGAGCTGGTTGCCGGCCTGATACCAATGGCAGGGTGGGGCTGGTCAGTCTGACCCCCATAGAGAATGTATGGGGTGAAACTGTGTCACCCTTCTTGAAGGGGTATTATTGTGAATTTGGGCTTATAATTCACACTGGATGTAGAGGGTACATCCTTTGTCCCCTGGTATGAATACCATTTCATAAATATCAAGGGAAATGGAGAACTGCTCACTTATGTGATACACACACTGACCTACTTACGGAGTCTGTGTGTGTAGGGTGTGTTGTCCGCTCCCCACCCCCCGCCTCCCGTCAGCTGGGGATGACACCAGCCCTGTCCCCTGCCTTCCAGTAGCCCCACCCTCACCCAGCGGACAGCCCCCCTAGCGTTCATATTCCCGACTTTTGGGACCGCTGCGGCTATCTCGGAACGTCCCTTACAGCAAATGTCGGTGCTAGGGGGTGAACACCATAGTAAATGGTGAACCTCAAGCATGCCTTATCTTAGGTCTGTCTATTGATGTATGTCTGCTTGGTGAAGGCTAAGTTATATAATGATAATAATAAGAATAATCTTTTATTGACAACAAAGGAGGTCATTACTGACCTATGTGTCATACTGAGCTTAAAGGTAGGATATCATGACACCATTCTTGTGGATTTGGAAATTATATACATTAATATCCTGGGATCACCTCTGACATATGTGACCCGTCCTCAGAAAACCAGCTATAATGAGTGACTGTTTATGGCCTGGTGACCTAAGGCTGTCCCTGAGGTTAGAGAATTGATTATTAAGACATATAGATAGGATCAAAGTGGGGGTTGGGAGAGGCCAAATTGGGAAAGAAGCTGTGCTGCTTTCTTGACCATCTCTGGCATGCATTGCTGGGAGAGCTTGACCCGGGGGAGAGTCCAGCTGACGCTCACATTTTTCTCTGTGTAGGCTGTGTCCAGCAGACTCCATCCATAATTCTCGGGCACACTTGGATAGGATGCAGTCCTTGGACCTTCCATTTTGTAGAGCCTGCTGAGAGCCAATATTGTCTGTGTTTATTACTACCCTGGTAACAAGTCACGAGATATTCCCGGGAATATTTGGCGATTCTGTGAGCAAATATTCCCGTCATATCCCGAGAATCTAAGACGTGATTTTACATGTATAATGCTGTTAAATCCCGGGATTTACCCCATATGCAGCTTGAGATTGTGAGTTCAAATCCCGAGGGTGCTCAATAAACGTCCATGATATAGAATAACTCTTTCATTAAACACACACCCTCACGGGCAGTACATATTCTTCACATAATAATTATGAACCATTCAGACATTAATACATTCACATAAAACCTTTTTGAATCAATCTTCCTTGTCAACAGCTACTCTCTGTACTATTGCACAGTTACCAGTAGTCAGAGTTCCTATACCTCTCCCAATACAAGTCCTGGTAGGTGAGGGCCTAGAGCATGGGACACTGGATTCAAAGGTAGCTGGTTCACTTCCCAGACAAGATATGCCGGGGTCAAATGTAACGTACATACACGGTTTTATGTGAATATTTTAATCACCTACGCAGCACACAAACACTAAAAACATGCAAGATTTTTAGTAATGGGATTCGAACCTACGCAGCCCTCTTTACCTGTATCATATGATATCCAGAATACACTTTTAAAAAGATGGAAACATAGATATAAACCGGAGTACTTATGTGCATGCCCTGACCGGGAAGCGAACCAGCTACCTTTGAATCCAGAGTCCCATGCTCTAGGCCCTCACCTACTGGGACATGTATTGGGAGAGGTATAGGAACTCTGACTAGTGGTAACTGTGCAATAGTACAGAGAGTAACTGTTGACAAAGTAGGGACCTTTAGCAACCACGTAAAAGCTCATTAAACGCAGACGTATCCTATCCTTTCAGCACTGCTACGTCTGCGTTTAATGAGCTTTAACGTGGGTTGCTAAAGGTCCCTAGTGGAAAGCATGCTATACGTGAGGGACTTTTACCAAACCTGACGTAGCTTGATAAATATACCAATGCCATCAATGCATGTGTGCATCCCTACGTCTTACCCAGCCCTTTTAACAATGTGTGCTAAAAACAAATAAGGTTAAACAGTAAACGTAGCCCATAGACTATGGTTTTGCAAAGGAAAATTGTATTTTTAGAACAAAATATTGACTCTGATTACGCACACTATTTACATGCTGCAGAAATTACATTTATCCTACATGATCCGTATTTTTCCCTAGTTAAATTGTATTTAGTTGACCATATGGGCCTTTAGCATGCAGACATATCATATACTATCAGCACTGCTATATCTGCGTTTAATGAGCTTTTACGTGGTTGCTAAAGGTCTCTCATGTCTATCCTGCTTTCCTCTTTAGGGACATTTAGCAACCACGTAAAAGCTCATTAAACGCAGACGTAGCCGATACCTTTGTCTAACAGTTACTCTCTGTACTATTGCACAGTTACCAGTAGTCAGAGTTCCTATCCCGCTAAACAAAAACTTGGGAAATTCTTAGGAATTTCCCGAGTCACGACTGGGGAGATTCTCCAAAACTGGGAAGGGAGGGTTCCCGGGAAAGTGTAGACAGCAAAAAACCTAGCATACTTGAGATGATATCTTAAGTCTGAATCCTAAGTTTATCCCCAGATTCACACAACTTTATTTCCTAAGTCTGATTCTCACATTTTTCTCATGATTTGCACAAGTTTTTTCTCATGTCTGGGTCTCAACCCAGGTAGCAAGGGTATATTGGGCCAATGTCGACAATGATCGACTCCATCGCAATCGTTATACCAACCATGGCCCATTGTAGGTAATGCACACATTGGTTCAACATACAAATAACAATGATGGCCCACCCTTGGCAATTCCTATAATGGGCCATTGCTGGGCTGACCGCTGGCCCAGAGCTGGCCCATGCTTGATATTGCTGATATTGACCCAGTGTTGGCCCAGTATTGGAACATTTCAGGGCCATCATATTATTTCTGATGTTGGACCAACATAAATTCTAACTACACTTGTCCAATATTGGCTGTGATCTACACCAGGGGGATTCAATGTTGCCTGAAGAATATCTTACAGGATGGCTCCAACTTTGCCATCATATTGGGTTATAAATGTGATCCCCAGTGTGCTCTACATGGTTAAAGGTCAGAGGAAGTTCATGGATGAAATTTGATATCTAAAAGTGCTATTTACTGCATGACATCAGTGGGAATTTGTCAAAAGGATTGAAGACACCTCATGTGTGGGTAATGGAGTTAGATAAGTCTTAAATCATAGTAATACAGTTTGTATGGTGTCTAACCAATTTGGGATAGAGATCAAGATGGATTAAAAAGACAGAAATGGCTTTTTCTAAACTGATGATACTTGACAGTCATGTCTTAAATGTGTTTGTACATTCAATTATACACATAAAAATAGTATTGTTCAATATTAGTGATTGTTGCAGTTGTCCTATATTGAGAATTATATGTTGGAGCCACATATGTATTTCAAGGTTGCCCCGATGTTTAATTTGTAACTTTGGAATGATGTAAAAACATTTTGATGTTGGCCCACCATTGGGCCAATATGAAATCAATATCCCTTTTTCCGAGCATGGGCCATTACTGGGCCAGCGGTCAAACCAGCGGTGGGCCAATATCAAAATGCCAATATTGGCCCATTTTTAAGTGGTATATTGGCCCAATGATGGCCCAATGTACCTATGTTACCTGGGAAGTTATTCCTGTGATTTCCACAAGATCAAATTCTCAAGTAATGGCTCCCCAGATTGGCACTTGTTTCTCCCAAGTCATAGTTCCCAAGATTGGCACTTGTTTCTCCTGAGTTATAGTTCCCCAGATTTTCACCTGCTTCTCCCAAGTTATGGTTCCCCAGTTTAGTTCACCAGATTTTCACCTGCTTCTCCCAAGTTATGGTTCCCCAGTTTGGCAACTTCTTTGCCTCAGAATAACACCATTAATGATGACTGAGCGTGTGAGCGTACTCACAGATGACTCAGGGTTAGGTAACAGAGTGTATGAAGAGAAATAATTTGTGCTTCTGTGAAAAGCAATTTGTGCTTCTGTGAAAAGCAATTGTACATGGTCGATTTGTTGTTACTTTTTCATTGGAAATGTATCTTTTTATGTTACCTATGGTTTATGTATATCTTCATAAATTCTTATGGTTTTGTGATGGAAAACCTCCTTGGAGGTGTAGTATTTGCAGTTAAACCTCCGAGGGGGCATTTTACTCGCCCCCGGCAACTCTTCCAACACCCATGTGCACTTTGGAGGGCCTCTGGTGTACTTTGGTGGACCTCTGGTGCACTTTGGTGGACCTCTGGTGCGCTTTGGTGGACCTCTGGTGCACTTTGGTGGACCTCTGGTGCGCTTTGGTGGACCTCTATTGTGCTTTGGTGGACCGCTGGTGCACTTTGGTGGACCGCTGGTGCACTTTGGTGCACCTCTGGTGCACTTTTGATTGATTGATTGATTGATTTGTTTAATTTATCAGGCTCCACATAAAGACACCCATCCCAAGACCAGATTTTTTCAGATAGAATTCAAATGGGATATTTGGATTTAGGGGATGGTCTAACCTTTTAGAAACCGAAAGAATTTTGTAAATATTCAAACTAGAAGTACACCTATGACAAGATGAACAATATTGAATAACCAGAAAGTAAGATACCCAAATCGCCCTAAGTGTTCAGATTAGGGAGATAAAGCCCTATTTGAAATTATATACAGTTTATTTTAGTGTATATGTTGCCATTGAAACTTACATTTAGGCCAGAATGCATCAAAATAGACCTTAACTTTTGGTACCATCTTTTTCAGCATGAAAAATTGGACAAAACCATTTTTCACCCCAAAAAAATATTGTTTGACTTTTTATTTAGATTTTTGCCTTAAATATTGCTCAAATCATATTGAAAAAAGTTAAAGATCATCGAAGTTGAGATGCCCAGCATTTCTGAAATATTGGATGTATGTACACACCGATTAAGATATGCAGAGACAATATGCCATAGATTACTGTCAGAAAAAATTGTGGAATTCTACCAACTTTTAGGCAAACCATAGAGGGTCGAAAATTGGCGGGTAACTCACATAAATGCGTGTACGGTCCTGTACAGTAAACTCGCAATAATGCGTGTACGGTAAAGGAAGGGTTAACGTCCAGACGTAGATCAAGTACCTCACGGGACATCTCAAGTTGGCAAGGAGTCATCCAGAAATAGTGGTAGTCTGCCTTGCAGTAGTAGGACAGATATTTATATGCTGCTTGCCCAATACAGCAGTGACCGCATCTATGGATGATCGAATCTATGAAATGAATGACCGCATCTATGAGGTGAGGGAGAAAACCGCTACCGGGGCACGTCCCCTACTCTTTTCGAAGGATAGCAAGTGTTCTTTTATTTGCCTGGTCCTACATACCTGGGCTAGTACCATAGTAGGCAGGGCCAGACAAACCACGGCCTTTGATATGTCAGACGTGGTTCACTGAGGAGGAATCCCATGCCAGACCACCAGCAAGAAGGCCCGGGCCCGCGCATATGGGCAGCGGTTGTGACTGCTTACGTGACTGCACGAGACCCCTCAAGTTTTGTCGCCTTTTACAAATCCGGTATGCCCATTGGTATTGTGGAAGGCTCCTGATGAAGTTATTCTACTCCTTCATGCCCGCATCATGAAGGTCCACACTAACACTCTGGTACACTATGGTGGACCTCTGGTGCACTTTGGTGGAGTTCTGGTGCACTTTGGTGCACCACTGGTGCACTTTGGTGGAGTTCTGGTGCACTTTGGTGGACCTTTGGTGCACCTCTGATGCACCTGTGGTGCACTTTGGTGGACCTCTGGTGCACTTTGGTGCACCCCTGGTGCACTTTGGTGGACCTCTGGTGCACTTTGGTGGACATCTGGTGCACCTCTGGTGCACTTTGGTGGACCTCTGGTGCACTTTGGTGGACCTGTGTTGCACTTTGGTGGACCTCTGGTGCACTTTATTGCACCCCTGGTGCACTTTGGTGACCCTCTGGTGCACTTTATCACACCCCTGGTGCACTTTGGTGCAGCCCTGGTGCACTTTGGTGGGCCTCTGGTGCACTTTGGTGCACTTTGGTGGACCTCTGGTGCACTTTGGTGGACCTCTGGTGCACTTTGGTGCACCTCTGGTGCACTGTAGTGCATCCCTGGTGCATTTTGGTGCACCTTTGGGGACCCTCTGGTGCACTTTGGTGGGCATCTGGTGCACTTTGGTACACCTCTGGTGTACTTTGGTGGACCTCTGGTGCACTGTAGTGCAACCCTGGTGAACTTTGGTGGACCTCTGGTGCACTTTATTGCACCCCTGGTGCACTTTGGTGGGCCTCTGGTGCACTTTGGTGGACCTCTGGTGCACCAAAGTGCACCAGAGGACCCCTGGTGCACTGTAGTGCACCCCTGGTGCATTTTGGGGACCCTCTGGTGCACTTTGGTAGGCCTCTGGTGCACTTTGGTAGACCTCCGGTGCACTTTGGTAGACCTTTGGTGCACCGCTGGTGCACTTTGTAGTGCACCGCTGGTGCACTTTGGTTGACCTCTGGTGCACTTTATTGCACCCCTGGTGCACTTTGGTGCACCCATGGTGCACTTTGGTGCACCCCTGGTGCACTTTGGTGGACCTCTGGTGCACCAAAGTGCACCAGAGGACCCCTGGTGCACTGTAGTGCACCCCTGGTGCATTTTGGGGACCCTCTGGTGCACTTTGGTAGGCCTCTGGTGCACTTTGGTAGACCTCCGGTGCACTTTGGTAGACCTCTGGTGCACTGTAGTGCACCGCTGGTGCACTTTGGTTGACCTCTGGTGCACTTTATTGCACCCCTGGTGCACTTTGGTGCACTTTGGTGGACCTCTGGTGCACCAAAGTGCACCAGAAGACCCCTGGTGCACTGTAGTGCACCCCTGGTGCATTTTGGGGACCCTCTGGTGCACTTTGGTAGGCCTCTGGTGCACTTTGGTAGACCTCTGGTGCACTTTGGTAGACCTCTGGTGCACTGTAGTGCACCGCTGGTGCACTTTATTGCACCCCTGGTGCACTTTGGTGCACCCCTGGTGCACTTTGGTGCACCCCTGGAGCACTTTGGTGCACCCCTGGAGCACTTTGGTGCACCCCTGGTGCACTTTGGTGCACCCCTGGTGCACTTTGGTGCACCTCTGGTGTACTTTGGTGGACCTCTGGTACACTTTGGTGGACCTCTGGTGCACTTTGGTGGAGTTCTGGTGCACTTTGGTGCACCACTGGTGCACTTTGGTGACCCTCTGGTGCACTTAACCACATCCCTGGTGCACTTTGGTGCACCCCTGGTGCACTTTGGTGACCCTCTGGTGCACCTCTGGTGTACTTTGGTGGACCTCTGGTAGACTTTGGTGGACCTCTGGTGCACTTTGTTTGAGTTCTGGTGCACTTTGGTGCACCACTGGTGCACCTTGGTGGAGTTCTGGTGCACTTTGGTGGACCTCTGGTGCACCTGTGGTGCACTTTGGTGGACCTCTGGTGCACTTTGATGGAGATCTGGTGCACTTTGATGGAGATCTGGTGCACTTTGGTGGACCTCTGGTGCACTATTGTGGACCTCTGGTGCACTTTGGTGGACCTCTGGTGCACTTTGGTGGACCTCTGGTGCACTTTATCACACCCCTGGTGCACTTTGGTGCACCCCTGGTGCACTTTAGTGGGCCTCTGGTGCACTTTGGTGGGCCTCTGGTGCACTTTGGTGGGCCTCTGGTGCACTTTATTGCACCCCTGGTGCACTTTGGTGGACCTCTGGTGTACTTTGGTGCACTGTAGTGCACCCCTGGTGCACTTTGCTGGACCTCTGGTGCACTTTATTGCACCCCTGGTGCACTTTAGTGGACCTCTGGTGCACTTTGGTGCACTGTAGTGCACCCCTGGTGCACTTCGGTGCACCCCTGGTGCACTTTGATGGGCCTCTGGTGCACTTTGGTACGCCTCTGGTGCACTTTGGTGGGCCTCTGGTGCACTTTGGTGCACTTTGGTGGACCTCTGGTGCACGTTGGTGGACCTCTGGTGCACTTTGGTGGACCTCTGGTGCACTTTGGTGGACCTCTGGTGCACTTTGGTGGACCTCTGGTGCATTTTGGGGACCCTCTGGTGCACTTTGGTTGGCCTCTGGTGCACTTTGGTACACCTCTGGTGCACTTTGGTGGACCTCTGGTGCACTGTAGTGCACCGCTGGTGCACTTTGGCTGACCTCTGGTGCACTTTATTGCACCCCTGGTGCACTTTGGTGACCCTCTGGTGCACTTTACCACACCCCTGGTGCACTTTGGTGCACCCCTTGTGCACTTTGGTGCACCCCTTGTGCACTTTGGTGCACCCCTGGTGCACTTTGGTGACCCTCTGGTGCACCCCTGGTGCACTTTGGTGCACCTCTGGTGTACTTTGATGGACCTCTGGTACACTTTGGTGCACCCCTGGTGCACTTTGGTGACCCTCCGGTGCACTTTGGTGCACCCCTGGTGCACTTTGGTGGGCCTCTGGTGCACTTTGGTGCACCTCTTGTGTACTTTGGTGGACCTCTGGTACACTTTGGTGGACCTCTGGTGCACTTTGGGGACCCTCTAGTGCACTTTGGTGGACCTCTGGTGTACTTTGGTGCACTTCTGGTGCACTTTGGTTGACCTCTGGTGCACTTTGGTGGACCTCTGGTGCACTTTGGTGGACCTCTTGTGCACTGTAGTGCACCCCTGGTGCACTTCGGTGCACCCCTCGTGCACTTTGGGGACCCTCTGGTGCACTTGGGTGGGCCTCTGGTGCACTTTGGTACACTCCTGGTGCACTTTGGTGGACCTCTGGCACGCTTTGGTAGACCTGTGGTGCACTTTGGTGGAGTTCTGGTGCACTTTGGTGCACCTCTGGTGCACTTTGGTGCGCCTCTGGTGCCATTTGGTGCACCTCTGGTGCACTTGAGTGGACCTCTGGTGCGCTTTGGTGGACCTCTGGTGCACTTTGGTGGAGTTCTGGTGCACTTTGGTGGACCTCTGGTGCACTTTGGTGGACCTCTGGTGCACTTTGGTGGACCTCTGGTGCACTTTGGTGGATCTCTGGTGCACCTGTGGTGCACTTTGGTGTCACCCCTGGCGACATTTCTCTTACCCCTGGCGCCTTTCTCCTTACCCCTGGCGACATTTCTGTCACCATGTATCTGGTGCTGGCGGTATAATATCCCCAGTTTTTGCCCGGTTTATGGGGTAGAAGAGAGAAATAGGAGCAGAATGGTGGAAAATTCCATTTCTATCTTGCATCCAAAAAGTTAATGCCTTGGAGCCTATGGAGGCCCATGGAGGTGGTAGCTTTTTTTTCCTACATTTACATAATAGCGAAAGAGAGAAATAAATTCGTAAAGATCGCAGTTCAATTTAGTCAAGAAAAATTTAGATTTTCAGAAAAAATTTTGCGCTAGATGCTGTCCCCCGACCTTGCCTGTCTCATGTTTTTGTCGACTTTTGTCTATGTCGGACGATAACCAAAATATAAAGATTCTCCTATGTCACAAAATTGTCTTAAAACGCAAAATTAGTAGGTGTATATTACTCAGGGTTAATACCCTGAGTCAAATACTAAATTATAGCAAAATACACAGTTCAGCTCCTTGCATTTATCACTTTTATTTGTTTTCACATCACAACATTATCAATTAAACTTCCTCTATTCCTGAATGTTACATATTGCAGCTGCTGTTGGGAATGACCTGAAAGAACAAAATACATGTACAATTAGCATATGAGGCATAACATATGTATAACAATTATATCAGGCAGAGAATACTCTTTTCATATTTTTGTCAGAGTCTGATGTAAAGGATTCTATATACAGTATACAAAAACATGCATATGCATAATTATACTACCAAGGCAATAACATAGATTTATAAAATTATAGTAAAGGCCTACACATATATAAAATTCAACATGTCCTATCTGTTGTGTTGAATATATCATCAACATGCATTATATATACCTACATGTATAGATATACAAAGTAATGTAGCAATAAATGCATAACATAGAAAAGGGTACAAACCTTCAAAATATTGCATTTGCACATCTCCCTCTCTTTTACTTCTTCCTGTCTGTATCTGTTGGGGAGGGATGGCCTAATGGTGCATGGATACTATGATATAGGCAGACATTCTAACATATGACCTGTTGTCTAGGTAACACACCCAGTGTCTGTACTATCATAACAGGATTAGGCCAGGAGCTGAGTCAGGCTTGGGTGCAGCCCTGGGCCCCTAGGGAAGGATGTCACATGTCTGTGTTTGTGTGGAAGGGGGGGGGGGGGGTGGTAACTAAGCTGGGGCAGGGTCAGTGTGTTCCCTTTATCTACAAAACTTAGGGTTTGACAACAGGGGTCAAACCCTAAGTTTTGTCAAGAGAGTAACAATCTGGGGAATAATTTGGGAATATCCAGAGTCCAGACTTATGGAAATCTTATGGACATGTCACTAGTTTTGTACAAGTCCATTTCCTGAGAAATTCACAAGAAATGCCCTTCATCATAGAACATATAAATGTAATACAAAACTTAGATTACGAAAACAAGGGTGAATCACAGAAATTACTTGGGAATATCCAGAGTCCAGACTTGTCGAAATCTTATGGACATGTCACTAGTTTTGCACAAGTCCATTTCATGAGAAATGCACAAGAAATGCCCCTCACCATAGAACATATCAATGTCATAGAAAACTGAGAGTATGACAACAAGGGTGAATCTCGAGAGTAACTTGGGAATATCCAGAGTCCAGACTTGTGGAAATCTTATGGACATGTCACTAGTTTTGCATAAGTCCATTTCCTGAGAAAAGTACAGGAAATGCCCCTCACCATAGAACATGTCAATTGGATGTAGAACTGGCAGTACATCAAGAAAGGTGAATCTTGGTAATAACTGGGAAATATCCCAAGTTCAAACTTGGGTGAATTGTATGATAGTATGGGGATAAATGTATGAGAATACATCTTCAGAAAGTCTCTAGTATCTCCTGGGTCAAAAACTTGCTTCCGGTTTCACAGGAACTCCCGGGGTGAATTCTTGAGGGATTCCCAAGTTTTTCCCAAGTAATGGTCACCTTCCCAGATTCACCCGATTCACTCAAGTTTTGAACGTTCATTTCCCCAGTCCTGTTCAGTGGGATACCTCTCCCAATACATGTCCCGGTAGGTGAGGGCCTAGAGCACGGGACTCTAGATTCAAAGGTAGCTGGTTCACTTCCCACTCAGGGCATACATAAATGTAAGACTGTAAGTGGTTAAAAGGAATGTATGTGGATATTTTTGTAAGAATCTTAAGATAAATAACACATGACATGATCACCAGAATCATTCTGGTCTACTTGCATGGGATTCGAACCCATGCACTCCTCTTTACCAGAATCCCGTGATATAACGGGAAATTTTGCTCACAGAATCCCGTGATATAACGGGAATACAACCCGGGTTAATCCCGGGACTGACCCCAGTTCAACCCGTGTTATTCAGGGGGAATTCACGTGAATTTGTTTCCAGGGTACTGTGAGGCCTGCTGGAGATGATGGCAGCACTGACCAGAATACAATAAGCAAGTTGGCTGCCCCATGATGGACTATTTCAGGGTACTTGGTCTTGAATGCATCATCATAGGTCACAGAGTAGTACTCATTGTCCGCGTTTCCTCCCCCACCTTCTAGGGAGGGGTCACATTCAATGACAAACGATGCAAGGGGGTCAATGAGTTGGATGCCGTTTGTTCATGGCGTAGATGTAAAACCAGTGAACATCGGTGTGGAACTTCTTAGACAGCAAGGCATAGCCTGACATCTGGGAGGCTCTGAGGTTGGACAAGATGCATGACATGAACCACGTTGCTGGGGATATGCACTTAGCAACATGGCATAATTTTTCTACAAGGGATTGGATGTCCTTGGTGGATGCCTGTTTTTTCGAGAGCTATTCCGCACACAGTTTTTGAGGTGGGATGGTAAGGGACATCTTTCTTGAGTCAAAATGAAATCCAAGCCACTTGAGTGAAGTTGTGGGGGGCATGCATTTGGATTTTGAAAGTCTAAGACCGAGGTCATCTGCCAGAGGTAGAAAGGTGTCATAATCTTGAAGTACCTGGGCCTTAGTCCCAGCCACTCCAAAGTAATCATCCAAGTAGCCCAGTGACCAGGTGTCAAGTTTACCGACCATATCTATTATACCACAGCGTTACTGGTCCTCTGACATGCGGAGCTTGACAATCTGGCACTGAAGGATGGGCAAATGTCAAGGTAGTACCACTCATCACTTTTGAAGCTGAGTAAGGGTGTGTCAATGGGATCAGTCTGGAGCTGGCGGTACGCCCGAGCTAGGTCTGCCTTCCACATAAACGACCCTTTTCAGAGGATGCATACTTTCGTCACAAGGTTTCCACGGGCCCGGGGCTAGGTGTTTCCACTTACGTATACATGTGGCTACCCAGCTATCACCTTCCGTAATAGTGTCAGTTTTCGTTCCTAAGATGTTAAATATGCAAGATGTTTAAATTTATGTCTATTTTGGCATGGGTTTTTCACATAATAGTATTTATGTGTATTTTACAAAAACATATTATATAAAAAAGACATATTTATCAGTGATGGCTTGAACTTAACAATAATAATAATATATATGACTAGCTGTAAAAGATGTCTAAAACATTTAAGTTTAGACATGTCAGAAAGATGTGATATGGAGATATCTACATGGCATCTTTCAAGGATGACATTTATGAGTAGAAACAAACATGGTTGTTTTATGTATTGGTACCGGGAGCCAAAGTAAGTGCTCCCACGCTACCTCACCCTCCAGTGGGAGGTTACTGTATTAATGCCACCTGATGTTATATTCAGGCAGTGGTTACTAGGTTACCACTGACTCCAAATTGTTTATTGTTGGACCGCTTACCGCTGTGAAAGGTTGGCTATGTTGCTTCGCTTTGCTTGTGCTTTGAGTTTGAGTTTATGAATGTATTTTATTCCACAAAGTGATTTTCAAAATACAATTACATTCGTCAAATGAGATGTCATATCTCAATTCACTATGGGTAGGTTATTGAACATTACAATGTAGTTTTATGATAATCATGTGATTGCCTCATACTTAGAGGGCTTTACAGGGTGTAGAACAATATATAGACTAAACAATCAGGCCCTTTTCTCGTTGCCTGTCGGCGAAGAGCTTAATTATTATTGGCTTGGCCAAGCTTGATTGAGTTAATTTCTTTTTCTATCATTAATTGTATGTATGAATAAATAGGCCGTATATCAATTGCATGGCCCAAGTCCAAAGCTTTACTGCCTTGACCATTTATTTATGTCCAGAATCTTCCCTTGTAACAACACCAGTTTTGAGTATGCCCCCCAGTATTGACTATAAATCAGATAGAATAATTAGGATACCTCTGAGAGAGATTTTAGACGTCACAAAGTTATGTCCATTTTATGTCAATGTATGACACGTCCATACCCAGCTAGCAAGACTCGTATGAACCACATTATCTCTATAATACTTAAGTTTCCTGTCAAACTACTATGTAAATTGATTTACTCCCTAAAGACGTCATTATGGGGTCATTTTTACATATCAACATGAATATGACCAGTAAAAGACATACGTTTTACATAAGGTGCTCGCTGGGAATTTATCAATCAGCGACCAATTATACCAGGTATCTATTTTTACCTTATGACACTAAAATGTGACTTTAGTATAATTAGGGTTAAAGGGTTAACCACAAAGGGCTGGAAATTCCGTAGACCACGTATTGCAATCAACCTTTATCAGGAAGGGATAGACAAAGATCCAAACGGATTTTCTGGGGGATATGTCAAGAGACGAAGCCTTAGGGAGTGATCATTTATTATCAACAGGGGGTGGGGGTGGGTTTGGGGGGGGGGGGCAAAAAGATTTGGACCCCTTGACCGGGGGGGGGGGGCAAAAAAATTTGGACCCCTCTTGGGGGGGGGGTGGCAGAAAACTTGTATCTACATGCATATCTATCATCCGAGCCATGATTTCCAATATACCTATTGCTGCCATACTCTCATTCAAATACTAGACATTTTCATATGGGCCCAGGTGGCAGAACGGCCAGCCGAACCTGGTGTAAAACTTGTATTACAACACAATTTTGCCCAAATAAAACCTTGTAAAAAAAAGGCTTTCCATGCATGGTCCATGGTATTGTAATGCAAGTGTTGGTATTGAGCCTGATACCTGCTGCCCCCTGCAGGCAAAGTATACAACTGTCCCGTGAAGGAAAGGTACGCCTCTCGCATGCATGCAGCTTTGATTATAGCTCTAGGTACTTCCAGCCTCTCTCTGATTGACTGATTGATTGATTGATTTCTATTGGCAAATAGATCGTGTACATTAACTTTTTTCATTATTGCAGTGAAGATGGACAGCATAATACAAGTGGAAAAGAAACATATCAAATAGATGGCTGTCCAATGAACCGGAACAAGAACAAATTGCTCTTTAGTGCCTCAGCATATAGAATGGCAATGTCGGTGTAAGGCCACTCAAAAAAATAAAATGGTTTCTCATCACCGCGCGCATCATTAAAATCAGGTTTTGGGGAAAACTTTTTTTTTTTTTTTTGCCAAATTTTGATGAAAAACCTTATCAAAATGGACAAAATTGGTCATATTTGGTATCAAATTAAAGCTTATTATGCCAGCAATGCAGTGGTATAGAAATAACTTACATTTTCCCCACTTTTAGAGATCATTTAATTCTTAATCAATAAAATGTGAATTTGGGCCAAAGAAACCCTTAAATTATTTTATACATTTTGGCCTGTGAGTAAAAAAAAAAAAATAAACAAAAAGCCTCCCTCGTCAGATTTCTCAGACCTTGGTGATGAGAAACCACTTTTTTTTTTGAGTGGCCTAAGTAACCTTTTTTTTCAAAATGACGTATAAATGTCTTTTTATATCCAAAATCAAATATCAGATTATAGTTTAAATCAGTCAGTACTATCACCCATATGGACAGGTTCAACACTCAAACCTGCTATCTACCTCATACCAATTTCTAGTGCTATATTGACTGTGCAATTACCCGATTCCACTTATGAGATTATATTGGGTTCCCCATATTACATTCTGTTTATCTCGGTCAAATATTCGACAACAATTGTTTGACTGGATAGTTTGACTCTCATTACACAGGTGGGAACAAACATCCCCTTTTGGACCATATTATCAATGAAGAATTTCTTTCATATAATTATTTTCTGCCTTTAACCTTTCACTTGGTACAATTCCAAAGTATTCGGTCAGTGTGTTTATATTGATCACCATAAAACCTTCTAAATAAAAATCCAATACTATGTGGGGGTTCACTAGCAGTATCAAAACCAAGTATCAGTATAACCGTCCATGGTGTGTGCTCTGTCGATTGACAACCTCTCCTTGCAGTTTAAAATACTCGTTTATTTGACATGTGAATAGGGACACGTCGGAGTGGGTGGGGGGGGGGGGAGGGGGGTAGAATGTCAGGGACGAGTCATCTAATGCTAGATAGGAGACAGGTGTGTGTTTGGAGGTGTTAGGATAACTACCCCCTAACAACTACCCCTATACCATCTACCACTAAGGACATCTGCCCCCTAGGACATCTATCCCTTAGGACTTTCATCCACTTGGACATCTACCGCCTGGACGTTTACCCCCTGAGGACTTTTACCCCCTGAGGACTTTTACCGCCTAGGGGGTAGATGTCCAAGAAGGTAATTGTCCAGGAGGTAGATGTCAGAGGTTAAGCCCAAAATCCATGGCGGCAGGAAGCTGCGTTAAAACGGTATCGCCCCTCTGTCGCCACTATTTCGCCGCCATTTCGCCCTGCCGCCCCTTTTTCGCGCCTGTGCCGCCAAAGTCCACGGCGTTACAGGGGCGATACCGTTTTAACGCAGCTTCCTGCCGCCGTGGATTTTGGGCTTTAGATAGAGGAGGTGAATATGCTTGAGCTCGCTAGTTTCGGGATACAAACTAGAACACTTCTGCCTTCTTAAACCAGAGACAAAGGGTTGAGTTTGGAGGGGGTGGATGTCCTAAGGGGTAAAAGATCTAAGGGGGTAAAAGTTCAGGGGGTAGATGTGAAAGAGGTTACATGTCCTAGGGGGAGAAGTCCTAGGGGGTAAATGACCTTGGTGGTAGATGTCCGGGGGTTAGATAACTGGGGGTTAGATGCCCGGGGGTACTTGTCCTAGAATTGCATGTGGGAGGGGGAAGATTTTCACATGTGTAAGGGAAGTGGTTACCACCCCCTTCCGCGCACCGAACCGACCCAGTAACATACGGCGCAGTCAGATTGTCAGACGGGGAAGTAGCTCAGTGGTAGAGCACTTGGCTCCAGAGTCAGGAGGTCGAAGGTTCGAGTCCCACTTTCTCCAGACGATTTTTCCGCAACCGTTACACTGGTGGAGAAAGCGAGAGCACTCGCTGGTACGGTTGACTTAGACGGTTGGAGCATCCCAACTTGCTGGGGATCGGCCACCTGCTGGCGGTTGGTATTTGGAGGAGCAGGTAGTGAAGAGTTGGTTCCCAGTACGGGGAGTTGGAGTTCAGCATGGAGTCCAGTCAACAAATTGGCTGGATCGGTTCGGCGCTGTGAGCTTCTATCATTGGCTGCTACTGGGACATGATAGAAGCTGGGGGAGCTGTGTAAGGGAAGTGGTTACCACCCCCTTCCGCGCACCGAACCGACTCAGTAACGTACGGCGCGGTCAGATTGTCAGACGGGGAAGTAGCTCAGTGGTAGAGCACTTGGCTCCAGAGTCAGGAGGTCGTGGGTTCGAGTCCCGCTTTCTCCAGATGATTTTTCCGCAACCATTACACATGCAATTTTGTTTACCCTTAGTACGGTATTGATTCGGTAAACCATCCCACCTTTAATGTTATTGAATGCATTTTTTGTTTATGCCAAAATAGTGTTATTACATGGATCACTGACTGTGGCACGGACAACTCCCCGGTGCTACAATGGTGCAATACTTATCATGATCTCAAATAAAGAAATTGACCCCATTCAGTATACACTGTAAAAAGTTACTGCATTTAAACAGCACAATGTGCTGTACATTTACAGCACTTTTTGCAGTAGTTGATATTACAGCACTATTTGCCGAATGATTACAGCATTATGTACTGTAAATTGGGTCTACAGCATTGTTGCTGTACATTTACAGTACACTCTACTGTAGATTTCTGCCACTAGGTGGCAGCAGTATACCACTTTTGTAGTAGTTATTCCACTCAACCCTTTCCCGAGTCAAATAAAGCCTCACAAACTCTCAAGACAATGTAGAATAAGAATGGAGGAGAGAGACGGAATGCAGTTATCGTAAAGTGTATATTTGCATAACTGTGTTGAATAATACAAAAACCAGCACAAGTATAGAATAAACACCGCATTGGTGGGAAAAGTCAAATCCTTAAGTACCTGGCTTTATTTCATGGTTAATACGGCCTATCAATGCTAAAGCAATGGGAGGGCCGTTCCCAAGAGGAGCGTGAAATAACCCTGAGCCGTATTTCACCCTGGGGCCATATTTCACGCTCCCGAGGGTCACGTGATTTTTGAGTAATCCAAAATGATGATTCCTTGACCAAAACAAGGCTTCTACATGTAAATAACGGTAGTGTTTGTCTACTTTAGATCGAAATACCCTGAAATAAATACAGAGTGTCCCTTACAAGTGCCCTAGTCAATGGTTACTGCACTCGAGCTGCCTGGCCCATGCTGCACTAGGCCTGCGGCCAGCGTGCAGTACGGGCCAGGCAGCTCTCGTGCAGTAACCACTGACTCGGTCACTTTAGCGTGCAGCTCTGTCTATGGACTGGGGAAAAAAGCTGGTATCACAAACAATTCAGCTGTATTGGATTAAACCATATCATTGTGTGATATGCATAATAGCTAGGGTCATGAGAGAAATGTCCAAACCATTCATTCCTTTATCACGTGGTTGTATCTATCGGTAGTAAATGGCTAGTACATTATAGAAGTGAAATCGAAAAACGTATTTAATTTTGCTTGGTTGTGATTTGTCGTCTGCTAAGCTAGATGACTGAGCAAAGTGTGTATTTGATGTCACTCAATCAACTTCCCGTCCAGCCGTATGAAATACATACAATGTAATCCATTAAATAAGAGAGAACCCTGCAATGTAAACTACATGTACAGAAAGAAGCCAAATAGAGGCTTGTCACATGGCTACCTGGGCCACCTGGTTCATGCTTATACCCATCATGATTTCCCTCAGTCCCCCTCCCCTGTAGCTCTGAATGACTCGCCTCAGACCGTGCATCCGGTGGTCAAACATGTTGGCTCATGGCCAATCACGGAGTACGTTCGGCTACCCTCCCACATGTAACCAGCCTAAATCTACTGCAGCCACAATTAAGACACTGCACAGTTTTATAATGCTGAACAATCTGTCTACAATCATAGAAGTGCAAAGATATGATTCAGTCCTCAATGAGGGCAACAATGTGACACCTAACGGAGACCTTGTTTTAGCTGTCTTAATACATATTGTTGTTGTTGATTTTTGTACAAAGAAAAATATCTTCGGTGATATTACCTCAATTGGAGGAGCGCGGGAGCTGCTCAGTAGTGGGCAGATAAGAGACTCATGAGTTTATCATGTGTTTTCTTTCCAAAAACCCTTGTCTGGAATTCTTATTCTGTACATTTTGATTCTGTACACATTCAAGAGTTCAAGGGTTGCATTTAAGGGTTCAAGGGTATGTAGACAGGTATACTTGTTTCATAAAAGGCCTAGCCATGCTACTGTATGTTACCATATGCTACTGTGTACCCGAAAGCACTCTTTCTACAAACAACCACGAACCCAAAGTGCATGGTCTAAAAGGCTGGGCAGCGACATTTATTTCATGCAATTGGCTGGCTCCTGTTGGAAGCATTATGAGGATGACAGTGGAGACTGTGGACAATCCCTCGGGTGAGGCCATGCCTAGGATTAACACACCCAGCAAGGCAATGTTGGACAAGTGGGTCCATGCCCTTATCAGTGATGACGAGGGGACGGCCAGAGGAATGCTAGAGACCGCAGATAAGGAAATGCAGTGCTATCTGCTCAATGGCGACTACGTCAAGGAGTGTGCTGCAGTGGAGGAAACCTGCCAGGATAAGAGACTCCGTATCCCTGGCTTCAGGATCACCAGACCCTTCACCCTCAGTGTGGCATTCGGAGCCTTTAGGGTTCTACAGATGTTCTTGGAGTATGAGGTGGATATTTGTCAGAGGGACTGGCTGATGAACAATGCCATCCACGCCCTTGTCTACCTCAGCTACCTGGACCCCAACAGGGAGAGCGAGTTCGTGGACACCTACAAGAAGTTGTGTGAACTTCTACAGGTAGAAGTCCTGAAGGAGCTTCTGTTTGCCGAGAATGATAACAAGAAGAGGCCTCTGGAGTTGGCCGCACATGTGGGTGCCTTTGAGATGCTTCTTGCCATCTTTGACACCCGTGGTGTGTACTTGGTGAAAACTCAGGTTATCCGGACTTTCTACGAGATCCACTGGTATGATGTCACTGAGTATGAAAGCTGCTACCCCAACAATCGCTTTCGCAACTCTCCGCTAACCTTCCTCACCTTCATCGATGGTGAGCGACTCAAGGCAGCGACCGACTCGAAGATCTATGTGTCTGATCCCTTTAACGATTGGATAAAGAAGAAATCAGAAGTGTTCCGCCCAATTGTGGGTCTTTGGATATTAATGAGGGCATTCTTCGTGTTTGTATTTCTCTTCTATCACTTTTCAGAGGGTCCTCTTGAGATCCCTACTAACCAATCGACTCCCTCACTCCTGAACAATGGGACTGCACCCTGCAACTATGATGTCCACAGAGTTTCATACGGAGCCCGTTATCTCTGCATGATCTATCTACTCGTGTACTCTCTGATTGTCCTTGTATCCGACATGGTAGAGTTACTAATGATCTTCATCTTTACGGGAGTGAGGCAAGTGGCCATGTTGCCCCGAGGGCGCAAGAAGTATGTGGTGAGTCACAAGGTGTATAAGTTCTTACAGTCCGGCCTTATGATCTGTGTGACAGCTTCTATGTGCATTGACATCACAAAGACTATGAACCCCCAGGTGAACATTGACCCGCTGGTGCAGCATACCCTGTACACCCTGGAGTGTCTGAGCCTGACTTGGTCAGCCTTATACTTCCTCCAGTTAATCCCCTTCATGGGCTACTTCGTCATCAACATCCAGCGCATGATCAAGGACCTCCTCCGCTTCATCATCCTCTTCCTGATTTGTATGATTCCGTTCTCGCTCGCCTTCCAGCAAGTCGCGAGAGACTCTGCTTACTGCTCGGAGCAACTTCTGAACTTCCCAATTGTCTTGTACAGCACTTTCACTGTGATGCTTAATATGGTGGACTTCTGGAATTACCACAATGCTGGTAGTACTACCGATTTCGCAGCAATGGCGATGCTGCATGTGGTCTTCGTGTTTGTAGTGGCCATCCTATTGTTGAACTTCCTTATCGCCTTGTTCTCCAACACTATAAGTGACACCACCGCCAACTGTAATGCCATCATCGCCATCCAGCAGTTCTCCATCATTTGGACGCTGGAGTTCCGCCTTACTCGGTGGTTACAGAACCGCTTCTACAGACGCCGCGTGGAGAACACGTTTTTCTTCAATGAGGGACGGCTCTATGTGACCAAGGTGAAGGTGAGGTGTGGCAAACCTCTGCAGTCCAGGATCATCCTGAACATAGAACACTCAGCTTAGACTAAGAGAGAGACTGCACATGCCGTATTGGGTAGGATATATGACGAAAATACATGAGGGACATTCATGACCTGTAGTACACAATTGTCTTCAAACATTACATTAAAATGGTTCCTTCCATATAGTTACTCAAATAGTCTCATGGACCCTCATGGATTAGTATACAACAGCAGCTGGTCGTTACATTCCTATCATTATACAAAGGAGTTTGAGTAGAATAGATTTAAGTTGGCGATTGTATATATAGTAAAGAAAAGGAATTATTTTACACGGTCGAAATCCCTTTTTTCAAAAATAATAGAAATTCTCAATTTAGAAAATTACCCACTTTGATATTTTACTTAGGTAGGGTTAGGCAGAATCGATTATATATAAGTTAGGATCTCAATATACATACTTCATAATTATGTCCGTATTTACCCAGTGTATGGGGGGCCTGTTGTCTCAACTCATACCACTATTAGCTCCAAATATACTGCCAAACTGAATCCTAAGGAGGTCAATATTTAAAACTGATTATTATTCCGAATTTGGAAATATCTGGGAATTCTACTCTATAATTACATTATATAAACATCTAGGTAGTATACATATCTACCATCACATGTAGACCTTTAATGGAATGGGTTGTACGGAACATGTGTGTAGACTTGTGAAAAAATGGAAATAAAAGAACTTGTTACAGGTAGGTGGTCACATTTATTTAACCTAAGAATAATGCCGTAGATTGTGTGGTTGTTCAGCAAGTAAACCATGACCCAAGCAAACAAGAAGTGAGTGTGTGTGTGTGTCACAGGCCTGAACTGAGCAGTATGCTTAACTATTTGTATAGTAGGTGTCTGCATATACACAGTCATCTACTCCTAGCATAAGCATGCCACTCAATTTAAGCCCGTGGTGTGTAAAGTACGCAGATACAAAGCCATGAGGAAATGCAATGCATACAGAAAATGCCTAAAACATGCTCGGCCTCGTGTGATATGATCCAAGGTACCACTCGTGGAGAAACATGTCATTCAGACATATCAACTTGGATCTCTGTCTATTTTTCATGTGGAGAAACAACGTTACTATAGTTTTGTATTGGAAGGACAATTGTCCACCCACCCCTGGGGAAACTAATCTTGTTCTCCACGACTCTGTTCTCCACTGTGACATCATCAAAATAGCTATGATCCACATCTTTGAATGCATATATATTGAATAATTAATAAATCACATGACATGAGGAGACAAATGCAAACACCCATTGAAATTGTCATATTTCATGAGTGGGGGCCTTTTCTTTACTATATATCACAAAGCCGCAGGCTGAGTGGGATATGCCCCAACCCCTACAAGTGAAATACGTCAGAGACAGTATCAATTTAGTGAGCATTTGTGTTTTTTTTTTAGAAATTAAAGCCATTTAATGAAGGAAAGATAACCTCATTCTATCCCATTGAATACGGCCACATTGTATTCAATGGGGGGGGGGGGGGGTCATTAGATATGGCTTTTCAGTGCTAAAGCATAGAAAATCGTGTATTTCAGAAACAAAATAAACACAGAGATCCACTCCAATCAGTCTGAACTCCTGCTTTCTGCATGAGTGGTGCCTTGGATAGCATCACACTCGCCTCCGTCTAGTGTGATGCTATCCAAGGCACTGCTTGTGGAGAAACCAGGAGTTCAGACTGATCAGCATGGAATTCTGTCTTTATATCCTTTGGTGAAGACAACTGTATGTTCACTTTTAGTTTGATATTAATTTAGTTTATGTATCCACAACACGTAAATCGAGTCAGGGCCCGTCTTGGTGGCTATTCAAGCATAACATATAATTACAAGGAGGTGCGGGGATGTTCAGGCATTGATAACACACCGAGGAAATATCAGGGAGGGGGATGTCTATGGAGGATTGATTCTCAGCTGCAGAAACCTTGTATATAAGTTGGTGTTGCAACGATAATGTAAACCAAAATTATTCCCTAAAAGGTTGTATGCACTTTCCTTTGAGTTGATATAATATTATCCTCAAATATTGTTGAACAAGCTAGTAGCACTCAGGAAACAATGGTGGAAAGGACGAGATGTTGACACTCTGCTACTACATCCAGATCAATCAGGAAACTAGCCAAACATGTACCCACCCATCAGAAGAAGAAACAACCCTTCAGGAAAGCCAATTCAAAGACTGACTGGTTTGGTGTGTTTTTTAATGAGTATGGGCCTTTTGAATTATAAGGGTCATCCTCGAGTAAAGAGCTACAAAATCAAACAACAGTAGAAGAAACAACCCTCCAGGAAAGCCAATTCAAAGACTGACTGGTTTATTTATCTTTTAAATGGGTATGGGCATTTTGAATTATAAGGGGCACCCTCAAGCAAAGAGCTACAAAATCAAACAAAACAGTTACAGAGACTTGAATCTAATTATGAGAGTCAAAACAGGAAAATATTATTTGAGCAAGCCTTGGATGAATAATTACCTGAACTTAAGAATAAAATAAAATGAAAGCCAAGGACAACCAAGGTTGGAAGAAGATCAGTGTGGAGTGTTGAGAGCAGTAATTGATATTGACTTATTAATTACTGCTCTCAACACTCCACACTGATCTACTTCCAACCTTGGTTGTCCTTGGCTTTCATTTTATTTATTCTTAAGTTCAGGTTATTCATCCAAGGCTTGCTCAAATAATATTGTCCTTATTACTGAAGTGTACTAATTGGTATAATAGACGGACTCCCCTTTTAACAATGGATTCAGAATAAAAAGGTGAAGCTCCCTGACATTGGATTTGTGAAAGCACCTTGTTCCTGATGCTTATGAAGACATCATCATTTCTAGGAGAAATGGTGGTTATACAAAAGATATTATAGCAATAATACAGTGTTGTATTAAAGAAGCGCCAACCATACTTACAGGAGGTCTACGGCACATTATAATGTGTCGGACATTGCAATGCTAGAAGAGCTACCAGAATTGGCCAGGATCATGCAAATTACTCTCTTTGTAACAAAACAGATTATAATTTTAATAATGCAAGAAAAGTAAAATTCATGCACAGCCACAAAATGACATCTTCGCACATGTGAGAATTGATGTTAACGTCAAATAGAACTTATAGGAATGATGGTCAGAACACGCAGGAAAAGGGCCTGAATGGTCGGATAAGGCTGATGTTATAGGACCAACCAATGGCCCAATACCCATTAATTATAGCGGGTGTGTCCGTTGGCAAATAACATAATTCTTATGGGGCTGTAATGTCCCTTGCTTCGATCCAGTTAAAGTGGCAAATGTTTGATCAGTGTCGGTACTTATGAAACAATAATATATCACATAGTAAATGCTGTTTTGCGGCACCTCCAACTGTACATAATATAATAATTTTACTTGATGGACATGTAGGTCATTTGATTAAAAAGCAGACATAGATGTCTACATAACATGTTATGATAGACCCAGTTATGCTATGTTATAATGAATACTAATTATTTGCATTTGCAATATTCGCTACAGAACTACGACCTGGAAAATGTCTATGCCCAATGCAATAAGAATCTATAAGAATTAACGTTTAATGGTGAATTAGCCCAAATAAGTGTACTAAAGTTTTATTACACAATAGTGATAATACTAAGGGGTGTTAATCTTTCCTTATGGCCACCGTCCACTGGGGAACTTCGGCCGATTAAGCCCATATACATTTCCTATATAACTTCGGCCGATTAGAGCCCAATGGGCGGTGGCTATCAGCGATTCCGTTATGTTCCTTTAACACATTGATACTGCAGGGTCTACACATTAAGGTGGGCTGATCTCTTGGTGTGAAAGTAGCTAGATTCTCATCAGGTTTTTGTCACATGACCATAATAACATATACTTTTCAAAGAAACTGAGAAAATAGGGGGGTCCCAAGCTATTTTCTGAGATATTCAAGCCTTAAGTTAATGTTTCATGTGATAGGAGTATACAGTGTTTGGCCACAATCATCTACATAGAATATTATTGAAAAGTAGCTAAATTTCTATATAACTCTCTCACAATATAGCCTTTAATGTTCTCTATCTAGAGAATCTATTTTGAACATAATTATGGTCCCGGGCATATTTCTAAAGAGTATGGCCATTGAAATAAAAAAGTTGAAAAGAAATAGAAATATACTGAGGGATAGTTATGTATGACTTCTGTATGAGAACTGCCACCACAGACTCCATAGCACAGTGTTAGAATCCTTGCCTTCATATTCAAATGTTGAAGGTTCTCGTCCCGGTCAGGCCATGATTTTCACACATTTTATCACCAATAATTATTGATATTACCTATATTACATGAGACAAAGATCCCCTGGTGATTTGTGGTCAAACAAGAGCATGTATCTGCGCAGAAAACTGTGCAGTAAAGGAAAATAGCATCAGATCGAGCCACCTCAACTCTTTAAGGGCGAAATGATACCTTAATGCATCGTGTCCTTGATCGTCATGATGCATGAATACAACCCTAGTGAATAACTCGCCAGTGCTGTATTCAAGCATCATACTGACCCTACGGGCTCAAGACACTTCCGAATGGTCGGCATGATGCACCAATGCAGCCCCGGCGAGTTACTCGCCGGGGCTACATTGGTGCATCATGACGACAAATGTCATCTTTTAGCGACATGACGTCCTTAAAGGGTTAACTGGACAACGCATGAAATATCGAATATGTAAGTGATTGATCAGTGCATAGTGTCACCAATGGTGTCAACCGTGCAACCGTTAGTGGGTTCCAACATACGGCTATTTGATGGGAAACATATCACCCTGGTGATTCACCAGGGGATGCTATCATTAATGCATCGATGCTTTTAGCCATGGGATAAAGCCCTGTTTGATCCGTATGTGATCATGAGTTCATTCTTCTGCGAGGCTATCTACATATTGTGTGTACACATAGAGATACTGGGGAACACATTTTTGGTGTTTTTTTAATGATGTTGTCACATCATTTTTTATCAGAAAGGAATGATTTAAGGGATATAGCTTTGATGTTCACAATTGATTGTATAATTATATTGGTATTAAGTTATAAAAATGATTGATTAAAGAGGATGGGAGTTCTTACAGGTGGACTTTCTCAAAGACGCATTCATTGCAGTCCGCGAAATGTGGATTATTGACAGAGGCTGGCAATGACTGGAAGTGTGGACTACGTTGTAGATTGATTATTTATATGGACGCCAGAGCCAAATGTCCCCATAATGGCAAACACTGACTGACACATCAAATAGTCATTGCTTGATGTGAACCTGAGCTCATATAATCAGCTGGCAGCCTGTGTAGCCACCAGTCACTCACATAAACTATTGTTCATAGACTATTGTGACTTGTAACTTGTACCATTAGTGAGGGTTACACGATATCCAACGTGCTCTTCGAATAGTGATAGGTGTGATGTTTTGGCCTATAAATCATATGAATGAGATTTCTGTTACAGATAGTATGCCACCTGCTTCTAATTATTATTTTATACGCAGGCGGGTGTAGTGTCAACCTGTAGTGCCCGCTGATATAACATACAATACATTTTATAACCTTCATTGAAATCAGATTATATATGATTACAACAAACATACAACTGATAACCGATCAGGTATTACTGCACATATCCATCGTTAAAATATTGAATGTTCAATTGTTCACAACTTGCACAAGCCAGTAGACATAATTGTGTTAATAACATGTATGGCAGATTTTAGTTCTTCAGACTTTACTCTCTATAGGTTACCAGTTCCAGGAAAAACTGTGTTTATGAATCAGTTGTATTGTGGTAGAGACATGTTCTCCTCATAAGAATTTGTTGCCAATTACGAATACCCTAGAGGTATCAATGCCGATTTACTAAAAAGAAGAATCTGAATGCTGAGTCAGGCCCAATATATACACCCTTTTAGCTGTGGTATTTGCATCTAAAATGCCCCCACTAAATTGGGAAATGGCCTATTGATTATCAGAAGCACCTTGATACGTACTGGTATACGTTTCAATGCATGAATCTAAATACGATAACTGCACATACATAATGGCTTATTTGCCAAGGTTTCAGGACAAATGCAGCCTCGCCTGATTTGATATGGGCCAATCAATTTCAGTAGACCTTCATCGTATTTATTGTAACTATTGTTACATTTAGCATACAGTTTCCTCATGGAGACATGATTTAGTGCTCCATGAAAACCAAATCTCCCACACACTTAATCATATCATAGCAATTTCAAACAAAGAGAGATAACGGTATTTGCTGGGTAGGCATGCAAGGCTTAGGTCGTGCGTTTAGGCCAAATTTATAAAAAAAAAAGTGTGTTTCAGGTTACCCGACCCTACCTAGCAAAACAGGGCCGACCCTAGAAATTATTATGTAATTTGAAAAAATATTTATATTTCAGGTCATTCTGGGCCTATTTAAGGGTCAATCAGTTCACGAGTCAAGGCGGTCATCTGCAAGTCGGCATTTAAGTTCATGAGTCGATTTTGAGGTACTTTTCAGGCCAAAGTAAAAAAAGAACGGAAAAAAAAGGGGAAATAAAGACCTACCTACCCTAGATTTTCAGACCATGTAACCTGAAACACACCTTTTATTTTGTTGGCCTTATCATGGTTTCCACTTTCGGATAGGTACACAATTTACAAGGTACTTCATGTCTCATGAAAGGCATAACTACCAGTTTACAGGACATAAATGGAAGATAAACATTCTAATATGATGAATGTAGTTTGTAATGGATGATGATCAATATTGAGGTATAACTGTACATATTTCCTGAAGGCTTGGTCTTGAAACCAACGTTTCAAAATCACATTTTCCACAAAAAATGTTAAGTTAACATTAAAATACTGTACATTAAAAAACCGTCAGTCCAATTAACCAAAAGGGAACGTAGAAAAATTGATGTCACTACGGACTACATTGCGTTAGTCACATGAATGTAGCAAAAACGACTACCGTAAAACCTCGCGTAATAGCCGCGGCTAGTATGCGAGTCAGATCGCTAGTGCGGCTTATAGGATCGCCCAAAAGTCGGGGTGCGGCTAGTACGCGAGTTTTTCCAAATTTCGATTTCAAAAAGTATCTCAAAATGGTCATAAAACAGTTGCCACACTGTGTGTGGTATAGTCAATCATCAGAAGCAATGGAAACTTAAAGGGGCCGATCTCTGAGAGTGGAGGAGAGTGGATCATGTAGTTCATGTAGTAGTAGTGGTCTTCATGGATCACTAGCCACCCCTGTGGTTATAATTACCTTGAACCAGTTCACCCAGCCTGGTCAGGTGAAATTGGTAGGGGAACCATGAATCAGGCTTGGCTTGGTATGAAACATTCTATGAAACCAGGATAAAGCTATCATGACCTCCTTAAATTAATCATTGAACTAGGCTTCTAGGGATACACAATGCAGAAAGGAATCCTTGTTTATTTAAGTGTTTATTTTTAACCGAATCCATGGGATGTGGTCTATTCAAGGGGTAATATACCGTTTTCTGTGGACACACAAGTGGTAGTCTAGACAGTCAGTACACTGGTGGGTATCAATAATATTGTATACTACCACTGGCATAGTCTACCTGCTGGTCACACCAGTGCAACTTATGTAGAGCAGTGAATTGCTGGAAGGGAACAACCAGCATCCTATTTCTTGGTTGCCTGAGCCATTATTTTTGGGGTACTTTGCTAGGGAATACGATCCTACAGGGCTAGGGCATGCCTGGATCTCAGGGATTGTGCTTGGGCGATTCTAAATTTAACTGAGGTGTTATATAAACTCAACAACCCTGCCAGAGGATTTTACGATTTGGTTTGATAAGTCTTAGCCTTTAAGTAGGCCTACTGAAGGCAGGTCAGGCTAGGATGAGGCAGGGCAGGGGACAGGCTAGGGTGAGGCAGGGCAGGGGACAGGCTAGGATAGGGCAGGGCAGGGGCAGGCTAGGATGGAGCAGGGCAGGGACAGGCTAGGATAAGGAAGGGCAAGGATAAGGGAGGGCGGATGACAGGCCAGGGTACAAGCTAGGAAAAGGCAAGGCAGGGGACAGACTAGGATAAAGCAGGGCAGGGACAGGCTAGGATAAGGCAGAGCAGGTGACAAGCTAGGATAAAGCAGGCCAGGGGACAAGCTAGGATAAGGCAGGGCAGGGGACATGCTAGGATAAGGCAGGGCAGGGATAGGCTAGGATGAGGCAGGGCAGGGGACAGGCTAGGATAGGGCAGGGCAGGGACAAGCTAGGATGAGGCAGGGCAGGGGACAGGCTAGGGTGAGGCAGGGCAGGGGACAGACTAGGATAGAGCAGGGCAGGGACAGGCTAGGATGGGGCAGGGCAGGGACAGGCTAGGATAAGGCAGGGCTAGCATGAGGCAGGGTAGGGGACAGGCTTGGATAAGGTAGGGCAGGTGACAGGCTAGGATAAGGCAGGCCAGGAGACAAGCTAGGATAAGGCAAGGTTAGGGACAGGCTAGGATAAAGCAGGGCAGGGATAGGCTAGGATAAAGCAGGTCAGGGGACAAGCTAGGATAAGGCAGGGCAGGGGACATGCTAGGATAAACAAAATGGGCAGGGAGAGGCTAGGATGAGGCAGGGCAGGGGGCAGGCTAGGATAGGGCAGGGCAGGGACAAGCTAGGATGAGGCAGGGCAGGGGACAGGCTAGGATAAGGCAGGGCATGGACATGCTAGGATTGGGCAGGGCAGGGCAGGGACAGGCTAGGATAAGGCAGGGCAGGGACAGGCTAGGATAAGGCAGGGCAGGTGACAGGCTAGGATAAGACAGGCAGGTGACAGGCTCCTGTGTAGGCCTATCATGCCAGTCTAGACATACACTGTTCATATATTTCTAGGGCCTGTTCTAGGACCACTCTGTTACCTAGCAACAGCAATTCCAAACATTCCATGCCTAGCAACAGGGACAATAGATGGGAATAGAAGGTATTTGACCATACCTACCCCCAGAATACATACCCTGGGGATTCGATTGGAACTGTTTTCATGTTGCTGGCATCACTCTGTTACCTAGCAACAGCGATTCCAAATATTCCATGCCTAGCAACAGAGACAATAGGTGGGAATAGAGGGTATTTGACCATAACTAGCCCCAGTATACAGGCCCTGGGAATTCTATTGGAACTATTGTCATGTTGCCATTCTGTTACCTAGCAACAGTAATTCCAAACATTCCATGCCCAGTATTATAGCAACTGGCACAATATCTGACCCATTGCCCTAGCTTATCTGTCAACCCCCACTATCATGGATGCCTTTAAAGGCTAAGACTTATCAAACCAAATCGTAAAATCCTCTGGCAGGGTTGTTGAGTTTATATAACACCTCAGTTAAATTTAGAATCGCCCAAGCACAATCCCTGAGATCCAGGCATGCCCTAGCCCTGTAGGATCGTATTCCCTAGCAAAGTACCCCAAAAATAATGGCTCAGGCAACCAAGAAATAGGATGCTGGTTGTTCCCTTCCAGCAATTCACTGCTCTACATAAGTTGCACTGGTGTGACCAGCAGGTAGACTATGCCAGTGGTAGTATACAATATTATTGATACCCACAGGTCAGTGTACTGACTGTCTAGACTACCACTTGTGTGTCCACAGAAAACGGTATATTACCCCTTGAATAGACCACATCCCATGGATTCGGTTAAAAATAAACACTTAAATACACAAGGATTCCTTTCTGCATTGTGTATCCCTAGAGGCCTAGTTCAATGATTAATTTAAGGAGGTCATGATAGCTTTATCCTGGTTTCATAGAATGTTTCATACCAAGCCAAGCCTGATTCATGGTCCCCCTACCAATTTCACCTGACCAGGCTGGGTGAACTGGTTCAAGGTAATTATAACCACAGGGGTGGCTAGTGATCCATGCAGACCACTACTACTACATGAACTACATGATCCACTCTCCTCCACTCTCAGAGATCGGCCCCTTTAATTTCAGATGCTCACTAGAATCTTAAGAATATATTCAGAGCTCAAGCCAGAACGGAACACTTGTGTTCGGTTCTGGCTTGTAATTATATAATCCTTTATTATAAACTGCAGTAGTATAAAATGGCCTGGCCCTGTACTGGGAGCTACTCCTGAATGTCTACACTACAATTACTAGAGAATCAATTGCCTACCCTGGATAAACAGGCCTAAGTGCTGTCAATATGTTATTGAGATTGACTGTATCCCTGTTTTTTGGCCCGCCTTTTTGATCCTATAGGTTGCTAATTATCATACTGTGGCCCGCCCACAATAAACACTCAAATGGGATACCTCTGCAACAGGCTACCTATGTCACAATATAGTTTGGTAGCCACATTTAATCACCTCCAATAGGAAAGGCCCCACATGTGAATAGGACACCGCAAGCTCAAGTAGGGGGTCAAGCCTTATGGTCTGTATAATGATTCAGAACTATTTCCCAGTGGGGAAATGTTGTCATAAACTGCACATGGTAATCATAGCTGTTTCTAAGATTAAATATCAGAATGTTACATCAAAATACATAGAAAAAAAGTTTAAAAGAAACACCAATAAGACACACTAATAAAGGTAAACATGAGTATGAATTTGGATCAAACTGGTCGTAATTTGATGCTTGGGGCAGAGAGTGTTCATCTTTGAAGGTTTGTTGTGATTACCAGCCGCACACAAGATTGGCAGTATAGGCCAGGCCTGCCACCACTTCATATCGGCCACCTGGGACAGGTCTGTCCTATATATAGAAGTCATAGGCGTTCCTCACCCAGCCAAGTTGTATAAGTTATAGCGAAGTCTCGGATTTCTCCGTATGGGCGGCCATGTTAGTTCTGTACTCGCCATTTATCGTGAGACTTAGGCAGTGACCAGCCACCCACACACCATAGCTTCCGGGGAACAGGCTACAATACGAGAGCAGAACCAAGGTCTCACGAGATTGATGGTGTCGGTGTAAGCAGAGTGGCCGTGGGAACAAGTCCGCACCAGTTAGAGAGCTATAGGGAGTGATCATTCTATGAAACAGCTAAGGCTTGCGGAGAAACGTGTTTGTGTTTGGAACATTTAAAACATGACAGTGTCATCCTAATATTTCCGTGACACTCGGAGGAGATAAGTCTCTCTTTGATGGACCCCTCCTAGTGAGTCCCAATTAATTCATATTTAGTTTTCTCCCCTCCAAGAGGTCCACCCCCCCCCCTTTTTTTGTGGCCTGCTGTTATAAAATGACCATTCTTGTAGTTGACAGTGCACTGATTATCCTCCACCACCACCCTACATGCAAAAGGCTGTGCTCATTCTCCCCTAACAGGTCGTCACAAACTGACCAAGGGATTATATCTAGAGGTCCACAGGCCACATCCCAAACCTAGTTGACCCACAGAGGAAATTCCCTATTGATTGCCTATTGAGGGGGATAGGAGTGGCAAGTGTTGGAGATTTTCTTTTTTCTCAAAACCAGTACAGTGCATATCAAGTGTTATTTCATGGTGAATCTATCAAGGTTAACCCTATGGGAGTGCCGTATGTGAGTGAACCGTGCAATAACCCTCGGCCGTATTACACGCTCTGGCCGTATTACACGTTCCTAAGGGATGTGGGGGGTAACTATGGGGTCGCCATGGGGTTGCTACGCTGCCGAGGGTCACGTGACCTGTGCGGAATTCAAGATGGCGGAAGTAAACAAATGCCGCAGAAGTAAACAAATATGGACTGCATATCTATCTTAGTTGGATAACCCCTGAAATAAACACAGACCGTCACTTTAAAAGTGCCCTCTGCACTGCAGTGCTTGGGCAGTATTGCACTAGGCCTACGGCCAGCGTGCAATACTGCCCAAGCACTGCTCGTGCAGTAACCAGTGACTCTGCCACTTTTGCATGCAGCTCTGTCTATTTCAGTGAGCTGTGGCCGTCCTACCACCCACCTGTAGTCATACACCTGCCCTAAGGCCTATTACATGAAGAGAAGGCGAGGCAAACCCTTATATGGCAAAGGGGGAGGGGCATCTGACCATTACCAATAATTAAGTGGCGAGAGTAGATCCCCTGGCGGTAAAAACCTATACCCTCCACCTTTAATTGGTAGCACCGGAAATCCATCAGGCTACTCACGGCTGTCACTATCTATTTGTAATCTGCAAACGTTCTAGAAATTACTACAGAAAAATCAGTGTATGATGTTTTTTTTCAGAACAGAACTCGATACCTGAAGAAAAAAGTCCACCCACACTGACAGTTTTCAGTATTCCTTAGGATAATAACAAATGAATTATCAATCAATTAGCAAATTGTCCAATGACAAGGCCTATTGACAAAAGAATTGAGGACGTATCTCAGACTGGGCGTCCATAAATCAGTGCATGTTGGTTAAAGGATGTGAGTTTATTATAGATTATTTCCAGAGGCTGGCAAAGGCATCGGCAAATGTCGGACGTGTGTAATAATGTCTCGATTATTTATATGGAGCCCATAAGTCCCCTTGGCAGTGGATACCATTTGACAAAAGAGACACATGAAATATTCATTGCTTGATGTGAGCCTGAGCTCATTCAATCATCTGGACATGAACCCACCGGCCAAACACATACACTGCCTTTGTCCATAGACTATTGTGATAATAACTGGTACCATTAGTGGGCATGGATTTGCTCACTAAGTGACTACCTAATGTGGTCCACCCCGGGGTCTATCAATAGTTAAAGGTTATCATATATATGAGTGAGATGCCGACTATAGAATGCATACTAATAATATATACTGAAGTCAGACATTTAGTCCACATTCATTTTAGCATGGAGTTGATTTGGGAGAAGGCAAGCAGAAAGGGGTATCCTCTTGGTATAAGTATCAATCTTAGCCACCAGAGGGCACCACCATGACATAAAATGGAAGAAACAGGCTAATAGTTGACAAAAGATTGATTGTGTGATTAAGATCACATGTGACCCAGGGCTCCATCGCCAACCCCCATCGCCAACCCCCATCGCCAACCCCCATCGCCAACCCCCATCGCCAACCCCCATCGCCAACCCCCATCGCCAACCCCCATCGCCAACACCCATCGCCAACCCCCATCGCCAACCCCTATCGCCAACCCCCATCGCCAAACCCCATCGCCAACCCCCATCGCCAACCCCCATCGCCAACCCCCATCGCCAACCCCCATCACTAACCTTGTGAGGGCCTGGACACAAACAGCTTCCTCATCTGACCTTTACAGATAAGCAGGGTCCCCACACCTCTCTAAAAGCGTCTCATATTCTAATCTCACCTAGTCTTAACCATTGCAGGTACCCAGGTAGCAAGGGTATATTGGGCCAATGTCGGCAATGATCGACTCCATCGCAATCGTTATGCCAACCATGGCCCATTGTAAGCAATGCATACATTGGTTCAACATATTAATTGCAATGATGGCCCACCTCTGGCAATACTGATAATGGGCCATCGCTGGGTTGACCGCTGGCCCAGAGCTGGTCCATGCTTGATATCGTTGATATTGACCCAGTGTTGGCCCAGTGCTGGGACACTTCAGGGCCATCATATTATTTCTGATGTTGGACCAACATCAACTCAGGGGGACTACACCAGGGGGATTCAATGTTGCCTGAAGAATTTCTTACAGGATGGCTCCTACTTTGCCATCATATTGGGTTATAAACGTGATCCCCAGTGTCCTCTACATGTTTAACCCTTTAAGGCCGACCAAAAAAAGTATTTGCTGGTGATGAGGGTGAGACATTTTCCCTGGGAACTTTCCCTGGGCCGAGCCTTTGCTGATTCCCATAGAGTTATGTCGACTATAGTCGATGCTCGGCCGTTCATGGCATCGACTATAGTCGATGCTCGGCCGTTCATGGCATCGACTATAGTTGATGCTCGGCCCTAAGGGGTTAAAGGTCAGAGGAAGTTCATGCATGGAATTTGATATCTAAAAGTGCCATTTACTGCATGACACCCGTGGGAATTTGTCAAAAGTAACTTGAAGACACCTCATGTGTGGGTAATGGACTTAGATAAGTCCTAAAAGATAGTAATACAGTTTGTATTATTTCTAACCATTATGGGATAGAGATCAAGATGGATTAAAAAGACAGAAATGGCTTTTTTCTAAACTGATGATTCTTGAGAGTCATGACTTAAGTATGCTTGCACATTCAATTATACACATAAAAGTAATATTGTTCAATATCAGTGATTGTTGCAGTGGTCCTATATTGAAAATTATATGTTGGGGCGACATATGTATTACAAGGTTGGTCCGATGTCTAATTTCTAACCTTGGAATAATGTAAAAACATTTTGATGTTGGCCCAACATTGGGCCAACATGAAATCAATATCCCTTTATCCGAGCATGGGCCATTACTGGGCCAGCGGTCAAACCAGTGGTGGGCCAATATCAAAATGCCATTATTGGCCCAATTTTAAGTGGTATATTGGCCCAATCATGGCCCAATGTACTTATGTTACCTGGGTGTAGGTGTCTGTGTGAACGTGACTCTTTTAAAGGGTGGATTCAAGGTCACTCTGCTATTCTTTAGCATTAGTACAGTTGCATCAAAGTTTGACTGCAAATGTACTCATTTTCGTCAGAACCGTCTCCCTAAGACCCAGGGTTCCCTGGGTCAATGAAACTTTCTGTAGAATACAGTAGCATCATGTACATTTCTTCTCTCTTTTTTGTGTGAAAAGCTTCAATGTTTTGATGGACCTGAGTCAATTATAAAGTCACCATACTTTATAATGGGCAGCATTGCTTATAGACAGAGTCACATCCATCAAATGTCATATATACGGGTGTTTTTTTTCTCAGCTGGGAGAGTTTTAGACCTATTTGGATATCCTATCTGTTTCTTGAACGTTAAATCACAGCCTAACCAAATACCCAGGTATCTAAACCCAGTCATTTACCCGGTACCATGCCATTTATTTCTAAGTGATGACCCCTGACTTGTTCCTTCTTGTTGTCTGGCATGAACCACATATTCATTGTCTTACCCGGGTTCGGAGTGAGTCGGTTTACTTTACACAAATTGTGAACTTGATACATATCTCCCTGGAGCAATGCTTGGATGCTACCTGGGTTTTCTCCTCTGCACAAAAATGCCAAGTTGTCAACACATAGAATAGCAGCCGAATTTGTTGTAGCATTTTGAAAGCCGTATATATGGCACAGGAATAATAGCGGGCCTAATATAGTTACTTCCTTGTGGTACGCCATATTGTACTAATTGGGGTATTTACCTGTTGTAATTGGTCGGAGTGCTATATTGGTGGGAGCTTATGACTTATGTAGCTGTATATCATTTTTCTAGAGTCCATATATTTCATGAGCAGGCAACCATGATGAACTACATCAGAAGCCTTCCTTACGTCTAAATGGGCACTTCATACATATTTCCCTTTATTTCTGGCATTGTAGCGGATATTTATTAGCTGTATGACTGCCCGGAGGACTGCTATATGCATAATATTGGTTTTTCTATGTGGATCAGCAGTTCTATGTGTAGAACCTTTTCTAGTAGCTTAGGCCGTTTTATTCTGATAACTTGGATTACGGATCCGCCGATGGAAATTTTGGCAAGACTTTTTGGATGCTTTTTTTTCCTCCCGCCCCTGGACAATTTTAGTACTGAATGGCCTTACCTATTATGGGCAATGACGTTGTTGAACGCCAGTTCAATAACGGTATTGAGCGCAGAGATTAAGTAACGATATTATATTGTGCCTGTTTCCAGTATGTCTGGGAAAGTCATGGTGTGCATACAAGAATTGTATGCACACCATTCAGACAGTTCATGTGAGTTGCAAGGACAGCATGTCTCGGTAAACATGGGTGAATTACTTGACATGGGTTGATAAATTACAGTAGGCCCAAACATACACTCATAACTCGTGCCTGGAGCATATTGATTAGAAGATACCAAATTTCCCTTACTCAGATTTATGGCTCCACCAACAGCAATCAAAAAGAAAGAACATGTTGTTTTCAAGTGGACAAGCTTTAATTGACCTGTTGACAGATTCTTACCTCCAGATGGGTACATTATTTACAGGCTGGTTCACGTTTCATCTACAAAGAAACTGTGTGTAGTCCCAAAGGCGCTTAATACTAATTGAAATCTTAAGTGCAGTTTTAGAAGATCGAGAGCAAGGTGAAGTGCATGGAATTTGGAAATAATGTAATTCAACTTTATGAGAAGCAGTTCCTCTAAAGATGTTTTCCTCTCCTCTCCCGGGGCCAATTCATCCATTTTATAAATAATCAATGTTGATCTCGATATTTCATAAAAGTTGTTTGGAATGGCATCTCAATAGCGATGGTAGTTCAGTGACGTCTTCTCTTATTCACCTGCGTAACAATATTCGACATACCTAGTCAATACACGACCGGTTTCATTCGTGACCCAATACTAGCATCGTAACCCTGTTGCATATTTTTGTCTAATACATCAGATCAAGTCTGATTATGGAGCAATTAATTTTAACTTGCTGATTTATAATGTATACTAGTAAATCACAATTATGAGGCCACGTTGGCAATATAACATAATCTCTCCTTCTATTCAATACTGGTGAAACACTGAGTGGATTAACTGTAAATATAGAGTGAACTGCTGAAATGATTTAATAGCACACTTGTAAAATTATTATTATTATTATCATTATCATCATCATCATCATTTTTATTATTATTATTATTATTATTATTATTATTATTATTATTATTATTATTATTATTATCAGATTGTTAGAGGCTAGCGCTCAATAAAATATTCAAATTCAATTTAATATCCAATCACTGCCAATGGTGCATGTCAAACTGTACTAACCTTAGAATGGTGCCACACTGAAAACCCAGAGCAAGGAGCCTAGTCATTATGAGGACATAGGTAGTCATAATGAATAATGACAGATGGAGTTGAGAATGGTGTATGAATATAGTCTCTAATTAGTTCACTTCTTAATGAGAGGCATCCTTTCACATATTTAGTGTAGTCTTGATTGAACTAAGTAGCATTACTCGTTATAAATAAGTTGCCAATGGGTGAGAATGATGGCCCCAAAGGTATAGAGACCACTCTGCTCCCTGTCACCAGTGTATATCTCACGACAGATAATTATAGTTATGCAGATATTAAAAAACAGGTGGCAGTAATGTGCCATAAGTAGCAAGTGAGGAATAGAATTATGTAGCATAGGGTAGTCATTGGGACAACCTAGGACTTGAGAGTTGTCATTCTGATGGCTTTAGGTCTTCAAATGGACAATACCTAAATTAACAACCTTAAGGTAGTCATTCTGACTACCCAATTATTGTGACTACCTAAGGTCGTCATTATGACAACTTTGGTCTGAATGGCTCAGATGGGTAGTCACAATGACGACCTAAGGTGGTCACTTTGACTACCTAAAGTTGTCAGTTTTGGTATTGTCAGTATGACGACCCTGAGATTTTCAGTGCACACAGCAGGGTATACTTATTGAGTAAACACCCACAGGAAAACCCTTGAATACTTTTATTAGAATGATACAATGGGTTTTTTCTGGAATGGATCCAAGAGCGACCTCAACTAATTCTGTTGCCAAATGAAGACTCAGACATCTTTGTTGGTGGTACTAGGAAGGTAGTCTCAGTATCTCCATGGTGCTACCATGTGAGATACAGCCAATGTCAATAATGTATATCGGCAGCACTTATTGTTGGCTGGTCAGTGTTTGTCCAGGCTTTGAAGATATCTCCCAAATATAGCAGTATGGTTGACACAGCTTTATAAATACTAGTCTGGTGGCGTGTACACATCCACTCTATTCAGTAATATGCTCCAATATTCAACAAACCATTCCAACGTTTATTTCTATCCTCAATATTTGGATCAGCAAACTAATATCGGAACTCTTGTAATATTAGTCTGACTATAATGTTAGAATTATGCAATACTTAGTTCTGCAGACCAACATGTCCGTATTGAGGTATGGAGGTTTGTTTTAACAATATTCATCAAGTCATATCGATCAGTTTACATACATACAGACATGTACTGTTTTCACTCGTATAGCTCACAGAGGTTGACGGTACGGATGGTTTAACATAGCAATGAGATACAATACCTGCATATTCTTTATTTAAATAGTATGATTAAACAACTTATTTGTGATCTTACTTAGGGGGGTTATGAAATGCGATGAAGATGATAGAGGTTTTACAATGGAGCTTGCACATAAGTATGCAAATAGTACATGTTGATTTCTCTCTCAGTTGCATTAACAAAGATTTGCTGAGACTGCCTTCCTGCAACTCCATAATCCCTGTAAAGGGCTTGGACATGAACAATTCACTACTATATATATACGTGATTCCTACTTATGTTAACCTACTCACAACCTATTCAATTTAGTTATCTCTGGATAAGGTGTCTAGAAAGCACCTGAAGCAGATACTGCTCTACTCGTCTGAGAGTATATAGCTCTAATATGACATTGACATTACAACAATCAATTGACTTTTAGTGTAGATGTTAGGTCTTTAACAACTTTCCAACTCTCTGTATATATGTATATATATATATATATATATATATATATATATATATATATATATATATATATATATATATATATATATATATACATATATATATATATATACACAGAAAGAAAATATGTGACACGATCTGCGAAAAAGGCCAATTAAGGCATCAGGGTGCTCTTCCTGACAGTAATTTACTTTATTCGGGTAACTAAGAAAAACCAAATGACATATTATATCTCACTAGGGTTGAAACTATTGAGTCAGACATTGTGAACTTGCTTTAAAATTACAAGATGGTCACCTCATTGCAAAAGCATCAAACCATGGATTCTTCACTGAAGTCTGCCACAACATAGTTATATATGATAGGCATAACATGTCATTTGTTTCCATGGACACAAAGTGCTGTACTACTTTGGTCGGGCTTCCTTGGTTTCAGAGATACCACCGGCACAAGGAGCTTGGCATCCTCATTGAGGAAGAACTTGCTGATGCGGCGGTCATACCATTTGTGGAAGTAGAGGCCCATTCTGAAGTCAATCAACCAGAGAACAGACAGCCACTGGAAGGTGGTGAACACCTCTTTGTTGTCCATAACGTGAGCCACAGACGTAGAGAACAGGGCCACCAGAAAGTTGAGCAGCAAGATGGCGACCATGAAGACATAGACAATGTGCAGCAGATAGAGACTGAACGGGTCCACAACGTTGTAGCTGCGGAAATCCACCATGTTCACCATAGCGGTGAAGGTCGAGTAGAAGCTATACAATGGAGAGGAGAACTCCCCTGGACATGTATCAAGAGACCTGCCTTCATTTATGAGCTTTTCAAATGACATGCTGAAGGGGAAAGCAAACATGATCCAGACTGCACTGAATTTGAATGTGTCGATGACCATGTTCTGAACAGCATAGATGAAGTATCCCACAAAGGGGGCTAGCTGTATGAAGTACAACATGGACCAGACCAGGTTCATGGATGATATAATGTAGAGCAGGTTAGTGAAGGACATTGTCGAGTCATTTGGGAAAAATGATGTTACCAGAGATGTTAGGCATCCCAGAAAAACAGCCAGAGCTAGAGAAGATTGGCTAAGTCTGTAGAATGTATAACTTGAATTGACATGTTTCCAAGAGCCAGGGACTCTGTACGACTTCAGCATGAATTTCTTATAGCGAGTCACGACGAAGAGAATTCCATCAGTCATATCCACCAGCAGAATGAGAACAGAGTGTAAACTGAGGTAGAAAGCCATGCTCACGAAGACATTTGTAGAAATTAAGTCAACACTGGTACAGCTGCTTAATGTAGTAGTACTGTTCCTAGAGTTCATGATTGCTGGCCTGGACCAGCCTCCTGCTGAATCATAGACAAGGAAGACCACTAGATATAACACTCTTATCAGGAACCAGACACGCACCATCAAGGCACTTGACGTCTTCTTTGCCTCCACCCAGTTGCAGATAGCCCCTGATTTAAACACCTCCGCAGTTTCTTGGTCCCCAACCTTCTTATCGTCCATGAAGAAGAGGAAGGCCAAGGGTGAAACATGACGACGTTCACTGGTTTCATATTCAGTCACGTCGAATTTTTGCACTGTGAAAACACTCTCAACTCTGTGTGTGTGACAGTAGACGCCCTCTGTCTCAAAGATAAGCCTGAACATCCTGAAGGTGCCGAGCCATGCTGCCATCTCCAGGGGGTATAGCCCATGATAGCCCTCAGACTTAAGCAGCATCCTAAGGTCATCTGTGGGGAGCAGACCCTGGAGGTGGAGGTACACACTGCAGCAGGTGTCCTCCAGGCCGGGGTCCAGGTAGGTGAGGTAGACGAGCAGGTGCAGGAGGTTGGAGCCCTGGTCATCTCTCTGCTGCACATCCACACCATGTTCATGCAACACAGAGAGGACCCTTAAGGATCCACAGGCTCCTGCCAGGCACCAGGGGCGGCGAAAGTCCACGGCATGATACCCTTTGTTGTTCAAAAACTGAGATACCTCCTTCAGGGTGTCACACTCACCGTCTTGTAGAAAGTAACCATTCAGCAGTCGGTTCTTCTCCTCCTCGGTAATATCAGCTTCACACAAAGTAGCAGAGACAAGGAGGTGCTCGTCTGCCGCCAGGGCCTTCCTCCAGAAGCCGTAGGTGTCCTCTGGGAGGGTCATGGCTTCCTCCAGGGGTTGAGGGCTGACTCCCGCCCTACACAGCCTCCCCATGTCACCTGTAGTACTAGGCAGACCGCTGCCGGAGTATGGTACCAGGGGACACGACCAACACACCGACACATGTACATGTAGTGCTCAGCATATGATAATATTATCGGCTAATATTATCATAGCACCAACATAATCCCCACAGCTGCCGACACCAAGGCGACAGTCAGCCACGCGCCTGCAGTTTATGATATCACCAAATGATTACCTCTCTGGGTAGTACCATTGTAAAAAGCAGTTGATCAATGCTCTTTAGTGCTATACATTCACGTGACCGACCTCCACCATCCGGATCACGTCAGAAACCAGTGTGGCTATTAGGCGTCCTAGTCAGTCTGACTAGGCCATGTGTCGAGTCAGCAATTGGCGATCGATATCATCAAATATGGATGGTCCAAGTCCGCGACAATAGAGACAAATGAGCTGGCTCTATTAATAGTAAGGCCAGTTCAAATTGACTAGGATAGCTAGGCTACAAGTCAAACATTTCCCATGCTTATGTTTTATTATCATAACAAACATGGGGGCACCACTCAGAACTTGTAATATGTATCTTTGGTAGATTGGTACTAATGTGAATATACCACAGGTTCCTGTCCCATTCTTTGGACATAAGGCGAAACATTACTCCCTGGCCCTAGAGTATTAGTGCCATGAATTGTCTGCCTACGCGTTTGTCCATTTCACGGAATCCTCTTATTCAGTCTCAATAGTCATCAATGCCCTTTTACTTCGATACATGAACCGCTAATTATTCCATACAGGTAATGCAGGGATGTGATGGCTTATTAAATATTTGATTTTGCTTAGTGAACTCTCATCTTCCAGTGTTGGTGGGCAGCCAATTTCGCTGCCAAAATATTTTCGTTTTACACATTTTACCAAGCTTTAAATAGTACCCAAGAAATGTGTCAAACCACGTATTATACCCAACAGTTATAATTGCGCCTGAATGTTTGGTGTTTGTACACAATACAACATTTTATCAGTGACCTAATGGGTGTATTAAGTCTGCGATATTGACGTTGCACTTCAGTTATAGCAGACAATCTATGATTTATCATACCCACTTTCCCTAAGATCTATGGTTTCGATATAATTTTGCACCTGCATGGCCTGTCACTCAGTAAGGCTACGGCTGCTTGTGATTTGTGGTGAATGGAAATGTTTGATCTATACTAGAGAGGGAGTTTACTTTGCCCTCAGAGGTGACCACCATGTCCATATTGTATAGATCCATGTATACATATGACAGTGTACTTGTACGCTAGCACGACATGAACGTTGCTGAACTTATGAGATACTAGCAACCATGTATAAGGTTGGATTGGTTGCCATCGTTTGAGACCGTTATAAGGAAGAAAGTAAATCGAGTGTGTATTTGCATAGGGGTATTAAATGAGGGGTAGACTTCCAAAAAAAACCTAGAAGGTTAGTATTTCTACAGCATGCCCCTTGGTGAGGGACACTTATGTGGAAATTCATGAAAACATGTATAAATCATAAAGTATCCTTATTTGCTTCCCCCTCTCCGTTTCTGCACTTTCTTAATAACGGGGTTATTATGTAAGACGTACGCTTATTTCTTCTATACATTTACTAAGGACATTTCTTTCCTAATTTGTCTACAAGTAAAAGATAATTTGAATCATTAGGGCCTGATATAAATTAAATAAACACAAAAGTGAAGTGGCGTAAGTCAGGAAAGTGGGTTATTCAAAAAGTTGAGTGGGGTCCAACTCTCAACTTGTTGATTTACCCACTTCCCGACTTGACCTCGTTGACCTTTGTCTATGTATAGTAACAAGTAGTACAGGAATGGCTATGAAGACACAGGCCATTCTATTTAGGTAAGCCCCGAAATGATTTCTCATGAGGACATGTTTTGGTACTTTGCATTTTATTTCATGGTGAATACGGCACTCCCATTGACTTAACCAAGGAAGGCCGTATTTAACATCCCCCGTGAAATAACCCTCGCCCGTATTTCACGGCCTTTAAAATCATTAAAACTGATGATAAAAGCACTATAAAATAGCTTTTTCAGACCAATTAAGTCGAATTTCGACAAATATGGTTAGTTGTGACATGAAATAAACACAAAGGAGCACTCGTATAGTTCCCGGCTCGGCTCTGCCTCGTGAAATAACCCTCAGTGGGGAACTATACTCGTGAACCTGTGTCTATGTATCCACACATGGTTTAGAATTGTACGATGATAAGCTATGAAAAAACGCGAATTTGATATTTTTCCAATGGGCAAAATTGGACCACAATTCCCAGAAAGAAGGGCAAATCTTTATGAAAACCTGGGCTAGGCTTCAACTAACCTGCATGTCTATGAACCCAATTCATTTAATATATATATTCTTTAGAAAATCCCAAGACAAGGCACTTCAAGACAAGACAAGATCAGACTGACCGACAATGGACGCATCATTGATGAACAACAGACGGCTGACTACATAAACAGGTACTACAGTAGCATAGGTGACCGCAGCATTCGACCCAGTACCCCCGCCAGCTGGCGCAGCTCATCCCCCTGCGGCGGGTCCGCTGGACCAGCAATGGAATGCCTGTGCTCTGACTGAGGTGGGTCTGGAGAATGTTGTCAAGCTCGTGCGTGGAATAAAGCTGCATAAAAGTTCAAGCATACCCAACATGAAGGCGATGGTTATCAAGGACTGCCTGTCTGCCTTCCCTCGGGTGGCTCAAGCCCTCATAAACAGTTCCATCTCCTCGGGAGAGATCCCTGCAACCTAGAAGACTGGCACTATAATTCCACTGCCCAAGAGTGGCAGTCTAGCTGACGTCAGAAATTGGCGCCCAATCTGTCTGCTAAATCTCTGTAATAAATTAACTGAAAAGGTTGTCCACCGGCAGCTGATAGACCACTTGATAAGAGAGAACATCATTGAGGACCGCCAGTCCATCTTTGGTCTTCTTACTGACCTCTACACAGCGCGCAACAGGGGTCACAGGTTGGCCGTGGTCTTCCTCGATATAAGGAAGGCCATGAGATGGCTGAGAAACTACCTACATGACAGGAAACAACAGAAAAGAGCCAACGGCACGAGTCTACTAACATAGGGAGGGGAGTGCCGCCGGGGTCCGTGATCGGCCCCCTGCTCTTTACTGCCTATGTGAACGATGTCTGCAAAGTGATAAGTAACTCGACGTGCTACCTCTATGCTGATGACATAGCCCTGGTGGTGTCCGGCCGTGATGTCGGCAGAATACGCACGCTGATGCAGGAAGACCTAAACTGTATCAGCACCTGGTGCCACATGAACAAACTCACTGTCAAAACTGCAAAGACTAAGATGTTGTGGTCCTACTCCCGGCGCTCAGTACCTGACTTGGCCGGAGTACACTTTACACTGGAAAATGAAGTGCTCATGTTGTTGGTCAGACCAACACTCCAAACCCATGTGTAAATACGTAGGTTCATCTACTTAGGGGTTGTGATAGACCGCTACCTGTCACTATCCCAACACATGAGGAAGGTGATTGGCATGGTTCAGTCTAAACTACCCAATCTCCGGCGAATCAGAAAAGGGTCTCACCAAAAAACAGCTGTACTGGTCTACATGTCCATGATCAGAGCGACCATGGAGTATTGTAGTTTTACCTACGGTGGCGGCCCAGTGTGGGCTGTCAGGAAGCTCCAGACCATGCAGAACGATGCTCTAAGGATATGTGAACGCATCCGTGACCCAAGTGGTGTGAACATCGACCGCCTACAGGAGCAGCTACTCGGCTACCTGCACAAGTTCTCGCTGCTTTAAGAAAATGTGATGATCCCAGCAAGATCTTTGCAGGGCAACAGAAAGGTGAAACTGAAGACTATGAGGTCAAAGAGTGACGTGTACGACAAAAGCCCCCTGTTGAGAGGTCTGGAGTCCTGGAACCGACTGTCCGCAGACATTCAGAAGAAGGCTACAGACTCTTCCTAAAAGCACTGAAGAAGACTAATGATTGATTAGTCTACAGACTACTATATTGTATTATACATGTCAATCATGACCTTGAACATACTGACTCTGAACTCTTTTATCTATGCGACCCTTCTTTTTTGAAGGCGACTTGGCTTATGTTTGAAAAACTCATCGTTATTGTACACCGAGAAATTTAAGCCAATAAATATATAAATACAAATACAATACACCTATACGAGGTTACTTACAACGGTGTCATAAGACAAATAATACCATTCAATTCAGGAATTTGGGGCACTTCCAGCCCCAAAACCACATTTAGCGTATTCGACGTAATAAGCGCCCCCTCCCCTTTTTGGGGCATTTTTAGACTAGAACAAAGGCTCAAATCTTACGATTTTGGAGACAATTAAATGTACTAAAACGTCACACAAAATAATTTTATAAGCGCCCAGGCCTCTTATTACGTCGAATGCGGTAAACAGATTTTGACTGATTCAAAATGTACATCCCATGTAAAAAGGATGTATAAAATGTCAAGATTCCTACTTCTGAAAGAGCTAAACTTCATTCGGCGCCCCCTCCCTCCAAAATAGGAGAATAACATTCTTTATTTCATACCAGGAATGGCTATTACTATGCTTAAGTATTAGAATTCTCATATCACATGGCCCCCATGGGATACAGTCCCGGGATACAGTGTTGTCATTCCCCATGGCCCATGACGTCATAATGAGCTTGACGTCATAATGAGGCCACGGCGTCACTATGAGGTCAATATCGTTGTTATTCTTCACTTTTAGATAGTTTTGGCATGAAATAAAGGCAAAGGCCCATGGCTAGACAATATTTTTATATTGTTCCCCCCTCGGTGGGGCTGGGGCCGCATCCCACGGCTTCGTGGGATAGGCCCCTACGGCCCCAGCACCACCTCGGGGGGAACGATACCAAAACAAGGACATAGAGATCATATTAATGGAAAAGGGGACGATGAGACATAGATCTGAGCTGGGACACACAGAGGAGCTATGGTCGACATTCATGGTGCCAGGGGGTTGGAGGTAGGGGGAGGGGGGGGGGGAGATTTATCATTATCATTTCTCTTGAAAGCCATTTAGGGGCTTTCAATCGTAGCCCCTAGCCTAAACATGTACCGTATTCGACGTAATAAGCGCACCCCCCCCGTTTTTGGCCGATTTTTATACTACAAACTACCAAAAAAATCTCAATTTCTGACCCCAATTAAACTCTTAACTACTAAAAGGTGTCCATAATATTTTTTTAAGCGCACTGTGCACTTATTACGTCGAATACGGTAGGCCTACAAAAGTACAAAATTATTTTAATTTACTAGATAGGGCCTATCTGTGAACGTTGGGTAGATTATAGATCTCCCCAAAAACGGGACAGTTTACAAGGGAGTTGGGGTAGGGGGCGGGGGCCGGTAAAAAATGTCCCATATGTCAATTTAGGCATATATATATATAGCCTAGGCCTAGGTAGGCTATTATATTATGCGTCTATCCTAAAAAGTAGGCCTAGGCCTGTGCACATAAAGTGGTAGGCTATGAATATGACTGCTGGCATGCCGTAGGCCTACAATGAAGATAGGTCGGTAGGTGTATCAATTCGCCGCTACCCAGCAAATTAGTTTGACTTAGTTTCTGGAACGTGCACTTTGTGTGACTGTGTCCTATGGAACTAATTGGCACAATATGACACAATACCCCATAGGGCAAGAAGTGACACATACTCACACATATTCACACATATTCACACAGCATCGTGTACCATGGCACAAAAATGTTTCCAACCATATTGTTTCACTTTTTTGATTTTTTTTTGAAAAAGAAAGGAAAGTCTGTTTAGTTTGTAATACTCATTATATTTAGAAGGTGGCATAGGGCACCATGGCAGAAATATGTCAGTGCACTCCTTGCTGTATATGGGCATACTATCTCATTCAACAAGATTCCTACCATGGTAGTGTAGGCCTGATGAAGTTGTGTACAATTCATGCCAATTATCAGCTGTATACACATGTAACAAAAGGTCAGACCTTTATCCAAACAAGATTACCAGATGAAAGGTGTCTGTGGTCTGTCCCTCTTAATGCCGCTTTAATCAAATCATATGGTGTGTTTTTCAATCACTAATGGAACTTGATAGAATTAGAGGTGTATAACTAGGTCTAAGGGAGTGGTCATTTTTTAACAACAGGGGGGGGGGTTGGTGGATTTGGGGGGGGGGACCAAAAAAATTTGGACCCCTTGAAGGGGGGGGACCAAAAAAATTGCACTCCTTTTTACTTAAAAAGCCCGCGCATTACTATAGCTCAAAGCGGTCGGCCGCGCCCAATTTCAAGTCGCCTTAGGGGGGGGACCAAAAAAATTTCGACCCCTCCCGTGGGGGGGACCAACAAAAATTTCGACCCGCTCACGCGAAAATCCACCGACCCCCCCCTGTTGTTAAAAAATGACCACTCCCTAAGTTGCATTGACAACATGTTATTATGGTTATAAACAATGAAAATGATTCCATTTCACCCATGAGAATAACAAGGAACAACAAAGATGACACCTGGTGTCAAAACCATGCACTATTCCAACCGGACAAAGTGATAATGGTTATGTTTGAAGATGTGTGAGTGTGTGCCAGAAGGGAAACTAGGTGACACTACATCACACAAATACCTGTTATGTGTGACACCAGGTGTCATCAAAGTTGATTGTACCCCTTTTCCTGATTAAAGAGAATGATTTTCTTTAGCTATAAGTATCTAAACAGGGTCCCAATGTATTGTGAATCAGACAATGCACCTGTCCTTCTATTAACATTCATTATGTAAATAAATAGATGCCATATCATTTCAATGAAAGCAGCATTAAGAGGTCCAGATGCTAGACACCTTTCCTCTGGTCATCATGTTTGGATAAAAGCCTGGCTATCTCCTGCTGCTCATGTGAACTCTAATGTTGATGGTTATAATGGTACATATATTCATCAGCCTATGTTGAAATGCTAGGAACCTGATCGAATGAGTTTGTACAAACCAGCAGCACACACACCAATAGTGTGCTATGACTATCTATGTCAAATACTGCTGCTTGTAAAAAGTATTACAGTATTTCCTATCTTTTAGTAATTCATAATAAAACTAAAAATACATGACTAAACATTTTGGTTTAGGGCATTATATTTTGTCATTTGGTGTGAATAAGCTTTTTAAAAATCTGTCAGAACTGTGTGAATCTGTTCCATGGAACACTGTGTCAGTGTGTGTGAGTCTGTTACATGGTATACATGTCACACAAAATGCACGAAATGAGCACACAGTTCCAGGGGTAAAACAGGGTGAAACAATCTGGAACTAATTTGCTGGGTACTAAAATATATCAATTCACCTACTAAAATGTATCAGTTCACCGCTACTAAAATGTATCTATTCACCTACTAAAATGTATCAGTTCACCCGCTACTAAAATGTATCTAGGCCCTATTCACTGCTACTAAAATGTATCAATTCGCCGCTACTAAAATGTATCTATTGACACTAAGAGACGTCGCTAGGTAAGACAGCTGTGTTGCTTGGTGACATAGCGGCGTCACTAAGACCGTGACGTCACTGGTGCCATGACGTCACTGACACTGACTGCCCTCCATTCAAACAACAAACTCGGCGGTTTAACAAACTCGGCGGTTTAACAACAAACTCTGCAGTTTAACAACAAAACTCGGCAGTTTAAGGAGACTAGCATTCTGATGTTAAATCGGCGAGTTTTGATATTAAATCGGCGAGTTTTGATGATAAATCAGTTGGATCACTGGACTCCAATGACAGATCGTGCTTAAAAATAAGACTTTTGAGTTTGAGATGATCTGCAAAGTAGGGCAATTATCTATTTACTATGAATCCTTCAGCATTACCTTGCTATACTACTCTACTTTACATACCGAAAAAATCGCAGTGAAATCTTTATTCTTTACTTGTGAAAATCATGACTTTGTGATCTCTTTTATTGGGGTGAAATGAAAAGAATTGACAAAAATGATATTTCTTTCTAATTTTGTTATTTAAACAAATACACACATAAAAATCAACAGACATCTACATCAAGTATAGGCCTTTCATGTTATACAGTTGGAATTTTCTAAAAATATTTATTTTTGTCATTTTTGGAACTTTTTCAATTTGGACCCCCCACTACCAGAAGCTTTTGGTCGACATGAAACATTTGAATCTGTTTTAAAGTTTTGAGAAAAGGTTGTCGACCATAGCTAATATCTACTAGCCATGGGCCTTTGTCTATTTATTTCAGAAAAAAATGTGGAAAAGAATTGTTAACAGTTGTATCAAAATCGTATTTATTATTTCTCTTACACTACATTCATGAAACATAACAGTATATATCATTTAACTGCAAAGGATTTTTGGCAGATAGCTAGATGGCTCGGCCTAACATGCCCGCTTCACTATTCATATATCATCATTATCATCATCAACAACTTAAATTATCAATATGTAAATATGAACACAGAGTACCTGTCCAAAGATTCATAAAGCTACAGTGTTAGTTTGAGTGTAATGCATCAACAGTTTCATTCCAATGATAACATGATAAAGACAATTATTTCCTCAGAATTCCTCTTCTTCTGAATGCTCACTTATCTGTTTCTTCACATGCCATTCCTAGATACAATGCAGAAAATATGTTTTCAAGTCTACTTTTCTGTCTTATTTCTATGATTGATGAAATATGCTAAGGACAAGCAACAATGCCACTTCATATCTGATAGCATGGTGTCTACATTAATGTAAATATTTTCTTTTTGGGGGAAAGGTCAACTTTCCATATATTAAGAACTTAATCTTATCAGGAAGTATATGATATTTAGTGTTCCGGCAGTACTAAAAGATCTTTATAAAGTGATGACCAGATCATTAACATTGTAAAAATTCATTAAAGCATAGACGTATTAGACTAGAAGAATCTGGAACAATTATCCCTCATCACATCCCTCAAGAGTCTATCACAGAGCATATCACTAAAACTGAGTGTAATCGCCATCACAGAATCAATCACATCAGTCACTATTAGTGTTCAATTGAGTATTACAAAGGTTAATCACTTTTGGATGTATCACAGAGTGTATCACAAAGACAATCACAAATCTGTCAGTGTTATTTCTACCACAATCACTATTGGTCACTATTGGCCTCCAATAGCATATTGGAAAGATTAATCCCTTTGGCTATATCACAGAGTATTAAAAAAGAGGAGCTAACGAGTACAATCCCCATCACAGAATTTGTATATCACATCAGTCACAGTCCATTTTCAATAGAGTAATACTGTAAAGATCAATCACTTTTGGCTGTAATGCAGAGTGCATCACACAAACCAGTCACTCAGTATTATTCTTATCACAGAATCTATCACATCAGTCGAAATCAGTGTTCAAAAGAGTACTGCAAAGACTCACTTTTGGCTATCTCGAAGAGTCTTTCACAAGAACCAGTCACACACCATAGAATCACATCACCGGGGGTCTTACACTCTGATAGCGGTGGTCACTAGACGGTGGCAAGTGCTGACCCTGCTGAGGTTTATAGTGACCGAGACTTGCCCAGGCCACCTCAGCCATACTGGGGACTCCTGGTCTAATCTGCTGCTGCTTGTGGGGACTGAAGGCTTGAAATACTGGTGGGTAGTTACCCCCTTCACAGGCTGGTGGATAGTACCCCATGGAATCCTTGCTGTGCCTAAAGTCTACAAACGAAGAAGGAGGGGCTTGTTGGGTCAGGCCTACATGCATCAGAGGAAAATCCTGCCCTCTTCGGATTGGGTGCGGATAGAATTCAGGTTGCGCATGTTTTAGTTGATTGTTTGCCTGATGCATTTGGTGCTGGTGATGCTGCCAGTCATTCATACCAATGTCTTTCTTTCTGTTCATGTCGTGTGCCTCGGAAACCGATGGCCATTGAGACACATTGGCTGTGAAGTAATCTTTTGAGGTAGGCATCTGTGGTGCACTACTCTGCTGAACATTCCTGGAAGCAATATTGCTATATGTATTGGTATTGTTATTATGGGGCTGGGGTCCCAAGTACTCCTTATTGGTGTGCACAGATGGGGTTGCTACACCATGCTCTGGTCCAAAGTACTTCTCTGGCACAGGAGCTTGCATCTCACCAGCTGCCCAAGCTTCAAAACTAGGAGGAGCAAATCTTTGATCAGGATTTAAGCCGGGTATAGCTCCTAGAGTGTCTCTTGCTGCCCTTCTCCAAGGTGGAAGCATGTCAGGCACTTTTTGGCATTGCCAAGGCAAATTCTGTTGCATTGGAGGCTGATGCTGCTGCATTGGAGGCTGATGCTGCATTGGAGGCTGCTGCTGCATATATTGCTGCAAATAAGTGTGTTGCTCTTGTTTCTGACTCTGCATGAATGCTTGCTGTTGTGAGGGGTGAGTCATGAAGGCAGTCCCAGTCCCAGTCCCACCATCAGACCATCCATGAAGGTGGTCATTGGAGGCTACCTGTTCTGCAGCAACTTCTTTTCTCCAAGCCCTTTGCTGAAATTCTTGCTGGAGGAATATGCCAAAATCTGCTGGAGCTTTGGAGGAGGGTAAGTTGGCAGAGAAATCTGACTGTTGCTGCTGTTTTGGTTGCTGTGGCTGTTTCATGGTATGATGTGTTGGCATGGATGGATTAGAAGCTGCTCTACCAATGTTGTGCCTACCTGGAGGAGGCTGCCGAATCTGTTGACGGATGACCTCCTGCTGCATCGCAAACTCTGCATTCACATGTGTCTGAGATATGGCTGCTGCAGTGTTACCAGGAAACCTGGTATAAGAGTTCATGGGATTCTCTCTGTGGGGTTTATCTACTTGACTTTTCCTCTGCCAATCTGCATAATGATCACCAGGTGGCACCATGCTTGGTCCAATGGGTGTTTGGTACCTCATGGAGTTGTGGCTGACTGGAGGATGATGAATCTGACCATTCCAATGCTGAACAGTATTCACAGGTGGCGGCTGTGCCCAAAGGTTGTACGGTTGAAAAGGTCCTTGACGGGAGTTGTGACTGTGGGTAACCTTAGAACAGTTGGGATTATGGCTGGGCAGGAAGCCATTAAATGCTGTCTGAGCCCATGTGGGGTTGGGGTTTACTGCTTGATTGTTGTGCGGCATCTGTGGGTGTGGGTTTTGGAATGCTGTTTGAGGATATGCTGTTTGAGGATGAGGTTGATGAGGGTGTGGCATAGTGTGGGTCGCTGGTGGATAAGTTTGACTTGATGCCCCTGATGGCATACTCTTTGTTCTGAAAATGTCAGGCTGTGCTGGCGCTTTCTGAAAATGAGTAATTCGCTATCTATTAATGTACATAGGAAATAATTACATGAGTCAGGACAAATCAATGATTATTTTAGTAACTATGCCAAATAACTAATTCTGTTGCATCGAGATTACATTTGTGATATCTATAGATACATGTTCAGGGCTAAGCAGTGCTACATTGATTACTCTGTTGCCACATATTCTATCAGTCTTTTAGTCATATCATGATATAGATAAGATGCTGTAAATCTGATATTTGTCAACCTCAGTCAACTAATTTCATCTATAAACCTATACATATATATATATATATATATATATATACATACCATTTTAGTTGCGCGGGTAGTAGGTACGGCTATTTCTTCAGGATAATAGAATGATAGTTCATCGGCACTTGGCATGGGCTCCTTTGACAGATACATGTGTTGGAAGCCACCTTCTGCCAAACCCTCTTTGGCACTGCCAGCTGCCCTGTCATGAAAGCTAAAAATAAAGATGGTTTCAAAAATTACTTTGCAACTATCATCATTACAATTTATAACACAATAATAGTCTACTAAAGAGTGAGTATAACACAATTTCAGCAAAAAATCACTTTCAGTCCTTTTATGCACTCAGAATTCTCCCTAAATAGGGGTGAATTCGCTAAATTAAAAGGAGCATGTATTTAAGTCCTGATCTATATAACACAGACTTACTCTTTTTCATTCTGTTGTGGGCCCAACCCACTGTATGAAGCATCCACAGCAGCCAAGTTACTGACACCTATATCTGTGTCGTCCCACAGCCTCCGCCTAGTGTGAGGGTTGATGGTGGACAGCTTAGGCCACAATGACTCCACCTCCTGTTCTTTCTCAGGTTGGAGCTCCTCCAGTGGGGTGCTAGCATCTTGAGGGTCTAGAAAGCCTTCAGGCAGACTCTCTAGGGCTTTGGGCTGGAGTTGCTGAAATATGTTATTTTGTCTTAAAATGTTGCAAAGAAGGTATTCAAAAGCTGTATTTGGTTATCAATAAAGCTTTGTGATATAGTCGCACAAACTCAAGGTCTATTCTCATATTTTGCCAAATAAATATAAGTGTGAAGTTATTGGGGTGTGTAGAAGCATTGAGGAGGCTATTGAGGTGAGACAACAGTCTTTATATGGCAGCCATGGGGGCGCTTATTAAAATGAATTTTTGAGCCTGATTTTTTCACTTAAATATTCTTTTAAGCACCCAGGGCGCTTATTTTGGGAAACTCAATAAGCCCCACCTGGGGTTTGAAAATTCCTATTATGGGGGTTCTGACTTCTTGTGGCTTCTACTTGAAAAGTATGGGTGATTTCCGACTTAACAATTGTTGAGAGAATTGATCGGAAATGATACAAATACCAATATGGGATAATTATTGCCCTACTCCACACCAAGCCATATCCTTACCAGTTGAGTTTTTTTTCGAGAATCAGCAAAGCATTCGTCGAAACTGTCAGTGATATCCATTGAAACTTCTTCCAGGATGGTTGATGACTCCTTGTACACAGGACTCTCCCGTAAGCAGGCATTTGTTTCCACTTCACACGCATCCTTCTGATATTCTTTATCATCCACATTGCTACCAGGCCCATTCAACTCTTCATTTTGAGAGCTCCATATCGGTAGGAAGTCGTGTGCCAGGCTTGTAAATTCCTGCTAGAAAGAATACAAGAAGCTATGATTACTGGGAATTAGTAAATCTGGTTCTCATTTTATTTATGGAATAAAGTTTCATGTTAAGTTGTTGTCATGATGACTGTGTCAATCCCCATAGGATCGGCAGGATGCATTCTTGCAGCATCTTTGACTAACTCGCTAGTGGCTGTGTCTCACGACCTTGAGCCAATGTTTTTGTCTCTGACCGAGTGCCGTCTCTGACCAGGTGCCGTCTCTGACCTGGTGTCAGAAAAAATGTTTTTTTTTTAAATTTTAACCTATACTCATAGTCATACACATAAGGATTTGTAAAAACGTTATGGCAGCTGTTATGTAATTATCATTAGCCTCCTGCTGTTGTTGGTAGCACATAACTAAACTCCCAAAGTGACATCCGGTCAGAGACGGCACCTGGTCAGAGACAGCACCCGGTCAGAGACAAAGACATTGGCTCAAGGTCGTGAGACACAGTCTAGTACTGCATTCATGTATTAGGTAGGCAAATGTGTATAGTGCATTTAAGAACTATGCTGCCCTTGGGCCACACCAAACAAAAAAGTCTGTCAATTAATTGTACACGCCTTATTTTCAGAAATGCAAATTTCAATTTTCTTATTCTACTAATTGTCAATGGATCTTTTTTCCTCACTTTATCAAGAATTAAAGTTTTTTCATTACTTCTTTTTTCCCATAATTTACCTGCAGATCATCAAAAATATGTGTTGTCGTAGGTTCATTGAAAATTATTGTCAGAGGCTGGGGGGGGGGGGGGGGGGGGGGGAAAGATCGCTTGCTCCACTTTTCCATTGACAAAATCCTTTCTTTGAAGAATAGAATTACAAATTTTGCTTGCTCAGACGATTTAAAAAAAAATTGAATCCTATTGACCAAAATTCTTCTTTAGTGTCACCTTAGAGGACTAAAATCATACTCACTGCTAGAACGGCTTCCCCCTCCTCATGAACATCATTTGCATCACCGATGTCACATCCAAAAGTGTCTCCCTTCTCTGGGGTCTTGCCTCTAAGCACAGATTCCAACCACTGCGATTGCTGAAGCAGGCATTCAGACAGCAGCAAGTCAGCTTTCTGCTCTGCTAAAGGCACACTCTGAGAGTCTTCTAGCCCTGAGCTGCTCCCACTACTGTCGAGCAGCTCTCCAGATGCTGAGGTCCCGGTTGGAGGTGGAGAGGAGGCCACCTTGTCCAGACTATGCACGTAAGTGGAATAGCGCTTAGTGTACTTCTCCAGCTTCTTACTGACATCTTTGACTGTCAGAAGGAGATTTTGGTTCGCGTCGACCACATCGGTAGTTTTCGGCGGAGCGGTTCGGTCCTTATGTGACCGGGTGATGGACTTCACAACTGCGTCTAGATTTCTGTAGATATATAAAAGAGCATTTGAGTACTGTATTCAACGTAATAAGCGCACATCCCCACCCATTTGGGCCAATTTTAGACTTAGATAGACCCCCCCCCCCCCCCCCCCCCCCCCCACACACACACACAGCCCTGATGGAACAGAAGAGTTCCATCCAAGCTGGTCTGGCTTGTAAATCGGACAATTATTCCCCTAATGTTGTTATTGGATTGTTAATCTAAATATTTTAATTCAGACCCGATTTAACCATCTATAGGGGTCATGTTCAATTCCGAAGCATGTGGTGGTGTAATTGTAACCTTTTTTCAAGCTTGAGTCAGGAACAATTCAAATTCAAATATGGGTGGTCTAAATCGTTATAGTCTTGGTTGATCAAATCAAATAAAGTTCCTTACATTGGACAATGCCAATCGAAAGGATTCTGGTAGGATAAGGGTTCACTGTCTTGTTCATCCGTGTCCGAGGACTGAGTAGTGTCGGTTGAACATGCCTATTGGGAGAGAATGACATCACTATTATTAAGAGCAGTGCATTACTAACCAACACCATCCTGAGACAAAGAATTACTTGTATGCCTATTGGGTTTGCGAATGGAGTTTTTTCTGACCCCTTTTCAGACATTTTCAGGTTTCACCTGTTTAGTGGAAAAAAGGCCCGGTCACACTAGTCGTGAAATCGAAAAAGTTTTGTAAAGCCAGCACAATTATGGGAAAACGAATGATTTGCTGCAAACATTTTCGTCTTGGAACACTTTTGTCTCTGTCAGACTGGGCCATGAGGATAAGATCGGGAATAAGATAATACAATTTTTTTATATAGATCTACAGAGGGTCAGAGCAATAAAATGAAACTCAATCTAAAAAGTAAAAAACTGCATTTTGGTGATTTGGTATGGCAGCAATATCAGATTTACTTACGTTATTATTGTTATTATTGTTTCCGTTTCCTGTGTTTTGGTTCATGTCATACTTCATCCATGCTGTGTACGCCTCCTTCGTTTTTAAGCACCATCTGCACATTGAGAAAGCAAGGGCCAAGCCATTGTTAAATTTTAGCATAGTTTGTACAGACTTCATGAGACTTCATTTATGGAGGTCCGCAAATTTGTGGAGAAACAGCACCTAGGCTTGTATGGAGACATTTTAAGTGAGTTTTTTTTTGTGTTTTTTTTGGCAATTCTTAATTAAAAAGAGGGGAATTGATGGGATGTAATTCAAGCTGATTTATGCATGTGAGCGCAAAAGAACCCACATATTTCTCCTTGAAAGATTAAAAAGAATGTACATGCATTGCTTGTTCGCTCCGTGCATGCGTGTTTGCCCCCCAAAAAAAAAAAACATTTTAACCTACGTAAAATTTAGGGCAAATTTCGCCTTGATCAAATTATTTAATGATGGATAAACCATTGGTACGGGAGGACTATCAATTATAGATCTAGACTAGATCTTTTAAAAAAAGGTTGATGTGGCAATGATGTGGCTCAAGTCTACAACATTGTCAACAGTTCCACTTGACTTAGTAGTAAGGGAAACTAAAAGTAACGAATAAACATTGGCAACAGTCTTAAAAAGGAACAGCCTACGTACGTGTCAGAGGTTTTGGAGTTGGATTCACTCTCTACTTCACCACTTATGAAGAATTGTGTGAATTGGGCAAGTATTCCACCTACCAGGGTTTTTGTCATAGGTTTTCCTACAGTCAATGACCGTATCAAAATTGCAAATTTGACTAAATCGACACCGTCTAAATGCTGGGGGAAAACCCACATAAATTTTAGCAAGATCACTTCCAAAGGGCGTAATCCTCGAGTGTCAACCCAGATGGTTGGGCTTTTAGGTGGGGTGTCCATGACATGCCTTTGGCTTTGCACTGTTATAACATTTCTGGTGAGATATATGATTAAATAAGCCTGTGGAGGGTGATGTTGTTCTTCCTCCTTCCTCTCCGACGTGTATGAATGAATGGGACGTTGCAGAACGTTGCCACGCAAAATACACAAATACGTCACAGAAATAGTACGTCAGCTTTCCGCCAGACGGCAGCACCGCGGTGCTCCAAGCTGGCCCCACGTTGGAGGTTTGTAGTAGAGATTGATCCGTGTGTTGACGTCACGTCCAAGCAGGAACAACAAACTTTGCCAAATCGTACCACGGGGAGACGGAGCCCCCACGTTCCCCGTAACTGCGTAGAAACGATGGTGTTGATGTCCGCAAAACAGTTGCTATTTTCTGCCATCGTGGTTGCGACATGGTTGTCGACACTCACTGAAGCCGTGCCACGAAATGGGTTTGGATGGAAGCCTCCCCGAGGCGACGGTCCCATGCCACCGCCTGGCCTCGGCGGCCCTCCGCCACCTGGCCGGAGAAGGCCGCCGCTACCACCGCCAAGGAAAACCATGGATTGTGCAGTCAATGCCCGTCATTTTAGTAGGATGAACCTCATGGGGGGATGGCGACGGGTCAACGTGTCTGATAGCTCTGTCGTAAGCCCATTGGCACTTGATTTGGCCAGGTTATCTGTCCTAGAAGAACTAAGACATCTTCAAAAATTGGAAGGAGAAAGTCCACGCCCACCCCCAGGCCCGGCCCCCGGGCGTGGACCTGGGGGACGCCCCGGGCCTCCACCACTTCGACTTCCATCTCTGAATTTGGCTTCTTCAAATATTAAGCCAGTGGAAGCATTTACACAGGTAGGTAGTGCCATAGGCCCCCTCCTTCCATAATGGTACGGTAGACTGGAAGCTGGCACTAAGTCTGACTCTAAGACTAAGTCTAAGGTGCCACTTTTTCCAGCTGGAAAAGTGGCACCCTAGTCTAGGCCCTCGTGATTACTGTGATATACTCCAACTATTGAACTTGGACTCCATCTACCGGTAGATGATACAATGTATTGACTACTGGGAGAGAAGGGCTAGCCTTTAGCCTTTTTGTCACTGCGTATTGGTAACTGACCAGCTGTTGGGCCAGCTTTCATACATTGATTATGACATATTGACATTGTTGTCCAATGGATGGTCAATGTGAACTAGATATAGATTAAATCTCTGAACATATCATGTTATACCGTATGCAGTATGGTAATAATAAACCGTATCATCGTAGACCCTGCGGTATCATACCGTTTATGTGCTATGTAGGGTTATCAAGTCCATTAAAAACCCATGTTACATTTCTAAGTCAGATAGAGTTCGGTGTCAACAGGATATACATGGAGGATACTTCCTTCGTTGGGTCCTATTTTCATGTAGACACCATGATAGACAGCGATCTATCCTATACTTCATAAGCGTAATGATTACCGGTACTTAACCTTGTTTTGTTTCATTTACAGGTAGTGGCAGGGATCAACACGTGTGCCGTCTTCACTGTCAGCGAGTGTGTGGATAAGCTGTGTAAAGAACCCGTGAGTAGAATGGTTTATATTTTATTTACACTTTATTTACAAAAACTCAGGTCCTTTACCTCAGTGATAAACCTAAAACCGGTAGAGGAGATATTGAATCATAGCTTCTTTCAACACTAAATGAAATAAGTCAGGACCAGTAAACTATGGGAGAACATCTGATGAAAATAAAACTCTAAAAATGAGGGAGTGATCATTTTTTAACAACATGGGGGGTTTCCGCGCGGAGCGTGCAAAATTGTTGTTAAAAATTGATCACTCCCTAATTTTGAAAAAAAATTGCTGCCAATTTTAAAACTTCAAAATCGAAGCCTATGGTACTGTTAGAACATGTACATGTTGGAGTACAGACTTAAATAAAGCTCTCTCTTTCACTCTCTTACAGGTGATCCAGTGCTCAGCTAAAGTATACACCGGCTTCTTGATGGTGCGAGGTGAGCCCAGTGCCAGTGTAGAGAACGTCCACTGCGTACCCCTGGCCCAACCAGACTCTCGCAAGCAACCAATGAATAAGCGAGACACAAGATGGAAACTACAACAATAAAAGCCCCATCTCTTCTGTCCAAAAATCATTCCAGATGTAGCATAATCAGTTACTAAAACGGGCTTTCAAGTATATATTGTTGACGAAACAACTGCAAAATATTCTGCAGAAGAAATATTTGTTAATGTGCCTTATCGTGATTTATAACGGGTCTATATGTATGCATTCCACGAATATTACTCATCAACTTAAGCTGCATATATGACGGGTTTCTAAAAAATCTGTTTGTATCAGTTTTAATGTCTATTTATTCCGCTGCACTTTAAATAGAGGGACACAGGGCTGATTGACTTATTAAAGACGAGCTAGAAACTGCACTGGTCAGGGATGTAATTTTTTCCTACTATGTAGGATTTCATACTAGGCCAAAACAAAAAAGACCCCTTTTTTCTGAGTTTCTATGATATGGACTGATAACCTGTACGAGAAAGTCTTTTATATTACCAGCACCAGCGTATAATCCGCACGTAGATTTTGAGATAATGGTACAACTAGCACCTGTTATCGGATTATGGGTACTTAAGCACTCTATTATGCTCCTAAAAACTCTCATAAAACGAATTCAGGCAAATTCTATAAACCGCACTGAGGGTTTGTTCCTCGTTCTTCCATGACTTTACACTTACAGGACTAGCATAATTGATAGAAGTTGGGTGGAGATGGTATTCTTCTCTAGACATTTTTAATACTCTGTTAAAAATATTGTCTTCATGTGGAATGGCTATATTGTACAACCCAATTGTCACTAACTGAAAAACGATAGACCTAGCCAGATGTTTACTCGACATGAATTTATTCAATTTGCGAACAAATATTGAAATCTCAGAATTTCATTTTCGATATGATGTCATAGCATTAAAGGGAATGAGTTTTCTGCACCAGATGTGATTTTAACTCGACTTCCAATGTGATATCCTAGATGTCAGCTTCATTTGTCTTCTGCTCTCAAACTGCTAAGGTTTATTTTTAGGATAATAAAATAGTAAATCTTTTTTCCGTTTTGTCGTTTTTATGTGACCATTTCCCACTTCTATAGGAATTTCTGTGAAAGTAGGAAAAATGACATCTGTCGGTACATATATCGGTGTATTTTTTATAACGATTAGAATTTTTAAGTCTTAATATAAGGTATCTAACGACAGCAAATGCAGCCCTCGAGTGAAATATTGCTTTTGAATAGCTGCAAGCGCAGCTCAGTGATAAATCTAGGGGGATCTGGGACATGGCCCCTGGGAAAATTTGAAAATCTATAAGCCGAATGCCGCACTCTGGTGCGTTCTGTCATAGCTCATCCTGTGTCACATACTCTTCCCCCACCCCCACCCAAATCCCTTGAAAAAATATCACTTTGATCGGGACAAATCACAAGGGTGGACATTTTTGCTCAAAAGTGTAGGAAATCCTGCAACTGTAGGAGGAATCACATCCCTGTATAGTTACCAATTCTGAAATCTCAGTGAACGTCCCAACGTTTATGGGAGATAATCCATACCCGAACCCAATGGACAAGCACAACAGCATTAATATACAAATATTTTATTTTTTTCTTGGATTTATACATAACGCAGCATTTAAGATGATGACCTCACAATAAGTGTCCATGTCTTATCGGTCTATGCATCTTTTAGAGCTAAACAAATAGCACTCAGTCTTAAAGATCGAATCAGAACTTCCTAATCGGTGGCCATAAGAATGCAACTATCGACCTGAGGTCCATGATAATGTGTCTTGGCAATATGACTTAAAGAGTACCAGTCCGAACGATTGGAAGTCCATGGTTAACTGTTCAGGAATGTCAATGGTGAAAAAGTCCGGGACGTCGTAACAAAAATGGTGGGGATGATATCTTATGCGGTTTCCATCATTTCTGTAAAAGGAAAGATAAATTTGTCATGCATGTGATTAGGGACCAACATTAAACGGAGAACAGCATTTACAAGGATGTTTGAAAACGACGTCCTATCGTTTTGATATCATTTATACATCATGAAGACACTAAAAGGTTAATACATGATGTGCCAATGCAGCGTAGCGCTGGTGCATCATGGCGACCAATGAACATGAAGGATTGAGGCATGATGCTGGCCTTGAGGTTTAAGGGAATCATTTCCCCCCATTTGCTTTAACCAGGATCAAAACAATTATTGCTATTAAAATGTGCCTTAACTACTCACCAACTTCGTGGAACATGAATTCTTGTTGATACTCCTTGAGGAACTGTGTAGACCGAGACTCGTCCAAGAACAACGAGTACACCCGCTTTATGTCATCAACGCTGACTTCTGTACCCTGCAATGTTAAATTCACATCTCTTTCAGTATATTTTATATAAATTCAAAGCATTCTTAACATTTACGTAGGAAATAAAGTTGCTTGATATAGTTAGTTCTTTATCGAGTAGAGTGGACACTTTTCTAATTCAAACGAGTACCGGTAGTTTATTGCAAAAAGCAATGAAGAGACTGTTTAGATTGGACTGCAAGGCAGGTTAGCAACCATCTTTAATATATAGGGGTGTGCATAAAGACAAATCATGGCTTTCCAAAAAGTCTCACCTTTCGCTTTCTGGAGACTAGGTTGGCTGTGCTAATGAGCTGGATGGAGTACCGCAGAGATGTTTCGACACCGATCCGCGTTAACACTGTGAGCGCGTCTTCTGAGATTTCTACATCTTCCTCTTCACACCTGGTAGCACAATGGAAATCCAACATTATATTGTACAAACCAAATATTTAATCTTTTTTTTCCCCTCAATTTTTTTTCAATGTACTTATAAATATATTAGACAAGGTAATGGGACACTTGGGAAGATATTAACAGATGCAGCATGAAAAGCGTAGTTAAAACTCTTAACCTGAGTATTCTTCAATGTTAAAAGCACTTGGGTTCTTGTCCCTACCTAATTTGGAGGATTTGTTTGATCTCCTTCTCTTCGTAAGGAGATGTGGAAATAATGAGGAGGCGGTCGAGCAGATCGATGGGGATACCGTGAGGAGAGGCGTAGCTTGTACCACGGATTCTGAAAAGATAAATTTGTATGAGCACCATAGATTTGGTTTTATGGCGCTCGATGTCCTAGTTTAGGACAACATTCTCACCAGACACAGTGCTAATGATGAAATATAACATGAGACTTTCAGACTTGTAGCACTATACTTTACCTGACAAAATATTCTTTAATTTAACTCGTTTTTGGTGTCTGTTTATACATTTATGCTGAGGAAAAAATGTAAAAATTGTTATTCTCCTATTGTGTTAACGTTGCTTCTTGCTACTCTCCCCCCCCAAAAAATTGTGAAAGTGGCATACTTTGTGATTCCTCTGTTGGTGGCCATGATGAGGATGGGCGCCATGTCTGTCTCCAGGGCGCGGTTAAGGAAGGAGAAACACTCAATGTCCAACATGTGAACCTCGTCTATGAACAACACCTACAAACATACCAGTCAGTATACGGTTAACTAATGATTTTCAACGTTTGAAAAGTGACAGGGTACAAGGAGTCATGAGTAGGACCGACACGCTGACACGTTTTAGTACTTTGTGTGCTACTTGAAAATGCGTTGACTTCCTCTCATCAGGATTTCCAACATTGTTTTATGATAAACTATGACAATTGTTACCGATAGGCTTTTTCGAAACGATGGGATCTGTGTTCCTTTTATGTGATGATGAGAGCTATCGTTTTACTGACTATGTTAACACGTAGGTTTAATGTTACCCCAACTCATCAAAATAGTATATTGAGAAATCTCTCCTTCGGGGGAGGCTCGCTGTAGTTAAGTTACAGTACGTTGGACTCGCCAGGCCACTTGTTCTTACGGCCTACCGGGTAGTTCTTGTTGATTTTGAACTAGCTTGGAATTACCATACTATGTAATACTAAGTCAATATGGAAGAGCTTCAGACTTACTCCTGGTACTATTTCAGCCTTTCCTTCTTCCCGCCACTCGGCCACTTTGGAGTTGATTTGTTCACGCACTTCACCCTTGATTTCACCAGTGTCTCCTGCAAATTGGAATGACCAGTGTTAAATCTATGAGAGCATGACCAGCAATCTCTGAAGAACATCGTCCTTGCAAGTTAGTTGATGAATATTATTGTTTTTAAACAACAATGAACAGAGATTAATCTAGTCTTGTACAGGTATAGCCTATAGGTAGAAATCAATTCTACTTCACTGCAGTGTAATTTCAGGGATATTTTTTCGTTTTGACTATTGAGTAGGAAATTAGATAACGACCGCCGGTTTTGGTCTCCTTCAAAATATCAAAGCTCCCTCCCCTCTGTAACTAAGTGCTAAAATGAAATAACAGAAAATCCTACATTTGCACTAGAAATCGCATCCCCGCACATAACAAGAGGCCTGATTGAAAACAAATCATATCATTTAGGTCAACTTTTCGGGAATTAACATGATATACCGTATTCGACGTAATAAGCGCCCTCCCCCTAATAAGCGCCCCCCTCCCTTTTTGGGGCATTTAAGGACTAGAACAAAGGCTCAAATTTCACGATTTTGATGACAATTTAACTCTTAGGTACTAAAAACGCCATGAAAATAATTTTATAAGCGCCCAGGGCGCTTATTACGTCGAATACGGTAATCGTTTTTAATTGTTTACTTGCAACTCCAACTCATAACGGGCAACGCGGGCAACGCTATGTACATTGATACCCTACTTACCAGAGAAGAGTGCGAGGAAGCCCTGTGTGCGGCTGTTGATGACGTCAATCTCGTGAAGGCTGACGGTGTGTACCACTTCTTTCCGCTTCTGCAGCTCACCCTCTGGACACTGCACGAACTTTGTCTGAAGAGAGGAAATCAAATTTAAGACAAGGTTTTCATGCATGTACCTTTTTTTAACAAACTTTAATAACTTCTCTCAATACTGTGTCACAAGTGCCCAACTTTTACACTTAAATTACATGACTAAAAAGGCAGTCAAGTGCGCGTTGAATGTATCAGACTACTTTTGTTCAACCTCGGTGATACTGCAATAGCAATACTAGAGACTGTATAAAGATTTCCTATAAAATATGTTATACCTTTATAGTTTGCCTATGCTAGCTAGGATACCATATTTTTAATGGAGGTCACCATGAAAGCGAAAATGGTACTTACTTGTGCTCCCATGGCATCGTAATCTCTTGCCCGGGTAAAGGACCTTCCAAGTTTTGTGATTTTTCCTGTGGCTTTGTCTATGGTAATGATATCTCTGAAATAGGCAAGTCATCATGTTGTTAGAACAATTGTTCGTCGCTATAGTCGTATACAGCAGACCAATAATGCGACTAATTAGTCTAAACTTGCTACTAATGTTCAAGATAAATTGTAAACATAGCTATACAAACATTTAATCGATCAATTAAACTTCATATCATTTAAAGTTTTCTCTTATTTCCCCATGTCAAATTTATGTTTGTCTGCGACATAAATTGCATACAATTTGCGTGTGTAAGTAACATAAACCTTACCCAGCTTGAACCTTTTCTGATGTAAGTGACTCGATCATCTTCTGTCCTAGATCGTAGATAGTTTCCATTTCTGTGGTTTTTAATGTGAGCTTTCCTATTTTAGCACCCTGAAAGAATTAGACAAGAATCAATTCACCAATTTCATATTCTTCGTTCTCATGTCACATTTAGAAGCCTGTCATATTTGATGATGATACAAAATTTATTTAAACTTAAAGCTAGTATACAACCTGACAAATAGGTTGAAATGCTATTGATACACTCCAAACAGGACCATCTATAACTATTTCAGAAAATGAAATATCTATTATACTTCTAGTATTAATAAATGTACTCACAGTTCCTGTGGCCGGTCGGTCTATCTGGATCTCGACAACTTCTCCTTCAATAATCTCAGTCTCTTCTCTGAAAGAAAGGGGCAGGGAAATAAGGAATGTGTGGCAAGAAATCATAACGACTTCTGGTAAATCATAATGTATCATAACACTTTTTTTCAAAGGGTGGTAAAGATTATAATTCATCGACATGTTTCAGCCGTTTAACCTTTCATCATTGTTATACTTACTTTATCCGTACACCAATAGATTTGCGGAAGGCTTGTGTTAATGCTTCTGTTTTGCTCATTTCGAGGGAGAATATTTCACTTCCTGCAATACTTGTGAAAGGTGTGTCTTGACCAAGAGCCTGGGCCATACCTGAAAGGATGACAGATATTTAACGAAAAGTCCTCGCTAATTTGTTGTGTCGCACACTTCCAAGAAGTCTTTATTAAAGCATTTTTTAAAGTTAATTTTTAGTGAGTCCCTAGAAAAGCACAGAATTGATGAATTTAGAGTAACTGAATAAGATCAACTCATGATGGCAATGTGTATTCGATATATCATATGTCGTGTCAAAGATGACTCTATCATGACTATCGGCTACAATACGGAGAAAGGACCACTTACCCATAGCTATAGCAGTTTTGCCTGTTCCGGGATGACCAGCGATGAGAATTGCACGACCAGCGATTTTTCCATCCTGAAATAGTTACATCTACATGTGTAAGTTAAACTGTGAATTACATTTCAACCATTAATGATAACTGACTTTTCATAATGCAAAGAAATAGCATAATCATTTTTAACGTCAAAAGGATAGACATGCAGTTCTGTACGAGACATGCGCGAATGTAATACATGTACCAGTACTGTAATGAAGGAGAGCATGTAGTCCACCGTGATGCGCCAGCAAATACTGTTTGATTTTCTCTAATTTTACTTTCAGCTCCATTTATTTTTGTTATGCAGGGTACTACACACCTTGATCATCTCCAAGATGATACCTGCGGCACGTCGGGAGGTGACTTGACCCACCATACCCTGCGACACATTGCGAGCCTCCAACGCATCGTCAAGACCAAGACCACGGATATGGGAGTGAGCACCTGTGAAAAGAAAAGTGAATCGGAGTATTTATCTTTAGGTCTTATTGTGGAAGATAAAATTTATTATTCAGTGTTCGACTGGTATATGGCTATTTTCCAGACAATAAATGAGCTCTACATTTTAAATGTTATTTTAAGAAGCTGAGAATTAATATATATATGCTGTATAGATCTAGTTCTGGCTAGTGTTCAATAGCAAAAAATACATACCGATCCGCTCTATCCGGGTCACCTCACGCACTTCTTGAACCTTTTGTGCTGTACTCTGAAATGTTTGTTAAAATGACCATAGATCAATCTACTGCTATTTCATGCACATTGATCTTTTAGGGTCCATTGACCATTTCCCAATAATATAGTTTGGCCCTCTCCTGAGGGACTAGTCATTGAATAAAGATGGATTGTGTGATATACATCACAAGTGACCCAGGGCTTTTCAGAAGATGTATAATATTCCAGTATATCAAAATATTTATCCAATATAATGTTTCAATGAACGTTGGTAAACTGAAATTTATTTCTCAGGGTGAGCTGGATCTGTAGCTTATCATGTACTTAGATATAGTACTCCCTTATAATCATTCATTGGTCAATTCTGGCATCAGAAATGAATTCCTTGTTAAAAAGTACCCTCAAGTCATGTGTCATACATGTATGTTATTCCCATTCAGGACAGCAGGTGGGTGTGGGTGAGCAGGTGGGTGTGGGAGAGCAGGTGGGTGTGGGTGTGCACGACAGTTGCAGGTTGCGGGCATGTACCACCTTCTGTCCCTACCAAAAAGTGAGTCGATCGGACGATAAACAGCGAAGATATGGGTGGTACGATTTCGCCCTGCACACGTTGACAGTTGAGATCTCGCGCAGTACGAGAACTAGAAGTCCACGGTGAAGTATGGACGTGACAAAGACATGAAATAGACTCTCCATACCACTAGTGTCTACAACAACCACCGTGTAAACTGTGGCCTTACCTTCATTTTCATGAAGGTTACCGAAGGTAGAGGCAATATTGCGGCCTCACAGCGTCTCAAAAAGTGTCTCACCCCATTTTTACATAAGAACAAAGAGCATTTCATGCAAAGGGACACTTCATGAAGGTCTGTAGTTTATTTGAAACCCCATCCTTTAGCGTTGAGCTGAAAAAGTTGGTTTTGTGCTGTTTAGGTGACTTTTTTCCAATATCAATTTTGTATATAAAATATTGCTTCTTTTGTTTCAATATTTGATGGCATGGATTGGCATTGATCAAGACTTGTATGCTGCAGCATTTAAATATTTTATTTGCACGTTTTTCACAGCAAAATAACACCCAAAAGGCAAGGGATTTTTTTGGCAAAAATCGCAAAAATACCTGTTGTATAAGAATCTGGCAAAGGGGTGCCCTGGTTCAATGAAAGGTCCTTAATTATTCTGTGTGTACCTTTAATTTCAGCTCAAAAGCGTCTCATAAAAACGTCTCACCTGCTCTTAACCATTGCAGGTATAGGAAGTCTGTGTGAACTTCATCTTTTAACCCTTTAGGGCCGAGCATCGACTATAGTCGATTCCATGGCTGGCCGAGCATCGACTATAGTCGACACCATGGCTGGCCGAGCATCGACTATAGTCATCATAACTCTATGGGAAACAGCAAAGGCTCGGCCCTGGTAGGGTTCCTATGAAAATGTCCCGGCCCCTTCACCAGCAAATTTTTTTTTGGTAGGCCTTAAAGGGTTAAGGGGCCGTCCATAAAGTGTTAAAGTCAGGATTCAAGGTCACTGGCCTATCTTCAGCATTAGTTCACATAGACTCCGTTTTCGGGCTGTTTTTTCGGGGCTTTTTTCATGGGGAAATTTTTTTTTGTTGACATTTTGAAAAAAAGAGGGGTACACAGATTGTTCCACAGTAGAACTTTAGCTTCATTTTGAACAGAAAAAACAAAAAACAAAGGCAGGGCGAACGTTCAAAGTCAGCTGACCAATCTAAGTTTTTTGTAGGAAAACCGTCTCACAGAGACCCAGGGTAACCCTGGGTCAATAAGCATTATAAGACCAAAGCTAAATTTAAATATCAAAAGATGTTTAGTTCAGGGCCACATTAAGGTGAAAACAAACTGGACGATAGTTGGCATGGTGACGGGCGCTTAGAGCGTAAGACATGCCCTTTGAGGTGTCGTCTACGCGGCCAAGCGTGCGGACGTTTACGGGCCCTGTTTGTTTCCACCTTTATGAGGAACACAGTTAAGCCCAGTGGCTAAAAGATCAGAAACCTCATAAGAGGGGAAAAATGCTCTTAAAATATGGACCAAATACGACATTGTGCTGACAAATGTATGCAATTGAAAATGTCTGTAGGATAAATACGGTAATGGAGGTTACACCCCTTTTATATTTTCACTTTTATCTTTATTCTAAACCTCACCACCGCACGTCTGTGAATCCCCCCCGCAGCTTTTCATAGCACTTTAAAGCAAGTTGAAATTCCTACTAGATGAGATTCTATGGCACTTTAAATATCGGTATTGTAAAATAGTTTCTGCCATTTCTCGGTCAGCATATTTTGTCAAAATATTGAGATAACACCGACACTTAACCATGCGCCGTGCGCGTTGTGTATTTGCCACTTTGTACATAAATACTGATAGAACTTGATTGAGAAGGCCTATCAACAAACCAATGATACCTAATTAAAGCTAAATATTACCAGATTAACATATATAAGTGGCATTATATTGCTAGAGGGATTCATATTTTAATTTCCACAAGGAAGTCACTACATAAGTGAAAAACTAGAAAAATAAAATCTGATTTTCACTGTGGCAAATAATGTTTAGCTAATTTTCGCTGGACTATAGCCTTACAAAACTAGCTTTTTCTTGTCCCAAAAATGATGTATAAGAGCCCTGTAGGTTCATCAGGCTTCTTGGACAAATATTTCCCTAAAAATATTGTTTCAAGCTTATGAGTCTTGAAATACTCATATTTTCTGAACATGTTGGCAGATTTATATCAAATTAGTCTTAAACTGTAGCCTAATATGTTGTTATATTGGTAATAACCCACTGTGATGTGTAAACATACATCAACACCCTTTATCTCACTGCTTTCTGCTAGAATTACCCTGATTTTACCCAATATTGATGTAGGGCAGCCCGGCAGAAACCAACATTTGCCCAACAAACCATGTATATACACATATTTTAAATAATTATTTCTTTAAAACTTCACCCACCAATAGATAGATCAGGCTTTCTTCTTTAAGTAAATGCAACCCATTTGTGATTCTGACATACACAGCCTTTTCTATGGCAAATTTACAATCACCTGTTTACCATAGTGGCAGATACAATACGCAACACCCGGGGATAAGCCTGTCATCGCTATTACATTCTTTGGAAGCACCAGAGGCCTTGACCTCCCTGGAAGTGGAAGCACCAATGACAAATTTGTTTGAGATATGAACGGCACATGTAAGGGAGAGTCTGCTTCACTCCTCTCTAGTCTCTACCGGTCACTTCGTGGACGAACATATCATATGAATGATAACTTGTGACCTGTTACCAGTATAAAATAAAAACGATATTTTTTTCCTAGGCTTATTTTAACGTCGGAGGGGGTGAGGGGTCGAAGATGCAGGCAATTTTTCGCCCCTAGCTTGTTGTTTATGTTTTCTTTGGACCTTTATTCAACACCTTGCACTCTGCTTGTCACATCTGGTCAGTTTTGTTTTTTCCAACTCCAGATGTCTATTCGTCATTTGGCCATGTCATATGATTTTGAATGAATCTGTGCCGTTTTATGCCGACCAAACGCCGACCGAGACGTGCCGTAACTTGACGTTTCTCTGACGTGATGAGCCACAACATGAATTTGACTTGGCTGTTCCTGACCTCCATATTATGGCATATACAGCCGATTCAGAGTTCACATCAAGAAACTCCAAACACAATCTAGGCCTTCTGCCATATGAAGTAGCCGTGTATCAAAAACATGGTAATTACGGCCAAATTATTGATATAATCGATGCTGTTACCATGTCAACAACCGACGCTTTCTAGAAACTACCAGCACATGTGCGAGACAGTGACAGGGCCGGTGCGCGCCCTTAAAAACTATGCCGATTTCACGTGTAGATCGCTATGCAATTACTTCTTCTGGTGCTAGGCATGACCTTTATACATATCCTAATACTTAGCTGGCAAAACAAGCATATGGAATATGTTAAAAGGTTTCAAAATTACGAAGATTGAGAGTGGGGAAATAAAGAATTTGCACTTACCGCTGCCATTTTGTCGCACTGTGCTCTGGGATATGTTCAAGATTAGAATACCCGTGTGGGAAAGTGGGGATATCTGAAATAATACCGACATTATAATATTTTTCTGTAGCATTAAATCAAAATTATTAAAGAATGTGTAGCACTGCAATGGATCTATTAAATTACCGAAATATCATATCTTAGTTTACAAAGTATATTTGTCTTTTGAAATAAATTATACACTATTTCAATAATCTCACTGGTTCCGTTATTTCCATAGTGCTGGTTGACCTCATTTCTTCAATTTCCGGCATGCGTCAGGTGACACACATACAAACGTTAGAAAAGTAGGAAACACTTGTTACGGTAGTTCCGTGAGCCCACAAAATCCTCAAAATGTCGGGGAATGTGGGAATGGAACAACTTATTCCCATTGTCAATAAGCTACAAGATGCCTTTTCTTCACTTGGAGTGCCTTTAGCATTGGACTTGCCCCAGATCGCAGTTGTAGGAAGCCAGAGTGCGGGGAAAAGCAGCGTACTGGAAAACTTTGTTGGCAAGTGGGTGTCACCTTCTGTCAAATCCAATTTGCACAATTCCGTATTTACTTGATTTACTTTAAACTGTCACATACTGTGGCCTTGACAGTAGGCTATGTTATGAGAAGACATGTTATGTATCATCTATATAGTAGGCAATATTGAAGATGAATTACCTTTTTCATTAAATCATTGACACACAATAACTTTATGGGTGGCAATACTAAAAACTAAAAGTCTAGCCCTAGGCCATGAGAATACTAGTACCTTAGGGTGCGTGGACACTTAGGGCGCAGACACTTAGGGTGCATGAAAATGGACACATAGGGGGCAGGGACACTTAGGGTGCAAAGGGCAGGACACTTAGGGTGCAAAACAATGGACATGTAGGGTGCAGAGACACATAGGGTGCAAATCACAAGACACTTAGGGTGCAAGTATTTTGTCATAAAGGCATTATCTATTTATCCATATAAAAATCATATATTGTACAAAGGTTTAGTTGTTGTAACTTTCCATGGCTTAATGGAGGTATTTTAGGCCAAGTTTGGCTGTGTTTTAGCCAGAAAGGGCAGGGATTAGCTCTCACACCTGCTAGGGTAGGGGGCGGCCTTTGTACCTGGCATCACTTGGGGGGGGGGGGGGCGGGAGGGGCAGGGTGAATAGCTATGGTTCTAGTGAAAACATAACGGAAATCAATAATTATGGTTGCTTTAGGGAGTGGTCATTTTTTAACAACAGGGGGGGGGGGGGGGTTGGTGGATTTGGGGGGGGACCAAAAAAATTTGGACCAAAAAAATTTGGACCCCTTCTGAGGGGGGGACCAAAAAATTTACACCCCTTTTTAGCGGAAAAGCCCGCGCATTACTAAAGCTCAAAGGGGTCGACCGCGCTCAATTTCAACCTGCCTGGAAGGGGGGACTGAAAAAATTTCGACCCCTCTAGCGGGGGGGACCAAAGAGATTCTGACCCGCTCCCGCGAAAATCCACCGACCCCCCCTGTTGTTAAAAAATGACCACTCCCTTAAGTGACTGTAAAAATGTGTGTCTTATGTTAAGTACATGTAGCACTGACCTACATAGCTAAAGTTACTGGACTCAAGCAGACTGATGTGTTTTTCTCCTTTTTTTAATGTGTATTTTTTAAAGATATATCTCCATTCACTATCCCTAATCTATATTTTTGTCAGATTTCTGTCCCCATGTTTAAAATGGCGGTTATGTTATTTTCAATTCTGACCAATTTATCAGAAATAATGATCAATTAAACATTAGTTTTCCCAAGTTATAGTCCACAATACTTACAATTTGCACCCCAAGTTTTGATAAATTTCCCCCACAATTTACAATTTACCAATTTTCCATTGCTTAAAGCATCTAAATACTTTGCACCCTATGTGTCCTATAATTTGCACCCTAAATGTCTCTGCACCCTAAGTGTCCTGTGTTTGCACCCTATGTGTCTCGCACCCTACATGTCCATTTTTATGCACCCTAAGTGTCTGCACCCTAAGTGTCCACGCACCCTAAATGTCTGCACCCTAAGTGTCCTTGCACCCTAAGTTACCAGTTACCGGCCATGACTAGGCAGAGGGGCACGACCATGCATAGTTCCCGCCGAAGTTCCATGACTTCTGTAAATACAGTTTAGGGTTATGCTACTGTTTGATGCGTCATAGTCACTTGGTATATATAAAGGATGCTAAAAGACATGACTCACACTCCAAAAGTAAAGTAGGTTATCAAGAGACTACATGATGATGATGTTAATGATGAGAACCAGGTACTGAGTGAGGTAGATCTACATGCACAAATAGTGCAGCTCATCATCGACATCATGGACATGTCTATGAGCGTTTAATAACTAAAGGCCACTCAAAAAAAAAAAGTTGTTTCTCATCACCGCGCGCATCTTAAAAATCACGATTTGGGGAAATTTTTTTATTTTTTTTTTCACATTTTTGATGAAAAATATGCTAAAATTGCCAAAATATCGGCAAATTTGGTATCAAATTAAAGCTTATGCTGTCAGCAATGCAATCAGCTAGGTGTAACTTGCATTGTTACAACTTTTGCTGATCAATAAACTCCAAATTACTAAAATGTGAAAATTGATCGCGAAATGTCCAAATTTCCATAAGTAAATTGCCCCGAGTAAAAAAAAAAAAAAAAATTAAATAAAAAACGCCCTCGTCATATTTTTCATTGATTGGTGATGAGAAACAATTTATTTTTTTGAGTGGCCTAAATAAGGCACTTATTAAGTTGATATGTTAATATATGAGCTGAGCATTGGTTGTCATTGTTTATTTACTAATAGGTAAACTATAGTCGTAGATCTATTGTATACACTAATACTACAACTTACAATGATGACACCGTGGTGTTTTAAGCATGTCAAGCATGGTGCACAGTTGACCTCAGGTATTGGTGGGTGTATCTCTCTGCTGTTCACAGATCATCGATCCACATTAGATATAAGCTACAGCTGTATTACTTATTGTAGGCCTTTAATGATAGACTATAGAAAATCTATACATGCATTCACATCATGCAACATGCTTAAGTTAAAATCCCCGATGGCTATGGATTGTCTTGGCTCAGTTCACTTGGTTCAGTTTTGGTTTAGTTTTGTACTGTACTACAGCAATGCATATTGTACCAAAATGTGCGTTATAGTACACCACAATACACAAACAAACCCAATTCATAACAGTTTGATTGTGTCAAGCATGGTTTACAGTTGATCTGCATGTATTGGTGGGAGTGCCTCAGTTGTTCACAGATCGGTCTATTAAATGTAGTTCTGTTAGTCTCATTTTTGCAGACAAATCTACTCCTACTAAATTCTCCTTCTAGGGCCTACTAAATGCTTTAATACAATGTGTATTGTACCCGGGACAACAGCTAGTCGGTTGTGTATTGTACCACAATACACACATGATAATATAAACTTGCCAAAGGCAAAGTCATATTCCTAAAACAGTTCGGTCCTTAATATCATTACCGTACTCACCCTACCATTACAAGGCATTACAAATACGTTGACAGTTATATAATGCGTGTAGGCCTATTGGAATTTGAAACAAAATATTCATGACTATTGAAAAACCAAAAAGAAGAAGAGGAAGAAAAAATGCACTCTAGCAGTAAAACTGTACATGCATACTACATCCGCCCCCTTTGACAAGGCTTTGTTTTGATATAGTGTTAGGGGTCAGTGAGCTCTGATTAGTTCCGCTCCCTGTAGTGTTTTAACAGGTCTACACAGTTCCAAACGCGGATTAACAATAAACAATGGTCCGCTCACCCTGTAGTATACTCCCCCTATTTCTCAGGATATATTGGTCACTCACTACCGGTCAGTTCACCATATAAACTAGTCAGGGTATTTTAGCACGATGATGTTAATGCAAGAGAATCATGTAACATTAAATTAAAGAAAATTGGCGAATAACCCCATTGTCGTTCTTCCAGTAGCCCCGCCAGAGGTCTCTTGTATTAAACTAGCTTAGGGGTTGTAAAGTAATAAATAACATTTAGTATGTCAGCGAGAGTCATTACAATAATATAATCACCGGTAACCCTTTAATAATAAGAGTAGCATGATGCCTCAAAGCTCCATGTTCATTTGTGGTCATGATGCACCAAGGCAGCATGAGTAACTCACCCGCGCTTTTATATCCATGCATCATGGGTGCAAAATAGTATACTTAATAAAGCGCTAAACTGCCCCCGAACAGTCAATCTCAAAAGGGTTAAGATAACTACCGCCTTAGTACCGGGTAATTCATGAAGTTATCCTATCACTTGTATAGGGAAGTTAAAAATGATAACCACAGTTGCTTGCTTGCTGTATATGTTGTTCAACACGACTGATGCGATACATTTTGTATGAGATAGCCTGACGTGTTCAAAATCCTTAATACATGTACATGGGTATATCTATATATTTTGAAATAAAAAACATCTAAAGAATCAGAACGTTACAAACTAGCTGTGAGACCGTGCAGGTGCAGTATCGACTGTATGCTGGGTTCAATAATTGTCACAGATAACATCAGGCGGCGTGTGTGTTTACTTTGGGAAGGCCAACAATAATCGACCTGTTTCAGGTATGCTACCTGGTAGGTTAGTCTAAAAGGGAATATTTATATAACATCAGGAATATATATATATATATATATAATACCGGTATGGACACAATGTTGTAGGAACAGTGCTGAGATTTGGACAATTTTTATTATAGAATTCTTTTTCCATATTTGTGTAAATTAATTGAATATTGGTCAATTGTATTAGCACTGATAAAAACGCAACAACCTGATTTCTTTGGTGGGACAGGGGTGCATGAAACAGGTGGTTATTTGGCCTCAGAACGTGCGGGTTGTGTACTATATAGCTTTATAATTAAACCCATGTACATTGTTTGTAGTGGGTAATTGCTGCACTTGTTGGTTACCTGTACATGGGCCTGACATGGGCAGGCAAACAGATATCGATCAGTGTCGATTGGGAGGGTACATATTCTATTTTGGTAAGTGTTGGGGCAGGCGATGTAGGGGATGGGTACTCGTAAATGGGAAGAAAGTGACATCTGATCAAGACTTATTCCCATGCCACAAAGATAACATGATCATAGATATAGCCAACAAAGATTCACTATGCATAGCTGAGTAAAACTTTAGAAGAGATGTCACTTTTCCCACTGTTGCTGGAATTCCCACCTCTTTTGCTGGAAGTATGTATTAACTTATCTTATTATTTTCCTCATAACTAGTGGAAGAAAGTACTGAGGTTAATGTATAAGAAGCTGTAGCATTTTTTACAAGAACGTTAACAGAGGTTGTTAAGGCGCACTGACTAGTGGAAAAGGGGTCTCATGTTTGTTGTAACACTAACAATGTGGCTGCGATAAACTCGTGTTTATCTAAAATATTTTATGTAATAGTTAACCTATTCCTCTTCAGGGTTTAGTGTTGCTCACCTAAAGGCAAGTAACTCAACCTTTGGTGCCAAACGCCAAAATGTGTCTACTATAAAATTGATACAGGGACATAGAATTTCAGGATAGGCCACACTTTTTTTTATTCTTTGGGTTACGGACACCTTGAACATTTTCTCAAGTACGGAGGACAAAATTAAAATTAAAAGAAAAAATCAAAGTCTCCAAATTCCTCTACATACCATATAATGAGATTCCACCATTTCAATTGTCAATAACTGATAAATAGCAATTTCACTGGAGATTCACAATTTTATTTTTAGTGCGGGGGTTTTCATAGTATTGCGGCGGGCCAGTAACCCAAAGAATTATATATTTTTGGCCTTATGTGACTTTGATGTAATTAATACATGCAACAGGCTTGCCTCAAATACTCAAAACACAAGGGCTCTCAGAATTACGCTTGATCAGTCAGTCTGATTGATGTATTCAGTGATCGATGTATCCAATCAGAGAGGTGATGATTCAATGCACTGTGTGACTGGGGACATGTCCATATAAAGCTACTGTGTATTATATTGTCCTTTGTACGGGGCCTGGTCTGACCCTAGTGACTAGTCATCTGTGTATGACCTCCTGCTACCCGGTACTTTTTATTACTTCACAGGGGAATCGGGTAGATAATCATTGAAAATGAAGGAATCTTTTCGTCAGTTATCAATTAATGCAAACCTGAGCTTAACAATTAAATTCTGATAATGTTTCACTGTCGTTAATATAATATTACAAAAGAGGTACATGTATAAGACGTGGATGGTTTATACAATAAAATACTGATAAATAGGCATGATTTAGGAACATGTAGCTTCTTTTAACTACCTTAATCTATATTAATTACCATATTTCGTCGTTAGCGCGTGTAAACCTTTATCCGAAGACAAGTTGTCAGTCGGAGACATAGCTCCAGATTAATTTCCTTGCGCCAACCTAGTATGGGTCATGTGTGTCGTGACCCATTGTCCGTCATGTCCTCTTTTTCTTGAATAATGGTCACTTCGAACACACCTACTATTTAGCTAAGGTCCATGTACGTTATTGTAAATTAGCCAGCAAACTACTTTAACGCACATCTCTGCTAAAATGGAGAAACACGCGTACTCCTTGCTCAGTAACATAATATTTATATGAGATACACGTACACCTTTATTTACTTCCATACATCTGCATAGTGACGCAGGTGTATACTGTATAGCACTGGCTGCTTATGTCGATTGATGTATCCCCCCTTCTTCCTATATACAAAAGGGTTCATGAATATTGTAGTTGAGGTTCTCACAGTTCTTCATGGGAGACCAAACCTCGATGATACATACCTAAATATAAACCTGCTACCGTCATGTACGATTGATCTAATATTCTTGTTATCCACATATCAAAACTTATCAGTAGCTATTGAACTATATTACAATTTAGTCATAGGGGAATTCAAGTCATGGGTGAGAATCATTGCAGGAAGCCTGATAACGTCTTCCTGTTTTAACCTATTTATATTGTCAGTACCTAATTCGGTTAGTGCTTGTTTAATTCTAACCAAATGCTGCTAGGGTTTAAGGTAGGGTTTGTGGACAATTTAAACATCTCCGAATTCCTCTACATGCCAGAGTCCAGTTTCTGAATGTAGACATGACAGTTAATGGCAGTTAGATTATTTGAGAAATAAAAGTGACATACTCTGCATGAGAGGAGATAACAGTTGCTCATCTGTTTAAGTATGTGTCTGTGGTCATATAGTGACTTATCCATCCTTATCTGCCTTCTTTACAGAGACTTCTTGCCGCGAGGTTCTGGAATCTGCACACGACGCCCCCTCGTCTTACAACTTATCAATAGTAACACAGGTGGGTACACATTCATGTTATAACCTGTATATAAGTATATATAATCATATTTGTGATGAATTATACTTTTTTATGCTCGTTCAGACTTTTCACTGGTGATAGGTCCCAAAAATGGTCTTTCTGATAACATAGTGAAACTAGGCAGTCTGCGGAGAACCCTGCTAGGCAGGGCCGGACACACTTTTATTTTCATATTTCTTTATATACCCAGTAGTTTTTTGACAAATAAATACATAAAAATATGTTAAAGTTTCCGAAAATGGCCGTAGAGATTTCCCTAATATCTAACCCCTGGTGTTATGACACATTATTTAAGACTTACAGTTTTGTCTTCCCATGTGAAATGAGAGTTGCCATAGGATTGTTGGAAGTCTTCAAGGTATAATAGAGTGAGTGTGGGTGGGGGCCTGGATGTTATTAGCTTGCAGGGAAGTAGTATAGGAATAGTGCCACAACAGTTAATATTTGTGCATTGTTCTTTGCCTACATGATGTGGTGTGGGAGAGATCATATGCATCGCACATCATGTACATTTTCCATGTATTCATGGCGTATACTTTACTACACTCCAGTCCATGCATGGTATGGGATAGATCACTATCTTTATCTCCAGTGCCATTTAGTATACCTTTCTGCCCATTTTGAGGAGTCATGACCCGGGGGTATTTTCCCTTTGTTTCGGACATTTTTATTTGAAAAGTATTTGTAATACCATGTTGAACTGATGGAGAGAAATGCGATGGTAGAAGAATGAATGAGTTATCGATAACGGACCATTGTATGGCAGTGGTACTGACAGGCAGGTCTGAGTGACTACACAGTCCCTGATGTATAGATAAGGCCGTATCTGATACTGTGATAGGAGGCTTACACCACCAGCATATCCAAATACTAGTGTGACTAGGTCAGGTAGTTAGTCCCTGCCAGCCTGGCCTTATCAACATCTATGCTATTCTACCTGCCGTAAAGTCTCTGGCGTAAAGTCACGCGTTGGAGCAGAACCCTCGTATAAGTGGAACCCTGAGTTTGAGGAAATCTTATAAGTCTGATTACAGCTACTTTATTATGATACTTTTGAAAATCCTTGTATGTAAGCCGCACCCGATATAGGTATGTTTTTGTATCAAATTAACGCTGGTTCTGATTCGTGTACAAGCTGCGGCTTTTAAGCGAGACTTTACGGTAGTCAAGGACCCCACCCCCAAGTCACACCTCATACTTGTGTCATGTTTATCAATAGATCTATGAGACTAGAGTATAATACATTGTATATTATGTATTACAAGCTAGGGCTCTAGTTAGCCTTGCTAATGATACTAGAGGGTGACTTTCTGATTGTGTATAATAATATACATGTCCTAGACCCGATAGCCTAAGCTGTGCACTGCTGGTAGGCGTTGCATAAACAAATTGCAATAGTTTGACTTTTGGTCTATGGGGCTGGTATCCAGAGGGCTAGTTTCAGTGGAGGTCTAGTGCCAGGATCGAGTTTCAGCAGAGATATAGTGCTGGGGTCGAGTTTCAAAAGGGGTCTAGTGCTGGGGGTCGAGTTTCACCATAGTCTAGTCCTGGGGGGGGGGGGGTCTTGTTTCAACAGGGGTCTAGTGCTGGGGGGTCTTGTTTCAGCAGAGGTCTAGTGTGGAGGGTTGAGATTCAACAGAGGTCTAGTGCTGACGGTTCAGTTTCAAGAACAAATAAGCATGTGCCGTCTTTCATGTTGAAAAAAAAATCATAAAAAAATATAATGATAATAATATAGAAGAAATGACATGTGGATCTATGTTTGGATATAATATAGAGCCAGCTGGCAGTGAGTGAAGTGGGGTCTGGACAAGTGAAAGTGCACAGCTGTCTGGTGGCTAATGGATGTACAAAACAGACGTAACCAGGTCCCCGATTATAGCCGCCGCTCTAATCACGGGGCTACGCCGTAACCAAAGCAACCGCTACCTCTTTCACAGACTAAGGTCTTCTAGTTTAAAAGAAAGCCTGTTCCATTGGTAGGCCTACAACCACGTAGATAGAGAGCTAGTAGTTAGATTCGAGGGTTGCACACGTCTACTGCCGTTTAGTTTAGGGAAAAAACTCCCCCCCCGCGATTCCTTTACCTAGAATACTTTTTAGTTTGAATGGGTGTCCTTTCTATATAATAATACAACTATAGGTCGCCTAAAGGTATTTTATAATTAGGTCGCACTGGAAATGTAGTTTATTGAGTTTACTGCAGTACACTGGACCCTTTCCCTAATTCTATTAGGATTCCACTTTTCACTTCTAACCCTTTTTTTTTTTTTTTGGTCATGGTGAACATCCAACGTCACATAAGATATTCACTTCTAACCGTCATTAATTACAGAGCAAGCTGCATTGAATCTGAGGGGGACCTAATCCGGTAGATAGCCAGATTTCAGCATCAACTCCCGCCCTGAAATAAAGAAAAAAAATAATGACACCAGATTTCACGTGTCATCTCACTATAGACTCTGCAAATTCTACGCATTCTGGTTACTACGTGCTATATCGCCCCACATAGTTCGGGTCCGCTTTCATTGGAATCCCACCTTCTCTAGCACTCCCACTGTGCCAGTAATACCTCCCAATATAATACAATTTATATTATATACTAGGCCGCTCTGCTTATACTCAAGCTGGAAGATGAGATATCGCATAGAAGCTATTATGTTATGAGAATATGCTCATATTAATGCACATGTAGTATTGTACATGTACTTCATTATTGTTTTGCCATGTCTAGCAGCATTTAAAAACACAGTATACAACATAGAATTAATTCACATGCATGATGCATCACTCAAGCCCATTTCCACGATATACTCCACATCTCAGATTGCTTCCTATTAGCAGATATGTGCGGATGGCATACCAGGACTTCTAGGAAATACTGTGTTTTTAAGTAGTCATGCTTTATACATACCGGCACTGTAAAAAGGCACATGCATCATTGGACGATGTCAACATGTTAATGATACTGCCTCTTTTAGCAACAATCGAGAAAAGAAACCAGCATATGGGCTATCTATAATTGCTATCAATAGAGCCACATCGGACACAATCTAGCCTCACAGTGACGAGATCAAATAGATGCCAAACATTCTGTAATACCCCAGTGTATAGGTAGCTACTTTCTGGGTCACCCATGCCATGTTCTATCCTACATCTATGCTAAACTGAGAATTTCAGGTTCTAGGGTTTGCCTGAGCATAGAGTGTGGGTTATACGAGGGATACCAGGTATGTGTTCATCCTCTCCTCATTGTCCATGACTGAGGGCGGAGTGGAGGCGTAGAGAAAGAACGAGTCCAACAGTGCACACAGTCAGTTTGTTTCTTGTCTCGCGAGGATTAGGTTGGAACCATATTCCATCACTATGATTTCCCAGTAACAAGCAACATGTGGAGAATGGAGCCAAACTATAAATGATGAGAGCACTTGTTGCAGTGATCACCACGTGACGATATTGGTACCCGCAAGCTCCCGTTAGTGGCCTTACGCCACTATATATGTGTGATGTACATTTTAAGTGGTGTCTGCCGTAAAACTTCGCATAGAAGCCGTGGCTAGTACGCGAGTCGGATCGCCGGTGCGGCTTATATGATCTGCATACAATAGGGATGCGGCTTATACACACATATTTAGATGTATACATACTACAGTACTACGCTCACCATAATGAGACGCTTGGTGCGGCTTATAGGATCGACTCATGGTCTAGGTGCGGCTAATACGCGAGTTAGGCTTCTACCCGAGGTTTTATGGTAGTCATTGGCTACTCAGTCATGGTTCTATCCTCTACATGGTCCAGTACCAAGAGACTGACTAACTCTGGGAGAGGCTGCAGTAGTCCGGTCAGTAACCGCTACCTTCTGCAGATAGGAAAGGTCCAGTTGACGGCAAAGCCATATTATAGGGAATTCCCTACCGAAGTGACCACCATCCATCGCATACTACTAAAACGTCTTGCGTATAAGCAGCATCACGGAACAGCTGTATGTAACCGCCTCGTCAATTAGCCCGTCAATTTAACCCAAAAGAAAAGTAATCAGAAAAAAGTTGTTGATGCGAGCAAAATGGCGCTGGTTCTACCTAGACCGTCCATCACACTAGCAGCAGGTAGTAGAATGGTGAACCCGCAGACTGCTGCTGGAGGTGTTGGTGTTGGTGTAGTACGTAGGAGTGGTAGTCGTAGACTGGCCGCATGCCAACCTGATCATCGACCCAGCCTCACCCCAGTGCCACAACAGTCTAAGTTTGTGTGCTCTGTCATATAGATCTACCATACACTACATCTGCATCACACCTACCACTACTAGTGTGTGTGCCTTGATCAATATAGCTCCCTTTTTAAGCAACTGTATAACTAATGGTAACAAGAACCATCCCCATTTCTCTGTGTGAATAGAGTTGGGGTTGGAATAGGAGCTGTACCTCGTGAGGACACAGTTGTGATGAGAAGGGTACATACCGTACTGTTCAGATTAAGGGAGTGATCATTTTTCAAGAACCGGGTGGGGGTAAAAATGTTGACCCCTTGACCGGGGGTGGAGGTTAAAAAAGAATTCCACGCACGCACCCACCCACTCCCTAAGGGCACTTCAGATATACAGGTGGAGGGATGATTACCCCCGCGCTTATATGAGACAGGTGTTTCAGGTATTTCAGACCGTGCTCAAGATATATTTCCAGACCCCTCTACTCCTCAGGCTTATAGCAGAAAGCGACGCTTATTTGAAACCAGGCGCGTAAATACCGGGGGGGGGGGGGGGCACTTAGTATATTTTGTATACACATGTGTGCGGCTGGGAAGGCTACTTTTTCTACAAAATCGCCCTAACAAGGGTCCACTTTTCAAGGAAAAATCGCCCTAACAAGGGTGCACTTTCTTGAAAATGGCCCTAACAAGAATGTCCGGGTTTTCACCAATATTTGCCAGTTTTCACCAAAAATATTGCAGTTTTCGACAAGATCCTCTGCACGAGGGTAATTTTTTCAGCAGATTTACACAAACATCATCTATATTATCGCTTTTTTTCCCCGAAACCTAGGCCCTTTTGGCCGAAAATGCCCTAACAAGGGTAATTTTTTGGCTATTTCATCGCTTTTTTACCGAAACCTAGGCACTTTTAACCGAAAATGCCCTAACAAGGGTAACTTTTTGGCATCAAAATCGCCCTAACAAGAGTAAGGGTTGTCAGAGGTCCAGCCGCACACCCCTGTCAAAAAAAATTCAAGTGCCCCCCCCCCCCCCCGGATAAATACACCGGTACGCCCGGGCAGGAACCATCATGTTTGTGATGAGAGGAGTAGGCGGTGAGGTTGACGTTGGCCCTTGATATAACACACTGGGTGCTGCAGCTGGCACTGGTGTGGGTACTGGTGTTACACATACGGCATGGGGGTAGTACTGACCCCACTACTCTGGGTGTAACCCCTACCACCCTGTCTGTTCCACCAGTGTTACGGGTATAGATTATATATACCCAGTGGGGGTTGATTGAGTGCCATCAGTGCCATCACCACAGCCCTTCTTGGTACTGACACATCAGCTGACCAAATGTGGATGGCTTTTGTGAATAACAGTTAACACCCTGAGGTCAGCCATCTCTCTGTATAATATATTACTACATTACCTTCATGCTCAAATAAACCAATCGATACGGTTCCAGTGTTCGGACATGGACAACTACAATATTTTGGCATGGTTGCATAAAAATCCACCGACCCCTACCCCGCTCCTATTGTTAAAAACATGATCACTCCCTAACTTTTAAAGATAGCACAATATATGCCAGGGGTTGTATAAGGTCACATACTGTTTAGGAGGGTATGAGGTCAACTATAGATAGAACTTTAATAGACCAGTATATCAACACTGTGGTCATCTCTTTATGTATAACATTCTATACATTCTACCCCCAGCCAACGAACGAAACGTTTAGTTAAAGTTTTCGAGGATGCAACGTTTTTCTTGTGAACCAATATCATAAAGGATAGCTGGTTCAGATTGAAATGGGACAAAGGGTAGGGAAGGAGGAGACAGGACAGACATGAGGTCTTCATATCCAGTTGTCGTTAATTATGATGCACCAACACAGCGACCTCAGATAACTCGCTAGCGCTGCATTGATGCATCATGCCAATCCTTACAAAGTGTATCCTTAAACTTAAAGCAGGGCTAGAATGTATGGAGTAGTAGAGTCATGAGATGATAACAAAGCCAAGGCACAGTGTATAAAACAACCCCCATTGCTCCCTGGCTGAGACGCAACTTTTTTTTTCGTTTAAGAGAAAAAATTATTTATTAGACGGTGCCATTAATCTTTATAGTGTTGTATCTTTATAGAGAATGGCACCTTCTTTACTAGTCACTGAGGTCTGATCCTGGATCTAGGTGGTTTGGTCATCTAAGTGGTCAAATTGCACATTGATTCAAACTCATTTTGATATTTTCAGTATCATCATTGTGTGCACAACATGCATATCTATCTGGACATGTTTTCAAAAGTTCACATTTCAATTAAATTTTTGGTGATATTCAGTGTTTTGTGGTAAAAAATGGGGTAGTTCTCTGTTATAGCACTGAATTGAATGGGGAGCTTTTTCTGCACTAACACTTTGGGGAATTGCATTTTATACATACTTTGCAAATAGATATCATCTATTTGTTCAGACATCATGTAGATAAGATTCACCGGAAGTACATAGTTTGAAAACTAAATTCACATTTTAATTATTTTAATAGGGAATCTTGATCTTTAGATGGCAGTTCATTTAGGCCGCTTTTGTTTGTCCAAGTTAGGGTTGTTGAGCCGGAACGCCGAGTCTGCTGCCCCTCCTCGCCCCCACCCCCCCCCCCCCCCCCCACTCACTCCCCCCAGCACACTCGGCGAGTATGCACCCACACATCCTACTCCCGGGGGGGGGGGGGGGGGCACTCCCTATCTTTTCTATAGTAACTATGTGTGAACATCACCTCAAAGGTGACACCCTTATCACGGGAAACAAATCAACAAAATAGCACCCTTTTTACGTGAAAATTAGCAGAAAACATACCCTTTTAAAGGGGGACCAAGGAGAATCAAAGAAAATTACAAAAAAGGTAGGCTTAAAATATACCCTAATATTTCTTATGTAGAGAAAATATGTACATAAGTTTCTTCTGAACAGTTTTTTAGGCCTTAAAATTAGGCCTTCATTAGGCCTTAAAATGTACCCCTTTTTATCCAAAATTGCCCAAAAAGCAAGCCTATCCAAGGGCCCTCGCGGGTCCGTGTCTAAGGTCTAAAAACATACCCTTTCCTTCGGAATCGTGTTCACACATAATCAGTAAGGCTGAGGGAGTGCCCCCCCCCCCCGGGATCCTACCCCTACCCCCCCCCCCCCCCCAACACACACACACACCTACCAACCTACTACAATTGTACATGTACTCTGTGTCGTCGAGCAGACCACCAGAGAGGGGTGGAGGAGGGGGGGAGTGGTGGTGTCCAGAAACGGGAATGGTCAGCGAGGTCAGTAAATGAGGTGGGAGGGGGTTACAGGGGGGGGGGGGGTGCCCAGAAATGGGAATGGTCAGCGAGGTAAGTGAATGAGGGGGTGGGGGTTACGGGGCTGGGGGATTGTGGTGTCCAGAAACGGGAAAGGTCAGTGAGGTCAGTGAATGAGGTGGCTGTTGAGCCGGAACGCCGAGTCAGCAAGTCTGGCAGGCAGCGGTCAAGTGGGGTGCACCTTGTTACCCCTCTACTGACCCCCCCCCCCCCCCCACTCACTCCCCCAGCACACCCGGCGAGTATGCACCCACACATCCTACTCCTAACCCCCACCTACCCACCTGGTGGGGGGGGGGGGGGGTAATGCAATGGCACCGTCTCCAAGTATACAGAATTGTTACTACGAAAATGATATAAAATGAAATGCTATCATATTAATTTAAAAAAAACTTCACTTTCTGTGTGTTTGTAGAGTATGCCGAGTTCCTGCACTGTAAGGGCCGGGTGTTCACCGACTTCAACCAGGTACGGCAGGAGATTGAAGATGACACGGACCGCGTGGCCGGGGAGAACAAAGGTGTCCACCATGTCCCCATCAACCTCCGCGTCTACTCACCACACGGTAAGCCTTTCAGAAATATTTTATCATTCATAACACATACAAACAGTATGCCATGGTCTACCCGATAATTCCTGATGGTGTCTCTTTCGCATGATACAATAGTAAGATTTATTAGAATAAATGAACAATTTACATTAGTTCCCTAGAGTAGCCACTATCAACATGGAGGGATAAAAATGTTAGTACTAAATTTCAGGATTCATTTTATAAGTTGTATCATATAAAATATCTTGAAAAGAAATAGAAGGAAAAAATTGAAATTGAAAAAGTTAAAGCAATACAAGGCTTACTCATCCTTTTAATATATACTGTAGATTCATTTCGTTATCGTTTAAATCTAATTATGACGACAGTGGATGGATTTAAGAAAGAATTTTACATAATCATGAATGCGACTTGCCGTCTTAAATCCATGTTTCATTTCTCACATTTCAGTCCTTAACTTGACGCTGATCGATCTTCCCGGCATGACGCGTCTCCCCATACCCGGTCAGCCGGCAAACATTGCCGAGCAGATCCGCGACATGATTATGGAGTACATCACACAGGAAAGCTGCCTTATCCTCGCCGTCTCACCGGCCAACACTGATCTGGCTAACTCAGACGCTCTCAAAATAGCCAAAGAAGTAGATCCCCAAGGTACCTGCAATTTATTTATATGATTATGATGAGAATAGTTGAGAGCTACTCACTGATGACTGATGATTCCAGTAGACTGAAGAAAACGTTGTTTCATTCCTCATATATGGGACTCAATTAAGTTACCGGGTAATCATGGTTAATTTTGTAGGGAAGAAATTCATTTATAGAATAAATCATTTACATTCTCCTGTCGGAAAAGTTTATAAAGTTTGGCTGGATGTAAAGTTCTATATGTTCCCTGACAGGATTGCGCACGCTGGGAGTCATCACTAAATTGGACCTGATGGACGAAGGCACAGACGCGCGGGATATCCTGGAAAACAAACTTCTGCCGCTCCGAAGAGGTGAGTCACTAAGTCATCTAAAATTATAGACATTTTAGAGTTAAGATAAGAAATGTTCACTTTTGATTGAAATTTTGATTTTATGTTGGACCTTAGTGTAATATTGCACATACATTTTACCAGTACTATTATATGTATACAAATAATATAATTTAAAAAACAACGCCGTAGATTCTACTGCATTTTAATATCCTTTCATGTTGTCCTTCATTATCAACATAGATTTAAATTCTGTCTTTCTGTTACCCAGGTTACATTGGTGTGGTCAACCGGAGTCAAAAGGACATTGATGGCAAAAAAGACATCCGGGCTGCTCTGGCGGCCGAAAGGAAATATTTCCTCAGCAACACCTCATACCGGTAAGCAGGTCCTCCAATCACTAATATTAATACAAGTATTATTTAGGGGGAAGCTTCCGGTGTCAAGTCGGGGCATCTGTCGTTTTAAGAATACCAAGGTAGCCATGTTATCCAGGTATGTGGTTAGCCCTTTAAGGGCCGCATAGTGCTATAATGCATTGTGCTTTTTATCGTCATGATGCAAGGTAAATCGCCAGACCTGCACTCAAGCATCATGCCGACCCTTCGGGAGTGTATCAACCCAGTAGGGTCGGCATGATGCATGAATGCAGCGTTCATGCATCATGACGACCAATGGACATAGTGCATTAAAGCGCTATACAACCCATTAAAGGTTTGTAGGGGGGGGGGTAGCTTTAAGGCTGATTCAGCACCAGGTGGGGGGTGTTTGTTTACACCAGGTACACGGGGCAGACCAGCCGCCATTGTTGGAGTTCATTAACCTGCACTCTATGTGCCACACACCCTCCCCCTTCCCCTCCCTCCCCTGCTATTCCCTCCCATCCCCCTCCCTCTCACCCCCCCCCCCTCCCTCCCTCCCTCCCTCTCACTCAGCCCCCACCTTCAGCCCCAGTAAACCCCACACACTGTAACCACCAGTCACAATGGACGTCTTGGCTGCTTGTTGAGTCATGTTCTCAGATAGATTATAACAGTGTTATAGCTTGTGGGCAAGCTGTCGGTAATAAGCTGCATGGTAAATGAATGACCATAATGTTATTATGCATCGTACATGTAGTATGATTATACCTCCTTATCCAATAAAGGCAAACTTTAATGAGTGATAGAGTTGAGATTGTGGAGTGTGAGCCGGTGTTTATTAAGAAAGGTAACATATCTAATATACATGTACAAAGAAAGGCAGGAATTTATATTTAGTTCTACAATTAAGTGTAAATATGAGAAGAGGAAAAATGTTTTAGATAGGAGGAAACATTTGATAAAACTAATACAATTGATAAAGTTAAGGCAATCCCCCCTGAAACCTAAAAGGACCATGCAGCAGTAGTCCTCCTGCACAATGTAGATATATGGATCTGAAGATAAACTAATCGATAAGCTAAGACGGTATGTGGCCCAACTTCCACCCTGTACCGTAAACATGCAGTCACCTTACATATTTTAAGAGCCAGTTTGTAGAACTGGCTAATAATCACCATGATAATAGTCCAAGTTGCCATGATACACCATGTTCAGAAAACCTACTTACTAAGAAGGCGGTTCATTACTATTGAATGTTGTTATGTCAATGCTGACTATAAGCTATATTAACCATAAATTCAAATAGTCCATGCGGCTTATAGGACCGCAAGAAAGTCAGGGTGCGGCTTATACGCGAGTTTTTACTAAATTCACCATAAACAATCCCCCTCTGCGGCTTATATGATTTGCCAAAGTTAGGGGTGCGTCTTTATGGGACAAGCGTATCCTGGTACCTCAAGTAGTCGGGGGCTACACCCCCATACACCCCCATCTCCTTATCAAGCTAATCCCCACCTTTCACACCTGGAACAAAGGGACTGATAAGAAACTCAACCATAATGCACTGCTCCGGAGTCGGGGCCTAACCACAATGGCGGCCTCCATAGCCTAATATGCTTGTCCAGTATATGCGAGTTAGGCTTATACGCGACAATTTACAGTAGAGATGTGACGATACAGAAAACCCCTCATTTTTGTACAGACACATGGCGGACCGGATGGGCACACCGTTCCTGCAGCGGAAGCTGAACGACGAGCTGACCAACCACATCCGCGACACACTGCCCTCGCTGCGCAACAAGCTGCAGAGTCAGGTGCTCGCCATGGAGAAGGAAGTGGAGGAGTACAAGAACTTCCGGCCAGACGACCCCACCCGCAAAACTAAGGCCATGATGCAGTGAGTATGAATGCTGATTGATCGATTAATCAAAAAATATATGTATATATATTTTGGTTATTGACTCAGGGTTACCACCCAGAGTCTTATGCGACGCCTCATGAGGGGTTGCATCAAGATAGTGATAATTCAATTTTACATTTCAATTATAACATGAAATATTACACTAATCAATTCAAAAAACATAACAATAGACAGATTGGACACTCATGTACACATAACAATGACAAAAGTTACCGAAATCCTATTACAAGCATGTGAAAATTTGAAAGAAAAAAAAGTCACAAAATAACACAAAAAAGTTCACTTGAGCAATTAAACTCTTAAGTACTAGAATCGATTTTCGTCTACATTACAGTCTACACAATTTTAGTGCTAAGTCAATGGGAGATATCTTGGATTACAGGGTGAGACGTTTTTTGTAAGACCTTTTCTGTGCCCTGCTCTGCTATTATCTTAAATTATCTTGAAATATATTATTCTGTGGACAAAAGGGGATATTACAAAGAACAATAGAGTTGAGGGGAGGAAGGGAGTGTTGGCAGAGGAGGGGTTGGAGGGAGAGGGTGGTAGGGGTATGTGGGGTAGGGGTATGTGGGGTAGAGGTATGTGGGGTTGGGGTATGTGGGGAAGGGGTATGCTCGGAAGGGGTATGCGGGGTTTGGGTATGTAGGGTTGGGTTACTAGTATGCGGGGTTGGGGCATGTAGGGTTGGGGTTGGGTTTTAATCACTTAATCACCCTGACCCTGAGTCATTTGTGATGTGAATCACACGTTCAATCTTTTTTTGGTTATTTTGTTTCAAAACATATTTGCTTGGTGTGACTAGAGTAAGGGACATATCTAGCAACATTTTCCCTAGATTAATCAAAAAAAGAAATCAAGTTAATCCAGCAGGTACTGATTGAACTTTAGTTATTTTGACAATTTGAGCACATTTATGTACAGATAATTATCTCACGTTTAATATTATCATGATATTTTGCCATTTCAGAATGATTACTACCTTCCAGAACGACATTATTAAGAATATAGAGGGTGCTGGCACCCAGGTTAATACAAGTGAACTGTCGGGAGGAGCAAGGATAAACAGGATATTCCACGAACGCTTTCCCTTCGAACTGGTCAAGGTATATAGATCTTATGGCTCGCAGTCCTGTCCAATTTAATTGACATAATTATTTATCTTGGGAAGGGCTGATTACCCACAGAGACAAATAAAAAGATAAAAAAATAATTATTATAAAAACGCTAGGTGTTGAACAAGCAGTAAAGTACATCTTGCATGATGTGATTTTCCCTGGTATAACCAAGTTGTATAAGCTAACCTGAATTACACCATGCATTCCTGTGTCCTTTACCAGATGGAATATGACGAAAAACAGCTGCGACGAGAGATCCAAGTGGCCATTAAAAACTTGCACGGTATCAGGTAAGGAAGGCTTCTACTGTTTGTAAGAGAATGGTCCCCTTTTTGATAATGGAGGGGGGGGGGGGGAGCAAAAGAAATTAGACTCTACTTGGGGGGCTGGGGGCACATTCTGTTCCTAGTTTTCAGTGATTAAAAAAAGTGTTATTTTCCATAAAGAGCACGCATACATGATTTCAGATCCTGGAGAGTGGGGACGAAAATATCCTCCCTCCCCTCCCCGCCTGATTAATAGGATTACAGATAACGCCCACTACAGGACTACCTTATGACTCCTACATGACCACTAAATGACTACTGCATGATGGTTATACGGCTACATGACTACCACATGGCCAATACATGGCCACTACATGACTACTACATGGCTATGGCTACTTTAAGAGTGCATGACTGCTACATAGGCACTGCCTGGCTATTAGATAACTACTACATGGCCACTACAGTACTACTCCATGACATATTACATGACTACTACATGATGACTACATGACTACAACAAGACCGCTAATGGACAACTATGTGACTACTAAATGACTACTAAATTGCTACTACAGGGCTACTACAGGGCTACTACATGACTGTTACATGACCACAACAGGATTATAACTACTACATATGAATTAGATCCTAAATATGATAAAATAAAATTACCCCAAAACAAAACCCCAAGCCATTACAGCTTTCCTGTAAAACCCCTCCCGTTGCCTTCTAATATGTAAAAGGAAACATGCATATGATTTCCAAAACTATAGCTACATGTAGATAGATATACATATGTAAGGCATTTTAGACTACATCCAAGTTATTTTGATCAATAGGATTACAGATAATGATTGTAGCTGATGGCTTTTCAATATAATTCATTATTTTCTATTCCAGAACGGGCCTGTTCACCCCTGATATGGCCTTTGAGATTATCGTCAAGGAGCAGATAACGCGTCTTAAGCCGCCGACATTAACGTGTGTGGACCAGGTGACCCAGGAGGTAACGGACGTGGTCAGGAAGTGTACAGAAAAGGTGAGACCTTGTACATGGTCATGGGGGTCATGGTATTCTATGTGTAAATATATGGGTATTCTATTCAGGTCTCAAACATTCTAAACTTCTGCTAAAGTGCATATTTAAAGAGGGTACTTTGCTCAGACTTACATGTACATGTAGCCTTTTTTTTCATGACAGCCCCGCCCCTTTTTTCTATTTCAATTAATCTAATTGATTTAATTATAAAGATCTTTTAAGTGTATTTCGAATATCCCGCGCAGCAACCGCCCATGCTGCTTGTTACTACATATCTGTTTGCTTTGCGTCTGCCGGTCAGAACTTTCTCAGATCGCAGGCAGGACAGTCGACTTCACGGCGACAACATTATCTACTTCCAATTACTAATCTCACATTTTGTGTCTCTTCTGTAGATGGCACGCTACCCACGGCTGCGAGACGAGTGTGAGCGCATCATGAACATGCACCTCCGACAGTGCGAACAGCGCGCCAAGGACCAGCTCTTGTTGCAGATAGACGTCCAGCTCGCCTACATGAACACCAACCACGAAGACTTCATTGGATGGGCCGGGTAAGAGAATAATTAACGTGCTTATATCATCGAGTTGTGTTTTTTTGTCTTTTAAAAAATGTATATTGATCGCTCACAACTCACAATGAGAAGATGTCATTGTTCCATTCACTTAGAGGGATACTTTTAATAGTCAATCAGCATCTAGAAAAATTAAATTTGTTCTGATCAATGAGGGCAGGGAGAGGGCAAAGATTCTACTTTTCCTAGTTTTTGAAGGTATTCCTACGATTTTCCTTGAGATCTTTATATTTAATCATATCAATTCCCCATAGATCAGTTACCTGTATTTCCTATTGTTTGTTGACTATAGTGGCATGGCGAGTGGTATCGGTAATAGAAATGAGGTTATTACACAGTGTAAAACCATCACTGCCATGCAGCTAAATAGTTGTTGCATTACTCTACCTTTATATTGGAAACCTAGAAAATAAAGGAAATAGGTTTCTGTACAATACTGCAATAGTCAGCCTGTTGTACTACATAGTGTTGTAATAAATCCTTGGTTTCTTGCTTTCAGTGCCCAAAAGAAAGCGGAGGGTGGGCCGCGGCAGAAGCTTCAGAACCAGGTTATACGTAAGGGCTGGTTGTCCATACACGGGTCCAGCATGCTGAAAGGGTCACGTGACTTCTGGTTCGTCCTCACCAACGAGACGCTCATGTGGTTTAAGGACGAGGAGGTAGGTAGAGCGCAGACATGATTGTCTTTGCCTTCATCAGACATGGGATTTTCAGTTTTCTTTTCATACTTTTAACAGCCAAACATTTTATGTCGATCGGACTGGCTGTTCAGTTGTCATAGAAATATCGCAAGCCGATGTCTGCCTGTTGACCTATACCAGTTTTTATTCTAAATACAACTTTAAAAAAATGCTATATTTAAACGCTTGCACGATAATTGTGTATTATCCGCACCTGGTGTCTGAAATTGCTATCTGTGTACTGCACTATACTGCCAAAAACTCTTACAAAAGTATTGCCTATACCTAGATTCAAGGATACTTTTTCGGGCAATACTCGAGAATTTACAGTATATGCAATATCATCGCTTTGTATTAAACTACGACAAGCTATATCAAGGCTGATCCTCTGTGGATAACCTCTTGGCAGGAACGGGATAAGAAGTACATGCTGTCGCTGGATAACCTGCGTGTCCGTGACTGTGAATCTGGTTTCCTGTCAAAGCGGCCGGTCTTCGCCCTCTTCAACACAGACCTCCGGTAAGTCTTTTTATTTATTTCTCACTTGTCACAATTCATCACAATAAGTCACAACATATCAGGATTTCTGGCAGTGCACACATAGTTTTTGACTCAGGGTAACTGAGTAATACTAAACGACCCAACCAAGGTTTAAGACGTTTTTGTTACATAGCAGAATGTCTGTCATTCAGCCTGTATGACAGACAGACATGAGATGACAAAAAAGACAGATGGGCAAGGTCGGGGGACAAATGTTTCCTTCAAAAAGAAATCAAATATCTCTTTTTTTCAATATGATATTGAACTGCGATCTTTCGACATGAATTTCTCTCTTTCTCATAAACTCTTAACTACTGTTAAATTGCTACCCTCTAAATGAAAGCCACATAGGGTTCAATGTTAAACCAAAGATAGAAATCACATTTTCAGCCCCACTGCCCCATATTTCTCTCTTTACATGCAGAAATGCCATCGTGTACACTAGAAATACCCTCGAACACACAGTAAAGAACCATCTAGCTACTTTAATCTAAATTTAAATTAAAGACACCATCAAGCATATCACTAAGTGGAGGAAGAGAAACTAACAAGGATTCCCCTAGTAACGGGGAGTGAAGCTCTAACTGGCTCTAACTTTCTTAATTATTGGAGATTTTTCAAAGATTCTTTCACCGGTGGAAAGCTGGAATCATGGCCGGCCATTGTGGCCGGTGTCTAGAGCACCCACGCCGGCCATTAAGATTCCATGCCGGCAAAAGCCGGCGTGATTTTGGCAACACTGATATAATAGTTCCTGTTGCAACTGTCATGCAGAGGGTGGCGCCACTGCGACTTCTCGTGCACTCCGACTTCTCGTGCACTCCGAGAACTGCGCGAGATGTCAACGTGTGCAGACGAAATTGTACCGCCCGTATCTCTGCCGTTTATCGTCCGATGGACTCGCTTTTTGATAGGGACAAAAGGCGGTACATGCCCGCAGCCTTCAACTGTCGCCCACACCCACCTGCACTCCCACACCCACCTGCTCTCCCACACCCACCTGCTCACCCACACCCACCTGCTGGCCTGAAATGGAATAACATACATGTATGACACATGACTTGAGGGTACTTTTTAACAAGGAGTTCATTTCTGATGCCAGAATTGACCAATGAATGGTTATAAGGGAGTACTATATCTAAGTACATGATAAGCTCCAGCTCTAGCTTACCCTGAGTCATCTGTGAGGCCACTCACACGCTCAATCTTAATAATATTTCTTTTATCAGAAAAATACAACTGTTGAGTGAAGAATTCTATAGCTTATATGGAGGTAAATTGTAAATCATTTCCGTACCGCACGGAAACTTCGATGGAGAGAACAGCCTTTATTCTTCGGACTTCAAATCGCGGCTTTTATGTTGTAGAAATGTATACAAAGACCAAAAACAGTTGGAGTTGTCAGCGGAGTCGCAAGATGAGGCCGACAGCTGGAAAGCCTCTTTTCTCCGATCGGGCGTCTACCCAGAGCGTAACCCAACAGAAAATGAGTCGGTAAGTCAAACGTGAATTTCATGATGACCCATTTCTTCCTTTTCTCTAAAATATTCTCTAAGTTTCAACTAATAAACCAAAACAAATATCTGCAACACTTTTCAAAATTTTTAGATCCTAAGTTATACTGATTTTTATTAAGTCAGAGATGTTGATTTTCGTAGCTGAAGAAAAGTGTCTATTCTTTTGTATAGATCTAGTATTTGCGTGATTTAGATCCTATTAGGTTTTAGAGCATATTCTTGTTTAACAAGTCTTTATAGCAGTCAAATTCTCGAGTGATTTACTATTAAGGTCTCAATCATGGATTGTGACAACACTAACCCAGACCGTTAAGTGTTGTTACGATGAAATAACACAACATTACCGAACTATCACTGGCAGAAGAACATATTTTGATTCTTCCCTCATTGTCAAGTTCCAACTCTACCCTAATTTCAGGCACTTGATAAAAGACTTTCACAGCTGGGTTTGCTGCCAAAGAAAAATACCAGCAAAGAGGTTCACTAGATCTCCTAATTGTATTACCATCTAATTTGAGTTTAACCCTGTACTCATTTGGGAATAACAGGGTCCCTTTTCATTTGCGACGTGGGTTTTAGTTGTGATTCGAGATTCCTAGGGTTATGAGTTGTTTTGCGAAATACAAGGACGAAGGGTACTAGAAGGCATACTAGGTCGACTCTCTGCATTTCATTTCAATTTGAAATCAAGCCAAATTCAGACCTTTACCTTTCATAAAACAAAATTGGAAAAATCCATTAAGTCGGCGTCTTATACTAACCGTGTACCCTTCGTACCGTGTCAATGTTTCCTCTGTTCTCGCAACAAAGACTCGCGTCATCGAGTCAGCGTCTACTTAGTGCACGGGTAGGCGTTACCGTACTGTACATACCATGACATACCTGTATACCTATTTCCTGCTTTCTAGGCTGGCGGTGGGGTAAGTTGGCGTAAAGGGGCAGGGGGACGAGGATCCCCCACCCTGCGGTGTAGTGGAGATAACCCCTACTCCCATTTCTAACACTCTCTGTAGTAGTTAACCTGAGTACTAAGCCGGGGCTTGTAGCTGGGTGGTGAGCAGCCTGAGACCAGTCCTCTACCAATCAACCGTTCCACACTACACGCTTAGGGCATGATATCGTAAATCTCGATTTTTTTAATATATATACTCAAAATAAGAGAGTGATATTTTTATCATAATAAGGGAGTGATTTTTTTTTTTAGATCAAGGGTTGGTTGTTGAATTCAGCTTCCCCAATGATACAATCTTTTAGCTTTTCCTCTCGAATTTCGTTAAATTATGTTGATCAATTTTCCTGAAAAAAGCTCATCAAAATCTTAAGCTTTCCTGCATTTCATCCACCAAGTCATGGCATCTATGTGGAATATAAATATCTTTAGTAAAATATTAATGAATGCAAGAAATCAACCTTGGCATTACATATGAAGAAATTGTGTGGAACACTGAAAGAGAGGAGTGCTGGTCTTATAATCGACTCACAGTTTCTAAACAGGCAGAGGCATTGATTCCATTACGTTCAAAAAGAAGAAATTTCATTATTTTATTTTATATTTTATTAAATGGTTTGTGTTCCTGTGGTCCGTATAGAGATAAGAGGTACCTTGTTGAACCCCTGCATCAGAGCTACGCTGGGAGGGGGGGGGGGGGGGGGTGTTACAGATATCGACCCTCGCCCAGAGGGTGTGGGACAGGTTATGTCTGCAGATCAAGGGCCTCCACAAGATAAAGGACCCACCCATAAACAGGTCGCTGTAATGATGAGAGATTTGATTTGGAAAGGAAGTTGACAAGCTAACCCTTTGAGGGCAGCATTGTGCTATGAGGCGTTATGACTTTCTGTCGTCATGATGCACGAATGCTGCATTAATGCATTCATGCCTAATCCATGGGGTTCAAGAAGGGTCGGCATGATGCATCAATGTAGTGCCGGTATTTTAGCCGGTTCCGCATTAGTGTGATGATGATAGGTGAACATGAAGCCTTGAGACATAATGCATTCATTAAAGGCCCAATATAAAATACCTGTCATAGCAGAGACTAATGTCCTCCCCGCCAAAGCATGTAAGAAAAAAAATCATTGGATTCAGGCAATCTAGCCAACACTCAAAATCTATCACTCATACAAATCCCGTAAGAGAACATGTTACTTCGAGAATAACTGTCGTAGATCAAATAAAACTACCCCGGTACCTTATTTAAGACCAAAAGTCTGCCCCCACCCCCACCCCCCCCCCCAAAAAAAAAGAAAGAAGAATAAAAAGCATCATCCGGTCCTTATAATTGTCTTGCCTAGAGACTTACACTTGATTGCTCTGGACGCTGTATATGTAAATTCATACAATCATCATGGTGAAACTATTGGGTCAAACAGCGGGGCTTTGTAGATAAATCTCCTTCCCTCAGCATTGAACACAAATAAATATATTATTAAGTACAAATCAATGCACTTTTGACTTACGTGTATTCTAAGGTACCTAAGTATGTTTTGGCATTAGCCATTGATTATAATTATCATGATTAAAGTAGGATCAATTTTGACATTTATATGAAATGTAAGAAATCCCAATTAACACTTTTCAGAAAAAGTCCAAAATATCAAGCAGCACTAAGATATGCTGTCATCCCTGTTATATAATAATGTTCAGTTTGAAATTGTTGCTCTTGATTATACTGCCATTCAATTTAGGCATGACACTCCCACAATATCATGATTAGAATCTTCCCTAGTTATTAGTCGCTAATTTCCCAGCTGCATGGTCACTGAAAATGTGACTTCCTCACAATAAGCAATTCCATGTTTTGCAGTCGATTATTGATTACTACCGTTACCGATAGATGTCGTCAGTGCTGTGGAATTCAGAGCTCACGGCCCTGATAAACCCTTGTACAAGAATGATAATATTACACTATACACTGGTGTTGACATTTACACTGGCAACACTCAGTTATTGAGGCAATGCTTTGCCCTGATTATATTAGCGTACTCCACAGGATATATTCAATTATGTATACCTGTACCTTATTCCAATAGAGTTTCAAGCACACCCTTCTAAACTTGGAAGGTGGGGTGCTCCAGGGTCACCAATAACCCCAATAACTGCATGACCGCACTGACACCTATCGGGTCATCCTTACACTAGTCACAACACCAGGGGTCCTGCATGTAGACATACAATAACGTGTTAACACGTAATGGACTTTTAATCATAGCCTAAATGCATGGTGCACCAGCGCTATGCGCGAGTAACTCGACGTCACTGCCTTGGTGCGTAAGTAGGACCCTTTGGCCCTTTGGGAGCGTATCAAGTTCAACCCCGTGGGTCGGCATGATGCATGAATGTAGCCCTGATGAGCTACTCGCCAGGGCAGCATCTATGCATCATGACGGCAAAGAGCGTAGCACATTAAAGTACCATCTGAAAGACTATTTGCAAATATCACAAACAAAACCACGGTAATCGTTTACCTAGAGGTAGACCGTCCTTAAGTTGTACAGAGTTTGATACGGTGATTAGTTATCTGGAATTTACTGCTGTGGAATCATCATGAAAGTCACCATCTAACATGACTTTGTACCTTGGGATCTCACGTTTTACCAGGTTGCCTTTTAAGCAGTAATGCAACAACGAGATAACATGACTTTGTCACTTCCCATGTGGATACTAGTAAAGCGTGTTCATTACAGGGAACATTCTTAAGGCAGTTACATCCTGTCGTCAATGACATCCTCAAATATTCTCAGTATAGCATAAGACTGGTTTGGGTCCATATGTTTAGTGTTAAATATCCCTGCAATTAGGACCTTAGATTCTACACGAATTTGATTAAAGGCATGTCCCTGCAATTAGGACCTTAGCTCCTACAAGAATTCAATTAAATGTCTCATCTACTACTAATAATAGTTGGCCTACATGGCAAGATGTTCAAAGAAATCACGTTAAGAATGACATAGAAGAGCTACGGCTCCCTTTGGGAGTAGATGTATATTTGTCGGTACTGCTGATCCATATTGCTATCGATATAAATTCAAATTGTAACGTACCAAGTCAAGGGACATGAAATTGATAAGGGAGGTAGATACGAAAAGGGGGCCTAAAGAAAGACGTCCTAGTTATATGCATACTGTGGCTGTGCACTCAGGCTCTCAATAGGATCCACAATGGGCATCTTCCAGTTACTGTAACTTGCCAAGTTAAACAGTTAAAATTGTAACTGTAATTGTGGACACAGACGTCTCCGGCATGAACGACTGACCCCAGTTAACATGTGGCGTTATATGATAACTGCTAATCGCAGAGATGGCGTAATTAATCATAGTATATTGGTATAACATTGCTTTGTGCACCACAGAGATGGAAGGTAAAAAGAGATGTATATATATATGACACTTAAAGTGCTATTTTACCAGCTTGATCTAAACTCTCCAGCTGAAGAGCTGTCTGAATGTCCTATTTCCGCCATATTGAACAATGCACGTTCTTAACAATGGTATTCTCATTTGAACGACCAACCTTTCCTATAAGCATGGATTTGTTGTGGCTGTTTTAAGACCTGTTTATTTTGTATATTTTTGTTTATTCTAGAAATTTTCTCAGGCTTAAACTTTAAAAAGTCTTTACCACAAAACTGTTTGATTATAGCATCCCTTCACATTTCTAGCTCTTTATGAATATATCTTTCCTTTCTTTAAAAAACAACAACATTTATTTAGTCTATTCACTACCTTTTCACATTATGAAACCAGTTTTGCCCACAACAGTTTTGAGCTATGCATACAAAATTACACATTATATAAATATCACTGTTGTTTAAATACTATATAACGCAAAGAGGTAGAAGGAGATGATCGTAGCGCACTGAACCCATTTGTCTTTTCCAATTGTTTGTTTGACGACACTAATATTCTTGTTACAAACACTCTATTCACTAGACTCGGGACGAGATAGGCTCTATGGACCCCCAACTGGAGCGTCAAGTAGAGACGATCAGGAACCTGGTAGACTCCTACCTCAAGATCATCCACAAGACTCAGAAGGACATTGTCCCAAAGACAATCATCCATATGGTGATCAACGAGGTAAGTTCAAGTAGATCTAGCAGTTTGTGAATACTTTTGACCACTTAATTCTTTTAATACATGCACTACACCATTTGTTGTGTGATGCATGAATGCAGCCCTAGCATGTCTGGGCTTCTCGCCAGGGCTGCATTCATGCATCATGCCGACACTTCGGGTTGATACACGCTCAAAGGGTCGGCATCTCGCTTGCACGCAACTCTGGCGAATAGACTCGTCAGGGTTGCATTTACATTGTGTATCATGACGACCAAGGATATATATACCGGTACAGTTTAGTAAGTACCATGTGGCCCTAAAATGGTTAACAGCTTCTCGTATATGCATGTAAAGGAAAAGTGCATAGCGATAAATGCCTGTAAATCCGACTTTTCAATAGGTTCTGTAAAGTTAACCGTAAGTTAGAATTAGAAAAAAATAAAACCAAACATTGTTTTAAAAACAATTTGAAAATATATTCTATTGTTTTGCAAATGCTCTTTCTGATTAAATTTCACTTGCTTTTCACCTGTAGCTAAAAATATTCTCGGAGGGAGAATTGATGGCCAATCTCTACTCAGTTAACCATGTAAGTACCCGTAATAGACGAAGGCGGCGCTATTATCATGTTTATCCACACCTACTAAAGGACATAACTGATTCTAAACTGATACTCATATTGACTTTGAATGTCCCACATACTACATGTATTGTTACATAAAAATGTCTTCATTACACTGCTATGGATTATTTGAAATAATATGAATTTGATAACAACAAAACACGAATTCTAAATTCGCTAAAGTACATTATATTAAACTTGAGCATTTTAGAATCTATAAAATGTACAATGTATAATCAAACATAATGTCGACTTCAAAAGAAACAACGAAACAAAAGACAAGAAAACTAATATTTTTGGTAAAAACTTTAAATGTAACTATACACTTTGACTCCACGGTTTGCAGAAAGAGCTGATGCAGGAGTCGGCCGAGGAGGAGCAGCACCGGGAGGAGACCATGCGCATGTACCATGCCATGAAGGAGGCCCTTCAAATCATCGGGGACGTGTCGGTTAAGACCACATCCACGCCCGTCCCTCCACCCGTCACCGACGACTGGCGCGAGTCATCAGCACCTGCCAGTAACGGCACCTATCATCACCAACCGTTAGTATCCTCTTAATCATGATTTTAGTCAAAGTTAATGGGATCTGTATGATTAGAAGCCACATGCTGCAATAGTGGATACATATATGAAAGTCGACAGGATACCCCCTATATAGATTAGGGAAAATGGAAATTTTCACGAGTTTTTGAGACAAACTCTGAAACCATTTAAATAATGTTATAAGGCAAGTCGAAGATGGTCTTCACTTTTCGATTTTTTGCAGAGTTGCCAACAGCCTAGATTCTAGCACCTGAGATGATAAATGCCAGGGATTCCACATTGAAAATCTAGTGTAAATAATGACAAATGTAGGCAGCTACAACATTGACATTTAATTCATGACTCAACATTTCAGGTCACGGCCATCGCCGTCACCGGTACCCGGTCGTCGCGGGCCGCCACCACCAAGCAATGTGCCTCTGGCCCCGAAGCCCAGCATTGCCCGGCCTGCCCCTGCCATACCAAGCAGGCCTGCACCCAATGCACCTTTCATTCCACCAAGGCCAGGCCCAGGCAACAAGTAAGTGATGTCTTTAGATTTGTATGAAAGCAAAATTTTAAAAAAACCTGTAAAACTGAAAATGAATTTTCAATCTAGAGTCTAGGTAAAATCTCGAGGAAAGATGACGCATATTACCAGTATAAAAAACTACCACATTAGTTTCACAATGACTTGTATCATTTGTGATGGTGCCTAATACTAGCAGGGGCTTGATACTAGAAATTGCAGGGCTTGAAAATGTGTAGCAGATGCTTAAAAACATATTTTCTCAAGGTTTTCTAATAACGAGGTAATTGTCCTAGGGGATTTCAACATCAACTATAAGTTCCGAAATACTGGTGATGGGAAGAAATTAAAGCAAAACATGGCAACCCTTGGGGTTAATCAACTCATAAAAGGCTATACACATTTCAACCCGAATGGCGAGCCCATTATTATAGACTTAATTTTCACAAATTCTCCACATATTGTGTCTAGTGGTATCATCACTCCTGGCCTGAGCGACCATGAATTGGTATAAATGACTCGTCAGCATACACATGTAATGCTTGAAAAAGTAGCCTTCCGAGGTAAAAGCTATATGTACTATGACACATTCAGCTTCACTATGGGTATAAAAAAAACGCCAACTGTGAAGAATTATGGAATTGCCAATTCCCTGAAAAAGCATGGGATATTTACATAACTCAACTAATTTTCCTTTTGGATATTACATGCCCTATAAAAAACTTTAAGCAAAAAATGAAGCCCTGGTTAGACTGCCACATCATTGCCCTGATAAAAGATAAAAACTATGCCATAAATAAGTTTAGAAAAACCCAAAATATAGATGACGGACGTATCTCAGATTATCTTCAAGGTTTAGCCAGAGATGCCTGTAGGGAAGCAAAGCAAGGATATCTCCAACAAAAGTTTGATAACAACAAGAAAGACCCAAAAGATTACTGGAAAGCTATAAATGAGTAAATTAACCCCCACCCTAGAAATATTAAATTCAACTTAAATGACCACTCAAACAACACCCCTGTAGCAGATGCTGACACAGCAAATTTCATAAACACTTTCTTTGCAGAAATTGGTTCTAACCTAGCCAAACATATGACCTCACCTTGGACATACGAGGGTGAGGAACCAGATAGTACATTTAACTTTAGTACGTGTGATCATGCAGAAATTATCCCATTAATCAAAAGAATTAAGGTGGATAAATCATCTGGGGTTGAACATATCTCTACTAAAGCACTTAAAGATGCTATGATAGCTGTTCCATCCCTGATCACATATATTGTCAACCTAGTCATTAAATCATGTAAGTTTCCAAAACCCTGGAAAAAGGCTCTAGTGTTCCCCCTACCCAAGGGAGGTGATGCCTCGAATGTTAGAAACTTACGACCAATATCAATCTTGCCTCTGCCTTCAGAAATTACAGAAAAAATTATGAATATACAAATCATAACTTATCTTAATGAAGACGCCCTATTAAATGACAATCAGGATGGATTTAGGCCAAAAAGGAGTACACGAGATAGCTTAACTAAATTTACAAACAATATTTACTGAGGACTATGTTGACCAATATACAACAGCCATATTTTTAGATTTCAAAAAAGCTTTTGATACATTAGACCACAAAATGTTAGCAAAACAGACAGAAAAACTAGGATTTGACCAATGTGCCGTTGCACTGGTCTCTGACTATTTGATGGACAGGAAACAAAGCACTAAAGCCAATGGTGTTATTTCCAATGAAAAAAACCCTAACCTGCGGCGTCCCCCAAGCATCTGTACCAGGCCCTCTACTATTTCATCTATATATCAATGACATGAATTTCTCATTAGATTTCCTAAATTGCCAACATTATGCTGATGACACTGTAATTTATATAAACCATCCCCCTGCTGACGACCCTACAATTGAAAGAAAATTAAAATCTGATTTGGAAAATATCTCTAAATGGTGTTTAGAAAATAAACTAGTGTTAAATACTTGAAAAAACAAAGGCAATGAGTTTCTCTACCAAACCTTTAGATATACCTGGATAAAACCAACCCTCAAAATTAATGGTGACCTAGTAGAATTTGCCCCTACATACAAATACCTTGGAATGACGCAGCACGCTAGATAATAAACTAACATTAAGAGACACATTGAAATTTTGGAGAAAAAAAAGCATAGACTATAAAACCTACCTCTTCAGGCATGCAAAAAAGAATATGACTGAAAAAGCAGCAGTAGATGTCCTTAAAACCATGATTCTCCCTGTAACAGACTGTGGGGACATCTGCTATATGGTTGCTAATAAAACTCATATACTAAAATTGCAAAATGCCATTAATAAGGGTCTTAGAACTGCTCTCTGCCATAGAAGCACCATAAACACTGAGAAGTTGTTAAAAGTAGCTGAGTTAAATTATATGGAAGACAGGAGGGAACAACATCTTTCTCACAAAGCCTTTCTTCAGTCCCTCAATATTAACTTAATAGACAGAAGACCCATAAGAACTAGAGCTGATGATGAGGTTAAGGTTAAGGTTAATAAGGGTCACCAGGCCTTTAAATCCTGTCTACAGGAAAAGCTTAGAATACAGACTCTCCACACGATCAAACTCTTTTGACATTGAAACTAGAGCCATACAAGTGGAAAATCAATTCAAACAATGGAACGATGGTTGGCCGACTAATGTTACTTATTTTACACACACACCATCAGCACACCCAACCTGCAGAGAAAGAAGCATAAAAACACTTAAGTATGCCCTTGTATAGATGCGCTTTATATATGGGGGGGGGGTGTTTCTTATGAGGCACACCAGCATAAATAAGGCAATATCTATTTATTTATATGTAACTAAATGTAAAAGAATTATGAAAAATAAGATGCCCAAAAATCCCTCTTACTCTAGCCATAGCTGTTACCTATCATGGGTTTCATCCCTTCCTTCCTCTCTTCGCAAAGAAGAAATTATTGCCATCAAGTGTATACTAACCTATTTGTGGTCGTTTGGCTACATTGTACTAGATGTAATAAGAAAATTCTCTAACACAAACTTTCCTGATAAGGTAATTTATACATGACAGGAACATGCACTTTAATGTGCATTTTCCTGTTATAAAAGAAAATACAAAGGCTTAATTGCCTTTTATTACCTCCGCTCATTGGAATATATGCTGGTGTTTGTGTAACACGGTCTACCAGACCATACATTCCTACCAGGATAAATAAATGAACTTCAAATCAAATCAAATCAAGAGGAACACATAACCACTTTCCTTTTGCATAGACACTTAACAATAAATATGAGAAAATTTATTATTCTATACTTTTGTTTACTTTCAGTATGCCTATGGCTCCTCCGCGCATCCCCGACCGGCCAAACTACCCCCCGAAACCCACCGGCTGGTGAACGTGATCAACACATGGTGGTTAGATTGTATAAGCCATACCATTAGACACATACATAAATATATATGTATAATCATCATAATATAAGAGGTATATTGGTACTGTATACGCTGTACACCGAGATAACTTCATGTATATATGGATAAAGTATGTAATCAGACCCACACATTGGACAGACAGGGTGCTGGGTTTAAGATAAGGGACAACATAGATATTGCATCACTGAATAATATATCACATCATTTGAGAAAATGACCCATAGGAGAAATGACAAAGCAGCACACCACGGTCCGGCACACTACATACACATTAAGCAAATCAAGTTTTATCTTAATCGCTGTTTTAATGCTTAGTTTAGTTAGCCGAGATGACACGATACTGCCGACAATGGTCTCAATGTATTATAAACATTTCTTCAATTTAACTATACCCCATGAATTAACTAAATTTTGTTTCATCTGATTCAAATTTAAATCGAGAGATTACTTTTTTTTTTATCGGCAATCAATTGATTTGAAATACAATACGTGATATACTGTTACTTTGATAATGAAATTAGAAAGAAACTACTTTTGGGTTTCAAATCATGCAATTTGAGAGCAAAATGAATAAATGTTATCAAGTGTATCATTGTATTCTATTGTAGGCTTCACATGGTATTTTCCTCTGTGTGTACTATGTTCAATCTATTTTCGATGGAAGGATACATCATGAACCTGATTGTTTACTCCCTCCAAATAATAGCCAAATACATGAATTGTCATCGTTGCTCGAATTAGTCCTATGTAAAATTAGTAGGTAAAGTTTGTTATCAGTTTAGTGCAATGTTGTATATCTGTGGCATGTATTTCCATGGTGACGTGTTCATGTTAGTCTCTAATTTTTTGTCCTGATCAATTCCTAAATCAAGGCTAAAATATGTAAGAAAAATATTTATTCTTGATTAGATTTACAGATTTAAGTTCTTCCTCAATGCCTCATTTAATATATGCCACATCATTGATCTTCACATTTATTTCATCCAGTAGAGATACAATAAATGATGACGGTTTTATATTCCGTCGTGTTCGTTGCATCTATATTTTATGAAATACTGTACTCCACATAATAAGTGTATGGTTCACTTAGTAAATATGATTGACATCTAAAACTCCATTGTTTTCGGTAAATTTCAGGATTTGCACTTATTTTGCCGTATACATGTATTATATTGATTATGGTACTTACTTGTGGTAAGATCGCCTTGTTAAGATAAATTCACCCTTTACAATATATGCACAAATCCACATAACAATGATAATTCTATATCACGGGTTTTTCATAGTTTAAATATTTTCTCCATGCCTTGGAAGTAACAGTGTATGTAACTGATACATGCCTGTCAACTGGATTTTGCATTTCTAAGTTAAAAGTATCACATAGGTTTATGTACAGGGCGATTGTAGTCTTTCACTGTTCACAATGGGAGATTATAATGCATCTATTTATAAGAAAAGAAAAAAACTAACCTTGAGAGCAACCAAGATATACTTTTATATCCCATTTGTTTGTATTTGTATATCCACAACAGACACTTGATATAAATGTGTATTCACAGACAATGCAGATATATTTTATAAACAATGCAAAATGTAAAAAGAGAAAGGCTTTTCATGTTGAAATGCCTAGAGGTGATGGTCTATTAGGGAACTGATGCTGCAGCTTGGACTGTGATATTCCAGCTGTCCTTTTGCTTAATCTGCTACACTTTTTCATACATACCAGTTAGCAGTGTGTGCGACCAATTGTTAATCAGGTCAGGGCGCATGGAAATTCAGATGTTCTGAAAATCAGAAAATTATTGCCGAGTCATGCCTGATTAGAGAGATGCAGTACGAAGAGTCACAGCCTTGGTGTCAGACTTTGCTTGGTTTGATATTTGAGAATGAATCGACCAACCTTGAATATGCATATTAACTCTGAAAAGCTATTGTTCTTGTCCAAAGCCTTATGAACTATATACACTATCCCTTCTTCACCAAGTGCCACGCCATAGATTTGACATGATATTTTTCTATAGTGTAAGATATTGATGTGTGAATTAGATGAAGTTCAGTATGGTGGTCAAAGTGATAACAGAAGGTCCACTGATCTTGATAATTGCGAGAAAATGATTATATATATACAACTGCATGTAGACACATTCTCCTGCTGATAACGGTCCGTCGCCTTAAGCCCAGCTGAAGTTGCCCCCCTTCCCAGAAATCCCACCTAATATGTTTTATGCTGAGAAAGGTAAAATAAATGCCATTGACCCATAATCTTGAAGATTCTGTATATTTGAAATCGTTTTGAAACTGTAGCATTAACTAAAATGAAAGAAAAACTGAAGGTGAGGTATTGGTAACAAAAATTACCTTATAATATCATCTTTCCATACTGTCTGAAGTTCAAGCCACAGATGCCTTGTCTAGTGGATCCTTTGTATTCTACATGCATACAAGACCTTCTCTATCAGATTCCATGTATTCTTGTCAGACTTAAAAGATGGGGTAAACCTGTAAAATAACTACTGGCTCCACTAGAGTCGGGTGATAATAATAGTCCAGCCATGGTTTAATAAATAAGGTAATTGGAGACTGAGAAACTTGCAGGTCAAGATGATTAGTCACATGTCTATGAAAAATGATTTCAGACAAAATCTGTAAGTACCGGTAATATCTTCACGTGAACACATGTATAATTCTGCTATCTGCGTGCAAAGAATCTTATTACAGTTAACTAAGCTTTGTCCCCGCATTCATATTACAAGTACACTTTTACAAAAGGATGATGGAAATGCTAAATGTATATAGACTGCTATCGCTAAGTACTACTCATACTTCAAATTGGTTCTTTCTTGGTTAGAAGCATTGATGCTATGTACATTAGAAATATATCCAGCTGTCTTAAGTGTCCTCGTTATCAAACCACACCAAGTGGATATGGGATTTGAGATATTAAAAGTGTTTGTTAAACCTTCATGGGGAGCACACCATGTCCTTTAGGTGCCACCATATTGACCCTCTGGAGTCGATACAAACCTGAAGGGCCAGCATAATGCACCAATGCATCGCCGGCAAGTTACTCACCTCACCAGTGCTGATCTGGTTATGCAGACAACTGAACATGGACCTTATGGCATCAACTGGTGTTTAAAGGGTTGAATCACATTCATTATAAAAGAATTGGGCTTGTCTTTTGCAGTTTGTGCATGTGGAGATGCCTTCAAGCACTACAAATATGATTACAAAAAGTGGGCAGCCAATACTAATTAACTGTGTAAAATCTTAAGAAATAAATTGATTGGAGAGTTTAGCATTTCACTTGTTCAGTTGATAATCAAATTCAATGTGTAGGAAAAAAAGTGAATCCTCTAAATACCTTGCTCGAGAGCTTACTTGTTCACAAATCGACTAGATAAGGAGATTGATCATCAACGTATTAGAAATTGTAGTTTTAGCATGCCAATGAATTAATGAAAGTCTCAGAAAAACATGTCAAGGACCTGGCCAATTAGTAGATAGATCAGTTGTGTGTGATTGTCTAAAGTGATTTTGACTATTGGCTAAGAAGAATTGGTGAACTGAAGCAGTAATAAATCTGTGTATATTTATTTGTAGCTGTACATTCGTAATAAATATGTATAAATACCTCTATATTTGAACTTTCCTATTAAATCACGAAAGACCATTGTCTGGATATTCCACCTATCCAAAATTTAAATGGGCTCGTTTGGTTTACATTCATGAGTCCCACTCTTTTAATTTATTAAATTGAGTCAATTAAAATTTCTTTTACTTATCCGGGGTATGACTGGGCTGCTAACAAATCCAGCTCAAATGGCTTCACCAACAATACGTGTATAACACCTGTTAAATGAGCTACATTACGAGGGAGATATATTGCCTTGTGCATATTTCATCCCTTGGCCTGTTCCATTACTAGTATGTACTTACTCTAAATGAACGTCAGGTAATGAAGACTGGTGTGATCTTGTGCGAAAGACACTATAAGGGAGTGATCATTTTTTAACAACAGGGGGGGGGGGGGGTTGGTGGATTTGGGGGGGGGACCAAAAAAATTTGGACCCCTTGAAGGGGGGGGGACCAAAAATATTTGGACCCCTCTTGAGGGGGGGACCAAAAAAATTACACCCACTTTTAGCGAAAAAGCCCGCGCGATAGTAAAGCTCAAAGGGATTGGCCGCGCTCATTTTCAACCTGCCTAGGGGGGGGGGGGACCGAAAAATTTGTGACCCCTTCCGCGGGGGGGACCAAAAAAATTCCGACCCGCTCGCGCGAAAATCCACCAACCCCCCCTGTTGTTAAAAAATGACCACTCCCTAACTATAGTGGGAGATGGGGCTTTCTCTCTTTTAGTATAAATTGACATTTAGAACATTATCAAAAAATACTGCATATATTTTGTACATTTTCGATGATCCAATAAAATAATTCACAGACATAAAGGAATGCGTTCAGAGTTATTGATCACATTGATGTTTTGCAAATATTCCTCGCTATTTTTGTGCTGTTTTTTTCATTAGATGAGCCAAAAAGTAAAAGAATGAATTAAAGCTCACCAGTAGAAGTATTCTAAATTGAATTTCCTCTGCAGAAAATAAGGAGGTTTGCCAGGACAGGAGAACCCTCTATTTTCATGCAGTGGATTGGCTCAGAAATAGTTAGCCCTCCCCAGCCAGAGTAGCTGGTGGTGACCCAGGTGCAGTGGAGGGCGATTTACACAGGGAATGTACTGCTTCTCACAAGGATAGCTCCACATATCTGTGCATTATGCTGACATATCATTGCTTTTCAATGCAGGTGTTCCCAAATTGACCAGAGAAGATCAACCCAGCATAGCCACTCTCCTACAGAGTGTTGTTGGAGCTCTATCAATTTTCAGTGCCAAAAGTGGGTCCTCCACTGACAGCACATACTTCTCAGTTCCCACGTACTTATTCAAATAAAAACCACTACTTAACATGTACAAATCATTGCAGAAACCTAATATTGTGTAGACTGAAACCATAGCCCTCCAGTGCTATGAAGATATCCATGGCTATTGTAGTCAATTATCCATAAACAAGGCATGAGTGTAAAGATAGGGGTGGTGAGGGGTGAAAGAGCTGGTTGTCCACGCTGTGGCAGTCCACTCTGAATGGCCTACCATTCCCCATTTGCCGGTCCCCTCGGACGACTAAACACATGAACACGCTCAAACAATGAAGTTGAAAGAAAAATATGCAAATTCCTTCGAAGGGATCCCACTGTTTCAACATTCTCAGTAGTTGTAGTCCTGCATTGAATAACAACCTTTTGATAGCATCCATCTGGGAAGAAACAGGATGGCACTTGTATTTATTTCATGGTAAATACGGCACTCCCATTCACTTAATCAAAGAAGGCCGTATTTAACACCCCCCGTGAAATAACCCTCTCCAGTATTTCACGGTCTGTCAAATCATCAGAATTGTTGATTTAACCACTATAAAATAGCTTTTTCAGAGCAATTAAGTGGAATTTTGACAAATATTGTTAATAAGGACATGACATAAACACAAAGGAGCACTCGTAGAGTTCCCCATTGAGGGTTATTTCATGAGGCGAAGCCAAAGAGTTCCCCATTGAGGGTTATTTCACGAGGCGAAGCCAAAAGGTAAAAAGGTAGTTGTGACAACGTCAATGTCCAACGTCATGCCAACGCCAGCTAACGTTGAACCAACGTTGGTACAACGTCAGAATGCTAGCTGGGTTTATTAAATGTGACATAATTTGTCCAAAAGGACTACCTATGTACTTTTACTCTGCAATGTGTATGTTTGATATAAACAACCATAGCTGGAATTTTAGTCATGCCCTAGGCTAATTGTAATTTTCCAGGATAGATAAATGAATTCTCAACTCAACTCAACTCAACTCAATTATTAACTTCCCAACCAGGACACTGAATATCAAAGCTGTGGGGCGATGATGACAGGAAGTGAGACCCTGATGTGAGCATCCTCACACCAAGCTGTGATGATGCAATTTCAGCAGCTATTGTTGGAGGTCAGCTTCAATGAAAAAAATATTTCAAAAGTGACACATCTGTGAATTCCTGTGACACAACATGGAACTTACGAATCATCACTTCTCTTTCTCGTTATATGCTACAATCAGAGTACCTTGATACATATGATGATGTGTAGTTGGTATGTACATTGTACAGATAATACCCAGCTGTATTTAGTATTTCTGAAAAAAAGAAAATAATTATGGTCATTTGTATGTATTAGAAGATAGTAATGCATTGTAATAACAACATTCGCTATATAAAATGACTGAAAATAGAATAAATGAAATGAATTTTACTGTTAATTCCATTCTTTAACACATTATGTCAGAAAAGCTTCCTAAGTATATCAAGTTCAGTGCAACTACATACCCAAGCCAGCACTACTCCAGCTCCTACTACCCAAGACCCTCATACTACTCAAGTTATTCATACTCATTTCCTACAACCCAAGCTATTCCTACTCCAGGCCCTACTACTCAAGCTACTCTTATTCCAGTTCCTACTACCCAAGATATTCCTACTCCATCTCCTACTACCCAAGCTACTCCTACACCAGTCTCTACTACACAAGATCTTCCTACTCCAGGACCTACTACCAAAGCTACTCATACTCCATCTCCTACTACCCAAGCTATACCTTCTCCATCTCCTACTACCCAAGCTTCTACTACTCCAGCTCCTACTCCTCAAGCTACTCCTACTAACCAAGCTACTCCTACTCCATCTTCTCCTACTATACCCAAACTACTCTTACTACCCAAGCTATTCCTACACCAGTCTCTACTACTAAAAGTTGTGGATGTGATGGACTTGTTGACCTGGTTCCATTGGACATATTATTATTGACCACTCACTCTGTTACCTGATTGTGTTATTCTGTGTAGGTAACAACAGAGTTATCCTATCTGTTTGGTGTATATGGTACCTAAATGTTATTCTTTGATTATATACCATTGGCTTCTTTTGAAAGACTTGTACCGCACGAGGACTTTTTGTCAATAAAAGCATGTTTTCAACTCAACTCAACTACAACCGAAGCTACTCTTACTCCAGCACCTACTACCCAAGCTACGCCTCCTACTCCAGCTCCTATTACCCAAGCTACTCCTTCCTACTGTAGTGCATACTACCCAAGCTACTCCTACTCCAGTTCATACTACCTATAAGTTCCTCCAGCTCCATCTCCTACTACCCAAGCTACTCCTACTCTAGTTCATACTACCTAAGCTAATCCTACTCCAGTTCATAATACCTATAGGTTCCTCCAACTCAGCTCCCACTACCCAAGCTACTCCTACTCTAGTGCATACTACCCAAGCTACTCCCACTAGGGTGGCCGGACCATTTTTATAAAACGATATGACATAAACATTATGCATATTTACCAATAGCCCTAATATTCACATTTCCAAGACTACTTTTGTCATGGTGATGCAAGAAATAGGGAATTAGCTATAGTGGTTTGAATCTACCTCACCCTGACAAACCTTCTGACTGGTTTCAAACTGGTGCCAAGCCCAACATTACAGCTCATAGCAGTCTTCTTACTGTACCAATATGCCACCTGGGGTGTATCAGCTGAAACAATGGCCTTCATGCACCATTGCACCCCATAGACCCCTGTGTTATAGAGTGCTGCCATCTGGTTAAGCACCATGTCTGAACTGATAAGAAGCCTCATATATGACCCCCAGGAGATGCCCTGACGCTGGCAGGTGGTAGGTTGTATCATTTCCATTCCAAATACATCATTTTCACCTAATTTAACTCTATTTTCAGTAGTCTACCGTAATCTACCAATTAAGGAGTTCTAGAAAAATAATTGAGCTAAAAATACATAATTTTAGGAGGCTTATCTATGTAAGATATGATTGTCGCAAGTAACTATAGGACCTCCCATGACGTGCCTGCATACAAGACGCTTCAAACAAGAAAATAATTTCGTTGATACATGGATTTTCCATCAAACAGTGTCAATTCTCCCAGAGGATAGGTTCAAGAGATCACCCAGTTATAGAGCTCAAGACAGACTCAAAATCTGAAGGTCTGTCAAGATTGCTCTTAAATTACATTATGTAATACAATTTATGATGCTTATTCCAGCTCATGTACGAAGGATCCATTCAAGATCTCTTGATACCAAGTTACTAGAGGTCTCTATCTGCTCCCTAGCCAAAATGAGAGGCCATCATAAAAGGGTCATTTAACATAGGATCAGATACAGATTGAGCGACCAGCTAGAGCCTCCGGCCACCCTACAGTCCCACTCTAGTTCATACTACCCAAGCTTTTCCTACTGGAGCTACTCCTACTCCAGCTCTTACTAACCAAGCCATTCTAGAATAATCTACTTAATAATATATATGTTTGATATGCGTCTGATATGCTACATATTCATGTGTATTTATGCTACATAATATTATCAGCTATATCTTCTACAATGCTACATACAATTATGTAGAAATTGCGTCACATCATGATGCTTCCAGAATTGAATAAAAAGGAATAAAGGCATTTAGTTACAAGTTTTCTTTTCAATGAGTTGTTGCTACCTATGTTAATTGTTTCCCCTTAAATATCCTTAATTATTACCCGACCATTCCCCCAGATGGAAGTCTACTGGACCCCGACAGCTCAAAGGCACTATCTTATACTCATCAATGTGTTTTCACCAGCTTAGAGAGACCCATGGCTGAGGATCGTCTAATACAAGTAGACTAATTCTACAAAGCTATACACTACCAACAAGAACAATCTTTCGAAATGACACGTCTTAACATAAACATATTCATTATTGACTCAGGGTTTAATTAACCCTGAGTAATATACACCTACTAATTTTGCATTTTAAGACGATTTTGTGACATAGGAGAATCGTTGTATTTCGGTTATCATTCGAGATAGACAAAAGCGGAAAAAAACATGAGATAGGCAAGGTCGGGGGACAGCATTTTCCGCATTTTTTTTTCTAAAAATCTCAATTTTTCTTGAAGAAATTGAACTGCGATCTTCACGAATTTATTTCTCTCTTTTGCTATTATGGAAATGTAGTAAAAAAAAGCTACCACCTCCATGGGCCTCCATAGGCTGCAAGGCATTAAGTTTTTGGGTGCAAGATAGAAATGACATTTTGAGCGAATTTGCCCGTATTTCTCTCTTTCTACCCCCAAAGCGGGCAAAAACTGGGCACATTCTACCGCCAGGACCTATGCAACAAGTCACATCCACTCTATATCTATATGTTAACAGATAGGGGTTATGATACAGATAGCGAATGTACACCAGGAGCAGGGGATGGACGGCAAAGGCATGGACGCGTAACACACGCCGCCCTGTAGCCGACCGACACGGCGAAACGGAAACGGTGATGGTGTCGCTGCTGATGCTCCGATCGACTCGCTTTACGGCCGAGACGTAAAACAGCGGTTACGCGCTGCTGGGCGCTGACGCCGACAGCCACCTGCTTGCCCCCAGCCACCTGCTTTACCACAGCCACCTGCTCACCTACAGCCACCACCTGGAATTTGATTATATATGACTTCCAATATATGAAATTAGGGTAGCTTTTTCTGGCGATTACGATTCTGCCGTCAGAAATGAGAAATAATGTATTGTACTCAAATTAGATCACTCATTCGAATTCATTTCTGATGCCAGAATTGACAGATTACCCTGAGTCATCTGTGAGGCCACTCACACACTCCATTTTTATCATCTGTAATTTATGAAACGCCTGGCGAAAACCTGTACCACTTCACATCACTTCAATGAGGAGTTTTTAATGAACAAATCGTGAGATGATACAGAGCTGATAAATCATGATAATATTATATGCACTGACAGTAAATAATCAATCCATGCAGCTTCTCACGTTCAACACCACAAATTAACTACACTGTAAAAAGTTACTGTATTTAAACAGCACAATGTGCTGTATATTTACAGCACTTTTTGCTGTAGTTGGTACACTGATAATAATGGACCTGGAAATGTTAGTCACTACGGACTACATTTCTATAGTCACATGAATGTAGCAAAAATGACTACACCAAGTTAGTCACCTATGTCTACAGTAAGTTAGTCATATAGTCAACCTATAGTCAGCCATCAAATCGGCTGATTTGGGCTAAATAGTCAAGTGACTATGAATTTGATGGTTTCATGGTCCAAAGTAGTCACTATGACTAATATATATAGTCAATCATGAGAAACAAGGGAAACTTAAGCACTGAAGGCAGGTCAAGGTTTAGCAGGGTAGACATGGCTAGGATAAAGCAGGGCAGGGGACAGGCTAGGATAAGGCAGGCCAGGGGACAAGCTAGGATAAGGCAGGGCAGGGGACAGTCTAGAATAAAGCAGGGCAGAGGCAGGCTAGGATAACTCAGTGCAGGGGACAGGCTAGGGTGAGGCAGGGCAGGGGCCAGGCTAGGATAAGGCAGGGCAGGGGACAGGCTAGGATAAAGCAGGGCAGGGACAGGCTAGGATGAGGCAGGGCAGGGGACAGGCTAGGATGAGGCAAGGCAGGGGACAGGCTAGGATAAAGCAGGGCAGAGACAGGCTAGGATAAGGCAGTGCAGGGGACAGGCTAGGGTAAGGCAGGGCAGGGGACAGGCTAGGATAAGGCAGGGTAGGGGACAGGTTAGGATAAGGCAGGGCAGGGGACAGGCTAGGATAAAGCAAGGCAGGGACAGGCTAGAATGAGGCAGTGCAGGGGACAGGCTAGGGTGTGGCAGGGCAGGGGACAGGCTAGGATAAGGCAGGGCAGGGGACAGGTTAGGATAAAGCAGGGCAGGACAAGCTAGAATGAGGCAGGACAGGAGATAGGCTAGGATGAGGCAGGGCAGGGGACAGGCTAGGATGGGGCAGGGCAGGGACAGGCTAGGATAAAGCAGAGCAGGGACAAGCTAGGATGAGGCAGGGCAGGGGACATGCTAGGATGGGGCAGGGCAGGATACAGGCTAGTAGGATAGGGCCCAGGGCAGGGCAGGGCAGGGACAGGCTAGGAAGAGGCAGGGCAGGGGACAGGCTAGGATCAGGCTGGGCTGGTGACAGGCTAGGATAAGGCAGGGCAGGGGACAAGCTAGGATAAGGCAGGCCAGGGACAAGCTAGGATAAGACAGGGCAGGGGACAGGCCAGGATAAAGCAGGGCAGGGACAGGCTAGGATAAGGCAGGGCAGGGGACATGCTAGGATAAGGCAGGCCAGGGGACAAGCTAGGATAAGGCTGGACAGGGGACAAGCTAGGATAAGACAGGCCAGGGGACAGGCTAGGATAAGGCAGAGCAGGTGACAGGCTCCTGTGTAGGCCTATCATGCTCTGTCAGTCTAGACATACACTGTTCATGTATTTCTATGTTATCAAAATTGGAACAAATTACCATGATAACTCTATTAACCCCTTCAGCACTGGATTTCTTGTAACTCAATGCAATTTTGTGCAATATATTGGCTTACCGCATGGAAGATGTTAAACATGAGAACTCATGCACTCTATAACATCTTAAGTTGTCATAGTCAACTGTAACATAACATATACCGTAAATTTCCGCGTATTACCCGCATCTCGCATATAACCCGCACCCCCAACTCAGGAGAATCCGATTTTGGATCTGAAAATCTCGATTTTAATACTGTTCTATAATAACAAAAACCCTCGTATAACCCGGGCCCTATATAGGCATGTTTGGTATCAAATGAAAGCTGGGTTTGATTCGCATACAACCCGCGGGTGGTACGCGGGAATTTACGGTAACAAGCAGGGATATCCATAGAACAGTGGTTTAGGAGAGGATGTGCCTACCTGAAATCCATGGACCATTCAAATTAGAATCCTAACTGTTTCCTGTGCACACATTCCTGTGACATCATCAATTTGTGTGATCCACATATAGTCACTCCTGACTATCTTTATGACTAATATGTGACTTAGTTGTATAGTCCCCTGACTATGGGGGTCAAAATATATACTCGGAAAAAGCTGGTATCACATACAGTTCAGCTGTATTGAAGCAGGATTATACTATTACATTGTGTAGTGTGTATCATCCCAGCTGAGATTGAACTATCATGCAGGAAAGTACTCACCATGCATGCATATTAATTGATATAAATTGATGACAACAACAATATGAAACCTACAGTAGAAGTTGCTGTAACTTTACTGCACCCAGTTGCTGTACATGTACAGCAAAATCTACTGGAACAAAAGTTGCCAGCAACTTTTGCTGTAGATGTACAGTAGAAGTTACTGTAAATTTACAGAAGAAGTTGCTGTAAATTTACAGTAGAAGTTGCTGTATACCTACAGCAAAATCTACTGGAACAAAAGTTGCCAGCAACTTTTGCTGTAGGTGTACAGTACTCCCTTCTTACAGTGTAGAGTAGATGAGATGACAATATAATTAAGTATTTCATAGAGATGATGATGAGGGACCTTAGAGGGCATAATAGGAGCTACTGTTTATCATGTCGGGGGTTCAGATCGGTAATTGTCATGAGTTCACGGGGGCTTTTCACGCCACTTCCCTCTGATTTTCATGTTTTACATACTATATTGACAAGCATGAAGTCATAGCCTGATATCTAATAAGACCGTCATAGGGGTGCTGGCGGCAGAAGGGCAATGGGTTGAGCTAGTTTTTGGTGTTAACCAATTAAATCCAATAAATATACTTCAAAAAAGGGAAGTTAAAGCATTGTGATGACAACATATAAGTGCTTCCCCACCAGCAAGTTATAACTGCTCATTGGTCCAAAATAACCTATACATAGGGAGTCCTGATAGCAATGTCTGGACGAATGATTTTACTCAATTACGTCGTCTCATGGTTAGATATATCCATGAAGTAGGATACATTTATGCCACCTTGTATTTAACCATACTTTATTTCTAATAAGAGGGCATTGCCATGGAATCCACAACCTATGGCATGTTTGTGGACAAAAAGCAATGTTATCGCATGTTACAGGTTATTGTTCAAAAACATACTTTCCCAGCTACTACCCAATTATTTTAGGTGTACCGGAAACTACATTAGATTATTTTATACTTAAAATATATCATTCAAGAATTTGACCATGTTGTTGATATTGAAACAGGAGATATTGATGATCTGGTCTTCTCTCATTGAACTTTGCGATCCTCTGTATCAAACCTAAAGGAAATGCTTCCTGGACGCGACAGAAATAAAGAAGTTCTCTGCTAGTTCAAACCCTAAGGTACGTGGTGGCAAAGTCAAGTCAGGACAGACAGAGTCCTATATTGTCAACTTTATACATGGGCGTGGCCCTAATCATATTGTCCCAATTCCATTTCACAATCCATGTGCGCACTCGTCTAGTGAAGTCTGGGTTCTGCCATCGTTGACGTTGTCATAAAACCCCTATTATACTCTAAATAACACTGAGCTCAACCCAGTCAGTAACGTTATTTGCATATTAAGGTTAGATGTTTGAGCACTACTATGTACACGCATTCCCGGTCTATTTTTGATTATTGCGGGTCACGACAATTACCGTATTCCGTGTAATTAGTAACATGTGGCTTAAAAGATAAACATACTTTCAGCAGTAGCTGTCTTAGACTCGGGGGACCCTTGTTAGACCAAGAGCTAACCACCGATATCTTAATTTATCAAAACCACTTAATTGTTTTATGAATTCTTTATTATGGGTTTCACACACGCGCTTATTCAAGACCGGCGCTCTTTCAAGACCGGGCTCTTTATCGCGACAGTACGGTATGTGACAATCATGTTTTCATGAAGGTCCCAGCCAAAAAGTGTGGCTGAATTAATTTTAGTATGTCATTCTGTGTCTGGGTGAACCCCTGAGTGAACCTGTTTTATGACTGTTTGCTCCCTGGGTTTGTACTTCAACTTGTGTTTGCTAGACTAGGCCTCTGCTCTGTACACACGGTTAGTGTTGACATGAGACCCCAGCCGGACTTACGTAACAACCCAGCTTTAGATTCAATAATTATACATAAAATAACAATAATGATTATAGGCCTACTCTGTGCCTCATTCATTATCTAAATCATTTTTGAATGGGTGATTTAGGCGCATGACAAAATATGGACCTCTTGAGGGAGGGGGAGGTAATGCCACCTATTTCTTTCTCGCGTAGTCCGTCCTTTTTCTGAGTATCGAGGAATAATTAGTTTGGTTTAGTTCTTTTAGAGGCAAAGTATAGCCACTACTTTGTCACTACATGTACTAAAGTTTCGTTTGACTATCAAGCTGATGTACAGATCTCGGGTCTGTCTTCTTAATTTAGATATGAGATTTTAAATTAATGGTTGAATCCGAGCAGCGGGGATGTCATATTACCATATAGGGTAAAGGCACCCCTTTCGGACGCTCCTGGACAACAAAGAAATAATCACCTTTGCCTCTTGAATTTGAAACCGTCAAAAGAAAGGCTTTTTGATATAGGATGCACAATCTGGCATACTATATATATAGCTTATATTTCCTAGCAAATTGCAATAAATAACATAGCTTATGTAGGAATAAATCCACTTCTCATAATATGTTATTTCAAAAGCTGAAACTGCACCTAAAGTCGGACAACTGCACCTAAAGTCAAACTGTGGACTTGAATTGTCACAAAAGATACATATGTTCCTATAGTTATCATTAGGAATAACCTAGATATAAAGAGGAAGCTAACCAATTTCCCTATTTACTTTCATTATTGTTTTGAGAATATAGTTAAAATACCCAAGCAGTCAAGCAGTCACAATACCATGTAAGCCATGGCAAATATTAGGTACATTGTATTTTTTTATAAGGGGCAGCCCCCCAGTTTTCAGATTTATTGGATATGAAATAGTAATATTAGCTATGTTATTGAATGCCGATGGTGTCTGACTCAAGGAAGCTGTCCGAGTCAGGGTGCCTCTACCCTAAGCCTACTTGTTTCTCTTTTGATTTATTACACTTCTCTTTTGGTAAACTAGGAATACACGCGATTATGCTAGTTCCATGCTTAGTGTTTAATTTAGGTCTACGCACCTTTCCAAATACTTTGATTTTGCTATAATGTCTTGAAGAAATATGAAAGGATGAAGTCACTTCTTGAAATGCCTTTAGCGATGACCGATTTTAAAAAAAAATCGACTATATAACGTTGTGTCCCATGTTAAATCAACTATAACGAACCCTCACGTGTGGCATACATATGACTAAGGTTGGAGTATGCCAACAGAGCTTAACGCTGGTCAAGGTTCTTACTGGAGGACTTGCAGGTTCATGAGGTACTGGAGCAGGACGAAATTGACCCTACACAAACACCCCGCCTCACACCTTATAAATGCTGACCACCCTTATGCTGGACCACTCCCTCCAGTACCTCCCCTACCCACCTGTGGTGTGCCAGGAATCCCCAAGGATGTACAACATGAGGGGTTAATCAGCGGTCATCTGTTTCGATTATTAAAGGGAGAATCACAGGAGGTTACGGATTAAGTTTCCTCCAGTATGGCAGGAGCTAGACCCCCTTGGATATGGGCGGCTGGGTGTGTACTCTTACTGGCAGGTAGGTGTTCACTTATCTCACCTGTGGGCTGTATACGGTTATAACTTGTACCCTCCAGGGCAGGAACCGGTGGCATAATGTCTGAATCCGAGTTCCCATAAACTCTGCCCTGGTCTCTATAGTATTATGGAATAGGGCTCTATAGTATCATGGAATAGGGCGTGTGTATTTCGTCCACTCCCCATGCCCTGAAAAATTAAGAAAAATGGGAAATCTTCACCCTCAGATTATGAAAACTAAAAAGGTATTCAAATGTCCAATATTTAGCCTCCCTATTTTGATTTACATTTGTCATGGTGTCTCCAAAATATTTCATGGAATTAAGGGGTCATTCCAGGCCACAAAATCAGTGATACAATCTTACCAGAGAAAAGGTACAAAACAAATGATTAAAAATCTTCCTAACGTGGAGGGTACCTGGAGTGGTGGGAGGGGGCAGATAGATCATCTATTGTGCAAGACGTTATTGGTTGTAACGCGTTAGCAGCTAGGGTTGAGGCGTGTAAACCTGTGGCGTGTAATATATCCCCCTTCAGTGCAAGATCTAGAGCTCTCTAGATCCTAGAAAGCAGCTACTGTGCGATTAAACTCCCCGATTTTGCTGCCGGTCCAGTATGGCAGTAAGGATCGTAAGGGGTGAGGACAGGTGCTTAAGCCTTTTATAGATCTACCGCGCCTGTAGGTTTAAGGGAAGGTATGTGTGGATTTCGTGGAGGATTTGGTTTTTAAACAGAGACCATTCCTTAGCCTGTTTCCCATCAAAGATGCTCTCCTAATATCATTGACCTGGGTAATATGATAAACGAACAACGCTCTGACGTACTGAGTATCAGGCAGTCAAAACGTATAACTTCGTAACCCGGTGTGCAGAGAATGTATTCTACTGGACAAAAAAAATGTTGGTAGAGGATGTGGGCAAGTAGCATATTCCGTCTAAGTATCAACAGTCAAAACGTAACTTCTCTGTTTTTTACAATCGTGATGAAAAAATAAGAGCCCCGCCCAATGCGAGGCAATCATCAGACCTCAGACCGGCGCATGCAGAGAATGTATTTAACTGGACAAAAAAAACAATAATGTTGGTCGAGAATGTTGGCAAAGCAGCACAGTCCATCCAAGTATTGGTGTCATTTTTAGATAATGCTGTCCATCCCTTCCCAGACAAAGTTAAATCCATTCTTCCTGTTGAATGTCATGGTCTTTTAATCGCAGATTCAATGTGCTGTGGGTTTTTTTATGGTGGGGCTCCACTAACCGATTTTGTTCTCAGATCGGGGCAATTCTCACGAATCTGGCTCAGTTATATAAGGTGAGACTCCACTAACCGATTATCTGGACCATTCTCACAATCAGATCATGCCCTAGGACTCTATATGTTATGTGTATAGGGAAATATTTCAGATCTTAGGGTTTGTTTATATTTACATCACACTGAAGCTGGGACTCCACTACCCGATTTTCTCATCTGATCGGACCTATTCTCACAAATCGGACCCAAACACATTGTAAATATAAACACATGCTAAAGCATAGGGTTATTTATATTTATATCTGTTTGTGTCCGATTTGTGAGAATGGGTCCGATCTGACGATAAAATCGGTTAGTGGAGTCCCAGCTTATAGATCTATAGGTTTTAGCAGATCAAGACACATGCCTAGAGATCTGTCCATGCCAAACAATACAAATCAAATATATTTGATATGAGATCTGGAGTCCAGATCGGCCTGAGATGCAAAATCTGTACCAAAATCGGTACCTGAATCGGGCTATATGGCCTTAGCAAGTCTATTTTGCACTTGAGAATGGAGCATTTATAAACAAAACTAACTTATAAATATAAACAGATGACAAAGTCTATAATGCTTCTCTATATACAGTACTTAAATCCTTGGTTTGAGTCAGATTTGTGAGAATAGCACCGATTTGCGAACAAAATCGGTTAGTGGAGTCCCACCTTTACCATGACAATATCATACAGTAGACAGGATCTATATTTACAAATGATGTTTTTGTTTATAAACAATGTTGAATATAGAATTGCCAAGGCTATGTAACATGATTTAGGTCCCAATTCAGCATCTCAGGTCGATTTTTACTCCCGATCTCATATCTAGCTGGTTTGATTTTTATTTTCTGAACAGTACGATCTCTAGGCCTTTGTTTATACCTGATCATACTGTACATACCCATAGTGAGATATAAACGTAAACAACGCCTCAGATTCTCCTGATCGTACTGGGTTTCTCATGTTATTCTTTTCTGAAGGGAAAGCTATGGGGTTCTCATATGATCGGATTGTGAGAATTGCCCGAATAATCGCGTAGTGGAGCCCCAGCTTTAGGGAGAACATCGGATCACACCCCTGGGTATATTCATATAGTCAGAATAATATGACTTGTCTTCAGATAAGGCCTATCCGCTAGTAGATAACCAATATCATACCGTCTTCATGTATTACCAAATATTGTTAAGACATCCTTGATTTACTCCACAGTGCAAATGGCGAAACTTATGCCTACATTTGCAGTTAAGCAAAATAAGGGTATTTGGCCAATATGCGTAGATCTAAACATATACAGGCGTCTCATACCATATTGGAAGGTTTAATGTTTAACTTAACGTTGAGTCAAATATCAAGCCATAATTGTGACCAGGCACATGAGAAGGAACACTCAGGGGGAAATTGATAATTGAAGTTTGTATCAATATATTTAAAATGAGATATCATAAGGTAAGATATTCCTAGTAGTTTTATGGCAATCATTATCTCGAACATGAGTTGTTGTTACTCATAACTGAAAATGATAAATAAGCTCTAAATCTACTGTATCCCATAATAACTAGCAAAAATGATGATACAATCAGATTTACCTAATCGTTGTTGACAGTAATATAATAACCTGATATAAAATCATTTGCAATACTTGTGTGACATAATACCCTCTTCTGTGATATTGAGATATACCCATACACCGATGGACAAGACTTGAATTGTACTTCATTGTGGCCAATAAAAGATTAAACCCCTTCCAAAAATAGTATCATAGAACACTAAACGGTCCCAAAGATAGCAGTATTTATACAATGTACAAGTAAGAGGGTAAGTAGTGCTCGGCAGGTTGTCCTGTCTGTTTAACATCCCAATTATTCCAAATCAATAATAGTTCCTAGTAGGTGAGCTGAACTAACGTCGAAATATATACTAATATGCTTCAAGGGAGTACTGGATTTAGAAGTAGAACAGGCACGGATATCATAAATACACATGAACAGAGATATTTGCATATTGGGAACATGTGTGTATGTAGCTCAAATGTTAAAGGCATCAACCCTTGGGCAAACACTCCCCTAGTCCATGTTTGAACAGCTTCATTTGGAACTACTTGATTTAGAGTGACTAATCTACCAATCAAAGGCCTACACCACAGTAATCTCAAAAGGTGGCGCCTTGACGGTGTCCTACATTCCAGCATTATGACCCAATATAGTAATAATGGTTGCGTAATGAATGGTTAATCCACTCACATCGTGGATAGCTTTAACTAAATCCGTAAATGTATATCATCGTCCTGTATGAACATCTGTCATCATGTTAAAAGTTTTTTTGGAACTTCTATTTCACGTAATGTTAAAGTGCTACCATCTAGCATTGGAGATGTGGGGAGTTCTATGTTGAAGCTGAAAACAAGTCATTATTGTAAATTTTGAGATGAAAGTTGTCAGAAACATCTGTAGATGGCATTTTACCTCTAATACACTAATATTGTCCTGAAGTGAATACCATAGAGTGTTAGTGCCATAGCCAATTATCTATTATTACAATAGTTCTAGTGCCATACAACAATTAGTATTATATAATTCCTAATGTACAAACATTTTAGTATTCAATCATAATAGGGAGCTATCCAATGGAATATAGTCTGGTGTAGATTGTGAGCCGTGCGCAGACACCCACATGGTGGTAGTATAACTAGATACTTCAGTGCATAGGGCTTATTAGGGAGAAGGGCAGTACTAGTAGCACACTGCCTGCACCAATACACACATGAGGAGGATCACTTAGGTGGGAGAGTATTTAGTATGTTCTAGTCTAAGATTGTATTATTCTACATTATGTTTGCTTACACTGTTATGCATGATTACCTTGTATGATTGAATATGGAATTGAGATTATGAAGTGAGAATAGATAAACAGGATGGAGAGAGTACTTTGGACATATCTAAATTGAAATAAAGATTATAGTAATTCATATGAGATGTGTTCGACCTTTCTTTATCCTAATGTCAGGGGGTATATCAACCGGCTGACAATACACACGTAATAGCACCAGATTATGCATTAGCATGACCGATTTTACATGTATTAGGGACAAGACAAATTTTTGACTCGGGGGTGGGGTGGGGGGGGGGGGGGATCAACGTCAGTCACAACGTGCAAAACATCATTCTGTTGCAGAAAACGGAAAAGGAGATATTGTCCTCTTTATACTCTAATCGACCCAATTTTTGGCGGGGATGGAAATGGGAGGGTTTCTGCAGCTCCACAATTTTAGCCAACACCCACCTGCTTGTCCACAGTCACTGGCTTGGCTGGAATGGGATACCATATAAGTGTGACACATGATTCAAGAGTAGTTTTGAGCCAGGAATTCATTTCTCCCCTCAGAATTGACATATAATTCATTGTTTCTGAAAAACATTATCTTCAATCTTACAATCAATCCTCAAACACTCAGTCACCCTGGCCCCGAGTCATTTATTATGTCAATCACACGCTCAATCTTATTATATTTGCAGTCTATCAAATAAGTGCCCAAGCGATACTACCACCAAGGTAAGTGGTCTATGAAAGAAAAAGTGTCAGTTCCAAAGTATGTACACCGTAAACGATAATCTTAACAGGATTATTCAAAAAGTGTTTAGAAAATAGAAAATCAATATCCTTTACCTAGATGGCCTAAATTGATGTCAATTCATTGACTTCAGAAAACTACAAAGTAATGTGGCATGAATAAAGAAGAGACGAGAGAGATAAATTGTCCAGTGCTTGTACCTATAGTCTCACCCGTTATAATAGATGCATTATATTTGTATGACAGTCCTGTACCAGTTTGGCCAACCTGTCCACCTGTCCTGGTGGGTCAGGTTGGAATCTGCCTCCAGGAATGTTCAACAGCAGATGACTGTAAACCTGGACAGTTGTGTTGTTCTAATGGCTGTGGACACACCTGTGTCACAGTGGGTAAGTCAGATATTTATCTAATCATCATGACCTCACTAACCTAACCTTAAAGTGTAGGTATCCATGTGGTTATAGAATTATGCTATTAAATGAGAGAAACTAATAAGCATGAATTATAAGTATAACAAGAGTATTGATAACAATAGACCAACTATTGCAGTTCATTTGATACTTCAAGACTGACATAAGACCTTGCATGCCTAACTCGCTCATTAGCTGCTCCCCTAACTTTGACAAATTATATAAGCCACAGAGGGGTTCTGTAAATTGCTTATTTGGTACTGTACTATACTTATGAAAACTCTTGTATAAGCCGCACCCTGTATAGACATGTTTGGTATCAAAAGTAAGCTGGAACAACATCTGGAGTTTAATTTCACCCTTAATTCCCATGTGAATGGAAGATTTAATCACATTTATTGTTTACAGGAACAAAACCCACCATTCCGGTTACACCTCCTCCTGGCCCAGAGCCATCCTCAACAAAGTATGTAGTTGTATGTTGCTGCAGTTATCTGTCTACATGTTTCAGTATAGCTATAGGAATAAGAAAAGTCAAGGAACACATACCGAGTCCATAGAAGCTTGTCAAAACACATGTAGATCTATATTTCATAGGCATCTTTAGCAATATTGATGCATGAGACTGACATTGAGCATAGATCAAAAATAGATTGATGAACATTAATTTTGGGCAGGTTACACTAATATGCGATGATGCAACATAACAAAACTGCCCCCTTTCTATATCATGTGGACAATGTAATAACTTTTATATATATATCCATAACCTTTCCCCTACCAGACCTGTGCCATCTCTGAAGTGTCCACTACTAGATAAGGATGCGGTTGGAATGTGTGTCATGATGTGTGAGTCAGACACAGACTGTGCAGCGGGACTTCTCTGCTGCTCTAATGGTTGTGGGACAAGCTGCATGAAACCTGGTGGGTAACACATGATAATACTTAACCTGCTATATGAAGCATATTGCAGGGTTCTGATTGTGATGGTGAATACACAATACAATATCTCTTGTCAATGACTTTGCACTTAAGGGTTTGGGAATTAGTATGAGGAACATATATAGCCTATACAAACTCGGGTAAAAACCAGAAAAAGCATTAGCAGAAATCTATTTTAATACATTTGTAACAGATGTACCAGATCCCATGAAAGTGACTTTCATTGACTGATTTCCAAATACAGGTATCAAATGGCCATGTTTGAAATGTTTTCTTTGACTCTCTCTTTCAGTAATAGACAAGCCTATTGCACCTACACCTGCAGTATTGCCAACATTGACAACGACACCAAAGTAAGACCATTGCACCTGAAATTCATCATTTTCTGTTCTGACCACATAAGATCTAATTACAATAATAATTTAGTAAAACATAATTCTGTATAACTTTTCTCCTACCAGACCTGTGGTATCTCTGAGGTGTCCACTACTTGATAAGGATGCGGTTGGAATGTGTGTCATGATGTGTGAGTCAGACACAGACTGTGCAGTGGGACTTCTCTGCTGCTCTAATGGTTGTGGGACAAGCTGCATGAAACCTGGTGGGTAACACATGATAATACTTGACCTACTATATGAAGCATATTGCAGGGTTCTGATTGTGATGGTGAATACACAATACAATATCTCTTGTCAATGATTTTGCACTTAAGGGTTCGGGAATTAGCATGAGGAACATATATAGCCTATACAAACTCGGGTAAAAACCAGAAAAAGCATTAGCAGAAATCTATTTTAATACATTTGTAATAGATGTACCAGATCCCATGAAAGTGGTTTCCATTGACTGATATACAAATGCCAGAATCAAATAGCCATGTTTGAAATGTTTTCTTTGACTCTCTCTTTCAGTAATAGACAAGCCTATTGCACCTCCACCTCCAGGATTGCCAACTTTGACAACGACACCAAAGTAAGACCATTACATCTGGAGTTCATCATTTTCTATTCTGACCACATAAGATCTGATTACAATAACATATCATAATGTAGTTAAATATAATTCATATTGTACAATGATACAAGATCAAGGCATTATGCATAGTGATGTAACAACACTTTCTAACTTTTTTTCTTACCAGACCTGTGGTATCTCTGAGGTGTCCACTACTAGATAAGGCTGCAGTTAGAATGTGTGTCATGATGTGCGAGTCAGACACAGATTGTGCAGCTGGACTTCTCTGCTGCTCTAATGGTTGTGGGACCAGCTGCATGAAACCTGGTGGGTTATACAAGATAATACTTAATTTGTTCTATGAAACATGATTACATAGCCCCGATTTGCTGATTTATTTTTGTAGTATTGGTTGTAAGGAATATTGGTTGCAAAAGGAATATATGGGCTTTCATAACAAGTTTTTTTTTCAATAGACAATTGCATTGGCTTAGATGGTATTCCTGGATCATTAGGGAAGGAATAGCCCTGCAAATTTGTATCGATCCTACACGAATGATTAAAAAAAGAAAAACTATGATGATGTGGTTGTAATCTTTCTATTTGGTGAAAGAATTTTAGTAAACACAGAGACTTTTGATGAATTGCAAAAAGAAGCAACTCAACCAAGCTACTCCTAAATAAGATCTTTTAGAATCAGAACTTCTTGGAAGTGTTTAATGCACAATACAATGTCTGTTGTCATTGACATAATCCACATGCTTAAGGGTGATCAGGGACAAACTAGGGTAAAAACCAGAAAAAGTGTTAGCAGAAATCTATTCTAATTACAGGTGTTGCGGATGCTATTAAAGCGAATTTTATTGACTGATTTCCAAATACAGGTATCAAATGGCCATGTTTGAAATGTTTTCTTTGACTCTCTCTTTCAGTAATAGACAAGCCTATTGCACCTACACCTGCAGTATTGCCAACATTGACAACGACACCAAAGTAAGACCATTGCATCTGAAATTCATCATTTTCTGTTCTGACCACATAAGATCTAATTACAATAATAATTTAGTAAAACATAATTCTGTATAACGTTTCTCCTACCAGAACTGTTGTATCTCTGAGGTGTCCACTACTTGATAAGGATGCGGTTGGAATGTGTGTCATGATGTGTGAGTCAGACACAGACTGTGCAGTGGGACTTCTCTGCTGCTCTAATGGTTGTGGGACAAGCTGCATGAAACCTGGTGGGTAACACACAATAATACTTAACCTGCTATATGAAGCATATTGCAGGGTTCTGATTGTGATGGTGAATACACAATACAATATCTCTTGTCAATGACTTTACCCTTAAGGATTCGGGAATTAGCATGAGGAACATATATAGCCTATACAAACTAGGGTAAAAACCATAAAAAAGTATTAGCAGAAATCTATTTTAATACATTTGTAATAGATGTACCAGATCCCATGAAAGTGATTTTCATTGACTGATATACAAATGCAGGAATCAAATAGCCATGTTTGAAATGTTTTCTTTGACCATCTCTTTCAGTAATAGACAGGCCTATTGCACCTCCACCTCCAGGATTGCCAACTTTGACAACGACACCAAAGTAAGACCATTACATCTGAAATTCATCATTTTTTGTTCTGACCACATAAGATCTGATTACAATAACATAATTTATCATAATGTAGTTAAATATAATTCATATTGTACAATGATACAAGAGCAAGGCAATATGTATAGTGATGTAACAACACTTTCTAACTTTTCTCCTACCAGACCTGTGGTATCTCTGAGGTGTCCACTACTTGATAAGGATGCGGTTGGAATGTGTGTCATGATGTGTGAGTCAGACACAGACTGTCCAGTGGGACTTCTCTGCTGCTCTAATGGTTGTGGGACCAGCTGCATGAAACCTGGTGGGTAACACATGATAATACTTGACCTACTATATGAAGCATATTGCAGGGTTCTGATTGTGATGGTGAATACACAATACAATATCTCTTGTCAATGACTTTGCACTTAAGGGTTCGGGAATTAGCATGAGGAACATATATAGCCTATACAAACTAGGGTAAAAAACAGAAAAAGCATTAGCAGAAATCTATTTTAATACATTTGTAATAGATGTACCAGATCCCATGAAAGTGATTTTCATTGACTGATATACAAATGCCGGAATTAAATAGCCATGTTTGAAATGTTTTCTTTGACTCTCTCTTTCAGTAATAGACAAGCCTATTGCACCTCCACCTCCAGGATTGCCAACTTTGACAACGACACCAAAGTAAGACCATTACATCTGGAGTTCATCATTTACTATTCTGACAACATAAGATCTGATTACAATAACATATCATAATGTAGTTAAATATAATTCATATTGTACAATGATACAAGATCAAGGCATTATGCATAGTGATGTAACAACACTTTCTAACTTTTCTCTTACCAGACCTGTGGTATCTCTGAGGTGTCCACTACTAGATAAGGCTGCAGTTGGAATGTGTGTCATGATGTGCGAGTCAGACACAGATTGTGCAGCTGGACTTCTCTGCTGCTCTAATGGTTGTGGGACCAGCTGCATGAAACCTGGTGGGTTATACAAGATAATACTTAATTTGTTCCATGAAACATGATTACATAGCCCCGATTTGCTGATTTATATTTCTAGTATTGGTTGTAAGGAATTTTGGTTGCAAAAGGAATATGGGCTTTCATAACAAGTTTTTTTTTCAATAGACAATTGCATTGGCTTAGATGGTAATCCTGGATCATTAGGGAAGGAATAGCCCTGCAAATTTGTATCGATCCTACACAAATGATTAAAAAAAGAAAAACTATGATGATGTGGTTGTAATCTTTCTATTTGGTGAAATGATTTTAGTAAACACAGAGACTTTTGATGAATTGCAAAAAGAAGCAACTCAACCAAGCTACTCCTAAATAAGATCTTTTAGAATCAGAACTTCTTGGAAGTGTTTAATGCACAATACAATGTCTGTTGTCATTGACATAATCCACATGCTTAAGGGTGATCAGGGACAAACTAGGGTAAAAACCAGAAAAAGTGTTAGCAGAAATCTATTCTAATTACAGGTGTTGCGGATGCTATTAAAGCGAATTTTATTGACTGATTTCCAAATACAGGTATCAAATGGCCATGTTTGAAATGTTTTCTTTGACTCTCTCTTTCAGTAATAGACAAGCCTATTGCACCTACACCTGCAGTATTGCCAACATTGACAACGACACCAAAGTAAGACCATTGCATCTGAAATTCATCATTTTCTGTTCTGACCACATAAGATCTAATTACAATAATAATTTAGTAAAACATAATTCTGTATAACGTTTCTCCTACCAGACCTGTTGTATCTCTGAGGTGTCCACTACTAGATAAGGATGCAGTTGGAATGTGTGTCATGATGTGTGAGTCAGACACAGACTGTCCAGTGGGACTTCTCTGCTGCTCTAATGGTTGTGGGACAAGCTGCATGAAACCTGGTGGGTAACACACAATAATACTTAACCTGCTATATGAAGCATATTGCAGGGTTCTGATTGTGATGGTGAATACGCAATACAATATCCCTTGTCAATGACTTTACCCTTAAGGATTCGGGAATTAGCATGAGGAACATATATAGCCTATACAAACTAGGGTAAAAACCATAAAAAAGTATTAGCAGAAATCTATTTTAATACATTTGTAACAGATGTACCAGATCCCATGAAAGTGATTTTCATTGACTGATATACAAATGCAGGAATCAAATAGCCATGTTTGAAATGTTTTCTTTGACCATCTCTTTCAGTAATAGACAGGCCTATTGCACCTCCACCTCCAGGATTGCCAACTTTGACAACGACACCAAAGTAAGACCATTACATCTGAAATTCATCATTTTTTGTTCTGACCACATAAGATCTGATTACAATAACATAATTTATCATAATGTAGTTAAATATAATTCATATTGTACAATGATACAAGAGCAAGGCAATATGTATAGTGATGTAACAACACTTTCTAACTTTTCTCCTACCAGACCTGTGGTATCTCTGAGGTGTCCACTACTTGATAAGGATGCGGTTGGAATGTGTGTCATGATGTGTGAGTCAGACACAGACTGTGCAGTGGGACTTCTCTGCTGCTCTAATGGTTGTGGGACAAGCTGCATGAAACCTGGTGGGTAACACATGATAATACTTGACCTACTATATGAAGCATATTGCAGGGTTCTGATTGTGATGGTGAATACACAATACAATATCTCTTGTCAATGACTTTGCACTTAAGGGTTCGGGAATTAGCATGAGGAACATATATGTGTGAAGGCAAGGGAAAAGGGTAGTCCAAAGAAAAAGCCAACTTTGAAATTTATGTCATAAGCTTTCTAGTGATATATTACACTAGAAGATATTATTTCTAGTTTTTGAGAAATGGCTTCATGAATATGTGTGGGCATCACCCTTTGCAAAATCCCAATAAGCTCTATGTCTCATATTTTCCAAGATATCCCTATATATTTAGCATTATCTATGATAATTAGAAATTTATGATACATTTTCATTCTTTAAGTCATAAAATTCGATCTAGGAAAGGTAATTTTAATTTGTTTTCACAATCGCAATCCTCAGAAATCATTCTATCAATTTGTGTCTTAATTTCCACTATTTGGAATAAAAATCATGTTTCCATGGCAACACATATCAACAAGCACGCCCATTTAGGCTTGAAAACGTTCCTTTTTACCTTCCAAATATAGAAGCTTTTTACCAAAAATGGAATGTTTTGTGTAATCCTATTGAATTCTCCAGAATAAAAGTACCCAAAAGCTATTTTTAGCCTAATTTAGCTAATTTTAGGCCATAGTGGCGCCCCCTGGTGGCTAAAATCGGAACTAATCCCGCGTGGACTATCCTTTCTGCTTGGCTGCTCACATATAGCCTATACAAACTAGGGTAAAAAACAGAAAAAGCATTAGCAGAAATCTATTTTAATACATTTGTAATAGATGTACCAGATCCCATGAAAGTGATTTTCATTGACTGATATACAAATGCCGGAATTAAATAGCCATGTTTGAAATGTTTTCTTTGACTCTCTCTTTCAGTAATAGACAAGCCTATTGCACCTCCACCTCCAGGATTGCCAACTTTGACAACGACACCAAAGTAAGACCATTACATCTGGAGTTCATCATTTACTATTCTGACAACATAAGATCTGATTACAATAACATATCATAATGTAGTTAAATATAATTCATATTGTACAATGATACAAGATCAAGGCATTATGCATAGTGATGTAACAACACTTTCTAACTTTTCTCTTACCAGACCTGTGGTATCTCTGAGGTGTCCACTACTAGATAAGGCTGCAGTTGGAATGTGTGTCATGATGTGCGAGTCAGACACAGATTGTGCAGCTGGACTTCTCTGCTGCTCTAATGGTTGTGGGACCAGCTGCATGAAACCTGGTGGGTTATACAAGATAATACTTAATTTGTTCCATGAAACATGATTACATAGCCCCGATTTGCTGATTTATTTTTGTAGTATTGGTTGTAAGGAATATTGGTTGCAAAAGGAATATGGGCTTTCATAACAAGTTTTTTTTTCAATAGACAATTGCATTGGCTTAGATGGTAATCCTGGATCATTAGGGAAGGAATAGCCCTGCAAATTTGTATCGATCCTACACAAATGATTAAAAAAAGAAAAACTATGATGATGTGGTTGTAATCTTTCTATTTGGTGAAATGATTTTAGTAAACACAGAGACTTTTGATGAATTGCAAAAAGAAGCAACTCAACCAAGCTACTCCTAAATAAGATCTTTTAGAATCAGAACTTCTTGGAAGTGTTTAATGCACAATACAATGTCTGTTGTCATTGACATAATCCACATGCTTAAGGGTGATCAGGGACAAACTAGGGTAAAAACCAGAAAAAGTGTTAGCAGAAATCTATTCTAATTACAGGTGTTGCGGATGCTATTAAAGCGAATTTTATTGACTGATTTCCAAATACAGGTATCAAATGGCCATGTTTGAAATGTTTTCTTTGACTCTCTCTTTCAGTAATAGACAAGCCTATTGCACCTACACCTGCAGTATTGCCAACTTTGACAACGACACCAACGTAAGACCATTGCATCTGAAATTCATCATTTTCTGTTCTGACCACATAAGATCTAATTACAATAATAATTTAGAAAACATAATTCTGTATAACGTTTCTCCTACCAGACCTGTTGTATCTCTGAGGTGTCCACTACTAGATAAGGATGCGGTTGGAATGTGTGTCATGATGTGTGAGTCAGACACAGACTGTGCAGTGGGACTTCTCTGCTGCTCTAATGGTTGTGGGACAAGCTGCATGAAACCTGGTGGGTAACACACAATAATACTTAACCTGCTATATGAAGCATATTGCAGGGTTCTGATTGTGATGGTGAATGCACAATACAATATCCCTTGTCAATGACTTTACCCTTAAGGGTTCGGGAATTAGCATGAGGAACATATATAGCCTATACAAACTAGGGTAAAAACCATAAAAAAGTATTAGCAGAAATCTATTTTAATACATTTGTAACAGATGTACCAGATCCCATGAAAGTGATTTTCATTGACTGATATACAAATGCAGGAATCAAATATCCATGTTTGAAATGTTTTCTTTGACTATCTCTTTCAGTATTAGACAGGCCTATTGCACCTCCACCTCCAGGATTGCCAACTTTGACAACGACACCAAAGTAAGACTATTACATCTGAAATTCATCATTTTCTGTTCTGACTACATAAGATCTGATTACAATAACATATCATAATGTAGTTAAATATAATTCATATTGTACAATGATACAAGAGCAAGGCAATATGCATAGTGATGTAACAACACTTTCTAACTTTTCTCTTACCAGACCTGTGCCATCTCTGAGGTGTCCACTACTTGATAAGGATGCGGTTGGAATGTGTGCCATGATGTGTGAGTCAGACACAGACTGTGCAGCGGGACTTCTCTGCTGCTCTAATGGTTGTGGGACCAGCTGCATGAAACCTGGTGGGTTATACAAGATAATACTTAAATTCAGTCTTTGCGAAAACATGCAGGACAGTGGCAATGTCCTGCTAAAATGTCACCGGTCCAGCAGATTCACAAGTATAGCAGGACCGAATGTCCAGTCGCATCTAGGGCTTATCCAAACTAGAAGAATTCAGTTAGGCTTCTAGAGCTGAAATATGTGTGTCAATATACTGTGTTAAACTATATATCTATCCTGATTTGGCCATTAATGATTGCAAATGAAATGTATTTTTAATGGACAAAACTCATTTATACTTAAAATACAGAAATCATTAGACATGTGGCTATCCGGTCCTCCTAAAATGTAGCCGGTCCTGCAGCATTGAAAATTTGCAGGACCGAATGTCCTGTGGGATGAAAAAGTTTTTGCAAAGACTGTAAATTGTTCTATGAAACATAATTACATAGCCCCGATTTTCTGGTTTATTTTTGTAGTATTGGTTGTAAGGAACATTGGTTGCAAAAGGAACATGCAGACTGATTTGGGCTTTCATAACAAGCTTTTTTTTCAATAGACAATTGTATTGGCTTAGATGGTAATCCTGAATCATTAGGGAAGGAATAGCTTTGCAAATCTGTACCGATCCTACACAAATGATTGAAAAAAGAAAAACTATGATGATGTGGTTGTAATCTTTCTATTTGGTGAAATAATTTTAGTAAACACAGAGACTTTTGATGAATTGCAAAAAGAAGCAACTCAACCAAGCTACTCCTAAATAAGATCTTTTAGAATCCGAACCTCTTCGGAGTGTTGAATGCACAATACAATGTCTGTTGTCATTGACATAATGCACATGCTTAAGGGTGTTCAGGGACAAACTAGGGTAAAAACCAGAAAAAGTTTTAGGAGAAATCCATTTTAATAACAGGTGTACCAGATGCTATGAAAGCGAATTTTATTGACTGATTTCCAAATACAGGTATCAAATAGCCATGTTTGAAATGTTTTCTTTGACTCTCTCCTTCAGTAACAGACAAGCCTATTGCACCTACACCTGCAGTATTGCCAACTTTGACAACGACACCAAAGTAAGAACATTGCATCTGAAATTCATCATTTTCTGTTCTGACCACATAAGATCTAATTACAATAATAATTTAGTAAAACATAATTCTGTATAACTTTTCTCCTACCAGACCTGTGGTATCTCTGAGGTGTCCACTACTTGATAAGGATGCGGTTGGAATGTGTGACATGATGTGTGAGTCAGACACAGATTGTGCAGCTGGACTTCTCTGCTGCTCTAATGGTTGTGGGACAAGCTGCATGAAACCTGGTGGGTAACTGGTAATACAACAATAATTATACATGCATGGTCTTTCCTAAGGCCTGAGTAGGAAATTAATAGCCAATTGCCATAGCTACAGGTCACAGTGTTGAGGTGGTAATTTTTAATCACAAGGGAAGGAGTAACTCTTCAATGTACAATAACAAAGACGTATGGTGATGAGTATAAAACCTTTACTTGTAAACTACAGTTAATCAAAAACAAATATGAATAGGTAGAGATTTTAGGTAGATGTCCTATGATAATGATATTTAAGGCTGACATGAAATCACAGGTTTTACTCTTTCTTTCAGTAATAGGACCTGCTGCGCCAACACCTGCACCAGAGTCAACTACAACAGTGTAAGCAGATTGCATTGAGTTTCCTGCTATTACCAGAGTGGATCTAATTAATCCAATTAATGTGGTAGTGAAACATGAAGTTGGCAAAGAGACTGATTAAATAAAGAGATATATCCATTATTAGAAATAGTTATGGATGAACATGTATCATCAACGTAATTGCCCTTCACATAAGGTATCTACATTCTTAGAAAGGGAGATTAAAATGTTATTTGCTGTATATTTAGCCCCGTACCAGTGTCGCCATCCTGTCCACCTGTCCTGGTGGGTCAGGTCGGAATCTGCCTCCAGGAATGTTCAACAGCAGATGACTGTAGACCTGGACAGTTGTGTTGTTCTAATGGCTGTGGACACATCTGTATCACAGTGGGTAAGACACTTTGGTTGCTACCGGTATTATGCCATTTACCTTACCTTTATAATTTAGGTATTCTGTATACGGTTGTATAACTATGACATCCAAAAGAACCTAAGACAAGAAACTTTAACACGGGTACTCACAACAAACTAAACATTTACACAAGCAGCCATTTTTATATAAATAGATAAATATACAATCACAGGTTCTAGTCTGTTGACTGGTGAAGTAACCAGTCAACAAACTATTATTAAAGCAAGTTCTCCTTTCTGTTTATCTTTTTATCTCTATTGATTCAAAATATGATAGCAAATTACTGTAGAATACCTTACTATAAACGGTTATTTAATGGAGCGGCAGAATACAGGGTTCCTTAGTTAAACCCGCAGGTCTCGGTACCCCTCCAGCGGCAGTCGGAGTGGAGTCGGGACAGGTACTCAGCACTATATATAGGGGCACTGGGCCTTTAAATCAATGGCGGTGCCAAATTCCATATAGAATAAAGGTATGCAATAGCCATGCTTCAAGAGGTCATTTAACTGTCTCTACTTCTGTCTCTCTTTCATTAATAGATGAACCTGTTGCACCGACACCTGCAGCAGGGCCAACTCCACCAACTGTACCAGAGTGAGAACATTGCGTCATAAATCCATAATTATCATTTTGTTCTAACCATAGTGGATACAATTATATGGGAAGATTAGGGAGTTTCACTCAATTATGGTGTATAAATCAAATATGAAATCAAATATGAAACAAAGTGGAATGAGAGATAAACATAATGAACAAGGTGAAACATTCTGAAAGGTGGACACCGATAAACTATTTATTGGTTTTTGCCTTGGGAAGTGCGGAACTATGTGAAATTTATTGAATATTGGTACCAGTAATATAACACTAATATTTCCACTGCCACTGTCAATCCTAGATGATTAGTCATAGATTCCTCTCTATTTCAACTATAGGGTTACAGCAGCTGCCTGTCCAGCAACTGTGCCCGTGTTAAATGGGGAATGCAGAGACGAATGTAGAGATGGATGCGGAGATGGTACATCCTGCTGCTCCCAAGGCTGCCATTTAATTTGTGCAGAGAGAAGTGAGTAATGATCAGCGATACCAGGCTATGCACCATCGTGATGCAGCCAGGTATCAGTAAACAATATGTTAGTATCCGAAGCTTATGGCATAGCACCATCAGTCTTTATGAAAACATGCAGCACAGTGGCAATGTCCTTCTAAAATGCCACTGGTCCAGCAGATTCACAAGTGTAGCAGGACCGAATGTCCAGTCACATGTTTGGCTTCTCTAAATTAAGATAATTCACTTGGGTTTCTAAGGATGAAATATGTTTGTGAATATACTGTGTAAAACTATGTATTTTCCTGATTTAGTCATAGCTGATTACAAATAAAATGTGTTTTCAATGGACAAAACTATTTTATACTTAAAATGCATAAATTGTTTGATATGTGTCTATACAGTCCTTCAAAAATGTAGCCGGTCCTGCAACATTGAAAATTTGCAGGACCGAATGTCCTGTGGGATGAAAAAGTTTTTGCAAAGACTGCACCATGCCGGTGGAAAACATGAGTGTGTATAGTAGAGTAGTATTAAACCTGGAAGGTCAGTTTCAGCTAATGAGTGTGCCTATCACCCTGACTATTTTGTGGTTGCTGAGAAATAGCATTTTGAACATTTTCAGGAGGCACCAAATTTTCTGCCTACTTCCAATCGGATAAAAACACATTAAATCTCCGGAACCGTTACTCTTAAAAGCATGGGAGTGAGTGCAAATTGAAGCTGGTCAAAAGGGCTACCATTCAGGCAGGGGATAGGAGTACGAATTAGGGGCAGAAACACTGTGTTGGCCAGCCTGCTAAGCTTAACAGCAGGATTGTGTTAAGCTACCAACCAAAGTTCAATTAGCGTCAAAAAGGTGATTAGCAATGGGTAAAGGGGTTGGTTGTATAGCCAATGTTCGCATGTGTATCTTGCCGCATATAGTTACCAGCATAGTGACCAATTCCCAAAATTAGTAGGATTTCGAAGAGCCAAGACAGTCTGCTTTGAGAACAAACTAAGATCCCAAATTCAATATTTTATTATGCCCATGAGGGTGGAATTCACTATGACTGTCAAAATTGTCTCTATCCTTTTCTATGTGCAACAGTGGAGTGTCCAGATCCTTTGGCCTTAATCAGCCAATGCATCCCTCTGAAGGATGAAGATTTCAGGAAGGCTATGCAGACCCTGAATGGAACAACAATCATAACTCCTCATCAGATTGCTACAGTTGCCTGCCAGTTGGTTCATGAGGCTGATGCTTGCAGGTGAGTGATCAATTCATTCTGGGATCAAAATAGGAAAAGCATGTCAGAACTCAGAGACTAATTGGAATGGAATGTGGTAGGCATACGTTCTATGCAGTAGTGTGTTTGAGACTCTCATCAGTGTGGTGAATTTTACATTTCAGTGTAAGCGAGATGCAAGTGGCTGAGATTGGACAGTGCCTTTTCAACAAGGTCAGCTACTATGTACATCATTGTCAACATCGCATCTACAATTTGCCGTTCTTCAACCAACCTCTTGATGAAAAGCCACCGATGCCGGCAACAGATGATTGGGCAAGACTTCTTGCACCCTACACCAATCTTGGTCATATCATGGAGGTGGTGAGCTCACTTGCCTACCACATTCATGGAGTCTGTCAGTCGGGTAAGTTCGAGTCAGCATGATTACCGCACCATTTCATGGCACGATACAGAATGATATCACTTGACAATTACGAAATGGATACTCCAGCATAAACGAGAACAGAAGACACCATGACAATTCAGCCTTCTTAAATGGTCATTTCTCTTCTACCTGTCTTTAGGTGATGGCTTGCTGTGTCAAGGAATATCTCCAGTGTGCACTGAGAACGATCTAATCAAGGCTAGCTTCATGCTCAACGAGACAGAGCAATACATACTACACTACATCTCAAATGAGGGGGGTCTTGCACCTCTTCTCCGCCTCACTAACATCATCTCGACTGTGTGCAGGTAGGTGAAATGGGAAATTGAAACAACGTCCACATCAGAGTCTTTTCATACTATTTCCAGCATGTTAGATCACATTCTTGGATCGTCCAAGGGTTGGTAAAAGTATCTGCACTGCAAACTGTTCTTTTCACAGGAACACGGATGAAGCAGATACAGCAGGAGCCCTAGCTTGTCTACAAGATTCACGGCAGTATTACATGAAGTGGATGGATGATATGCCAATCAGCATGATCGTCGGCAAGGTTCAAAGGCTCATCCAACGATTCATGACAGAACCTGGAATGGAGGGTGTAACAACCAATGCACCAAATAGGCCAACTGGGGCATCTGGACCTGCTGGTAAGCCAGACATGGTCAGGCCTGGAATGAGTCTTCCAGGCAAGCCATCAACCAGGGGGCCTCCCACCAACATGTCACCAACTGAAATGGCGATGATGCTAGAAAACCTGCCAGAAATGATGACAGAAGCTCTGAATGGAGTCCACAGATCCATTAAAGACTATTTGCACGGAGTTGCTTCTGCAATTCATACACTGGATGCTGCTTGCACTGTGGCAGGTAACTGATTTCTGTTTGTATTTTTGTTTGAACAAATTGTCTGCTGCATACTCTCTGAAAATATCACCCTTGGTTTATGGATTTGCTGAAATCAATGTTGAAAAGCTGACAAAAGCTGTTTATTTCTTTTCAGAAACACCTCTGTGCTATGAAGATGCAACTCCCCTTTCCAGCTGTATTGATGTTGCATGGGAGACTGCTCCATGGCCAAGATTTAACTGGTACAAATGGCTGGAGGGTCAAACTACAGATATTTGCAGGTATGCCTAACTTAGAAACAAACTCAGACCCTTCCATAAAATGAGTAGACTTGCATCAGGCATCAGGCAATGTTGACTGCTTAGACTTGTTCTTTACATTGGTATTACAACAGTCATTGGGCTAGAGATGATTGAAATTCCTGTCTATTTACAGATTGCCATCAAGAAACAAGACGACAATTGAATGGGAACAGGTTCCGGACTGCTTGATGGATTCATGGCAAAAAGTAACTGACGACTGCCTCTTGCCACTCGAGGACTACTCAGCACGCAATGGTTCTCAAATGTCTAGTATGCAGGCGCTGTATGGGGGTGCATCGATGGAAGAACAACTTATGAAGCAGGCAGTAGCCGACTTTATTGAGGCACTCAATGACGCTTGCGCATCAGGTGAGTCCAGCCCTTCCCCTTCAAATTCATCTGGGCCTCCTACAGTGTAATTTTCTCATCTTAACTGCACTGTCTGTCAAATATCCAAAGGCACAACACTGTTTGTAAGTATTTTCTGGTTCATTTTCTATTACAGATTGTCCTGAACGTCCATGTGGTAGTGGCATCTGCCTCCAAGGAAAATGTCACTGTTTCGACAATTACACAGGTCGCTTCTGTGAGAGATACACAGGTATGTATGCATCAACACTTCATAGAATTAGTTCAACTCCAATCCAAGAAACTTCAAGATTGTTTTCTCTCTGAGCCTTGCTTTGCAACAATGGCATGTGCAGCCAGAATGATATTAATCCCTTTACTTTCAGGAGAAGTAACCTGGTGGTCAGCAACAGTCAGACTCCATGTGGATGGACTCGAATACACAAGCGACCTGTCAGACCTGTCAAGTGAAAGTGCTAAAGCAATGGCACGGATGTTTTGTAAAATGGTAAGTACAAACTTTTCCTAACCTATGTGTTACTTTTGTCTCAGAGAAACGGGTATTTTCTGCCTCGGAAGAGTGAAATTACTGTCTGTGAACTCAAGTCACATTGCACCGTTCATCTCTCTTTAGACTGAAAGAGGACTGACACACTCTGGGATGAACCTATCGGTAACTGACTGCAGCGTAACCAATTTCATGATGGGAAGTGTGATAGCAGATGTGGAGTTAAATATCACACAACCAGCAATGGCCAAAGGCACAGAGAACCAAGTGCATTCAGAGAACCTTAGGAAGATGTTCAACCTTACCGCAGCCCAAATGGTAGCACCTAATCTGACCGTGGTAGTTGACACTGTTGATGTTGATGGTGAGTCATTTTTAGATTTGCTCATCCAGCTTTTCAGACTGTTTGCCATTTTGGTTGGATATGCCATGTCTTCAACAATGTGCACTTGGTTATGTTTTGCTGATTTATAATATTCCACCCTTGATTTGCACAGATATTGATGAGTGTTCAACACCATGGAACATGTGCCCACAGAGATGTATCAACACACCTGGTTCGTTTGAGTGCAAATGTCATTTCGGCTTTACAGATGCCTCACTGAATAGCAGTGCCTCAGGCCAGATTTGCATACCAGGTAAGCTTCAAGTACTACTTTGAACAAAAATTAAGTGCACACTGTAAGACAAGTTAAACACAAAAACCAAAGGCTTAATTGGTTGGAATTCTCTGAAAGCCTTGATAAAGATAATGTCGGTCTTATCTAGTTTCTTTTCCTTCAGATCGTCATGGTTGCATGTCGGATCCCTGCAAAATGGGGAGATGTCAGGACATCCCTAATGGATTCATTTGCATTTGTGAAGAAGGCTTCTCGGGTGAATTCTGTGAGATGCGCATTGAGCGCGAAGGTAAGCCCAAATAGTTTTGCAGTGATGTTCATCTGTATTGATTTGTGAATAGCTAGCTATCGAAATGGTGATACATCTCTTTGGTCTTCTGTAAGATTCACAAACCCATCTGTGCATGGAATAGAAACATATGCCACTGCTTCATGCTGCAATCCCATCTTTTTCATCCTTCTTTAGGTTGTCCAAGGAGAGCATGCCAAAATGGTGGATGGTGTTGTAGAAATTGCCCCATGGATAATGAAGAATCACAAGATCAGTGTGTCTGTCACCCTGGATATTCTGGAAGATACTGTGATAATGGTAAGGGAATTGTATTGGCTTTGGTGAGCATTCTCAGTAGTACATAATCCAGCCATGGTAAGCTCTTACAAATAGGCTTTCTGGTGTGTCATGACCTTCTGCAGTGCTGTGCCATTTTAAGAGGCAGCCTTGCATTTAATGGAGCTGCAGATACATAATTTGCCATGTAAGTTTCGTGCTAGCAATCAACATGCAATCCTTGAATAAATTGTCTCTATCCTTTTCTATGTGCAACAGTGGAGTGTCCAGATCCTTTGGCCTTAATCAGCCAATGCATCCCTCTGAAGGATGAAGATTTCAGGAAGGCTATGCAGACCCTGAATGGAACAACAATCATAACTCCTCATCAGATTGCTACAGTTGCCTGCCAGTTGGTTCATGAGGCTGATGCTTGCAGGTGAGTGATCAATTCATTCTGGGATCAAAATAGGAAAAGCATGTCAGAACTCAGAGACTAATTGGAATGGAATGTGGTAGGCATACGTTCTATGCAGTAGTGTTTTGAGACTCTCATCAGTGTGGTGAATTTTACATTTCAGTGTAAGCGAGATGCAAGTGGCTGAGATTGGACAGTGCCTTTTCAACAAGGTCAGCTACTATGTACATCATTGTCAACATCGCATCTACAATTTGCCGTTCTTCAACCAACCTCTTGATGAAAAGCCACCGATGCCGGCAACAGATGATTGGGCAAGACTTCTTGCACCCTACACCAATCTTGGTCATATCGTGGAGGTGGTGAGCTCACTTGCCTACCACATTCATGGAGTCTGTCAGTCAGGTAAGTTCGAGTCAGCATGATTACCGCACCATTTCATGGCACGATACAGAATGATATCACTTGACAATTACGAAATGGATACTCCAGCATAAACGAGAACAGAAGACACCATGACAATTCAGCCTTCTTAAATGGTCATTTCTCTTCTACCTGTCTTTAGGTGATGGCTTGCTGTGTCAAGGAATATCTCCAGTGTGCACTGAGAACGATCTAATCAAGGCTAGCTTCATGCTCAACGAGACAGAGCAATACATACTACACTACATCTCAAATGAGGGGGGTCTTGCACCTCTTCTCCGCCTCACTAACATCATCTCGACTGTGTGCAGGTAGGTGAAATGGGAAATTGAAACAACATCCACATCAGAGTCTTTTTATACTATTTCCAGCATGTTAGATCACATTCTTGGATCGTCCAAGGGTTGGTAAAAGTATCTGCACTGCAAACTGTTCTTTTCACAGGAACACGGTTGAAGCAGATACAGCAGGAGCCCTAGCTTGTCTACAAGATTCACGGCAGTATTACATGAAGTGGATGGATGATATGCCAATCAGCATGATCGTCGGCAAGGTTCAAAGGCTCATCCAACGATTCATGACAGAACCTGGAATGGAGGGTGTAACAACCAATGCACTAAATAGGCCAACTGGGGCATCTGGACCTGCTGGTAAGCCAGACATGGTCAGGCCTGGAATGAGTCTTCCAGGCATGCCATCAACCAGGGGGCCTCCCACCAACATGTCACCAACTGAAATGGCGATGATGCTAGAAAACCTGCCAGAAATGATGACAGAAGCTCTGAATGGAGTCCACAGATCCATTAAAGACTATTTGCACGGAGTTGCTTCTGCAATTCATACACTGGATGCTGCTTGCACTGTGGCAGGTAACTGATTTCTGTTTGTATTTTTGTTTGAACAAATTGTCTGCTGCATACTCTCTGAAAATATCACCCTTGGTTTATGGATTTGCTGAAATCAATGTTGAAAAGCTGACAAAAGCTGTTTATTTCTATTCAGAAACACCTCTGTGCTATGAAGATGCAACTCCCCTTTCCAGCTGTATTGATGTTGCATGGGAGACTGCTCCATGGCCAAGATTTAACTGGTACAAATGGCTGGAGGGTCAAACTACAGATATTTGCAGGTATGCCTAGCTTAGAAACAAACTCAGACCCTTCCATAAAATGAGTAGACTTGCATCAGGCATCAGGCAATGTTGACTGCTTAGACTTGTTCTTTACATTGGTATTACAACAGTCATTGGGCTAGAGATGATTGAAATTCCTGTCTATTTACAGATTGCCATCAAGAAACAAGACGACAATTGAATGGGAACAGGTTCCGGACTGCTTGATGGATTCATGGCAAAAAGTAACTGACGACTGCCTCTTGCCACTCGAGGACTACTCAGCACGCAATGGTTCTCAAATGTCTAGTATGCAGGCGCTGTATGGGGGTGCACCGATGGAAGAACAACTTATGAAGCAGGCAGTAGCCGACTTTATTGAGGCACTCAATGACGCTTGCGCATCAGGTGAGTCCAGCCCTTCCCCTTCAAATTCATCTGGGCCTCCTACAGTGTAATTTTCTCATCTTAACTGCACTGTCTGTCAAATATCCAAAGGCACAACACTGTTTGTAAGTATTTTCTGGTTCATTTTCTATTACAGATTGTCCTGAACGTCCATGTGGTAGTGGCATCTGCCTCCAAGGAAAATGTCACTGTTTCGACAATTACACAGGTCGCTTCTGTGAGAGATACACAGGTATGTATGCATCAACACTTCATAGAATTAGTTCAACTCCAATCCAAGAAACTTCAAGATTGTTTTCTCTCTGAGCCTTGCTTTGCAACAATGGCATGTGCAGCCAGAATGATATTAATCCCTTTACTTTCAGGAGAAGTAACCTGGTGGTCAGCAACAGTCAGACTCCATGTGGATGGACTCGAATACACAAGCGACCTGTCAGACCTGTCAAGTGAAAGTGCTAAAGCAATGGCACGGATGTTTTGTAAAATGGTAAGTACAAACTTTTCCTAACCTATGTGTTACTTTTGTCTCAGAGAAACGGGTATTTTCTGCCTCGGAAGAGTGAAATTACTGTCTGTGAACTCAAGTCACATTGCACCGTTCATCTCTCTTTAGACTGAAAGAGGACTGACACACTCTGGGATGAACCTATCGGTAACTGACTGCAGCGTAACCAATTTCATGATGGGAAGTGTGATAGCAGATGTGGAGTTAAATATCACACAACCAGCAATGGCCAAAGGCACAGAGAACCAAGTGCATTCAGAGAACCTTAGGAAGATGTTCAACCTTACCGCAGCCCAAATGGTAGCACCTAATCTGACCGTGGTAGTTGACACTGTTGATGTTGATGGTGAGTCATTTTTAGATTTGCTCATCCAGCTTTTCAGACTGTTTGCCATTTTGGTTGGATATGCCATGTCTTCAACAATGTGCACTTGGTTATGTTTTGCTGATTTATAATATTCCACCCTTGATTTGCACAGATATTGATGAGTGTTCAACACCATGGAACATGTGTCCACAGAGATGTATCAACACACCTGGTTCGTTTGAGTGCAAATGTCATTTCGGCTTTACAGATGCCTCACTGAATAGCAGTGCCTCAGGCCAGATTTGCATACCAGGTAAGCTTCAAGTACTACTTTGAACAAAAATTAAGTGCACACTGTAAGACAAGTTAAACACAAAAACCAAAGGCTTAATTGGTTGGAATTCTCTGAAAGCCTTGATAAAGATAATGTCGGTCTTATCTAGTTTCTTTTCCTTCAGATCGTCATGGTTGCATGTCGGATCCCTGCAAAATGGGGAGATGTCAGGACATCCCTAATGGATTCATTTGCATTTGTGAAGAAGGCTTCTCGGGTGAATTCTGTGAGATGCGCATTGAGCGCGAAGGTAAGCCCAAATAGTTTTGCAGTGATGTTCATCTGTATTGATTTGTGAATAGCTAGCTATCGAAATGGTGATACATCTCTTTGGTCTTCTGTAAGATTCACAAACCCATCTGTGCATGGAATAGAAACATATGCCACTGCTTCATGCTGCAATCCCATCTTTTTCATCCTTCTTTAGGTTGTCCAAGGAGAGCATGCCAAAATGGTGGATGGTGTTGTAGAAATTGCCCCATGGATAATGAAGAATCACAAGATCAGTGTGTCTGTCACCCTGGATATTCTGGAAGATACTGTGATAATGGTAAGGGAATTGTATTGGCTTTGGTGAGCATTCTCAGTAGTACATAATCCAGCCATGGTAAGCTCTTACAAATAGGCTTTCTGGTGTGTCATGACCTTCTGCAGTGCTGTGCCATTTTAAGAGGCAGCCTTGCATTTAATGGAGCTGCAGATACATAATTTGCCATGTAGGTTTCGTGCTAGCAATCAACATGCAATCCTTGAATAAATTGTCTCTATCCTTTTCTATGTGCAACAGTGGAGTGTCCAGATCCTTTGGCCTTAATCAGCCAATGCATCCCTCTGAAGGATGAAGATTTCAGGAAGGCTATGCAGACCCTGAATGGAACAACAATCATAACTCCTCATCAGATTGCTACAGTTGCCTGCCAGTTGGTTCATGAGGCTGATGCTTGCAGGTGAGTGATCAATTCATTCTGGGATCAAAATAGGAAAAGCATGTCAGAACTCAGAGACTAATTGGAATGGAATGTGGTAGGCATACGTTCTATGCAGTAGTGTGTTTGAGACTCTCATCAGTGTGGTGAATTTTACATTTCAGTGTAAGCGAGATGCAAGTGGCTGAGATTGGACAGTGCCTTTTCAACAAGGTCAGCTACTATGTACATCATTGTCAACATCGCATCTACAATTTGCCGTTCTTCAACCAACCTCTTGATGAAAAGCCACCGATGCCGGCAACAGATGATTGGGCAAGACTTCTTGCACCCTACACCAATCTTGGTCATATCGTGGAGGTGGTGAGCTCACTTGCCTACCACATTCATGGAGTCTGTCAGTCAGGTAAGTTCGAGTCAGCATGATTACCGCACCATTTCATGGCACGATACAGAATGATATCACTTGACAATTACGAAATGGATACTCCAGCATAAACGAGAACAGAAGACACCATGACAATTCAGCCTTCTTAAATGGTCATTTCTCTTCTACCTGTCTTTAGGTGATGGCTTGCTGTGTCAAGGAATATCTCCAGTGTGCACTGAGAACGATCTAATCAAGGCTAGCTTCATGCTCAACGAGACAGAGCAATACATACTACACTACATCTCAAATGAGGGGGGTCTTGCACCTCTTCTCCGCCTCACTAACATCATCTCGACTGTGTGCAGGTAGGTGAAATGGGAAATTGAAACAACATCCACATCAGAGTCTTTTTATACTATTTCCAGCATGTTAGATCACATTCTTGGATCGTCCAAGGGTTGGTAAAAGTATCTGCACTGTAAACTGTTCTTTTCACAGGAACTCGGATGAAGCAGATACAGCAGGAGCCCTAGCTTGTCTACAAGATTCACGGCAGTATTACATGAAGTGGATGGATGATATGCCAATCAGCATGATCGTCGGCAAGGTTCAAAGGCTCATCCAACGATTCATGACAGAACCTGGAATGGAGGGTGTAACAACCAATGCACCAAATAGGCCAACTGGGGCATCTGGACCTGCTGGTAAGCCAGACATGGTCAGGCCTGGAATGAGTCTTCCAGGCATGCCATCAACCAGGGGGCCTCCCACCAACATGTCACCAACTGAAATGGCGATGATGCTAGAAAACCTGCCAGAAATGATGACAGAAGCTCTGAATGGAGTCCACAGATCCATTAAAGACTATTTGCACGGAGTTGCTTCTGCAATTCATACACTGGATGCTGCTTGCACTGTGGCAGGTAACTGATTTCTGTTTGTATTTTTGTTTGAACAAATTGTCTGCTGCATACTCTCTGAAAATATCACCCTTGGTTTATGGATTTGCTGAAATCAATGTTGAAAAGCTGACAAAAGCTGTTCATTTCTTTTCAGAAACACCTCTGTGCTATGAAGATGCAACTCCCCTTTCCAGCTGTATTGATGTTGCATGGGAGACTGCTCCATGGCCAAGATTTAACTGGTACAAATGGCTGGAGGGTCAAACTACAGATATTTGCAGGTATGCCTAACTTAGAAACAAACTCAGACCCTTCCATAAAATGAGTAGACTTGCATCAGGCATCAGGCAATGTTGACTGCTTAGACTTGTTCTTTACATTGGTATTACAACAGTCATTGGGCTAGAGATGATTGAAATTCCTGTCTATTTACAGATTGCCATCAAGAAACAAGACGACAATTGAATGGGAACAGGTTCCGGACTGCTTGATGGATTCATGGCAAAAAGTAACTGACGACTGCCTCTTGCCACTCGAGGACTACTCAGCACGCAATGGTTCTCAAATGTCTAGTATGCAGGCCCTGTATGGGGGTGCATCGATGGAAGAACAACTTATGAAGCAGGCAGTAGCCGACTTTATTGAGGCACTCAATGACGCTTGCGCATCAGGTGAGTCCAGCCCTTCCCCTTCAAATTCATCTGGGCCTCCTACAGTGTAATTTTCTCATCTTAACTGCACTGTCTGTCAAATATCCAAAGGCACAACACTGTTTGTAAGTATTTTCTGGTTCATTTTCTATTACAGATTGTCCTGAACGTCCATGTGGTAGTGGCATCTGCCTCCAAGGAAAATGTCACTGTTTCGACAATTACACAGGTCGCTTCTGTGAGAGATACACAGGTATGTATGCATCAACACTTCATAGAATTAGTTCAACTCCAATCCAAGAAACTTCAAGATTGTTTTCTCTCTGAGCCTTGCTTTGCAACAATGGCATGTGCAGCCAGAATGATATTAATCCCTTTACTTTCAGGAGAAGTAACCTGGTGGTCAGCAACAGTCAGACTCCATGTGGATGGACTCGAATACACAAGCGACCTGTCAGACCTGTCAAGTGAAAGTGCTAAAGCAATGGCACGGATGTTTTGTAAAATGGTAAGTACAAACTTTTCCTAACCTATGTGTTACTTTTGTCTCAGAGAAACGGGTATTTTCTGCCTCGGAAGAGTGAAATTACTGTCTGTGAACTCAAGTCACATTGCACCGTTCATCTCTCTTTAGACTGAAAGAGGACTGACACACTCTGGGATGAACCTATCGGTAACTGACTGCAGCGTAACCAATTTCATGATGGGAAGTGTGATAGCAGATGTGGAGTTAAATATCACACAACCAGCAATGGCCAAAGGCACAGAGAACCAAGTGCATTCAGAGAACCTTAGGAAGATGTTCAACCTTACCGCAGCCCAAATGGTAGCACCTAATCTGACCGTGGTAGTTGACACTGTTGATGTTGATGGTGAGTCATTTTTAGATTTGCTCATCCAGCTTTTCAGACTGTTTGCCATTTTGGTTGGATATGCCATGTCTTCAACAATGTGCACTTGGTTATGTTTTGCTGATTTATAATATTCCACCCTTGATTTGCACAGATATTGATGAGTGTTCAACACCATGGAACATGTGCCCACAGAGATGTATCAACACACCTGGTTCGTTTGAGTGCAAATGTCATTTCGGCTTTACAGATGCCTCACTGAATAGCAGTGCCTCAGGCCAGATTTGCATACCAGGTAAGCTTCAAGTACTACTTTGAACAAAAATTAAGTGCACACTGTAAGACAAGTTAAACAAAAAAACCAAAGGCTTAATTGGTTGGAATTCTCTGAAAGCCTTGATAAAGATAATGTCGGTCTTATCTAGTTTCTTTTCCTTCAGATCGTCATGGTTGCATGTCGGATCCCTGCAAAATGGGGAGATGTCAGGACATCCCTAATGGATTCATTTGCATTTGTGAAGAAGGCTTCTCGGGTGAATTCTGTGAGATGCGCATTGAGCGCGAAGGTAAGCCCAAATAGTTTTGCAGTGATGTTCATCTGTATTGATTTGTGAATAGCTAGCTATCGAAATGGTGATACATCTCTTTGGTCTTCTGTAAGATTCACAAACCCATCTGTGCATGGAATAGAAACATATGCCACTGCTTCATGCTGCAATCCCATCTTTTTCATCCTTCTTTAGGTTGTCCAAGGAGAGCATGCCAAAATGGAGAATGGTGTTGTAGAAATTGCCCCATGGATAATGAAGAATCACAAGATCAGTGTGTCTGTCACCCTGGATATTCTGGAAGATACTGTGATAATGGTAAGGGAATTGTATTGGCTTTGGTGAGCATTCTCAGTAGTACATAATCCAGCCATGGTAAGCTCTTACAAATAGGCTTTCTGGTGTGTCATGACCTTCTGCAGTGCTGTGCCATTTTAAGAGGCAGCCTTGCATTTAATGGAGCTGCAGATACATAATTTGCCATGTAGGTTTCGTGCTAGCAATCAACATGCAATCCTTGAATAAATTGTCTCTATCCTTTTCTATGTGCAACAGTGGAGTGTCCAGATCCTTTGGCCTTAATCAGCCAATGCATCCCTCTGAAGGATGAAGATTTCAGGAAGGCTATGCAGACCCTGAATGGAACAACAATCATAACTCCTCATCAGATTGCTACAGTTGCCTGCCAGTTGGTTCATGAGGCTGATGCTTGCAGGTGAGTGATCAATTCATTCTGGGATCAAAATAGGAAAAGCATGTCAGAACTCAGAGACTAATTGGAATGGAATGTGGTAGGCATACGTTCTATGCAGTAGTGTGTTTGAGACTCTCATCAGTGTGGTGAATTTTACATTTCAGTGTAAGCGAGATGCAAGTGGCTGAGATTGGACAGTGCCTTTTCAACAAGGTCAGCTACTATGTACATCATTGTCAACATCGCATCTACAATTTGCCGTTCTTCAACCAACCTCTTGATGAAAAGCCACCGATGCCGGCAACAGATGATTGGGCAAGACTTCTTGCACCCTACACCAATCTTGGTCATATCGTGGAGGTGGTGAGCTCACTTGCCTACCACATTCATGGAGTCTGTCAGTCAGGTAAGTTCGAGTCAGCATGATTACCGCACCATTTCATGGCACGATACAGAATGATATCACTTGACAATTACAAAATGGATACTCCAGCATAAACGACAACAGAAGACACCATCACAATTCAGCCTTCTTAAATGGTCATTTCTCTTCTACCTGTCTTTAGGTGATGGCTTGCTGTGTCAAGGAATATCTCCAGTGTGCACTGAGAACGATCTAATCAAGGCTAGCTTCATGCTCAACGAGACAGAGCAATACATACTACACTACATCTCAAATGAGGGGGGTCTTGCACCTCTTCTCCGCCTCACTAACATCATCTCGACTGTGTGCAGGTAGGTGAAATGGGAAATTGAAACAACATCCACATCAGAGTCTTTTTATACTATTTCCAGCATGTTAGATCACATTCTTGGATCGTCCAAGGGTTGGTAAAAGTATCTGCACTGCAAACTGTTCTTTTCACAGGAACACGGATGAAGCAGATACAGCAGGAGCCCTAGCTTGTCTACAAGATTCACGGCAGTATTACATGAAGTGGATGGATGATATGCCAATCAGCATGATCGTCGGCAAGGTTCAAAGGCTCATCCAACGATTCATGACAGAACCTGGAATGGAGGGTGTAACAACCAATGCACCAAATAGGCCAACTGGGGCATCTGGACCTGCTGGTAAGCCAGACATGGTCAGGCCTGGAATGAGTCTTCCAGGCATGCCATCAACCAGGGGGCCTCCCACCAACATGTCACCAACTGAAATGGCGATGATGCTAGAAAACCTGCCAGAAATGATGACAGAAGCTCTGAATGGAGTCCACAGATCCATTAAAGACTATTTGCACGGAGTTGCTTCTGCAATTCATACACTGGATGCTGCTTGCACTGTGGCAGGTAACTGATTTCTGTTTGTATTTTTGTTTGAACAAATTGTCTGCTGCATACTCTCTGAAAATATCACCCTTGGTTTATGGATTTGCTGAAATCAATGTTGAAAAGCTGACAAAAGCTTTTCATTTCTTTTCAGAAACACCTCTGTGCTATGAAGATGCAACTCCCCTTTCCAGCTGTATTGATGTTGCATGGGAGACTGCTCCATGGCCAAGATTTAACTGGTACAAATGGCTGGAGGGTCAAACTACAGATATTTGCAGGTATGCCTAGCTTAGAAACAAACTCAGACCCTTCCATAAAATGAGTAGACTTGCATCAGGCATCAGGCAATGTTGACTGCTTAGACTTGTTCTTTACATTGGTATTACAACAGTCATTGGGCTAGAGATGATTGAAATTCCTGTCTATTTACAGATTGCCATCAAGAAACAAGACGACAATTGAATGGGAACAGGTTCCGGACTGCTTGATGGATTCATGGCAAAAAGTAACTGACGACTGCCTCTTGCCACTCGAGGACTACTCAGCACGCAATGGTTCTCAAATGTCTAGTATGCAGGCCCTGTATGGGGGTGCATCGATAGAAGAACAACTTATGAAGCAGGCAGTAGCCGACTTTATTGAGGCACTCAATGACGCTTGCGCATCAGGTGAGTCCAGCCCTTCCCCTTCAAATTCATCTGGGCCTCCTACAGTGTAATTTTCTCATCTTAACTGCACTGTCTGTCAAATATCCAAAGGCACAACACTGTTTGTAAGTATTTTCTGGTTCATTTTCTATTACAGATTGTCCTGAACGTCCATGTGGTAGTGGCATCTGCCTCCAAGGAAAATGTCACTGTTTCGACAATTACACAGGTCGCTTCTGTGAGAGATACACAGGTATGTATGCATCAACACTTCATAGAATTAGTTCAACTCCAATCCAAGAAACTTCAAGATTGTTTTCTCTCTGAGCCTTGCTTTGCAACAATGGCATGTGCAGCCAGAATGATATTAATCCCTTTACTTTCAGGAGAAGTAACCTGGTGGTCAGCAACAGTCAGACTCCATGTGGATGGACTCGAATACACAAGCGACCTGTCAGACCTGTCAAGTGAAAGTGCTAAAGCAATGGCACGGATGTTTTGTAAAATGGTAAGTACAAACTTTTCCTAACCTATGTGTTACTTTTGTCTCAGAGAAACGGGTATTTTCTGCCTCGGAAGAGTGAAATTACTGTCTGTGAACTCAAGTCACATTGCACCGTTCATCTCTCTTTAGACTGAAAGAGGACTGACACACTCTGGGATGAACCTATCGGTAACTGACTGCAGCGTAACCAATTTCATGATGGGAAGTGTGATAGCAGATGTGGAGTTAAATATCACACAACCAGCAATGGCCAAAGGCACAGAGAACCAAGTGCATTCAGAGAACCTTAGGAAGATGTTCAACCTTACCGCAGCCCAAATGGTAGCACCTAATCTGACCGTGGTAGTTGACACTGTTGATGTTGATGGTGAGTCATTTTTAGATTTGCTCATCCAGCTTTTCAGACTGTTTGCCATTTTGGTTGGATATGCCATGTCTTCAACAATGTGCACTTGGTTATGTTTTGCTGATTTATAATATTCCACCCTTGATTTGCACAGATATTGATGAGTGTTCAACACCATGGAACATGTGTCCACAGAGATGTATCAACACACCTGGTTCGTTTGAGTGCAAATGTCATTTCGGCTTTACAGATGCCTCACTGAATAGCAGTGCCTCAGGCCAGATTTGCATACCAGGTAAGCTTCAAGTACTACTTTGAACAAAAATTAAGTGCACACTGTAAGACAAGTTAAACACAAAAACCAAAGGCTTAATTGGTTGGAATTCTCTGAAAGCCTTGATAAAGATAATGTCGGTCTTATCTAGTTTCTTTTCCTTCAGATCGTCATGGTTGCATGTCGGATCCCTGCAAAATGGGGAGATGTCAGGACATCCCTAATGGATTCATTTGCATTTGTGAAGAAGGCTTCTCGGGTGAATTCTGTGAGATGCGCATTGAGCGCGAAGGTAAGCCCAAATAGTTTTGCAGTGATGTTCATCTGTATTGATTTGTGAATAGCTAGCTATCGAAATGGTGATACATCTCTTTGGTCTTCTGTAAGATTCACAAACCCATCTGTGCATGGAATAGAAACATATGCCACTGCTTCATGCTGCAATCCCATCTTTTTCATCCTTCTTTAGGTTGTCCAAGGAGAGCATGCCAAAATGGTGGATGGTGTTGTAGAAATTGCCCCATGGATAATGAAGAATCACAAGATCAGTGTGTCTGTCACCCTGGATATTCTGGAAGATACTGTGATAATGGTAAGGGAATTGTATTGGCTTTGGTGAGCATTCTCAGTAGTACATAATCCAGCCATGGTAAGCTCTTACAAATAGGCTTTCTGGTGTGTCATGACCTTCTGCAGTGCTGTGCCATTTTAAGAGGCAGCCTTGCATTTAATGGAGCTGCAGATACATAATTTGCCATGTAGGTTTCGTGCTAGCAATCAACATGCAATCCTTGAATAAATTGTCTCTATCCTTTTCTATGTGCAACAGTGGAGTGTCCAGATCCTTTGGCCTTAATCAGCCAATGCATCCCTCTGAAGGATGAAGATTTCAGGAAGGCTATGCAGACCCTGAATGGAACAACAATCATAACTCCTCATCAGATTGCTACAGTTGCCTGCCAGTTGGTTCATGAGGCTGATGCTTGCAGGTGAGTGATCAATTCATTCTGGGATCAAAATAGGAAAAGCATGTCAGAACTCAGAGACTAATTGGAATGGAATGTGGTAGGCATACGTTCTATGCAGTAGTGTGTTTGAGACTCTCATCAGTGTGGTGAATTTTACATTTCAGTGTAAGCGAGATGCAAGTGGCTGAGATTGGACAGTGCCTTTTCAACAAGGTCAGCTACTATGTACATCATTGTCAACATCGCATCTACAATTTGCCGTTCTTCAACCAACCTCTTGATGAAAAGCCACCGATGCCGGCAACAGATGATTGGGCAAGACTTCTTGCACCCTACACCAATCTTGGTCATATCGTGGAGGTGGTGAGCTCACTTGCCTACCACATTCATGGAGTCTGTCAGTCAGGTAAGTTCGAGTCAGCATGATTACCGCACCATTTCATGGCACGATACAGAATGATATCACTTGACAATTACGAAATGGATACTCCAGCATAAACGAGAACAGAAGACACCATGACAATTCAGCCTTCTTAAATGGTCATTTCTCTTCTACCTGTCTTTAGGTGATGGCTTGCTGTGTCAAGGAATATCTCCAGTGTGCACTGAGAACGATCTAATCAAGGCTAGCTTCATGCTCAACGAGACAGAGCAATACATACTACACTACATCTCAAATGAGGGGGGTCTTGCACCTCTTCTCCGCCTCACTAACATCATCTCGACTGTGTGCAGGTAGGTGAAATGGGAAATTGAAACAACATCCACATCAGAGTCTTTTTATACTATTTCCAGCATGTTAGATCACATTCTTGGATCGTCCAAGGGTTGGTAAAAGTATCTGCACTGCAAACTGTTCTTTTCACAGGAACACGGATGAAGCAGATACAGCAGGAGCCCTAGCTTGTCTACAAGATTCACGGCAGTATTACATGAAGTGGATGGATGATACGCCAATCAGCATGATCGTCGGCAAGGTTCAAAGGCTCATCCAACGATTCATGACAGAACCTGGAATGGAGGGTGTAACAACCAATGCACTAAATAGGCCAACTGGGGCATCTGGACCTGCTGGTAAGCCAGACATGGTCAGGCCTGGAATGAGTCTTCCAGGCATGCCATCAACCAGGGGGCCTCCCACCAACATGTCACCAACTGAAATGGCGATGATGCTAGAAAACCTGCCAGAAATGATGACAGAAGCTCTGAATGGAGTCCACAGATCCATTAAAGACTATTTGCACGGAGTTGCTTCTGCAATTCATACACTGGATGCTGCTTGCACTGTGGCAGGTAACTGATTTCTGTTTGTATTTTTGTTTGAACAAATTGTCTGCTGCATACTCTCTGAAAATATCACCCTTGGTTTATGGATTTGCTGAAATCAATGTTGAAAAGCTGACAAAAGCTTTTCATTTCTTTTCAGAAACACCTCTGTGCTATGAAGATGCAACTCCCCTTTCCAGCTGTATTGATGTTGCATGGGAGACTGCTCCATGGCCAAGATTTAACTGGTACAAATGGCTGGAGGGTCAAACTACAGATATTTGCAGGTATGCCTAGCTTAGAAACAAACTCAGACCCTTCCATAAAATGAGTAGACTTGCATCAGGCATCAGGCAATGTTGACTGCTTAGACTTGTTCTTTACATTGGTATTACAACAGTCATTGGGCTAGAGATGATTGAAATTCCTGTCTATTTACAGATTGCCATCAAGAAACAAGACGACAATTGAATGGGAACAGGTTCCGGACTGCTTGATGGATTCATGGCAAAAAGTAACTGACGACTGCCTCTTGCCACTCGAGGACTACTCAGCACGCAATGGTTCTCAAATGTCTAGTATGCAGGCCCTGTATGGGGGTGCACCGATGGAAGAACAACTTATGAAGCAGGCAGTAGCCGACTTTATTGAGGCACTCAATGACGCTTGCGCATCAGGTGAGTCCAGCCCTTCCCCTTCAAATTCATCTGGGCCTCCTACAGTGTAATTTTCTCATCTTAACTGCACTGTCTGTCAAATATCCAAAGGCACAACACTGTTTGTAAGTATTTTCTGGTTCATTTTCTATTACAGATTGTCCTGAACGTCCATGTGGTAGTGGCATCTGCCTCCAAGGAAAATGTCACTGTTTCGACAATTACACAGGTCGCTTCTGTGAGAGATACACAGGTATGTATGCATCAACACTTCATAGAATTAGTTCAACTCCAATCCAAGAAACTTCAAGATTGTTTTCTCTCTGAGCCTTGCTTTGCAACAATGGCATGTGCAGCCAGAATGATATTAATCCCTTTACTTTCAGGAGAAGTAACCTGGTGGTCAGCAACAGTCAGACTCCATGTGGATGGACTCGAATACACAAGCGACCTGTCAGACCTGTCAAGTGAAAGTGCTAAAGCAATGGCACGGATGTTTTGTAAAATGGTAAGTACAAACTTTTCCTAACCTATGTGTTACTTTTGTCTCAGAGAAACGGGTATTTTCTGCCTCGGAAGAGTGAAATTACTGTCTGTGAACTCAAGTCACATTGCACCGTTCATCTCTCTTTAGACTGAAAGAGGACTGACACACTCTGGGATGAACCTATCGGTAACTGACTGCAGCGTAACCAATTTCATGATGGGAAGTGTGATAGCAGATGTGGAGTTAAATATCACACAACCAGCAATGGCCAAAGGCACAGAGAACCAAGTGCATTCAGAGAACCTTAGGAAGATGTTCAACCTTACCGCAGCCCAAATGGTAGCACCTAATCTGACCGTGGTAGTTGACACTGTTGATGTTGATGGTGAGTCATTTTTAGATTTGCTCATCCAGCTTTTCAGACTGTTTGCCATTTTGGTTGGATATGCCATGTCTTCAACAATGTGCACTTGGTTATGTTTTGCTGATTTATAATATTCCACCCTTGATTTGCACAGATATTGATGAGTGTTCAACACCATGGAACATGTGCCCACAGAGATGTATCAACACACCTGGTTCGTTTGAGTGCAAATGTCATTTCGGCTTTACAGATGCCTCACTGAATAGCAGTGCCTCAGGCCAGATTTGCATACCAGGTAAGCTTCAAGTACTACTTTGAACAAAAATTAAGTGCACACTGTAAGACAAGTTAAACACAAAAACCAAAGGCTTAATTGGTTGGAATTCTCTGAAAGCCTTGATAAAGATAATGTCGGTCTTATCTAGTTTCTTTTCCTTCAGATCGTCATGGTTGCATGTCGGATCCCTGCAAAATGGGGAGATGTCAGGACATCCCTAATGGATTCATTTGCATTTGTGAAGAAGGCTTCTCGGGTGAATTCTGTGAGATGCGCATTGAGCGCGAAGGTAAGCCCAAATAGTTTTGCAGTGATGTTCATCTGTATTGATTTGTGAATAGCTAGCTATCGAAATGGTGATACATCTCTTTGGTCTTCTGTAAGATTCACAAACCCATCTGTGCATGGAATAGAAACATATGCCACTGCTTCATGCTGCAATCCCATCTTTTTCATCCTTCTTTAGGTTGTCCAAGGAGAGCATGCCAAAATGGTGGATGGTGTTGTAGAAATTGCCCCATGGATAATGAAGAATCACAAGATCAGTGTGTCTGTCACCCTGGATATTCTGGAAGATACTGTGATAATGGTAAGGGAATTGTATTGGCTTTGGTGAGCATTCTCAGTAGTACATAATCCAGCCATGGTAAGCTCTTACAAATAGGCTTTCTGGTGTGTCATGACCTTCTGCAGTGCTGTGCCATTTTAAGAGGCAGCCTTGCATTTAATGGAGCTGCAGATACATAATTTGCCATGTAGGTTTCGTGCTAGCAATCAACATGCAATCCTTGAATAAATTGTCTCTATCCTTTTCTATGTGCAACAGTGGAGTGTCCAGATCCTTTGGCCTTAATCAGCCAATGCATCCCTCTGAAGGATGAAGATTTCAGGAAGGCTATGCAGACCCTGAATGGAACAACAATCATAACTCCTCATCAGATTGCTACAGTTGCCTGCCAGTTGGTTCATGAGGCTGATGCTTGCAGGTGAGTGATCAATTCATTCTGGGATCAAAATAGGAAAAGCATGTCAGAACTCAGAGACTAATTGGAATGGAATGTGGTAGGCATACGTTCTATGCAGTAGTGTGTTTGAGACTCTCATCAGTGTGGTGAATTTTACATTTCAGTGTAAGCGAGATGCAAGTGGCTGAGATTGGACAGTGCCTTTTCAACAAGGTCAGCTACTATGTACATCATTGTCAACATCGCATCTACAACTTGCCGTTCTTCAACCAGCCTCTTGATGAAAAGCCACCGATGCCGGCAACAGATGATTGGGCAAGACTTCTTGCACCCTACACCAATCTTGGTCATATCATGGAGGTGGTGAGCTCACTTGCCTACCACATTCATGGAGTCTGTCAGTCAGGTAAGTTCGAGTCAGCATGATTACCGCACCATTTCATGGCACGATACAGAATGATATCACTTGACAATTACGAAATGGATACTCCAGCATAAACGAGAACAGAAGACACCATGACAATTCAGCCTTCTTAAATGGTCATTTCTCTTCTACCTGTCTTTAGGTGATGGCTTGCTGTGTCAAGGAATATCTCCAGTGTGCACTGAGAACGATCTAATCAAGGCTAGCTTCATGCTCAACGAGACAGAGCAATACATACTACACTACATCTCAAATGAGGGGGGTCTTGCACCTCTTCTCCGCCTCACTAACATCATCTCGACTGTGTGCAGGTAGGTGAAATGGGAAATTGAAACAACATCCACATCAGAGTCTTTTTATACTATTTCCAGCATGTTAGATCACATTCTTGGATCGTCCAAGGGTTGGTAAAAGTATCTGCACTGTAAACTGTTCTTTTCACAGGAACTCGGATGAAGCAGATACAGCAGGAGCCCTAGCTTGTCTACAAGATTCACGGCAGTATTACATGAAGTGGATGGATGATATGCCAATCAGCATGATCGTCGGCAAGGTTCAAAGGCTCATCCAACGATTCATGACAGAACCTGGAATGGAGGGTGTAACAACCAATGCACCAAATAGGCCAACTGGGGCATCTGGACCTGCTGGTAAGCCAGACATGGTCAGGCCTGGAATGAGTCTTCCAGGCATGCCATCAACCAGGGGGCCTCCCACCAACATGTCACCAACTGAAATGGCGATGATGCTAGAAAACCTGCCAGAAATGATGACAGAAGCTCTGAATGGAGTCCACAGATCCATTAAAGACTATTTGCACGGAGTTGCTTCTGCAATTCATACACTGGATGCTGCTTGCACTGTGGCAGGTAACTGATTTCTGTTTGTATTTTTGTTTGAACAAATTGTCTGCTGCATACTCTCTGAAAATATCACCCTTGGTTTATGGATTTGCTGAAATCAATGTTGAAAAGCTGACAAAAGCTGTTTATTTCTTTTCAGAAACACCTCTGTGCTATGAAGATGCAACTCCCCTTTCCAGCTGTATTGATGTTGCATGGGAGACTGCTCCATGGCCAAGATTTAACTGGTACAAATGGCTGGAGGGTCAAACTACAGATATTTGCAGGTATGCCTAACTTAGAAACAAACTCAGACCCTTCCATAAAATGAGTAGACTTGCATCAGGCATCAGGCAATGTTGACTGCTTAGACTTGTTCTTTACATTGGTATTACAACAGTCATTGGGCTAGAGATGATTGAAATTCCTGTCTATTTACAGATTGCCATCAAGAAACAAGACGACAATTGAATGGGAACAGGTTCCGGACTGCTTGATGGATTCATGGCAAAAAGTAACTGACGACTGCCTCTTGCCACTCGAGGACTACTCAGCACGCAATGGTTCTCAAATGTCTAGTATGCAGGCGCTGTATGGGGGTGCATCGATGGAAGAACAACTTATGAAGCAGGCAGTAGCCGACTTTATTGAGGCACTCAATGACGCTTGCGCATCAGGTGAGTCCAGCCCTTCCCCTTCAAATTCATCTGGGCCTCCTACAGTGTAATTTTCTCATCTTAACTGCACTGTCTGTCAAATATCCAAAGGCACAACACTGTTTGTAAGTATTTTCTGGTTCATTTTCTATTACAGATTGTCCTGAACGTCCATGTGGTAGTGGCATCTGCCTCCAAGGAAAATGTCACTGTTTCGACAATTACACAGGTCGCTTCTGTGAGAGATACACAGGTATGTATGCATCAACACTTCATAGAATTAGTTCAACTCCAATCCAAGAAACTTCAAGATTGTTTTCTCTCTGAGCCTTGCTTTGCAACAATGGCATGTGCAGCCAGAATGATATTAATCCCTTTACTTTCAGGAGAAGTAACCTGGTGGTCAGCAACAGTCAGACTCCATGTGGATGGACTCGAATACACAAGCGACCTGTCAGACCTGTCAAGTGAAAGTGCTAAAGCAATGGCACGGATGTTTTGTAAAATGGTAAGTACAAACTTTTCCTAACCTATGTGTTACTTTTGTCTCAGAGAAACGGGTATTTTCTGCCTCGGAAGAGTGAAATTACTGTCTGTGAACTCAAGTCACATTGCACCGTTCATCTCTCTTTAGACTGAAAGAGGACTGACACACTCTGGGATGAACCTATCGGTAACTGACTGCAGCGTAACCAATTTCATGATGGGAAGTGTGATAGCAGATGTGGAGTTAAATATCACACAACCAGCAATGGCCAAAGGCACAGAGAACCAAGTGCATTCAGAGAACCTTAGGAAGATGTTCAACCTTACCGCAGCCCAAATGGTAGCACCTAATCTGACCGTGGTAGTTGACACTGTTGATGTTGATGGTGAGTCATTTTTAGATTTGCTTATCCAGCTTTTCAGACTGTTTGCCATTTTGGTTGGATATGCCATGTCTTCAACAATGTGCACTTGGTTATGTTTTGCTGATTTATAATATTCCACCCTTGATTTGCACAGATATTGATGAGTGTTCAACACCATGGAACATGTGCCCACAGAGATGTATCAACACACCTGGTTCGTTTGAGTGCAAATGTCATTTCGGCTTTACAGATGCCTCACTGAATAGCAGTGCCTCAGGCCAGATTTGCATACCAGGTAAGCTTCAAGTACTACTTTGAACAAAAATTAAGTGCACACTGTAAGACAAGTTAAACACAAAAACCAAAGGCTTAATTGGTTGGAATTCTCTGAAAGCCTTGATAAAGATAATGTCGGTCTTATCTAGTTTCTTTTCCTTCAGATCGTCATGGTTGCATGTCGGATCCCTGCAAAATGGGGAGATGTCAGGACATCCCTAATGGATTCATTTGCATTTGTGAAGAAGGCTTCTCGGGTGAATTCTGTGAGATGCGCATTGAGCGCGAAGGTAAGCCCAAATAGTTTTGCAGTGATGTTCATCTGTATTGATTTGTGAATAGCTAGCTATCGAAATGGTGATACATCTCTTTGGTCTTCTGTAAGATTCACAAACCCATCTGTGCATGGAATAGAAACATATGCCACTGCTTCATGCTGCAATCCCATCTTTTTCATCCTTCTTTAGGTTGTCCAAGGAGAGCATGCCAAAATGGTGGATGGTGTTGTAGAAATTGCCCCATGGATAATGAAGAATCACAAGATCAGTGTGTCTGTCACCCTGGATATTCTGGAAGATACTGTGATAATGGTAAGGGAATTGTATTGGCTTTGGTGAGCATTCTCAGTAGTACATAATCCAGCCATGGTAAGCTCTTACAAATAGGCTTTCTGGTGTGTCATGACCTTCTGCAGTGCTGTGCCATTTTAAGAGGCAGCCTTGCATTTAATGGAGCTGCAGATACATAATTTGCCATGTAGGTTTCGTGCTAGCAATCAACATGCAATCCTTGAATAAATTGTCTCTATCCTTTTCTATGTGCAACAGTGGAGTGTCCAGATCCTTTGGCCTTAATCAGCCAATGCATCCCTCTGAAGGATGAAGATTTCAGGAAGGCTATGCAGACCCTGAATGGAACAACAATCATAACTCCTCATCAGATTGCTACAGTTGCCTGCCAGTTGGTTCATGAGGCTGATGCTTGCAGGTGAGTGATCAATTCATTCTGGGATCAAAATAGGAAAAGCATGTCAGAACTCAGAGACTAATTGGAATGGAATGTGGTAGGCATACGTTCTATGCAGTAGTGTGTTTGAGACTCTCATCAGTGTGGTGAATTTTACATTTCAGTGTAAGCGAGATGCAAGTGGCTGAGATTGGACAGTGCCTTTTCAACAAGGTCAGCTACTATGTACATCATTGTCAACATCGCATCTACAATTTGCCGTTCTTCAACCAACCTCTTGATGAAAAGCCACCGATGCCGGCAACAGATGATTGGGCAAGACTTCTTGCACCCTACACCAATCTTGGTCATATCGTGGAGGTGGTGAGCTCACTTGCCTACCACATTCATGGAGTCTGTCAGTCAGGTAAGTTCGAGTCAGCATGATTACCGCACCATTTCATGGCACGATACAGAATGATATCACTTGACAATTACGAAATGAATACTCCAGCATAAACGAGAACAGAAGACACCATGACAATTCAGCCTTCTTAAATGGTCATTTCTCTTCTACCTGTCTTTAGGTGATGGCTTGCTGTGTCAAGGAATATCTCCAGTGTGCACTGAGAACGATCTAATCAAGGCTAGCTTCATGCTCAACGAGACAGAGCAATACATACTACACTACATCTCAAATGAGGGGGGTCTTGCACCTCTTCTCCGCCTCACTAACATCATCTCGACTGTGTGCAGGTAGGTGAAATGGGAAATTGAAACAACATCCACATCAGAGTCTTTTTATACTATTTCCAGCATGTTAGATCACATTCTTGGATCGTCCAAGGGTTGGTAAAAGTATCTGCACTGCAAACTGTTCTTTTCACAGGAACACGGATGAAGCAGATACAGCAGGAGCCCTAGCTTGTCTACAAGATTCACGGCAGTATTACATGAAGTGGATGGATGATATGCCAATCAGCATGATCGTCGGCAAGGTTCAAAGGCTCATCCAACGATTCATGACAGAACCTGGAATGGAGGGTGTAACAACCAATGCACCAAATAGGCCAACTGGGGCATCTGGACCTGCTGGTAAGCCAGACATGGTCAGGCCTGGAATGAGTCTTCCAGGCATGCCATCAACCAGGGGGCCTCCCACCAACATGTCACCAACTGAAATGGCGATGATGCTAGAAAACCTGCCAGAAATGATGACAGAAGCTCTGAATGGAGTCCACAGATCCATTAAAGACTATTTGCACGGAGTTGCTTCTGCAATTCATACACTGGATGCTGCTTGCACTGTGGCAGGTAACTGATTTCTGTTTGTATTTTTGTTTGAACAAATTGTCTGCTGCATACTCTCTGAAAATATCACCCTTGGTTTATGGATTTGCTGAAATCAATGTTGAAAAGCTGACAAAAGCTGTTTATTTCTTTTCAGAAACACCTCTGTGCTATGAAGATGCAACTCCCCTTTCCAGCTGTATTGATGTTGCATGGGAGACTGCTCCATGGCCAAGATTTAACTGGTACAAATGGCTGGAGGGTCAAACTACAGATATTTGCAGGTATGCCTAACTTAGAAACAAACTCAGACCCTTCCATAAAATGAGTAGACTTGCATCAGGCATCAGGCAATGTTGACTGCTTAGACTTGTTCTTTACATTGGTATTACAACAGTCATTGGGCTAGAGATGATTGAAATTCCTGTCTATTTACAGATTGCCATCAAGAAACAAGACGACAATTGAATGGGAACAGGTTCCGGACTGCTTGATGGATTCATGGCAAAAAGTAACTGACGACTGCCTCTTGCCACTCGAGGACTACTCAGCACGCAATGGTTCTCAAATGTCTAGTATGCAGGCGCTGTATGGGGGTGCATCGATGGAAGAACAACTTATGAAGCAGGCAGTAGCCGACTTTATTGAGGCACTCAATGACGCTTGCGCATCAGGTGAGTCCAGCCCTTCCCCTTCAAATTCATCTGGGCCTCCTACAGTGTAATTTTCTCATCTTAACTGCACTGTCTGTCAAATATCCAAAGGCACAACACTGTTTGTAAGTATTTTCTGGTTCATTTTCTATTACAGATTGTCCTGAACGTCCATGTGGTAGTGGCATCTGCCTCCAAGGAAAATGTCACTGTTTCGACAATTACACAGGTCGCTTCTGTGAGAGATACACAGGTATGTATGCATCAACACTTCATAGAATTAGTTCAACTCCAATCCAAGAAACTTCAAGATTGTTTTCTCTCTGAGCCTTGCTTTGCAACAATGGCATGTGCAGCCAGAATGATATTAATCCCTTTACTTTCAGGAGAAGTAACCTGGTGGTCAGCAACAGTCAGACTCCATGTGGATGGACTCGAATACACAAGCGACCTGTCAGACCTGTCAAGTGAAAGTGCTAAAGCAATGGCACGGATGTTTTGTAAAATGGTAAGTACAAACTTTTCCTAACCTATGTGTTACTTTTGTCTCAGAGAAACGGGTATTTTCTGCCTCGGAAGAGTGAAATTACTGTCTGTGAACTCAAGTCACATTGCACCGTTCATCTCTCTTTAGACTGAAAGAGGACTGACACACTCTGGGATGAACCTATCGGTAACTGACTGCAGCGTAACCAATTTCATGATGGGAAGTGTGATAGCAGATGTGGAGTTAAATATCACACAACCAGCAATGGCCAAAGGCACAGAGAACCAAGTGCATTCAGAGAACCTTAGGAAGATGTTCAACCTTACCGCAGCCCAAATGGTAGCACCTAATCTGACCGTGGTAGTTGACACTGTTGATGTTGATGGTGAGTCATTTTTAGATTTGCTTATCCAGCTTTTCAGACTGTTTGCCATTTTGGTTGGATATGCCATGTCTTCAACAATGTGCACTTGGTTATGTTTTGCTGATTTATAATATTCCACCCTTGATTTGCACAGATATTGATGAGTGTTCAACACCATGGAACATGTGCCCACAGAGATGTATCAACACACCTGGTTCGTTTGAGTGCAAATGTCATTTCGGCTTTACAGATGCCTCACTGAATAGCAGTGCCTCAGGCCAGATTTGCATACCAGGTAAGCTTCAAGTACTACTTTGAACAAAAATTAAGTGCACACTGTAAGACAAGTTAAACACAAAAACCAAAGGCTTAATTGGTTGGAATTCTCTGAAAGCCTTGATAAAGATAATGTCGGTCTTATCTAGTTTCTTTTCCTTCAGATCGTCATGGTTGCATGTCGGATCCCTGCAAAATGGGGAGATGTCAGGACATCCCTAATGGATTCATTTGCATTTGTGAAGAAGGCTTCTCGGGTGAATTCTGTGAGATGCGCATTGAGCGCGAAGGTAAGCCCAAATAGTTTTGCAGTGATGTTCATCTGTATTGATTTGTGAATAGCTAGCTATCGAAATGGTGATACATCTCTTTGGTCTTCTGTAAGATTCACAAACCCATCTGTGCATGGAATAGAAACATATGCCACTGCTTCATGCTGCAAATTCCATCTTTTTCATCCTTCTTTAGGTTGTCCAAGGAGAGCATGCCAAAATGGTGGATGGTGTTGTAGAAATTGCCCCATGGATAATGAAGAATCACAAGATCAGTGTGTCTGTCACCCTGGATATTCTGGAAGATACTGTGATAATGGTAAGGGAATTGTATTGGCTTTGGTGAGCATTCTCAGTAGTACATAATCCAGCCATGGTAAGCTCTTACAAATAGGCTTTCTGGTGTGTCATGACCTTCTGCAGTGCTGTGCCATTTTAAGAGGCAGCCTTGCATTTAATGGAGCTGCAGATACATAATTTGCCATGTAGGTTTCGTGCTAGCAATCAACATGCAATCCTTGAATAAATTGTCTCTATCCTTTTCTATGTGCAACAGTGGAGTGTCCAGATCCTTTGGCCTTAATCAGCCAATGCATCCCTCTGAAGGATGAAGATTTCAGGAAGGCTATGCAGACTCTGAATGGAACAACAATCATAACTCCTCATCAGATTGCTACAGTTGCCTGCCAGTTGGTTCATGAGGCTGATGCTTGCAGGTGAGTGATCAATTCATTCTGGGATCAAAATAGGAAAAGCATGTCAGAACTCAGAGACTAATTGGAATGGAATGTGGTAGGCATACGTTCTATGCAGTAGTGTGTTTGAGACTCTCATCAGTGTGGTGAATTTTACATTTCAGTGTAAGCGAGATGCAAGTGGCTGAGATTGGACAGTGCCTTTTCAACAAGGTCAGCTACTATGTACATCATTGTCAACATCGCATCTACAATTTGCCGTTCTTCAACCAACCTCTTGATGAAAAGCCACCGATGCCGGCAACAGATGATTGGGCAAGACTTCTTGCACCCTACACCAATCTTGGTCATATCGTGGAGGTGGTGAGCTCACTTGCCTACCACATTCATGGAGTCTGTCAGTCAGGTAAGTTCGAGTCAGCATGATTACCGCACCATTTCATGGCACGATACAGAATGATATCACTTGACAATTACGAAATGAATACTCCAGCATAAACGAGAACAGAAGACACCATGACAATTCAGCCTTCTTAAATGGTCATTTCTCTTCTACCTGTCTTTAGGTGATGGCTTGCTGTGTCAAGGAATATCTCCAGTGTGCACTGAGAACGATCTAATCAAGGCTAGCTTCATGCTCAACGAGACAGAGCAATACATACTACACTACATCTCAAATGAGGGGGGTCTTGCACCTCTTCTCCGCCTCACTAACATCATCTCGACTGTGTGCAGGTAGGTGAAATGGGAAATTGAAACAACATCCACATCAGAGTCTTTTTATACTATTTCCAGCATGTTAGATCACATTCTTGGATCGTCCAAGGGTTGGTAAAAGTATCTGCACTGCAAACTGTTCTTTTCACAGGAACACGGATGAAGCAGATACAGCAGGAGCCCTAGCTTGTCTACAAGATTCACGGCAGTATTACATGAAGTGGATGGATGATATGCCAATCAGCATGATCGTCGGCAAGGTTCAAAGGCTCATCCAACGATTCATGACAGAACCTGGAATGGAGGGTGTAACAACCAATGCACCAAATAGGCCAACTGGGGCATCTGGACCTGCTGGTAAGCCAGACATGGTCAGGCCCGGAATGAGTCTTCCAGGCATGCCATCAACCAGGGGGCCTCCCACAAACATGTCACCAACTGAAATGGCGATGATGCTAGAAAACCTGCCAGAAATGATGACAGAAGCTCTGAATGGAGTCCACAGATCCATTAAAGACTATTTGCACGGAGTTGCTTCTGCAATTCATACACTGGATGCTGCTTGCACTGTGGCAGGTAACTGATTTCTGTTTGTATTTTTGTTTGAACAAATTGTCTGCTGCATACTCTCTGAAAATATCACCCTTGGTTTATGGATTTGCTGAAATCAATGTTGAAAAGCTGACAAAAGCTGTTTATTTCTTTTCAGAAACACCTCTGTGCTATGAAGATGCAACTCCCCTTTCCAGCTGTATTGATGTTGCATGGGAGACTGCTCCATGGCCAAGATTTAACTGGTACAAATGGCTGGAGGGTCAAACTACAGATATTTGCAGGTATGCCTAACTTAGAAACAAACTCAGACCCTTCCATAAAATGAGTAGACTTGCATCAGGCATCAGGCAATGTTGACTGCTTAGACTTGTTCTTTACATTGGTATTACAACAGTCATTGGGCTAGAGATGATTGAAATTCCTGTCTATTTACAGATTGCCATCAAGAAACAAGACGACAATTGAATGGGAACAGGTTCCGGACTGCTTGATGGATTCATGGCAAAAAGTAACTGACGACTGCCTCTTGCCACTCGAGGACTACTCAGCACGCAATGGTTCTCAAATGTCTAGTATGCAGGCGCTGTATGGGGGTGCATCGATGGAAGAACAACTTATGAAGCAGGCAGTAGCCGACTTTATTGAGGCACTCAATGACGCTTGCGCATCAGGTGAGTCAAGCCTTCTCATTCCTGAGGGCTATTACCTCTCAGGAGTTTTTTCTCCTGTATCCAACCCACAACAATTCATGGCTGTCTTTCACTTTTTTGACTGGCCGTTATGCCCGTTTTTGACTGGCCCAAATAATATGAATTTTGACCCATATCTTTTCCGGGGGTGTTACCCAGACATAAAGTAACAGTACCTCTGTCCTCCCTTGTTGCCAGGGAGCCATTTCACCTCATCCTGAATAATATACCAACATACGGCCTCCAAATACGGCTCTTATACAGACTTTTTTTTAAATAATTGTTTTTTACATTTCTGACCCATTGCCGTGTTGTGTCCGTATGTTTGAGGCCTTTAAAAAAATTTCCATATGTGAATGCCGCAGTCACCTGTCCCAATTGTAAAATTGTGCAAAAACCAGTCTACATTCCGGGGAACCCCTACCCAGCTAACAAAAAAACGTTATTTTATTAAATAACGTTTTAAACTTTACATAACGTTATGTCATACTTAAGAGCCTTAGAAAAACGTTGACATATAATGTTATATAACTTCATAAAATGGTGTATAACGTTATTTGTTTATTGGGTAGGGAAATCCCTCTGTGACGTCATAATATGTAGCAACATACGGAGGTAGGCTTGAGAGGGTCCGCATTCTTTTTTGGATGTTAGCTATATAGGAAATGGAGAGGGGAGGCCAGAGAATGGAGAGGGGAGGTCGGGGAATTGAGAAGGGAGGTCGGGGAATGGAGAGGGGAGGTCGGGGAATGGAGAGGGGAGGTCGGGGAATGGAAAGGGGGGTTGGGGAATGGAGAAGGGAGGTCGGGGAATGAAGAAGGGAGGTTTGGTAGGGGACAAAGAAGGTCTGGGGAGGCACTGGGAATGTCAGAGAAGAGACAGAGGAGGTCGGATAGGAGACAGGGAAGGTCGGGTAAGGGACAGGGAAGGTCCAGGAAGGCACTGGAAATGTAAGGGGAAAATTATATCATTCTCATGTCAGGAAAGGTAGTGTTACTACAGTAGAAACTAAAATGTGTAAAATAGAGGCTTTTCACCTGTGTGGTGTTGTGAGATACCAAGGTGGTCCAGGAGCAGCTCACTCAAATGCTATGTGTGTGCATTTAGAACTTATACGATGGCCTGTGGATTTTGATTAAATTTTGCACTAGTTGTTATGGAAACTGCATAACCTAAACAGAAATATTTGTTCAGGTGCCGACAAATCAGAGCTACTCAGATGCTTCGAAATATTTTATGCATTCCTCCATGAAAAGCACACGTTTGCAGTAACTACAATATCCTCCAGATATGCACTCCTCTTTTAAAGAAGAGTAGGAGGATAAAGATGAACTGCTAACCCATGCATTAGTTAACTCAATTTTTCCTCTACATTTTTGATTGATAGAAAATTGCTCAGATTACAAGTTCAATAGAAATAGTAGGCCTACCGCAGTTAAAACTGGATTAACTCCTTGTTTCAGCTGAACCGAGCACTATGTCTGTACAAATGACACTGTTCATAGACGACGTCTTTACTGATGATCTAAATCAACAAAACAGTTCAAGATATCAGTTTTATGATGCTACATGCTGCAAAATGGTACGTGCTTGTTGCATCCATCGCTCCGTTTTAGAAGCTATCCTTCTCTATCTTGAAGCTTGCTTAATTCTTTTGATGCGGTCATATCCAAATCCAACGCTCACTCGCTGGTGGGGTTCGTTTAAAGGCCCAGTGCCCCTATATAGGGTAGATTCACCCAAAGACGGACACACACCTTAAGTCGGACACTTTCAGTATTAAAAAGCATAGTAAATAGTAGGTTCTATGGCCTATATGTGAGTATCAGTGTAAAATTAAACTGTTTTCCTTACCAATAAAGGTTTGCTTTGATGCTAACATTTGCTATGGTATCTACAAACAGGCAATATAACCAAACCTGGACTGAAAGGTATAAGAATTCCGAAGTATATTATAGCAAAACACACATGATGTATTCCAGAAAATAATATTTACAGCCCTTTCAAAAAAGTGATCGAATTTCACCATGAGACGGACATCACTATGCATTGTGTTTTCCCTTTAACATAAATAAGGGGAAAGCAAAGCAATTTACCCTGCCAGAATAAGGTATCAATGCCCTATTAGTTAATACACATCCTCGAATTCAATGGGCAAGAAAATATTTAAATCTAGCAGTTTAATTGAAGTATTTATAGATTTTCCATATTGGACAGGTTTAATTGTGTTAAAAGTATATTTCAAATGTAGATATCTTAAATATATTAAGTGATATTCAAACCCTGGGTAAATTATGTTATCCGTGCCATCATAGCAAGGTCAGTTTGTCACTATTACTTGAAAATAACAAAGGAAATCTATAGTGTCCGACATCAGGTGAAATTGGGACTTTTAATTTTGCAACTTTGATGAGGAATATTTCATACCATAATGCATAAAAATACATAAAATAATAGATGGGTATACTGTTCCGAAACTGCTCTTTCCATATAATCATCATAAATACTGTGAGTTGAGTATTAAGAAAACTGTAGCCCAGAGAGAAGGGGTCATGTTCGCACTGCAAACGAGCGTCCAAAAGTGGTGAATCTACCCTATAGCACTGAGTACCTGTCCCGACTCCACTCCGACTGCCCGCTGGAGGGGTACCGAGACCTGCGGGTTTAACAGCTAATTAGGCTAAGTAAGCTGCTGTGAACGTCGTTCAGGCCTGTGAGATACCTGTAAGAACCTTAATTCCTATATTTTATACAATGGGTAATCAAATCAAGTTTTGAATTGACGCTCTTAATATTTTCCATAAAAGATACCTCCTATTCTTGGTGATCACCAGCATTATAGGTATCAAGGTTAACAAAATCCACCTAATTTCTCTTGTAGGCAATGGCTGGCTTCTCCTCTGTGTTGGCAATGCGTTCATGTCATGTAGCAAGATTCATGTCTGGAAGTATAGGTGCTGAACTAAATCTCCAGTTTGTAATGAACACCCGAGATGAAGATGTATCACACAACATGTTGGTGGACAGCTTTAATGTGTCAGCCGCTCTGGAATCTACACCAAACATCACCTACTTTACTGAACGAATACAATTATCAGGTCGGTTTTATTTACTTGATATGATTTGCACACCATTTTCAGCTGTTCCCCTCAAATTAAATATTACCTCATGGCAAGATTGTTCTAAGCAATTTGCTTCATAAATTTCATGTGAAACGTGACTACCAAAGATAATAAGGTCTACATTGTACACATTGTACTCAATACAACATGCATATAATTTACCCGAAATGGCTAATGTTTGGTTACAAAACAATCAATCGCCAATTTGCACTGATGTTGAAAATTTGGCGGTGTGCAAAAAGCGTTCACGAATTGCAGGAACTCTGAGTGTAGGGTATTATGTATCAACAAGTTTCTTCATCTAGCTAGCCAACTCGTTAAGGATACCACATAAATCTCGGAAAACCATAGAAATGCCTTGGAAATAGCTCACATCTTCTTGTAATATTACATATAAATATTACAGAAAAAAGATGACGGTAAATCGCTTTAATTAGGTAACTAAGGATATTTCTCAGGATCCTATACTGTTTCAACATCTTGGATCAATTTTGAGAAGAATCCCAATCATCGGATATGCCACAACTTTAAATATTACAGATATTGATGAGTGTCAGGAGGAGGAGCTCAACACCTGTTCACCAAAGGCCACATGCAACAACACCTTTGGACTCTTCACCTGCTCTTGTATTGACGGATATGTTGACCAGTCTACTGACCTCCATTATCCAGGACGACTCTGTGTCATTGCAGAAGGTAAGTTCTACTGAAGTTGGATCATTCTGTTAAGTTATGTCACACATCTATTATAATATCTTATGATGTGTGACAATACAGAATGTTACGATATATAATATAATATTTAACCAATAATATATGAATATCGCCGACCGCGGGGTGTGTATTCTTGAATAACGACCAAGGTGCGTAGCACCGAGGTCGTTATTCATGAATACACACCCCAAGGTCGGCGATATTCATATATTATTAGGTTTATTATACGATATTTCCATTCAAATGTCTTTAATTACCTTAAATTCGTCCTAATTTCGCCATTTTGAAGGATATTTAAGCAGACTAGATCGAGCAAGGTGGGCGCCATGTTGATTTTGACATCCCACCAACCTGCTCGCTGATTGGTGGACTTAAAACGGGACAGCCAATGAGAGGACGCGATACAAAAAGGCTTTGGTACCTGAGCGCGGGGCGCATTCGTTAGATAGACTAGAGCTTAAGCAGTGTCTCCCCTTCTTTGTACCATGTCTGCTGTGGTCGAGCGGTTAGCGCGTCTGGCTCATACGCAAGGGATCCCCGGTTCGAACCTGAGTGAGGTTGGGTGGAAACGTAACAATTTTAAAGTGCCTATATGTATGTGAAAAAAAATCCCTAAAATTATTTTAACGACTAGGTAAGTAAAGTCCAACTACTACCTTTATAGAAAAAAAAAGATTATAAAAAATTTTTGATTTTAGGAGAAGTTGTAACAAAAAGTGTAAAAATTGCTGTATCTCTGTTAATATAAGAGCTAGAGGGCTGGGAATGTGTCTGTAGACTTCTTGTTTTATACCCGACTTCTGCATGGCCGGCACGGTCTAGTGGTTAGCACGTCGGACTTCAAGTCTTGATGTAGCGTGTTCGAGTCTCCATAGAACCTCGGATTTTATGGCTGACGATTCCCATTCAGAATCGTTCTGATATTCAGGATATCAGAACGATTCTGAATTCCCCATTCAGAATCGTTCTGATATCCAGAATATCAGAACGATTTCACCCCCCCAATTGTGCGCTATGCAGGAATATCAGAACGGGAATATCACGTAAAAAGCACGGTGTAAGCCCATATCGTATAATAAATATATATATATATATATATATATATATATATATATATATATACATGTATATATATCTATATCTATATAATATCTATATCTATCTATCTATCTATCTATCTATCTATCTATCTATCTATCTATCTATCTATCTATCTATATATATATACACACACACACCACATTACAACAATGATCGTGCCATAGTTAAGCTTTTTTTGAATAGGGATATTTCATGATTTCTAAAGTAAATTATTTATTTGCGTTCCAGCTGAAAAGGCTCCAATAGCTGTTGATCGAGGTGGCACAACTCCGGAAACTGAGGCTCCCACTACAACCAAACTACCAACAACGGCTGAGAAAGGTACAAGCACTGAAACTACCACAGAAAAAGCAACAACAACTGAGAAGTCTATGACTACTGATGCCCTCACTACTACAGCATCTCTGCCAACAACATCTCAGAAGGCTAGAGCCACTGAGGCCACAACTACCACAGCCATGCCAACAACAACTAGGAAGGCTACAGCTAATGGGGCCACAACTACCACTAACATGCCAACAACAACTCAGAAGGAATCGACCACTGAGGTCCCCATTGCCATAGACATGTCAACAACAACTCAGAAGGCATCATCCACCGGGGCCATAACCACCACAGACATGTCAACAACAGCAACTCTGAAGGCTACAGCCAGTGAGGCCACAACTACCGGAGACGAAGCAGCAACTGAGAGGTCTACAGCTACTCAGACCCCCACTACCACAGACATGTCAACAACAACAACTCAGGCCAAAACTACCACAGACATGTCAACAACTCAGAAGGCTGCAACCACTCAGGGCTCCACAACCACAGACATGTCAACCACAACAACTCAGAAAGCTACAACCACTCAGGTCTCCACTATCACAGACATGTCAGCTGCAACAGCAATTCAGAAAGCTACAACCACTCAGGTCTCCACTACCACAGACATGCCAACAGCAACAACTCAGAAGGCTACAACCACTCAGGGCTCCACTACCACAGACATGCCAACAACAACAACTCAGAAGGCTGCAACCACTCAGGGCTCCACTACCACAGACATGCCAACGACCACAACTCAGAAGGTTACAACCACTCAGGGCTCCACTACCACAGACATGCAAACAACAACTCAGAAGGCTACAAATACGCAAGCTCCAACAACCACAGACATGCCAACAACAACAACTCAGAAGGCTACAACCACTCTGAGCTCCACTACCACAGACATGCCAAAAACAACAACTCAGAAGGATACAACCACTCAGGTCTCCGCTACCACAGACATCCCAACAACAACAACTCAGAAGGCGACAACCACTCAGGGCTCCACTACCACAGACATGCCAACAACAACAACTCAGAAGGCGACAACCACTCAGGTCTCCACTACCACAGACATGCCAACAACAACAACTCAGAAGGATACAACCACTCAGGTCTCCGCTACCACAGACATGCCAACAACAACAACTCAGAAAGCTACAACCACTCAGGTCTCCACTACCGCAGACATGCCAACAACAATAACAACAACTCAGAAGGCTACAACCACTCAGGGTTCCACGACCACAGACATGCCAACAACAACTCAGAAAGCTACAACCACTCAGGTCTCCACTACCACAGACATGCCAACAACAATAACAACAACTCAGAAGGCTACAACCACTCAGGTCTCCGCTACCACAGACATGCCAACAACAACAACTCAGAAAGCTACAACCACTCAGGTCTCCACTACCACAGACATGCCAACAACAATAACAACAACTCAGAAGGCTACAACCACTCAGGGTTCCACGACCACAGACATGCCAACAACAACTCAGAAAGCTACAACCACTCAGGTCTCCACTACCACAGACATGCCAACAACAATAACAACAACTCAGAAGGCGACAACCACTCAGGGCTCCACTACCACAGACATGCCAACAACAACACCTCAGAAGGCTACAACCACTCAGGACTCCACTACCACAGACATGCCAACAACAGCAACTCAGAAAACTACAACCACTCAGGTCTCCACTACTGCAGACATGCCAACAACAGCTACTCAGAAGACTACAACCACTCAGGTCTCCACTACCGCAGACATGCCAACAACCACAACAACAACTCAGAGGGCCACAACCACTCAGGCCACAACTACAGCTGCAACCACTGATGCCCTGATTACCACAGACCCATGTGTCGGCGTGACATGTAGTAACAATGGAGAATGTGTAGAGGGACAGAACGGCTTCAGCTGCGTATGTAACTCTGGGTACTCTGGTACAGACTGCTCAATAGGTAGGTGTATGTTTCCTTTTTGCCTTCCTATCTCTTTTTTTCATATCGAATTTGGCATAATTTTAATGCATGAGAAATGGCTGTCCCTTTCAGATACCATAAACAGGTGATACCATCAAATCATGTACCGTACAGCACATATTCCATAAATCATCACTTATGTTTTATTTTGAATATCTTCATGCACGACCATGTTTTTAATTGATCCTAATATTTATAATGTTACTCCCCTTTTTTAATTTCTCTAGATGCATGTCAGTCGGGACTATGTGGAGAACATGGGCTCTGCACACTGAACTCTACAGACCCTTACAACCTTATTTGTGAATGTAAACATGGCTACTCAGGGCTGACGTGCCTAGAAGGTAATTGCAATTTGAATTAAAACGAATTCTTGCAAAAGACAATATATCCAAAATGACGAGAATATTGGCTATAACACAAATAAACTGGACTCAAACACGTTTCGGAGGGGCAGGCCCAAATTGTCAAATTACTATTGCTTTTCAAGTAGTGTGCATCCCCTCTCAATGTTACCATGAAGTTTTAATGAGTAATGTCTCAGCAGCAGCATTTTAAGTGTAAAAATGGGTTTCATGCTTCTATGGTTCACATCATGCATGGCTACCTATGGTATCTGCGTCAATGTAGTATAGATCTATACATTAATTGATATTATTCTTATTGCAGACCCCTGCTTGTCTAACCCATGTGGTGAGCATGGTGCATCATGTACGCTGAATGAATTCACCCAGCCCTTCTACACCTGTCAATGTCAGGACGGATACACAGGAAGCACCTGTAATCAGGGTATGTATCTCTGTCCAAAGCATGCATGCAGAACTGGTATTCATAGTGGTAGATAATCAAGTTATGAATCGATAAGCAGTACTTTATTACAGATTAATGAAAATTTTATTTGGTAGCTGTTTCATGCCAGACTCAGATAGTCTGTGACCTCCATGGAGTTGCAGGATGACACTGTCACTGTGCCAGGGTCTGGCCTAATCAAGCTATTTTGTCTGATTGGGCGTACAAAATGGTACAAGATCTCTTATGCAGAGTAGTTTAATATGGTTGCTATTGACATTGTATAGGAACAATAACTCCTTTGATCTGTATAGAATTAACCATGTGTGATATACTATTTTGCAGATGCATGTGCCAGTTCACCATGTGACAATGGAGGAACATGTATGTTCACTGCTGATGTAGCTCCTTACTTTGAATGCCAATGTCTGAATGGTTACATCGGCGCTACCTGTAGCGAAGGTATGTTTCACATTAACTCACCATGCCCTGGTGCACTACATTTAATCTTTTGGTATAAGAAAATGTTTCACTAATATAGCATACAGATTGAGAGAGCATAAATATACGTCCTCGCGATGCAATGTCCTGCTCTTTGCAACCAACGATTTTTTCGCGATGCAATGTCCTGCTCTTTGCAACCAAAGACTTTCGATATCAGGGACTCTCAACCTGGACTATGTGAGGATGATAAAGAGAATACGTCATCATTACTGTATACTTATTTTGATAATGGCTGCACGTCTTACGAGGATTAGTTCAATATTAAACTCCATACCTGTCAGCTCTGCAAACGATTCCCTGTGTAATCTGCATATACCGGTACTCAGTATACTCTAATGGCAAAAAAATTTTATCAGATATTTGCTCTACGAACCCATGTAACAACGGACGTTGTGAGTTCCAGCCCAGCACCCTGAGTTTGTTCCGGTGTGTCTGTGACACGGGCTATACCGGGGAAACATGCCTGACTCGTATGTACCACCATAAAAATGACATTTACACAAGTAAAACTGATAACCTGTAATGTAGCAATGACTTTTTAATTATCCTATTCTCTCGATACCATAAATGGGCGGTTATGTAATAGTTATGTATTGCTACAAGGTACCTTCAAACTATAGATTATTTTGATAATCACTTTTTAATACGCAAAGTCCATATGTATACCGTTGAGATGAAATCTTAAAGTGGCATTCTCACTGAGCGTATCCCACTCGCAATTCTAGTACTGTTCCAGTCTACTATGTGGTTAAGTGCGAGTGTTAAGAATGCCCCTTTAACTTTCCAATATTGCACTTTCTTACACAGCCTTGGCCAGTTGTGCACCCAACCCGTGCTTGAATAGCGGGGTGTGTACGGTGGATTCTGTACTGAATAAGTTCACCTGTGTGTGTCCATCTACCCATAAAGGAGACCGCTGTGAAGAAGGTAAGTTACAAGTGTATGAACTGCCTTATACTGTTACACTCACAGATCGTGACCGTAAAGCACGTTGCATTCGTCTATGTAGTTATAGAAACCATATGTTCATGAAAAATAATGATAGTTAGTAAGAGTCTACGACGCGACAGATGTTTCGGTGATCATTCCAATGCCGATTACAATCATATATCCATAATTATAATGACGTCCATGGACATAATCTTATAGCACATCGCTGTTGGCCTGGCCCTTAGGGAGTGTTCATTTGTTCGTGCTTTTTTTTTTGGGGGGGGGGGGGGGAGGGGGAGTAAGAAACATTTGCGCCTCTGCGCGAAATTTCACCCCTCCCCCTGTAATTATTTAATCAAGACTAACTTGGATGAAAAGCATATATTATGTTTACGGAAAATAATTGATTTTTAAAACCGTTGCAACCTGTCCATCATAGCAGACCGACTCATATCCAGACTAATTCATACCTAATCCAGTTTTTGAGAGACGTATAGCCAGGGAGAAATACCTCGGTTTCATCTTGAACATCCGCCTGGCTTAATTTCCTCTTGGACTGTGTTAGTTCCTTACTATAGACTGCTTCATTCTGATATCCTCCTCCACACCCTACAGAGAAGCAGGTGACGACCTCAGCAGTCCTCACCATGTTTGTAGAGGAGGAGTTCACAGCCGACCTCAACAATCCCCAGAGTGACAAGTTTAAGGCACTCAACAAGACCTGGTGTGACATGGTATGTTGGACATTGCATTCCTAACTCAATGGTGGTTGATTTAGAATAGCGGTTGGATATAACGCTTATTCAGTGGGGAAAAACAGTCAATTGTTAGATTAAAACATAATATCATATTAATAATGATCACCCAATATCACCCAATATTCTTCCAGGTCTTTCAGGTTAATCAACGTAGATGGAAAAAAAAACAGGGCCGACCATAGAATTTTCTTTTTGATTTTGAAATTGACATCATATTGTGTCTTTTTTTAGCCACATTTTGTTGTATTTTTGGGACCTTTTAGTGGTCTATGAGTGGAAGCCATGACTCGCGAGTAGTTGCCGAAGTTTGCAACCTACTAACCATAGATTATTTTATACAATGTGACAAAACCTGGGAAATCGTAACGTTAGGGGGAAAAGCCATAAATGCTCTAAACATGAAATTTCAGGAGATATAGCTAAAAATGTGAATACTTAAGACAAAATGACCTTTGACTAACTTTTCCCAAGGAATCTTTTGAGGCTATTATCAAAATTCTATTTTCATTCTAAATTGTTCTTATTTGGAATGTAAAAAGAACGTTTTAGCCATTTTTAGCCCGTTTGTTGATATTTGGTTGCCATGGCAACCATCATTTCATTCTTTTGGAATAAAAATTATCCCTATCCAATTGCCCAATCCATGAGGATTTCAGAACTGAAAACAGAATGCCAATATTCCTACCAGATCCAAATCTACGTACAATAATATGCATTTATTGGTTTAATTTCTAATAATTATGATTTATATAGATTATTTGAAAATAGATTGATATGCAATCGAATTGCGGTCTATTCTGAATTCCTACATATCCCTACCATCCCATGTTTGAGATGTCATTTCTCAGCAACTATTTCAAATATTTTGATGCTTGAAGCATCAAATTGTAGCTGAAGACATGAACTTAAATAAAGGTGTTTTCCCCTAATGTCACATTTTCCCACGTTTTGTCACCAATGCAACTTGAAACACTCTTTTTGGCCTAGGTTCCACAAATCCCATCTTTAATAACATACCCAGTAACTTAAAGTGACATGGTCCGATGATTAGGACTCAAAAATCAATTTAATTAAGAATCAACCAGAATGTTCCTTATGGCCATACTTTATGTGCTACCTACTTTATCTAATTTTATTCCCTAGGATTAAGCTTAGAATTTGACTAATCATCAGATTATGGCTCAATTTACTAATTTTGGAGTGCACGCTATAATTCACTCATTGAAAAAACACTGTAAAATGCTATACTGAGGCCACATCTGAAGCTCTAATTGGGCTCTTACCGCACATAGATGACGTTGTATTGGGCCCTATCCTATAAATATGATATTGTACTAATATTTGAAACACATTTTAGCAGGATTGAAAATATGGAAAACAAATGGGACCATGTCTTTAACCATTCTCCTCCCCTGTCAGGCTGAGGCGGGGTACGCGGCCTCCAGTCTGGGTGCCAGTGTTGTGGGCTGTACGGTGACCGAGTTCCGGTCAGGTAGTGTGGGCGGGGACGTAGACCTCACCTTCCAGCAGCCGGCCACTGTGGCCGCCAACACGGCCAGCCAGATGACGCCCGAGGCCCTGGTACAGAACTTTGACGTGCAGGCGGCGCAGGCCAGGAGTGGCAACCTGTCCATCATAGCAGACCGACTCACTGTCACAGGTAAGTTGATTATGAGGTTCCTTATACTATAAGTGTATTTCACAAGGTAGAATGCTTGCCCCATCCTGCCCCTGCAACACGCTATTGCCATCCATAGGTGTTCAGTTGGTCACACAAATCAACTCACATTATAAGTGTAAGTAGTATACACAACTTGTCGTTTTGACCAGGTATCAAGTGATTGGTGTTGTTGTAAGTAGTATATGCAATTAGGTGTCTTGTTCAGGCTTGAAATTCCCATACAGGAGATGTAAGTAGTACATAATTTGGCATTTAGGTCAGGTCAGAAATATATTCTCTGAATTGAGAACAAACTTGTAACAAACTTTCTTTCTGATAATAATGATTTTTAACAGACGTGAAGATGCATGGATCATGTGGATATCAATTACTCAAAATTGGCATGTACCCTCTTTAATACTGCTATTCCCTTGTAGATGTGGACGAATGTAGTGACCCTAACAAAAACGACTGCTCGCCCAACGCTGTGTGCACCAATGTGTTTGGTTCCTTTGAGTGTGCATGCATGGAAGGATACAAGGACGAGTCATTGGATGTCCTCTATGTTGGTCGTGTTTGCGTCATCCGTAAGTATGAATCAGATTAAAATGATTAAATCGTTCGTGACACAAGGAAGTGGGTGGAGCTTGATCTGCTTGTCAGTTACTATAGTAGATTACCTCACTGCGATAGATGATGCATACATACTAGTAGTATAGTATGTATCGGAACGGGACTATAGTTAAGTACTGTTTATTACTCAATCGACCTGCAGCCAATCAGAGGGCTCCATTTGGTCACGTGACCGGAAGTGACCTACTTAGGGGATTAGTGGTGACGTCACGTGACCTAGTTAGCCAATCAGAGGCCGCCATTGGGTCACGTGACCGGAAGTGAGGTCATATGACCTACTAATGGACCGGAAGTGACGTCATATGACCTACTTAGGGGACCGGAAGTGACTACTTTAGGATCACGTGACCGGAAGTGACCTGATGAGTCACGTGACCGGAAGTGACGTCACATGACCTAATGGCCAACCGGAAGTGACCTGATTGAGGATCACGTGACCGGAAGTGACCTGATTGATCACGTGACCGGAAGAAGAAGAAGAAGAAGAAGTGACGTCACGCGACTTAATGAAGAGATGAGCGTCTTTAAGGGGTCACGGGCTTTAAAATGTGATATCTTTTTTTTTTGGAGGAGGAGGTGAGTCTCTTATTTTTTTTCGGTTAACTAATAAAAAACACCACGATATAAGTTTTTTTTTCATTTTTTATTGTTTTACGAGCGACTGGAAGTGACTTATTGAACTAGGTAGAAGCGTTCTTTAGAGTGTATAAGGGGGAAGGAGGGGAGGGGGGGAGGGGGGCTCTTTTAAGATGCATGGGGAGGGGGGCGCTTTTAGGATGCATGGGGCGAGTGGTGGGGGGGGGGAGGGGGGGAGGGGGGCACTCTAGGGGGGGGGGGCACTCTAAGGGGCGCGTTTGTCTCTTTTAAGAAAGAAAAAGAAAAGAAAAGAAAAGAAAAAAAGATTTTCAATCGAGAGACACGCTTCTTCCTCTCGAGAGGAAGAAGCGTGTCTCTTCGTGTTTTTTTTTTGTTTATCACGTGCTTCGATGAGGCGATCAGCTGCGACTGGAGGAAGAAGTGACACTTTAAGAGATCGCGCGTCTTAATTGTTATGATATTTTTTTTTTTTTTTTTTTTTTTTTTTACTTACCAATAAAGAAGACGTATGAAAATAAAACACAACAATTCACATGTCCGTCGTTCTCGTTGTTTCTTGCTTGATAAAGTCAAGTAATATCGCGATGCCGAGGCCAAACTTTCCCATGTCCTCAGTCAACACTCGAAGGAGTTCAAAAGGCGTACCGCCGGCGCCGTCAGCTTCATCTTGCCACATTTTCAACACTCGGAAGGCCCACTCAGCGGGACTTCCTCCGTATTCGCATTCTTCAGCGATCTTATCTAACCTCTCAGGCGACAATTTTAAATGGTCCCCCACCTCTTTCCACCTGCTACCCAGACGTCTGCCGAGGGTGCCCAAGTGCTTATGCATCGCGCGCGAGTCGGGGTTTTCGAAATCCAACCCCTGTCTGTGGAGAAGGGCCATCCACTGAGCCAACAGTTCCATGCGTCTAATGCGGGTGAAGACGCGACCGAGCTCGCCCCATCTATGACGATGCGGGGTTTCACCCCACCACACTCGGAACATCGCCGTACACAGCTCCTCCGGTGTCTTGACACTGCGCTCTACTAGAGCATCCATACGGGCGGCGCTGACTTTTAAGCTACTGCCCAACTCTCTCCAACAGCCGCTCAACTCTTTACCTAGTTGACGAAGCAAGGCGTCGCTATAGGCTAACCGCCGCTGTCCTACCTGTCGGGTCTCCCCATCATCGGTCTGCCTCGCGCCGCGTCTCACGTCGTCAAGCCGCATTAACTTTTTTTCAGGCGCACCGGGCGGTGAAGGCGAGCTTGAAAGTGGAATAGCTTGAGCCATCTCGTCTCGTCTTGGCGGCGGCGGCAGCGGCGGCGGCGGCGGCGGCGGCGGCGGTGGTGGTGGTGGCGGTGGTGGTGGTAGTAGCCGTTACTGGGGTCAGAGGCGATATGTTTTTTTTCCAACAGAAATCAGAGCTTTTTATACAGAGGGAGTTTAATCCCATTTCCAACAGCGCTCCAGCTGTCTAGCGCCCTGTCCGCATGACGCTTTTTCAGCCGCTCCGCTCCTTAAGAGCTTAGATGACGAGGGGGTGTGGCATCGCTATCCGTGGAGACCAGCTGAAAACGGTGTTTTTTCCTCACTCATAGCCTTACCTCCTACCCCCTACCCGAGGACGTCTCCCTCCCTCTGACATTCATTGTAACAAACGTCAGAGGTCAGGTGAAAATCGGATTTTTTTTCATGCACAGCCTTAGGCAGCTGTCGCCCCCCCCCTCCCTATTGAACTAGCCGGCCGCCCGCCCGCCTGGCCGGCCCGGTCTACTCACCACGGCAGGAGGTGGCGATTTTTGTCTTACACTTAAGTCGCTCACCACATGCACACGCCTCTACTCACAGACAGACACGTTCGTCTTAGGGGGGTCCTGCTTCACGCCACACGCCTCCTGTAGTTTTTTTTTGTATACACACTGTAAGCTCATCACCGTTACCGTTAATCCTTTATACAGCTAACGCGCGCTGAATGGCTGAACAGGGTGGTAAGCGGCTTAGCTCACCACAGTGGATCCCTCAAAAAGGGATCCAGCTGAAAACGTCATACCTTATGTCTTTGTGAATGGCCGCCGCCGGTCAGTCGACGGCAGGCAGCAACCGCTTAACCCTTTATACAGCCAATGCGCGTTGAATTGCTGAACAGGGTGGTAAGCGGCTTAGCTCATCATCACAGTCGATCTCTCAAAAAAAGGGGGGGGAAAGGGATCCAGCTGAAAACGTCATGCCTTATGTCTTTTTGTTTCTCTTTGTGAATGGCCGCCGGCCAGCCGGCGGCAGCTGAACAGGGTCGGTAAGTAGCTTAGCTCTAGAAGCGAGAAGGCGTATATAAGGGGCTTGGAAACCTCCATTCACTCACTCATTCTTTTGCTGCTCTCTACAGGCACCACCATGAGCAAAAGACAACATCTAGCGTCGTTCAAGAACAAGAAGACTACGCGGAACAGCGTTCGTTTAGCGTCAGTGCCTGCTCTTGCTACTGAACATGAGACTACCGCCGCAGCCGGTTGGTCTTATCACCCTCCTGCTGTAGCGAGCGCTCGCGGCAGTAGTAGTAGTAGTAGTAGTAGTAGTACTAGTAGTAGCAGTAGTAGTAGTAGTGGTAGTAGTAGTAGTAGTACTACTGGTAGCAGTCGTCGTGCTAGCGACGTTGTTACACTCGCGACGGTACACGTTGCTGCTAAGCGCGCTGCCGCTGCTACCGCCGTCCCGCCTGCCGCTGCTGCTGCTGCTGCTGCTGCTGCTGCGCCTGCTACTGCTGCGCCTGCTACGGCTGCGCCTGCTGAGGCTGCTGCTGCGCCTGCTACTGTTGCGTCTGCTGCGGCTGCTGCTGCGACTGCTTCTGCTGCACCTGCTGCTACTGCTACTACTACTGACGACAACGCTCCTGGCACAGCGCAGTACTGGCAACCGGGTTTTTACCTCCCCACTACTGTTGATGACTTTGATGACCTGCTGCACGTTGCACAGCCCCTCTCCTCCACCACTACATCGACGGACGCCCTCGACGCCGCTCGCGCTGAGAGTTACAGCTATTCGGACACTCAGCCCCTAAACCGAGAAGAAGAGGAGGAGGAGGAGGAGCAGCAGCAGCAGCAGCAACAGGGTGAGACAGAGAACGACGCTGACGACGAGGCGTACGAAGAACCCGAAGGGCAAGGGGTGAGCGGTACGTTTTTCGGCTTCCCTCTTCGACCTTTTGACCTCACTTCCTCCACTGCTAGCGCCCCCCCGTCCGGTCCGTGGCGACTGCCCTCACCGCCACCTTACGAGGGCGGCAGCGCTTCACCTTCTACCGCTACACTCAGCACGGACGGCGTGTGGCTGCGCTGTTCCAACAACGAGACCTCCGATACCACCAGCGCTGACGCTGCTCCTGCTATCGGTTCTGCTGCTGATTCAGCTCACGCTGATGGTGTTACTCATCCTGCGGGTGTGAAACGTTCTAAGGTGAGTTCCAGAACAACAAGGCCCACTAAGAAGAGAAAAATACAAGAAAAAGAAGGAGATGGACGAGAAGAAGCAGAGAAAACACTCGGGTTAGAGTTCTGCTTAGACGGAGCTTTGACGCTGGAGATCTGGGAGGACGTGGCTAGACTGTCTAGGAGGCCGCGCTACACAAAAGACGGCCAGGTGAAAGAGGCGTCTCTGACCAGAAGCAAGCGAGTGCACTTCACGGCCGACGCGCTGCGCGAGCTCATAGCACGCATCGCCGATATCCGCGCAGTGGTGCGCATACGCGACACAGCGGCCGCGCAAGGAAAACCTAATCACACCCCCTGGTTCGCAGTGCTGGATGAGGCGGGCGAAGTGTACGCAGCTGTGAGCTACTACAGCGGTAAGAACCTCGTCCACGTGCGCAAGTACGAAGGTCCTGACAAAAAACCCACACAGCAGGGGGTGACGCTGTCCGCCAGAGCGCTCAAAGAGTTGGATGACAAAACAGAGATCATTCTGAAATATCTCGGCATAGATTCGGAATGAGAGACGCTCAACGCTCACGCGCGCACACACACAGCGTTTGACGTACGCTGTATGAGACAGACAGACAGACGGATACACAGACAGCAGACAGAAAGATAGTTACATAGACGACAGATTGATAGATAGCTAGATAGATAGATAGATAGTTAGACGGCTAAGTAGTTGGTAACCGAGTGAAAAAAAACATGACACAGTACGTATGCGAAAAGTGTTTCAAAATGTTTAAAAGAGCGTACAACCACGAGAGACACGTAGAAAATTGTAGAGTAGTAGCTAAGTTTTGCCCTCTATGCGGCGAAGGGGATTGCCGAAAGAGCGCTTGTCGACGCGAATCTCTGGACGGGGTGACCGTCCCTCCGCGCATATGTGCTGTACCGAACGGGGAGGAAACGTTCACGGCGAATTGGCCTGCGATACAAACGGGCGTCAGGATGCACGGGACTCGCGTGAGTGTAACAAACTTCAGGCTACCAACCGGCGAGTTGAGTGACGCTGTAGATACTATGCGTCGCATTCACTTGACACAAAGATTCAGATACAAAGTGGGTTTCTCGGTAGGCTTACTGTTACAACACAGAGAAGACAAGAGCAAACTGCGCTACTTCCACGCCTCCCAGAACAACGCAACTCTCATACAACCGCTCCCTACTGTAACTAATTCAGAAACTTTGGAAGAGCTCCTCTCAAAGATGCAAAACACCGTCGCTTGCGAGGAGGTACGGAAACTTTGCGACGCTGACACCAAGTGGCACGTTCTTTTTCCTACCAATTTGAACATCTGCGTTTACATGGGACCGGGGGAATTCCCCATAGGCGGTAGGATCACTCAGGCCGGTCGAGTTGGAAAGAGAAGCGGCGTGTTAGATTTTCCCAACAAGGACAACCTCTGCATCTTCCGCTGCATTTCCTTTCACTTATACAACACCAGCAAGCGCGCTTCAGATTTGTTACGTCAGTTCTGTCCCGCTGCCACACCTGAATGCTTTCCGGGTCTGAACATCCGCGACTTACCCGCGTTAGAGAACTTGTTTGACGTACAAATAGCGGTTTACACCGCGTCGCGTCAAGTGCCGGGGCGGAAGTTGAGAAGACGCGTTACTCTGATCAGACCGCCTTCCAGAACTGTGGCCGCCCGAGGTAAAGTCAACCTACACCTGACGGCGAAAGGCGGTTTGCACGTCTCTCTCGTCACGGACTTCAACGCGTACGCGGGCATATACGAATGTTGCAAGTGTAAGGCGGCGTTCACCACCGAGTTCTTGCTGAAGAGACACAGGAACCAGCTTTCCTCTTGCCGACAAGTCAAGTTGCGCTACGTAGGTGGCATCTACCAAAATTCGAGAACGATTTTCGAAGCGCTAGCAGACTTCTCCATTTTTCCCCCCGACGGACATTCCGGAATCTACCCTTACAAGATCGCCTTCGATTTCGAGGCTTTCTTCAGACCGTGCAAAGAACCGTCGACGGAGCATGTGTCCCTGCTGTGGGATCACGTCCCTTTGTCGGCTAGCGTCGCATCCGACTTTCCGGGGTGGGAGGGGCCCGTGTGCTTCGTCAGAGCATCCGACGCAGATTCCGACCCCTTGTTGGACCGAGTTTTAAATCACATAAACGAGAACGCCAAAGCGATCGGGGAAGCTGTGCTAGAACTTTACCGACCGACCTTAGCGAAGTTAGATGCGGCGATAGGTGAAGCTCTCCTGCTGGAGGAGGCGACGTTCACCACCCCTTCTCCAGGCGGCTTCGCTGCGGCTCAGACCAGACACCCGTTAGTTCAACTGAAGAAGCGTCTTCTGAGATACATCCGTCAAGCTCCAGTGGTGGGCTTCAACTCGGGGCGTTACGACTTGAACCTGATCAAAATACGCCTTCACTCCTTCTTCGCCTCCGGAGACCGAAGAAACCAAGAATTCAGCGTCATAAAGAGAAGCAATCAATACTTGGCGGTTTACACACAGCACACGGTTTTCTTGGACGTAGTCAACTACTTGGCACCCGGTTACAACTACGCGACCTATTTGCGAGCTTTCACCAGGAACGAAGAGAAAGGTCACTTTCCTTACGAATGGATGACGTCTACCAGGAAACTGGCAAACAGAACGCTGCCGCCGAGATCGGCTTTCGACAGCGAGCTGACGGGCGTCAAAATGTCCGAATCCGACTACGCCGCATGTCAGAAAGTTTGGTCCGACGAGAAGATGCAAACTATGGAAGACTACTTGATCCACTACAACAACAAAGACGTGAAACCTTTCATAGAAGCTTTGAAAAATCACGCTAAATTTTTCCAAGATCGCGGCATCGACATGTTGAAAGACGGAGTTTCTCTCGCCGGTTTGACTTTACGGTTCCTCTTCCAAAACCTAGTTTCCCCAGTTCGACGCCGTCCTCCACGCTCTGATCAAAGAGAATCTAGTCTGCGGTCCTTCCATCATCTTCCATAGATTTCACGAGAAGGGCACCACGCGGATAAGGGAGCACAAGTACGGCGAAGAAGCGAGACCGTGCCAACACATACTAGGACTAGACGCTAACTCTCTGTACTTGCGCTGCATGAGCGAAGCGCACTGCACGGGCTATTACGCGGTGAGACGGCCCGAGACCGAGTTCAAGCCCGAAATCAGGCAAAGAAACTCTCACAGCGCTTTGGAGTGGTTACGCTTCGTAGAGCACGACCGCGACGTGAAACTGCGCCACGCTCTGAACGGCGGCGAGATGGTGGTAGGCTGTCGGAGAATTCGCGTGGACGGATTTCACGCGGCCTCTAATACGGTTTTCCAGTTTCACGGGTGTTGGTTCCACGCTCACGAGTGCATACCGTCGCACCGATATCAGTGCGCTTCACTGAGAGAGGAGAGACGCGACAGAACGACCAGAGTAAGCGCTTACTTGAAAGCGCTAGGTTACAAGCTGGTCGTCGTGTGGGAGTGCGAATGGCGAGAGATGAAGCGTCGAGATGAGCGGGTCAAGGCCTCCCAACAACGCTGGAAGGTTGACGCTTTGAAAGTGTCTCGAAACGCAATGAGCGAGAGCGACATCCTTTCCGCTGTGAAAGAGGAGAAAATGTTCGGTTTAGTTCAAGTGGACATCACTACGCCGCCTCACCTACGAGACTACTTCGAAGAAATGACCCCCGTTTTCAAGAACGCGACCGTTTCAAAATCGGACATAGGCCCTCACATGTCAGACTTTGCGCAGGAAGAAAAGCTGTTGAACACGCCTCAGAGATGTCTGATAGGGAGTTACCACGGAAAAAATATTCTCTTGGGAACGCCGCTTCTCAAGTGGTATTTAGAGCACGGTTTGATAGTCACCAAAGTGCAGCTGGTGGTAGAATACCTACCTAAACGCTCCTTTGCCGGTTTCGCGGACGAAGTGACGGCCGCGCGAAGACGTGGCGACGTGAACGAGAACGAGAAAATTCTGTCAGACTGTTACAAGTTAATGGGAAACGCTACGTACGGTAAAACAATCTGCAACAAAGAAAAACACACGGCGGTGAGATACACTGACAGTCGGAAGTTCGAACTATTGGCCAATTCGTGGCGCTTCAAAAAGGCGTCCGAGTTGACTTCCGATCTGTTTGAAGTCGAACTACAACCGAAAACGGTCAAGAACAACCTCCCTATTCAGATAGGGTTCATGGTGTACCAGTACGCGAAGTTGAAAATGTTAGAGTTCACATACGACTTCTTGGATAGATTCGTCGATCGGCGCGATTATGCCCTTTGTCAAATGGACACCGACAGTCTTTACATGGCTCTCAGCGGTGACACGTTGGATGACCTAGTGAAACCTCGCCTGAGAGAGACGTACTTCAGAGAGAAACGAAAGTGGCTTCCGACAGCGGTGTGCGACGAGCACTTAGAGCTTTTCGTGAAGACAAAAACGGAAAGAGTGCGAGAATGGTGTGCGCCGCCCGGCGGATGTTGTGAGAGACGGTACCTTCACGATCTGAGAACTTCGGGGCTCATGAAAGCGGAGTGGGAAGGTGACGGGATCCTAAGTCTCAACCCTAAGACTTACATTTGCTACGATCGAGTCAGCGACACCGGTGAAAGAAAATCCAAAAAATGGAGTGCAAAAGGCGTACAGAAGAAACAAAACCCCCAGGAACCAGACGCCTTCTTGGATGTTCTTCGCCAACGAAAAACTCTCATTGCTGTAAATAGAAATTTCAAAGTGGTGCGAAACAAAATGGTCACCTACACCATAGAGAAAGACGGCGTGCGCTACTTGTATTATAAGCGTCGCGTGCATTCTGACGGTGTGACAACGAGTACTTTAGAGATATGAAAAAAAAAAAAAAAAAATAAGCGTGTGCATCTTTTCAAAAATAGAGTGTTTATCAAGATTGAAAAAAAATAAATAAAAAAAAATTAAAAGAAAATATTGTTGTGTTTTTATTATCATACGTCTTCTTTTACTAGTAAGTCGCGCAGTCTCTTAAAGCGTCGCTCATGTGACGACGTCGCTTCCAGTCACGGGATCCTAAAGACCCTCACTTCCTAAACAAAAAAAAACTTCTTCTTCTTCCGGTCACGTGATCAATCAGGTCGCTTCCGGTCACGTGATCTCACTTCCGGTTGGCCATTAAGTCGTGTGACGTCACTTCCGGTCACGTGACTCATCAGGTCACTTCCGATCACGTGATCCTAAATTAGGTCATATGACGTCACTTCCGGTCCCCTAAGTAGGTCAGTAGGTTACCCAGAATGCACCATCCCCTAAGTAGGTCACTTCCGGTCACCCAATGGAGGCCTCTGATTGGCTGCAGGGTTACCCAGAATGCACCACTAATCCCCTAAGTAGGTCACTTCCGGTCACGTGACCAAATGGAGGCCTCTGATTGGCTAACTAGGTCACGTGACGTCACCACTAATCCCCTAAGTAGGTCACTTCCGGTCACGTGACCAAATGGAGGCCTCTGATTGGCTGCATATCGATTGAGTAATAAACAGTACTTAACTATAGTCCCGTTCCGATACATACTATACTACTCATACTACATACATATTATACATACATACATACATACATACATACATACATACATACATACATACATACATACATACATACATACATACATACATACATGGGATGGTAGATACTTTATGTTCAAGACAAGCTAGGAGTAAGGCATATGTATTTGATTATATCATCATCATGGTTTTAATATAAAAGGGATACATTTATGGTGCTAGTCAATGAATGAATGGTCAAGAAAACAATAGTTACCCATCTAATCTTATGATATTAATCCACACACCTTTTCTCCTGCAGCATTCCAATATGGCGGCCTAGAGCCCTACTGGGTGGCGCTGATTGCCCTGGGATGCCTGCTAGTCCCGCTGTGTGTCGCCCTCATCTGCATCCGCTGGTACTACGGACGCTGGCGGTCCTCTTCTAGCAGAAAGCAGGACCATCTGTATAAAGGTGACGCCCCAGAGCTGCCCTCCTCTCTATACGGAGACAGACGCTACCTCCAGCGTCACCTGCGGCGTTCTGCTGCCGACAGGCACCAGGATAACGTATACCTCCCCAGGGTCACCTACCAGGTACCAGTGCCGCAACTTAACATACAGCGCCCCCTCCCGCCGCCCCCGGGTACTATGAGACCCCTGGCGCCCCCTCATGGGGATCTCAGTAGGATGCCGCCGCCACCTGTTGGGAGTGAGGCCTGGAATTGGAGTCAGAATTCCCGGAGCAGGGAGGGAGGGGAGCTCGGCAGTTCTGGAGGTTCTGCTGCCTTCAAACAGCGCTGGTATCCCGGTTATAAATCAGTCTATAATCCAGTGTGAGGTCTGAGGGAGTAGATTATGTTACTTATGATTAGTATACTAACTATTTTAAATTATTTCGTATATTTCTATGTGCCAAAAATGCCATTGTATTTGCTATATCTTGTATCATAATGATATTCCATTATCAAATTATTTTTGTAGAACACATAATATTATTCCTTCCATGTGTACTATGTACAATGTTTACTTCCATGATATATTTCATCAAATAGCCCAAGGTTTTCCATGGATGTACGTTACAGTTACGATTAATGATAATAAAAGCGATAATATTTTCTTATTGGTAGCTTATTCATTGCATGTTGTCTGATGACGATGGGCGTGTTACTGTTCGTGGGTGGTGGGTGCAGTGATGAACCTATTGATATAGGAGGCGTTGTTAGAATAGGGTATATATATGCCCTACTAAGTAGTCATCCAATGTTTTAGAGACTCAACACAAGATCGCTTTCACTGTTTAATATTCTACTCTATACATAAACGTCCACTTTTTCAAACCATACCGGATTTAGACCGACATAACAAGAGCACCATACATATAAATGTAGCCTAGGCTTTAGTCGTCTTATTGAAGTCTTCCAATAGCGGTGGGCAATTGAGCTTGAGCAGATCATACAAACGGGTATGTTAACACATACTAAATCATATGTAACACTTGAAATGCCCTAGCAGATTACCAGACACATCGAAATAACAGCTTAATATGGTCCCTATTATGCCAACAGTAAATGTTAGGCTTCTGATAGGGTGAGACAGCAACATGTTAACATGACAAGAACTCTAACAATAACTCTTAACAATAACCGTTACTGGCCTCTTCCACGCAATATTTGTGATAACTAAAACTACCGAAGATGTTAGTAAAAACAAGAAAAAACACAGTTCATAGAATCATGATGCAAAATCAGTCATGCATGCATGCACAACATATCGTCCTAGCTTTCTAACCACAATCTACCATTTATGACAGAGGATAGATAATACTGGACTTGTGAATAACATTAATATACCGTTCATGTGAATGGGATACACGTTCGTACGTTCTTATATGCTGATTTATTATGTTGAGGAATCGAATTTTTAAATTTACATTTATTTTGTTGAAAAGGAATTTATATGATTCATCACGTCGGTATAGCGAGGTGCACCATTTCCTGGTCGCCTCAGTCTATGAGTCAATTGTTCTGAATCGAATTCTACCTAAATGACCATGCCTTAAACTAGCAGTTTGTATACTGTGAGTCGATGATAGAATATAATCTTGATGTCTATAACAGCATCTATGATATCCCTGAGCTATGTACAAAACTATATTGGCTGCTATTCCCAGGTTATAAACAATATATACTAAGACAGTAAGGTGGCAACCTTCCGCGTGAGGTGCATGACATTGTATAATGCAGTCTTATAAGTGATATATATTGTCTAAGTCTGCCATAAGTATGATATCAAGGGGGCGTAAATATCATGAATCATTAGAAAGAACTGATCATATTTCACAAACCTTGGACATTTGTGAGGAAATCATTGATGCAAGATTAATATAATAAATCACCAAATATAACATTTTATATTTCATTATAAATATACAGCAGTCCAACATTATAGCACTCCAATGCACTATATGGATATATATCTAAAACTGGACATCGACATCCATGTAACAGAAAGCTATATTTATTAGAAGTAGAAATCCATGAATATCTATATGAAGGAGAACACCATGTTCATGCCTATATGTCTGTGTGTATGTTCATTTCGAAATTCAAGATTGCAACCATTGATTGAATGCCACCATGCTTTCAATGTAATCTCGAATTGCAGTTGCAGTAGTTTGATACTAATAAAAAAAAATCTATTCTATTTTTCTTTCATGAACAGTTGGCATCCCATAGATTCAAGATGGCTATCACTTATTGAATGGCCCGATGCTTGAAATGCAATCTTGACTTGTAGTTGCATTAATTTGATACTATCAAAAAAACAAATCCTATTTGATTTTTCCTTCATTCAACCCATTCAAGATGGCTACCATTTACTAAATGCCACAATGCTTTCAGTGCAATGAAGAATTGTAGTTGCATTAATTTGATATCTATATAAGAACATTTCTATTTGATACCTTTTTCAAACACAGTTGGCACCCCATAGGTTTAGGATGGCCACCATTCATTGAATGCCACAATGCTTTAAATGCAATCTTGAAATGTAGTTGCATTAATTTTAAACTGTTAAAAACATCCAATTTAGTTGTTTTTTTCATGAAGAGTTGGCACCCCATAGGTTCAAGATGGCCACCAATCATTGAATGCCATAATGCTTAAATGCAATCTTGAGTTGCTGTTGCATTAATTTGATTCTTAAAAAAAAAACTTTCTTTTTTTTCTTTCATGAACAGTTGGCACCCCATACATTCAAGGTGGCTACCAGTCATTGCATGCCACAATGCTTTAAGTGCAATCACAAATTGTAGTTGCATTAATCTGATACTAATAAAAAAACTAATTCTATTCTTTTTTTTATTTATGAACAGTTGGCACCCCATATATTTAAGATGACTACCATTCATTGAATGCCCCGATGCTTGAAATGCAATCTCGAATTGTAGTTGCATCAATTTAATGCTAATAAAAAACAAATTCTTATCAATTTTTCTTTCATGAATATTTGGCACCCCATAAGGTGGCCACCATTCATATTAATGCAAATAGAATGCTTTAAGTGCTATCACGACTTGTAGTTGCATTAATCTGATACTAAAAAAAAAAAAATCTATTTGAATTTTCTTTCATGAACAGTTGGCACCCCATAAATTAAAAATGCACCCAGCACCCAGGTCAACAGCTATATACAGACACGTGTACCTCCCCTGCCTGTTCTCCTTCAATGCACAGTGAAGAGGGTGGGAGGGGGTGACCATCAACAGTGCATAAACACTTTGATTGGATGACAATGCAGTTTTTATATTACAACCTAAATTTGTGCAACGAAAATCATCAAGAAATACTAAGTATTTTTTCCAAAGAATAGCTTTTCTAGAATGGCTCGGTATTCAGGAATCCTACTGCGAATAAAAAAATGTCAAATTCTAATTCTAAATACCTGAAAATTGAGAAATGCTGACGTTCACGGGTTATGTAGGAAATGTACTAAAAACAGCAAAAAAGGGCAACAAAACCCTAATTTTCTCAAAAACTGTTCAGTAGGATTTTTTCTAACTGAGGTTCCACTGTTTTCTATCCTCATATTACACATTGGCATAGAGAATATATTGACACCTAGTCAGGATTTTGCGCTAGGAGCAATCTGTGAGGCGAAAAACAGCCAAAATGAGCCACTGGTCTGAAGTATAAAACTGGGCATCGATCACTATAGAGCTACAAAGAGACAGAAAATCGATGTCCAGTAATTAGTGGTCAGCAACAATGAGACCATTGATACAGTGTCAAGGGCAATCATTGATAGTGTAAATTATCAGGAACGTTCTATAAAAAAGCTCTTTATATATATACATAAATCTTCTATTTATCACCTTCGGCGAGACCATTGATACAGAATCTGGGGAAATATAATATAAATTATCAGTCAAAATCAATTAACTCTCCGAATGACTAAACTTGTAGTGATCACCTCTCAGAGAGCGTTAATACAGCGTCAGCGGGCAGTTTATATCACAACTCATTAAGACTTATTCATAATCTATAGACTAATCTTCTTCATCTATGAGGACACAGTGTCAGAGGGCAAGTAATATCATACGTCATATTCAAGAACTCATCATATGCAAGGCACGTTAGAGGTCACCTATAGCTACTGGGGGCCGTTAATGCAATATTTGTTACAATTATTAGATCACTCATACAGATCAGAGGCAAAATTATACAATCAATTATTTGTCAGCATCCTTCAAACGTCTACATAATATCACTTGTCATGTGTTTACAAGGTGTCCGTACAATGTCCAAAGTGGAATTTACAGCAGAACTCATGAGTAAAAATATCAAAATACCACATCTTATGATATGATAGTACAAACATATTATTTATAACAAGAACACCCCTACCGAGGTACTCCGTGTAGCCTGGTTTCTTAATCCATTTCATCAGATGCAGGGATGCGAATAACTCACTAGTGATGCATTCATGCATCATGCAGACCCCACGGGGGTGATACACTCCTGGTGCGGTGCAAATTAATCATCGGCACTGCATTGCTGCATAACGACAACAAAATGAATATAAAGGCTTCATACTCTCCTTCAAGGGTCCTTATAAGCTGGTCGTTTGGAGTAGTGGTATAGATGTGAATGGCCCTGTTGTCGTCATGTTGAATGTATCGGTGGTGTTCTGGTGAGACATGTCCCAGGGGGAGGGGACGGAGGCTGGGTCCACGAACACACGGACCAGGATGCCGGCAGTGAGCACACACAGCACGATCACCAGAGTCAGTCCCCGTCTGAACAGCACCTGCAGCACACACACCAGAGGGCAGCTTAATGGGGGCTCATAGGGAATATATATATATATATATATATATATATATATATATATATATATATATATATATATATATGTATATATATGTATATATATGTATATATATATATATATATATATATATATATATATATATATATATATATATATGTATATATATGTATATATATATATATATATATATATATATATATATATATATATATATATATATATATATATATATATATATATATATATATATATATATATATATATATATATCATGCAGCACACACAGCAAAGTGCAGCTTAATTGGGGCTCTTTGGGAATAATTTATATCATGCCTAAGGGGGGCTCTTTGGGAATATATCATGCAGCACACACAGCATGGGGCAACTTAATGGGGGCTCATAGGAAATATCATGTTTACTGGGAGAGAGAGAAAAGCGAGAGAGTGACGGATAGTGTTCTATTGTCTTACCTGTGAGAAGGGTTGCACTTGGATTTCCTCCACGAGGGCGGCCGCCTGCTCGGCGGTCAGGGAGGCCGAAATCATCCGCCGACGGGAATGGCGCCGGGGCCGTTCAGTGGCCTTATGAGAGTCTGATAATAGGGCTGTAGAAAAGAGGAATCTGTGATATACCTTTGTTCAATGTAGTGATAGTGTCCATAGTAATTCAACTCGGATATTTTACATCAGAACATATTATCAGTCGCACAAGAAAAGAGTTTATTGTTGGAAATGAGCTTTTAGAATTAAAGAGTAAACGTTTTTCGAACATGTGAAGTGTCCTGATTCGACCAGACTCAATGTTCATACTAGTTATGCGTTGGAAGATTATAAACACTAGATGTGTCCAATTCAATACTGCACGGTTGTAGGCCAACTGCTCGATGAGCATCGTGAGCCAGAGCAATCATTGTACATAATAATTATTATGAGATATGTCTCCACTTGATCATTGATAATAATGGTGTAGTGATGCAGTCTGAATGTCTAGAGGTGAAAACATGAATGAAATCAATCAAACTCAGAAAACCCATCTCAAATACTTGTGTTAGAAACGCTTCCAACAGAAATCCAAAAGGCTAAATGATATACATCTATTGAATGAGTGAGTGCGTGAGTAATCGCCGTTTAACGCCATTTCAACAGCTGAGGTCATATTCGTGGCGAGAAAGCTACACATGGGAATTATATTTATATATACACATGTCGGTTTCCGTGCAGATGGGTACCAGACTAACAAAAGAGTGCACAGAAGAGAGGAGATAAAAAATACTTTAAGATGGTTTGGGAAGCCCTTTATTGAATGAGGATGAAGATGTGGGTAGGGGAAACCTCCGAGATAACAATCAATATCACGATAGGCTTTAGTAACAGTATATGTTAGAACCATAGCGTTATGAAGTAATGAGTGTGTGAATGTATGAATGAACATTAAAATACACGATTCATGAAAAAAAAAGAGATCACCAAACCTTCCAATTCTCCAGATGCATGTGATATTGTTTCATCTAAAACCTTAGCAGTTTACTAGTTTATCTCACAATCATGTCACATATATGAGAAGGTAAATAATTATAAGGCTTTTTTTGTGAGGAGAGAGCATAATTATGTTCTACGTTACTGCTGCGTTTAATGGCATTGGAAACACAAGTGAAAATGTTTTGATATGAAAATTATGTGTCTACTGGAAACGAGAGCAGAAAACAGGACTTATGTGTATAACATATAGTTTTCCAATTGTTATGTTCAGTGATATAGAATCAACCTACATTTCTCCTCCTCGTCTCCACTGTCACTCTGGCCAATGACCTTTTCTCCAATGATACCAGCCCTCTCCTGGGCCTGTAAGAGAATGAACATATCTTTTTTTTATAAAGAGGAGTTCGCCAAAAGACAGATTCATTACAGTTTTATATATACTGGAAAGCTTTTATGCATGAACTCAAAAGTCACCATTTAAGTAATACATGCAAATAGTATCAGGTTCTGCATGCCTATGACCTCACTTTAACTCTGATCGTATATTATGTATAATGTGTTATCATTTGTACTAGGTATCTTTCTCACCCGTGTGACCTGCTCTGGCCAGCTGGTCCTGCAGACCATGGTAAAGAGCACAGAGGACTGGAGAACCATGTTGAATGCCAAAGCCCACCAGTATGCTGAAAAAACAGGGTTAACATGCAGCTGTTAACATTGCATTTTTTGAAGAAAACTTATATAGCATCTGTGATTTTTATGGGTTGGGTGTAGACGGTGTTTGGTTATATCTAAGCTTGGTGGGGAATGAGGCGAAGCCGAGCCAACTAACCCTCAGTGCTATACGACTGCTCCTTTGTGTTTATATTATGTCATTATTGACTATACATGTTAAAATTCCACTAAGGCCGTCTAAAAAATCGATTTCATTGTGATTAGATGATTAATTAGGATGATGTGACATGCCGTGACATACTGATCAGGGTTGTTAACTTGGATGCTTCCATTGGTTAAATCAATGGGCCTAAGGGTGGGGGTATCATTATGAGGACTATAGGGGCTGTAGCACTGACCTGCAGATTTGAGCGATGTGAGGAACATGAGGGGGATACCGATGGGCAAGGATAGCACGTAGTATGAGATGAAGAGGAGTACAGCACCAATCACCTGACGTCCTGTTCCGTACAGTACACCCTTACATGCAGTCTGTAATGTAGAGTATGATATACAGTACACCCTTACATGCAGTCTGTAATAATAGAGTATGATATACAGTACACCCTTACATGCAGTCTTTAAAGGGGCATTCTCACCACTCGCACTTAACACATAGCAGACTAGAACTGTACTAGAACTGTGAGTGGGAAACTCTCGGTGAGAATGCCACTTTAATATAAAGTATGAATATATAGTACACCCTTACATGCAGCCTGTGATAATATATAGAGTATGAATATTCAGTACAACTTTACATGCAATATATACAGTACACCCTTACATGCAGTCGGCAATATAGAGTATAACATACAGTACACCCTCACATGCAGTCTGTAACATGGAATATATACAGTGCACCCGTACATGCAGTCTGTAACATGGAATATATACAGTGCACCCGTACATGCAGTCTGTAACATGGAATATATACAGTGCACCCGTACATGCAGTCTGTAACATGGAATATATACAGTGCACCCGTACATGCAGTCTGTAACATGGAATATATACAGTGCATCCTTACATGCAGTCTGTAACATGGAATATATCCATGCAATAAATCCTTAAATACAGTCTGTAAAATATAATACAGTGCAGCCTTATACATGACGTCAGTGACATAGACAAAGAGGGGCATTTACAGAATAAGGAGAGGTGCTATTTTTGTTATTTTGAATAATGTCGTTACTTACAGCGATTCCATCAAAGAACATGTAGAACGTGACTATGGGGAGGAGTGTTCCTGTCAATTCCGCAATGTCTCTGCAATAATCAAAGTATCTGTGATGAAACGCTTTGGAAATTGTGCATCGCATCCTGAAACTTCCAACCGAGAGATAACATTGTACATGAATAGTGCTAACATGACAAAGTTTGTGGGTTTGAGATCATCTTAAAACCAGTGTTGCTTGGATCAATTATGTCAGTAAAACCAACTCACGTGACATTAGTGAAGAGATAGGGCAACTGACGGCGGAAGATAAGGAAACAAACGGCCACGACCAGGGAGATGATTACTGAAAGATAAAACTAACCTATAGACAATTCATTTAGAAATATTATCACCAGACTGTTAGAGCCACGGTGAATGGCTGCAACCCGGGTACCAGCCGGGGCTGCATTGATGTATTATTCCAACTTTATAGTTGAGTTGATACACTCCCAGAGCATTAGCATGATGCTCAATACAGCTAGGTACAGTACAGAGGCGTTGGGTTTAGTTGGTACGTTATGGTGACAAATAAATATGAAATTTGAGGCATCATGTCGTCCTTATGGCCACCGTCCACTGGGCTCTAATCGGCCGAAGTTAATGTATGGGCTTAGTCGGTCCACGTTCCCCAGTAGACGGTGGCCATCAAAGGGTTAAATAGTTGCTACTTACAGACGAGGAAGATGGCGAGCCTGGAGGCGGTGACGGCGCCCTTGACGCTGCCCGACCCCAGGTACTGACCTACACGGATAGAACAGGCGATCTGGATACCCAGCGGCACCTACACACAAATAGGAGGGGAATTTATTAGGGTTATTTTAGGAGAATATACATTATTCGGGGAAGTTCCCTTTTAGCTATTAATAATGACATGCACTAGCTGTATCGTCTTAAGGAAAAGGTGTGACTTTTCATGGATGTTAATTGGATATCGACCTTTAACCCATATATATGTGAAAATGTTAACAAGATATTCTTGTATGAATGGGTTTCATGTCAGTCATTTGCATTGTCATTTTGTGCATGTTTAGGTTTAGGAGATGGAAGACCCTTTTCATTCTTTTCACACAGAAATGTCTTTCCAAAATTTCTGAACTTTCATGTTATCATGTTTAACAAAATCATCCGGAAAGGGCCATCAGAGATAGATTAACACAGTAAGATGTTACCACTTACTTGGAACCAGATAGAATCCAGCTGTAGAAGAACTGACTGGGCCCCTAGTTCTGTCGTTCCCAATAAACCTATACAAATACATTAAAGATTAGTCGTTTGTAGTATAATGTAACAAAGGTGAAGTTTACTCTACCATTTGTCCATTCTAACTCTTGCTTCCTTAATCATAGAATACAACAAGACCAAGGGATTATCATTTATCATCTTATATCATTTTGGGCATTCCTATGATGGGAAGAAAAAAGAAAGAGTTCACTTACCTGTGAGGAATACACCGATCTCAAAGCCCCACCACTCCAAGCAGATCATGAACATGCCAGGGATGGCAAGGCGGCTAAAACGTCCCCATTCGTATAGACAGGCAATGCTCCACCCTGATAATGACAACAAAATCAGGAATAATGATGAGCAGTACTGATATGAAAATGCATGTCATTATTCGTCATTATCAATCCTGGAACTACGACATTGAAGGATATATTCGTTGTTGTGTAGTGTATAAAAGACGGAGAATAACATGATAAGATAAAACAGAAAAATTTGAGTTATATGCATTCATACTCATATTCTTTTATTCAATAAAATACTTTTAATAAATGTAGATAACAGTATACGGAGGAAGACTTGAGTTTGATATATAGGGCATGTGAAAACTAATCGGATGTTATTATCAAACCATTTAGGGACCGCACAATATTTAATGGGTTATGCCATTTGTCATGATGATCCATAAATGTAGCCCTGACGAGTCTACTCACCAGGTCTGTATCCATGCATCCTATTGACCCTTCGGGAGGGTATCAACTCCGTAGGGTCAACATGATGCTCGCCAAAGCTGTATTGATGCATCATGATGATTAATCGCATAATGCATCAAAGCATAATGCGACCCTTAAAGGCTTTAAAGATAAGACATGCACTTACCGTTCCATGTGCTCACGTAGATCTTGCTGATTAGAATGTAAGCCGCTGTCATCACAAACATGGAGAAATAGGCTGCTGCTTGGGCGATGGCCGAGCCGCTGCAAACAATAGAATTTGTTATCAAAATATTGTACAAAAAGAAACTGTCCATTGGCAGCCATTGGAATGATATCAAATTTACTGTTTTATTTCCCTCGGAGAGAGCTAATGCTGAGAGATCTATATCTGGGTTGTTTACCATCGATAGGTGTTAAGTATCGAAGATATTGATTTTTTTAAATCTGAATGAATGAGCAGGAGTGGATACATGGTAGACCTAGACGATAATATGGTTTGTATGTCAAGTAGCCCCTCAGTGAACATGCATATTGTAAACGTATCACTTACTATGGGCCCCAGTCAAGTACGTAGAGTAAAACGTAGTGCAATACGGCGTTCAAGGCATTGGCGATCAGACCAATTATTACGTTTGGCATAACAATGTTCTGTAAATAGATACAAAATGTTCATTTTCTAACAGGAAGATGTTGATTGAACATGCAGTACCTATACCCGTCTAGTCCGAATGTGGCAATGTCACAGTGTTAACAATATTAACGTTGCTAAGAATCCAAATTGGGTATATCAACTGAATAGCCTCAAGTACGATTTTTAAAACCAAGGGTATAATAATTATACTTTGGGTAATAATTATATTAGGGGAGGAGTTATAGGATATGTTTACTTTACCTGATTCTGAACGTATTTTGTAAGCACCATATACAAGAAGAACCCCTGAAATGGTACAGACAGTATCTATGAGTACTTAAGAGTGTTATGTTATAAGGGATCCCACAGATGGACATGTATCAACACAGAGAAATAGAGCGGCAGTGTGACTCTCTACTCTAGGCTAATAGTTCCAGAGGCTGGTATGTCACTAAAATATCTTTTGTGTAATGTAACACTACTCGCCTCCTATTCATAGAGAGCCATTCAATGCTAGAGGGAAAGACTCTCGTTAAAAGTGAGTCAGGACACACCAACAACGAAAATCATATAACATCTTTCCTTAGGAATCGACAAAACAATTATCACGAGAATTATTATCTACTTACAAATGAGCCTGGCAGGAAAATAACCATGTAGTCACCAGCGATTCTAAAGGTGAATGGACAAATAGGAGCATGTTATAGCGATAATGTAACCATTGTAAAGATCTATTGGTTTCATGATCTATTCTACAGAATATTCCACTTAAGCTGAATACCATTTTCTGATTGTGTAATAATGACGTTTCTATAATGAAGCGTCCCATTAAAATAATTATGTAAAGTATGGGAATATAATTCTTAAGATGGATACTAATTCGTTTACCTCCCCCATTAAATTAAAAACGAACTAGTGGGTGCTATCCTCAGTACTTACTCTCATTACATCATACATCATACATCAGTATGCTAATAGAATTATATGGTCTAAGGAATTACTTACTTTGCAACATCGGGTTGTTGACCAAATGCTAGTAAAATAAGCTCCATGTTGATGTGTATAGCAGAACACACAAGGTAGGCCAAAAGGTAAAACAGTATGGCTGAAATGAAAGAGGCAAATGGCAGATTTAGAAAAGGTAATATAGAAAGATTATGTATGCTATCGTCATGTAATTGCAAAATAGAGGGAAAGGCTATAAATTGTCAGTACCAATGGAGATTATAGGATATAATTATCGATGGGTTTACTTTCATCACAATGCATTACCATTGAGCATAATTCATACTATTATGTGATTAGCTATCTTGTAGACCAAGGTATGTAATCAAACTGGTGGTCAAATGGAAATAAGAAGCTATGAGCAATACACATGGATTACCTCTTTGTAGATATGTCCCTACTAACTTTTTATTTGTACCCCCGAAGGACTGTAAATAGAGGGGAAAAGAACGGTAATTATTCTAGAACAATGCAAACGGAGATGGATACTTTACCCTCTGTAAAAACATCATAAACTACTGTAAATAAGACATGAAAATCAAAGTAGTCCTTAAAACAATTAGTAGTGTATAGTATTAAGCTCGTAGGGAATAAATGGTGATGGTGATGCTGGGCGGGGGGAGGGGGGGGGGGCTCCACTGGCTCCTGCGGAGCACTTAGTTCAGTCGGAGGCCGCTAGGGGATGATGGACTCCACAAGCGAGGTATATAAGGTCTAGTCTAGTTCTCAAGACTCCGGAGCACAGTCGCATCGTGTGTGACTCCTATTTGCTATTATGATCTTCTGAGTGTAACTGTTGATAACTTCTGAATACAGACCTTTATATTACACCTTATTTCTTCTCATCGTTCACCTTCTTAGTCCTAAGCGATCGGCTAGTTTCCCATTACAATACACACAAATGTGAAAATTACATTAGAATATGAGTTTAAATAATAATATATAAGTTTTACCTGAGAGAAGAATGTGTCGCATGCTGTTCCTAAGCCTTGGCCAACAGATATACAAGTAGCATTGATCATCTGTGAATATAAAGGAACCATAACTTAAACAATTCCATTATGATACTCTGTACACCAATGATACTCTGTTATATAATATTTCACTACGGATTCATACCCATGCCCACAATAATGCAGTCCCCTCCCCCTAAAAGTCAGTTTATACACCCACGCCATTGCTGAGTTGAGACTATGTTGTACCAGTATATACTTATATTGATGTTATATTATATAGTGCATGAAGAGGCTACTCACGCTGATGGCTAGAGCTGCTCCGTCCAGCTTAATTGGGTCACCTAAATGACCACAGAAGATGAGTGATATGGGACCGATGATCATCTGACAAACTTGAGTGATTACCTGAAGTGAGTAGACACAATTAAAGAGTTAACCCTTTCAGGGCAGCATATAATGCTTGCCTTATCGCCAATTTGATGCTATAATGCATGAAGCCATGAATGCAGCCTGGTGAGTAACTCGCCGATGCTGCATTCATGTATAGATGATGCTGGCCCCAAGGGTTGGGTATGATGCACCAATGCAGTGACGGTTAGTTGCCCACCGACACAAATCTCTCGAGACATCATACCTTGATCGTGGTGCATTATAACGTGCTGATTTATAAAGATTTATGAGTGGATTGGATATGAGAAATGGTGAATATTCAGCCTAAAACGCTATAGCAATGAATTCCCTACATAATCCTCGCCATAATAGCCATGTAAAGAACCACAACTTACAATGGGCCACCCTATGATGAACATGCTCTTCAGCTCGCTGGTAAACCCTGCAGGAAATGCCTTGTCGCACCATCGTTGACAACATGAGGGCGGTGCCTTTATCTCAGTATCCTCTGTAACGGTGAATTCAAAATTGAGTATGGTATAAATAGGTGACACCAGATTCAGAGGAACCTCTAATGCCCACCCCCTGTCTGGGATTCCGCTAGGGCTCATTTTCTATTAGCCAATTTGGCGAATTTGTTTCAATTTTGATTCGCCAAATTTTATACCTATTAGCCAAACATTTTTACTGTGAAATATACCCACATTTGTTCACAACATTTAACAGTGAAGTGTAATGAAATAATGAATGATTAAACTCAGGAGCACACATAGTCCAAGAACCACAGTTAGCCAATTTGGCGAATTTTCAATGGATAGCATTAGCCAAATTGAACTTTGATTCGCCATTGGCGATTTGGCGAGTGGCTAGCGGAAACCCAGCCTGTAGTTAAAAGATGGTCACTTCCTAAGTGATCATAATAGGTCATTTACTTCATGTAATAGGCAAAGACATAATGACTTGAGGAAAATACTTACCCGTCACAGAGATAGACTGGTACTTCCCTGAAGACGTCATGGTGTTTCTACAAGTATAGAAAATGGCAATTACCACTTTGGCAATTCAGTAGGTTGTATAGTGAGATGTTTTAAGAGAGGTTGCATATTTACTGCAAGGAATTAGGTGAGGTTCACAATATTGTTCTGATTTAAAATGAATTACATGTACCGTATAGACTATAAGCCGCCATGTGCTGTTGGTACCTCTAGGATGGTCATATACAGTTGAACTGCTGCGTCATGGTATTTTATCATAAGGGTTTACAATATCCAAAGTAAGCAATGCCAGGGCTGTCTTGCTTTGGATGCACACATTTTAAAATTAATGTGCCTGGTGTACCATATGCACCCTGTTGTGGCGTCTAGAACGCACGTAAATATGTCTGACAAGATAAATAACCCACAGACTTGAATGCATACAGTGTATCAGGTTACAGATATGTGACTTCTGGTTTCTGACCCCTAGGCCACACCAAATAAAAAAGTTGGTCTACGGATTTCCAGTTTGAAAGTAGGGTGCGAGCGGGCAAAAAAAAAATCAATTTTTTTTTTTGTTTGCCGATTTTAACCTTCTATCAAGTGGGGCGGCTAACATTTTATTTTTTTCTGAGGGAATTTTTTTTGTTAACTTCCAAATCTGGTTATCGATCAGGAAAAGTGCCACTCCCCCCAAAAAAAATCAAATTTCTCAGAAAATGATCCAGGCGCATCCGTAGACACTTTTTTTTTTGGTCTGGCCCTATATAGATAGCTACCCTAAGTAGTGTATGTGTTTACAATGTCCAGGATGCTTGTTAATCTAACGTAAATACAGATAAGCAACGTCTTAAATGAACTGCCTGATAATAGGCAACAATGTTACACTGCACACATGCCATACTGTCTGTATTTGCACATCGTGACTTGCACATCAATAAAGAGGTGTGTCCCAACAAAATTGAATGCTCATCAGAAATCATTGATATATCATGCATGTTTATTCAATCTGTGATCTGTGTGCATTTCTGTATCGCACTTAATGACACCATGCATTGGAGGAACGTGTTTGTCTGCATGAGATGTGTCAATAGACATAAAAAACATTTTGGTCTATGACGCCGACTGGCATCATCAGTTGTTAATGAGTTGATTAATTGCTTTTTTAATATAAAATTCTCCGTTGCATATTATTTAAAACTCAGAAATATATAAGATAACAAAAAATAGATAGACAAATGCCAACGCCCATTGATACCATCTCTGCCGTATTTCACGAGTTGGGGCTGGGGCCATATCACACGAAGCCACAGGCTGAATGGGATATGCCTCAGCCCCCACTCGTGAAATAATATTGTGTCAGAGAGGTATCAATGTAGTTGGAATTTGCTCTTTTTTTTTATTTGAAGCCATTTGATGAAGGAAAGGCAGAATAATTATTATTAGCCTATTGAATACAGCCACATTGTATGCAATGGGGGGGGCATTGAATACAGCCCTTCCTATACTTTAATAAGCATAATGAACCTTGTATTTCAAAAAAATAAAATGATTGTCTAGACATAATATCATGCTCCATATTCAATTAAGTATTCTCATTCAAATATCATTATCTTTGTGTAGTATGTATAAGATAACAAGATAACACTGAAGTTTTTATATGTCTACAAACATGTACAAAGTCAACGATATCCTTTAGATTGTACTCATTGATGTGCAAACATCGTACGATCTGAATGAAGTGCTACCAACCAAACATGATAACTACTGAAGTGAAGAATAGGTGCCAATATAAATATTGATAATATTGATAAGCTGAGAGATCATTGTTCGAGTGTATATGCTAGTGAGGACCATGGTATACACGCATGCATACATACATAATGTACATCCACGTATATATTTCAAAGAGAAATTCCAAATGTAATGATAATTTACTTCACCGCCAGATTTCTGCAGTTTTACAACTGAAGATTTGAAAAATCAGAAAGATCAGAATTTGAAATGATTTGTTGCCATGACTTTTTTTCAACATTCCATGTGAACCCAAATGGAATGTTGGATGCGGCAGAGAATGTTATCAGCTTAAATTTTATACCAAACATGGGGTGCTCTTAATGGAACTTGCATCTACATATTTTTGAGTAACCTGGTAACCTCGTTGAATTAGCTCAGTGGGTAAACTGCTCTGGCCACGTTTTTGGCCCACTGGCGGTGAGAGGGTCAATATCAAAATATGTATTCTGTAATACAGGCAATCAGGAACATATTATTCAACTAAAGAATTTTAATGCAAAACGACATGAACGCCTCCCAGAATTGAAGCATGATAGTGTATTTTTTGTAATGACACCAAGGGTTCAATTTTAATTGATTGGTACCAGAGTGTATCCTTCGTAAGCCCCTAATGACATGAAAAATGGTAACTCTCGGGGGAAATATTTGAGGATTACATAAAACCGTCCATATTTCTGTCAGGTCTTTGTCTCTTTTTCAATATGCACGTTTCTGTTATTAAGCATAGTACACCTAATGGCCACCGTCCATTTCGGACAATGAAGTCCATACATATCCTATATAACTTCGGCCAATTAACCTCAGTGGACGTTGGCCATTAGGCGATTTAAAGTTCTGCAAATCTTATCTATATTGATTAACTGGAGTATACGGTCATTACAGATGAAGTGGCTCCAGATAGGCCTTAATAACCAAGTAGGTATTGATCATTAAATAGATAAGTATTCATTTTCTGGTAGCAGACTATCTTCGGGAACAGAACTGTGTAGGGAGTTTCACAAAGGGTTAAAATTAATATACAATTTTTTGCTAAAGTATTAGAGTACATGACTGTCTTGTTGTCGGGAGAGGAGGTAAACACTTCATCACATTTTCTATTATAGCACACAAACGTAATGGACATGATGATCTGTTTGGCACCACTGCTCCCCCCGATAATACAGATATAAACAGGTCAGAGGTTAACTCTTGATAGTACAAATCCTACTTTGAATAGAGGGACATTATTCCATTATCTTACATACTTCATCGGTATGTACTGGCTGGATAAAAACACCCAGAGACCAGTGGAGCTTGATGATTTGGAATTTGAACCCTTCTTGAACACATATGTACTCCTTTTAGGGAGTGGGGTAAATTTATAACAAAAGAAAATTTGTTTTTAATGAAAAATACGCAGGCCATGGTTCAACCTATTGGAGGCTGAAATCAATTGTGCATACTATATCTCTTTTTTTTTTACCAAAAACTGGACAGATTGATGAACGGAATGGACGGACGGACCTTGGTGGAAGTGGGTTTTGTCCATCCGTCCATCAAAAACGTCCATTTCCCTGCTTTTTTGGACGTTTCTTTATGGACAGACGGATGGACGGTCGTTGGTGGAGGCACCCCTTTAGAAACAGGATGAAAATACCGAACATCTACTAGACCACATTAAAGATTTGGTCTGCTCAGCAATATATTTCTTGACCTCATTTTATCTGAACAAAGATCACAAATATCCCAGAGAAATAGCCTAATAGAGATAGTATGCACAATTGATTTCAGCTTCCAATAGGTTGAACCATGGCCTGCGTATTTTTCATTAAAAACTAATTTTCTTTTGTTATAAATTTACCCCACTCCCTAAAAGGAGTACATATGTGTTCAAGAAGGGTTCAAATTCCAAATCATCAAGCTCCACTGGTCTCTGGGTGTTTTTATCCAGCCAGTACATACTGATGAAGTATGTAAGATAATGGAATAATGTCCCTCTATTCAAAGTAGGATTTGTACTATCAAGAGTTAACCTCTGACCTGTTTATATCTGTATTATCGGGGGGAGCATCAATCCGTCCATTCCGTCCATCACAGATGGGCCAACATGACCAGAAAATGGACGGATTCTGTAGAAAAATGGACGGACGGAAATATCAAAATATTTTGATATTCCCGTCCGTCCATTCCATCCATCAATCCGTCCAGTTTTTGACCACAAACTGGATGGATTGATGGACTGAATGGACGGACGGTCCTTGGTGGAAGTGGGTTTTGTCCATCCATCCATGAAATCCGTTCAGATCCCTGCTTTTTTTGGACGGATTTCATGGTCGGACGGATGGACGGTCGTTAGTGGAGGCACCCCTTAAGGTACTTTAGGTAATTAAGAATCTGGTATCTTGGTGCTATCCCTCCTAGCTTTTCTAACACGTCTCTCCTGATTATAGAAAGCTGTGTTACTGATCCGAATTCTTTTTAAATCCCATCAGAAGGTCACAGAAGGTCACAGAAGGTCACAGAAGGTCACCTGTGGCTGACCTGTTGGTGAAAGTCTCTGGAGAAGGCCGTATGTCCATACAGTGGCCACATCTAAGTCCTTTTGGTTTCCTAGAAAAATGCGATGAATGACTATAGGCATGTAAAGGTCCTTATGGTGCAAGGTTGTGCGTAGAATATTTGGGACTGGTCCAGGTTGAGCACTATAAAGGAACCCATCGAAGTGGAGCCTGTCAGTATGCGGCAGTGTTTCTTTTGAGTAACACATATGTCCAACCTTGTCGTCAGAATAGATGTATACATATTTTCATGGTTTGTTTTGCACCCCAAATGTGACTGCTTTCGGAATTATCAGTCGAGAAAGGAGGTCACACAGTAAAGAATGGAGGTATTACAATGTGCTTTCCTCTGACTGTAAGTGGAATTTGATTGGCTCTGAAATTATCCCACAGCCTAGAATATAGTTCTGTAACAATAGCCCACTGTGTGAGGGGAGTAAATTAACAATCATCACATTTGAAAGGTGTGAGAAAGGATAGTTACAAATTCTGAGAGGGAAGTGTGAGAAGACGTCACGGAGGTGCATATTATTTTCATGGTGCTGGTTTAACATCCCAATCAGACTGTTGCATCATAGCCACCAGATAGCTATAGGAACAGATAAGATGTGCCACTATTATGTATGTGGAGTGTAAGGTGAGGTAGCCAAAGTGAGTGTGTATGTCTGGTAGCTAGTACATGTAGTAGCTGGGGACCTAAGAGAGTGGTCATTTTTTAAGAACAGGGGAGGGGATGGTGTATTTTTTTTGGGGGGTGACCAAAACGATTGCACCCCTTTTTAGCGAAAAAGGCCACGCGTTATTATAGCTCAAAGGGGTCGGCGGTACTCAATTTCAACCTGCCTGGGGGGGGGGGGGACTGAGACATTTTCAACCCCTCCCATGGGGGGACCAAAAGAAATTCGACTCACTTGCGCGAAATCGTTCGTATCAAAATGGTGCATTCTGATGCATATTTAGAGACTGAACTCTGGGCACTTCAATGTCATGCTATCATAAACTACCGAATATTGTGTTGCGTAACACAGTGTTGGGTTTATCTGTGGAAGTGATCATTCTGATGTGTAACAGTGCGCTGGGTCTATCAGAATCTAGAGAATACTGTGTTGGATAACACTCTGTTTGTAAGTCCAACATTAGCAAATATAATTAGTGTAATGTAATGTGGATGTAGCATTGATGCCATAGTTTACATAGTGGACATACTTATTGTTGACATTAAGAGATGACAAGTATCAGACTGATAAACTTATATCGGACAAAAGTCGCCTAAGGTTCAGACTGGGGACAACTAGTTCACTTCCCTCAAATGACTTTCTCCCTTACAAATTATTCACAAACTAGATGTACATGTGCAGAGTGCCAGAAAAGATAAGAACCAATACCATACATGTAGATCACATGTAGATCATATACAACGTATAGCGAATATGGCTGGTATTCACGATATCTCTGTCCCCGTAGAGATAGCCAGACCAGATAAGCCATGGTCAGATTAGCAGTAGCAGACAAAGCCATGTCTAGTTCATACAGCAGGATCTAGATAAGCCAGAAGGATGTTCTGATATGACGTACCACCAACTCCCATCAATAGAGGCAGTTAGATGTTGTGGTGTGTAATAAAACTGTTTCAAAGTGTGCTGAGATCATAGGGGACGCGAAAGAACAATAAGATTTCTGCATCCAACTTGAAATTGTTTAAAGTATATTGACAAACACATTTCAGCTTTAGAAGCCCAACTGAATTCTCCTAATTCAGAAAAGTGTGGGTATTCGGTCCTGCTTCACTTGTCAATCTGCTGGGCCGATGGTATTTTAGGTGGACATTGCCACTGTCCTGTATGTTTTGGCAAAGATTGATTATATCATATGAGTAATAGATACCCCCCTCGTTACTGAGTTATGTAACGAGGATTCAGAATTTTGGATCTAAGAAGGGCACACCAAAGGTGCGATGACCAGCTTTCAGTTAAGGTTTCTGGATTAAAGTGGCATAATCACTAAGCGTATCCCACTCACAATTCTATTACTGTTCTAGTCTACTACCAGTATGTGGTTAAGTGTGACTGGTGAGAATGCAGCTAAGAAACATAACGACCTGTGGCAGCCTCGCTTGGTGCAAAGTCGTCCTTCCGCTATATATATATTGAAGTATTGAAAATTTTATTGAACATATCACCTCAGTGAGGAGTTTTTCAATGTACAAACATGGGTAGGCATGAAGCAGATGCAAGTAATAAATGATTAATATAGTTGTCATATAATCAGTTCACGTGGCTTCTCCCGTTCAATACTACAAATTATTAGAGTGGATGTGATGACAATACATTTAAGTATTTAGTAGAAATGGTAATGAGGGGGTACATAGGAAATAGATAGTTGGTTGTTCACGTCCAGTTTTCAGTTCGGTTTCATGATTGGTTTTCAGGGAGGCTTGTCGCCCCACTTCTCTCTAATTTTCCTTTTGAAGTCATCTTTATTTTCCAGTTTCTGCGTTTCATGATCAAGTTGGTTCCAAAGCTGTACGCCGCGGTAGTATGGGCCTTTTTGATAGAAGGCTGTCCGGGCTACCCTCTCATGGAATTTTAACTTCCGGTCACCTCTGGTTCTGGCTTGCGGGTTGGTAGTGGCTTGTCCCCTTCTTGCGAGTTTCCACATGTGCTGAGCCAGCTGCCATTTTCTTCTCTGCTCCAATATTGGGATTTTGTTTGCTCTATGCAGTTCGGCTATGCTGTTACCTCGGATCGCCACCTTCTTGCATATTCTGATGCCTTGGTTCTGTAGTCTTTGGATTTTTTCAAGTTGGTATTGGTGGGCGCTACCCAGGTAGAAACTGCAGTAGTCAGGTACTGGCATGATCATGCTTTTGTAAATGATTAAACAAATGTCCTCGGGTAGATACCCTCTCATGTTGCGGAGTTTATGTAGCCTGTTACCCATGTTTTTCTTTGTTTTGTTGACAAATGGGGTTACGGTCAGGGAGCCATCTAGGTCAATGCCAAGGTAAGGATAGGTATCCACTACAGGTAACGTTTGGTCTCCCATCTTTATGGTCGGGGCATTTATCCTACTCAATTTTGTTTTTGAGCCGAAGGTCATGATTGTGCTCTTGTCTGTGTTCACAGTCATGTGATTCAGGTTGCACCATTCATGTATGTGTGTGACATCTTCCTGGAGGAGCCTTTCAGCTTCCGCGGGATTGTCATGGTTGATGTATATTATTACTTCGTCCGCATACATGGCTGATTTACAGTTAACGAGAGTGTCACAAAGGTCATTGATAAACAGCACAAACAGCAGTGGCCCAAGGGTAGAACCCTGGGGGACTCCAAATTCAACCCCTTGTGATGGTGATCTGGTGTCATTCGCCATTGTGCTGTGACTGCGGTCATGCAGGTAGTCTACCAGCCATCTTTTGATCAGAATAGGTATTTTCAGGCAGTTAATTTTGGTCACTAGGGTTGGGTGGTCGACACAATCGAATGCCTTGGTATAGTCGACGAAACAGGCCATTGTGTATTGGTTGTCATCCCTGTAGTCATAGAGATCTTTCAGCACAGAGAATACAGCATCCCCAGTGCTCATACCTGGCCTGAACCCATATTGGTTTTTCGATAGTAATTTGTGCTGCTCCAGGTGTTGACTGAGGTATTCATGTACTATCTTTTCCAACATCTTCCCAGGTAGAGGCAGAAGCATGATTGGCCTCCAGTTCTTGATCTGTGTTAGGTCCCCTTTCTTTGGGATAGGTACTAAGTTTCCAGCTGCCCATGTCTTGGGGAATGTACTCTGTTTTAATGAGTTTCTGAACATGGATACAAGATGTTCCGGCAGTAGTGTCAGTGTGTCTTTCAGGACAGAGCTGTTGACTTCTTCTATACCAGATGATTTATCTTTGTTGATCTTGGCTATTAACTTCGTTACCTGCTCAAGAGTTACCAGTTCATCCACATTGATGGTTACACCATCATCAGTCAGTGGGATGTCCTTTATCTTGACTTTGTCAGACTGGGCATTGTCCCCTTTTAGATCGTAGAGTTTCTGGCCAATAGTGGCGAAATAGTCATTGACAAAGGTAGACACCTCATCACTGTCAATACTTTTCCCGTCATGATTTTTCAGGTTGATGTGTGTGTGTTTGGATCCTGGGTTTAGGAGCCTGTTCAGTTCTCTCCAGAATCGCCTATGGTCACCCCGTGATGAATTTAGAGTCGTGGTCACACCTTCTCCCAGGGACGCCTTTAATTGACGTCTAATCAGATGTGATAGCCTTTTGGCCTCGAGGTTTTCAGCGTAGTCACCAGACAATCTAAATCTTTTGAGACATTCCTGCCTGTCATTAATGTGTTCTATAGTGTGTCTGGTAACATGCTTTTCAGGTATACGCTTTAGTGTAATTGTGCGTATCGGGCATGCCTCATCAAGGTAGGCAACAATTTGGGCTAGTAGTAGCGCCCATTGTAACCCAGGGTCTTCACATTCAAAGAATTCAGTCCAGTCTTGCTCGCTCAGGTGTTCGTGCAGTTCGTCAATATGATAGTGCCTGTATGATCTGCCTTGCCTCGTGATGGTTACCTTGGTTACGCGCTCTTGCTTCCTCTCAGCGTAGATGGGGTAGTGATCACTGAGCATAATGTCGAGAGTACCTGCACTTTTTACAATGTTACAGTTTGTCAGTATGTGGTCGATGATTGTGCCCCCCTCGGGATTCGGTCTGGTCACTTCATTGATTTTCATTCTCAGCCCAGTCTCTCTGCAGAAGTCGATCAGCTCGCGTCCAGGGGCTAGCGTCCGTTTGCGCATGTCAATGTTTAGGTCGCCGATGATCCATAGTTCATCGTCTTTTTCCTGTAAAATATTTATGATGTCATGTAATGTGTCAAGAAATGATGTGACGTCACCCCTAGGTGGTCGGTACGTATTTAGTAGTATCATAGATTTATGTTGCTCTCTGTTGACACTAATGGTTAGGAGTTCTATATCGGGTTCCATACGGCAATGATCAAATAAGATTGTGCTAGCTGCACCGTATGCCTGGTCAATATATGTTACCAGGCCACCTCCTCTGTTAGCTTCTCTATCAAGCCTAAAAATCCTCTTACCTTCAATATATATCAGTTCATCTCCTGAGCGGTCGTCCAGCCAAGATTCGCATGCGCACAAAATTGTAAAATCGCTGAGTAGGAGCGCAATTTCTAGTTTCTTGGGTTCAAGGCTGCGACAGTTAATACCGCACAGGGTCAAGCCCTTGAGCTTATTTATCTCCTCCGTGATACGGATTCGGTCCGGATTCATTTTTCAGTTGTACAAAGTAAAACAATAAGTTTGGCTAAAATGCCTTAAATATATAAATAATGTAAACGCAAAAAAGGGGAGGGGGATGGAATGAAAAGAGAACAAAGGGTTCAGAGACAGGGGTCTCAACACAACTTGTATTAGTTCCTTATAATAATGACAATCTGCTGTGTGCCTATACCGCGTGGCCGCACTGGGTATAGGAGATGATACCTTACAATGGCTTAGCCTGTAGATATCCTTGGGTTTTGACAATTGAATTGAAAAGTAGAGGGCATGTGGGTGCTCACGTGTACCAATTATAATATTACTATAGTTAAGTGCCATAGGCACTGGCAATTGGAGATTATGAATCCTTATGTGCCTGTAGTGGGCATATAGTATGGCTGCTATTATAGAGTCTGTTCATGGTCTGAGGACCTAGCAGCTTTAAAGTGATATAATTATTAAAATATTACATTTCAATTAGTTATCACATGTCCAGATAATGTACGTGCCGGTCAGTTGGTAACAGTTCATGGGTAATATCACTCAGCGTCAGTTCAGTGGTTAATATTCATGGCATAGGTAATGCAAGTAAAACGGTGCTAAGTAACAAACATAACTCAACACAGTTGTTAACCAATACGACAATATAGTCGCAAAATCATACGCATATGGCTTAATATTACTAAATTATCCAACGACAGTTTTATAATACATAACATCAAGTAAGTCATGTCAAGTCAATCAAACCAAGTTGAATCAGCAATTAGTCAATCGGCTCGTATTACATCAATATAATATAATTAGTGTAACATCATGTAAAGTGTCAACTGGTCTTTACTGATAAGTATTAATTAGAATTCTCCTACCTCAGTTCCCCATCGTAGGATACTTATCACTCCACGTTGACTGATCTGGGTTAATCCATGCGCGAGTTAATACACTGCATAGTTCACAATTTCACAAGTTATATGAGGCGTCATAGTCATGTGGGCGTCTTGGTAGTCTGAGGATTCTGCGTGTGAGTACTAGGTGGATGAGGTGGGTTAGTCAACCCAGTTGGCTATTGTAGAGGTGGGAGTGGGTTAGTTAACCCAATTCATTCATTTTTACAGAAAAGCTATTAAGTGCCCTGTGTATTGGGCTGGTGTTCAGTAGGGCCTACCATGGTATTGGGTAGCACCAGAAGGAGTGCGCGGCATTAGAGCATTTTTCATCATGACACGGCCAATATTGTTACCAATGGCGCCGGCTGTTGTGTGATCTGGATGGGTCCCATCATAAAGCCTCCAGTATTTATGCACGACGCGCTCTTGGTGGGGATTCCACTTGTGCAGGTAGTGGTCAATTCTAGGCGTGATTACACTAGCAGTGTGGTTATGCCACACAATTTCCCTGTTGAGTAACATAATCATGCGGTTCAGTCTGCGCTGGTCTGGATGTCTATCAGAGGTCCTTCTCTTTTTATTCAGGTCCATACCATATAGACCACACAGGACTATTTGCCGGCCGGGGCAGGCTGATCTGATACCATTAATAGCAGTTTCAATTTTGGCTGAGATTCTAGCTACAGTTTCAATCATAGAGAATCGGCTAGGCGCTAGTTTATATCCACCATGCTTTCTGTCCTTCACCGTTAGGTCGCACAGGCCCGCTGCTATGTAAACACTGCTTACTTGAGTATGGGTCATTAAGTAGGACGTAGCTTCCTCACAAACATATTGGATTCCCATACCAGGGTAACAGCGGACAGTTATTAGGGTGGGGTATTCCTCCCTGATGTAGTTTGTCAGGTGGCGTACTCTTGAGTCACCAAACAAGCATACATACGTCTCTCTTTGTGAGTAGAGTTTCCAGCGTAGATCCATGGCGCTAGCACGTGTATGAGTAGCGGTGGTCTCCGGTATAGTGGGCGGTCAGTGTGGGACGGTGTTCACTCAAGGGTGACGTGGCCCGGGGGCGTTCGTAACACCTTGTCAGTTGGTCTTGTTGGGTTTATCCAGGGCAAGCGCTGTAGCGGTCAGTTTCAAGGCAGCTCGTTTGTTCATCAGTATCTCGCCCATTTTATTAGAGCCGGGAATACGTCCTTTGTTGTAGACAGGGTGCCCATACGGGACACCCCCCCCCCCCCCAGTGACTGCTTTTTGTGGCCTCAATAATCACTTGGTCGCCAGAGGCGGTCAGTAGGTCGGCTAGCTCTTTGTGGGTGTCGTATTTAATATCCACAGTTTCCTGGGCGATAATGTTTCGGTCTTCCCACCATCCATGGCCACCAGGGAATGTCACTTTGTTACCCTGTAACTTGATTCTGTACTGACCTTTTTCTCTCATAATTAGGTCAGCTATGTCCTGCCTCTTGCCATGCAGGGCCTTGGTGTATTGAAATGCTTGTTCACAGCTAGTGAAGGTGGACAGGTCACCAAAGGTACCATCAGGTAGTAAAGGAGCATACTTAATTTCACAGGGGTACATGTTGCTGTAATGAGCGCTGGGTCCGTTAAAGGTGATGCCCGCTGTAGTTTCCTGAATGCGCTCGCGGGCGCGGGGTCGATCACCGCCGTCTTGGTCACTACCTGAGTCACTAGTAGACTTGTACTGGTCACTTTCCTGTGCGTCTATTTTCTTTTTTAATTCGTAGGGTAGGATCTCGGCCGGCAGTGTGGTGAGATCTTCATGTGCAAACCTCTCTCCATCAATGTAAACACAATCATCACGTGTGGACACTGCCACATTGTTATCCCGGTGGTGTCTAGCGATCTCTCTGAAGATCCACTTAGTTCTTCTTACGTCATAATTCTCGTCCCTATTGAACCATATCGATTGCTGTTCTGTGTTTGAGGCAGGTTTAAGGGACGCTCGGAGAAACATGGCCATTTCAAGTGCTTTTCTATTGCTGAAGCAAACAATCAATTTAGTAGGGCGGGTTGAATTGCGTGCCGTCTCTTTGGGCCTCATACGCTGTGCCTTTATGATTTCGCCAATTTGAATGTCGGCGCCAAGATCATTTAAAAAGGAGCATGCTGCCTCTTTGGCATTCTCGTCATCTTGTTCAGGGAGGCCAGTGATAAGGAGGTTTCTATTAATGGCAGGGTGTGCGTGCACGGTCGTGTCATCCTCCTCTGTATTTACTAGGGCCCGGGGAGTAATGGACGGGTCAGGGGGGACCGAAGGCTTGGCTTTTAATTTCCTTTCAAATTCCTCAAACCTTCTATCAACTTCAATCTGTCGCAGTAGGGCGTCAGCATGTCTCTTATCATTGACGGTCTTTTCGGCGTCTATTGTACTTTTAACACTGTTTATGTCGGTAGTGACCGACTGTTGCATAATGCTAAGTTGGGCGTTCAGGTCAGTGCTGACTAGGCTGACCTGGTTTGAGGTAGCCATATTGGAAAGTGACCGTTGTATACCTTGTAGTACCTGCATGTAATCACTGCTGTCATGTGACGGCTGTGGACAGTTCATCCATGGGTTATGGGAGCTGTTAATCATGTTATTTTGTAACATCTGCTGATTAAGCATAGCTTGATGCTGCATGAAGTTAGGCTGGGATGAGGGTGAGGGACCCGCCGGTTGGTAATTCATAATGGCGCCGGAGGTTGACGGGCCGGGGTTATTGTAGGACTGGTTGGTCATATTACCAGCAGGTACAATTGTGGAAGGTGAATCGGGCATAACAACACTGGATTTCTTTTTACCTGGTTTTGGTTTCTTGGTAACCTTTTCAGTGGTGGGTGAGAGAGTGTTAGCTCTTTTCCTACCTCGGGTTTTCAGCTTGACAGGTGAGTCGCCAGTAGTGCTTGACGCACCGTCAGTAGGGGTGCCGGCTGGCATAACACAGTGTTGACACAGTAAATCCGGTCAAGTTCGTATTATAAATCACTTTTTATCTCCAGTTTTAATATCTCCAGTTAGAGTAAGGCGTATCCTATCTCATGGTCGTGTAATCATGTCCAGATGGCAAGTTTAATCCATGTGGGTGGTCAGTGTGAGCAGAGCCCTCGCGCTGCACGTCTTACTCGGTCGCGGCCATTGTCTGTCTATATATGACTGTGTCTCATGAGATGGGGCCAAGTGTGAACGTCTTTGACTGGTAGTCCAAGATTTTTAGCTTAGAATAGGACCTAAGGTTAAACAAAATCGGAACAAGCCAATTTTTGGACAGAAGATGTCCAAAAATGCACTTTTTCCCTAATGTTTTTCTATTTTTGACTTTCCATAGGCCATTGTGAAGTTTACTTAGCCCCCCTAAACCTATTTCAAGGTTTTCAATGGTCTTATCCTTTGTTGCTAGGGCTGGTGGTTGCCTAGCAACAGGTATTTCATATTGGATTTCCCTGGAAACCAGGGCAATTAACAGTCAGAAAGGTATTGTACCCATACTTACTGCATCTAAAATGACCCCAATGGGGGAACGATGATATAACTGATTTTCCATGGTTACCCAGCAACAGAAAATACTTACCTAGCAACCACCTGGAAAGAGTGTAGTTAGCTCTTTGAAAACTACTTTGGCTTCACAAAAGGCCATCTGAAGATCACCTACCCCAACAATCCATCGGAAGCTTCATTGATGGTGATATTATTGTGTTGCTAAGGAAAGTGGTTGCCTAGCAACATACACTCTATATTAAAATTCTAACCTAGAAACTAGAAATATTAATCAGAGATATCTATCTACCAATATCTCAACCCCCAAAACATTTCCAGGAGGCTACTGAAACACATGCTAAAATCCCAGAAAATCTTCCGAAATTCAAGATGGCATCCAGGATGGGCAATATGCACTATATTCTATTTTGACTTTCCATAGGCCAAATTGATGTTTACCTAGCCCCCTAAACCAATTTCAAGCTTTTCCATGGTTTTATCCTTTTGTTGCTAGGGCTGCTGGTTGCCTAGCAACAGGCATTTCATATCCATATCCCCTACTTACTGCATCTAAAGTGACCCCAATGGAGCATGGATGATATAGATGATTTGTTGTAGTCCATGGTTGCCTAGCAACAGCAGATACTTACCTAGCAACCACTTAGAAAGAGTGTATTTGGCTCTTTGGAAAATACTTTGATTTTATAACACATTGGTTGAGAGGTAGATATCTGATGTTGCTAGGCAACTTCACACCATACCATTTATATAAATGTAGTAGTTGTAGTAGAAGTATGCCTCTCATTGATATTTCTCCTGGTTTTTGGGGAGTAGCAATATAGAATGTGTTGCTAGGCAACCCCTTACCTCAGCAACACAATGACACCATCTAAAAGGTTTCCATAGTTTGTGGTGGTAGGTGATCCTACAATTACCCTTTTAAATCCAAATTCTATTTTAGAGGCATGAACACTCTAGGTTGCTCAATAAATATTACTCTTGTTCCCAAATCCTTCTGAAGGAAGGCTCTGGTAACTGCCAAATGTTGGGATTTTGCTGGGTCTGGGTAACCCCTGCTGGTAGCTTGGAACCAGCGAACAGGAACAGGAAATGGAACCAGAAAGGCTGATGGTAAAACTACCATCATACATTCTGGTTCCTGCCCACTGGTTCCAGCCTACCAGTAGGGGTTGCCCAGACCCAGCAAAATCCAGAGTTCAAGGTCATTTGGCTGTTACCAGAGCCTTCCTTCGGAAGGATTTGGGAACGAGAGTAAGTAGATATCTGCTGTTGATAGGCAACCATGAACCATAGCAACACATACATATATCACCCTTGCTCCATTAGGATCACTTTAGATGCAGTTAGTATGGGTACAATACATTTGCCCTAGTTTCTAGGGAAATCCAATATGTAATGCCTGTTGCTAGGCAACCACCAGCCCTAGCAACAAAAGGATAAGACCACAGAAAAGCTTGAAATTGGTTTAGGGGGCCTGTGTAAACTTCAAATTGGCCTATGGAAAGTCAAAATAGAAAAAAAATATACAGCAGTCCAACATTATAGCACTCCAATGCACTATATGGATATATATTTAAAACTGGACATCGACATCCATGTAACAGAATCCTTCTAACAGAAAGCTATATTTAGTAGAAGTAGAAATCCATGAATATCTATAATGAAGGAAGACACCATGTTCATGCCTATGAATATGTCTGTGTGTATGTTCATTTCAAAATTCAATATTGCAACCATTCATTGAATGCCACCATGCTTTCAATGTAATCTCGAATTGCAGTTGCAGTAATTTGATACTAATAAAAAAAAAATCTATTCTATTTCTTTTTCATGAACAGTTGGCATCCCATAGATTCAAGATGGCTTAAAAAAATTAATGCAACTACATTTCAAGATTGCATTTAAAGCATTGTGGCATTCAATGAATGGTGGCCATCCTAAACCTATGGGGTGCCAACTGTGTTTGAAAAAGGTATCAAATAGGATATGGACTAACCAGTTATTACGATTATTGATCGACAGGGGGTAGTACCAGCTCTCCCGCCAATGTCCATATTGAATGTCCCGATGCTTGAAATGCAATCTTGACTTGTAGTTGCATTAATTTGATAAAAAAAAAAAAATCCTATTTGATTTTTCCTTCATTCAACCCATTCAAGATGGCTACCATTTACTAAATGCCACAATGCTTTCAGTGCAATGAAAAATTGTAGTTGCATTAATTTGATATCTATCAAAAGAAAATGTCTATTTGATACCTTTTTCAAACACAGTTAGCACCCCATAGGTTTAGGATGGCCACCATTCATTGAATGCCACAATGCTTTAAATGCAATCTTGAAATGTAGTTGCATTAATTTTATACTGTTAACAAAATCCAATTTAGTTGTTTTTTTCATGAAGAGTTGGCACCCCATAGGTTCAAGATGGCCACCAGTCATTGAATGCCATAATGCTTAAATGCAATCTTGGATTGCAGTTGAATTAATTTGATTCTAAAAAAAACAACTTTCTTTTTTTTCTTTCATAAACAGTTGGCACCCCATACATTCAAGGTGGTTACCAGTCATTGCATGCCACAATGCTTTAAGTGCAATCACAAATTGTAGTTGCATTAATCTGATACTAATAAAAAAAACTAATTCTATTCTTTTTTTTTAATTCATGAACAGTTGGCACCCCATATATTTAAGATGACTACCATTCATCGAATGCCCCGATGCTTGAAATGCAATCTCGAATTGTAGTTGCATCAATTTACTGCTAATAAAAAACAAATTCTTATTGATTTTTCTTTCATGAATAGTTGGCACCCCATAAGGTGGCTACCATTCATATTAATGCAAATACAATGCTTTAAGTGCTATCACAAATTGTAGTTACATTAATCTGATACAAAAAAAAAAAAATTCTATTTGATTTTTCTTTCATGAACAGTTGGCACCCCATAAATTGAAAATGCACCCAGCACCCAGGTCAACAGCCATATACGGACAAGTGTACCTCCCCTGCCTGTTCTCCTTCAATGCAGAGTGAAGAGGGTGGGAGGGGGTGACCATCAACAGTGCATAAACACTTTGATTGGATGACAATGCAGTTTTTATATTACAACCCTAAATTTGTGCAGCGAAAATCATCAAGAAATACTAAGTATTTTTTCCAAAGAATAGCTTTTCTAGAATGGCTAGATACTCAGAAATCCTACTGCGAATAAAAAAAAGTCAAATTCTGATTCTAAACACCTGAAAAGTGAGAAATGCTGGCGTTCACGGTTTATGTAGGAAATGTACTAAAAACACCAAAAATATGCAACAAAACCCTAATTTTCTCAAAAACTGTTCAGTAGGATTTTTTCTAACTGAGGTTCCAGTGTTTTCTACTCTCATATTACACATTGGCATAGAGAATATAATGACACCTAGTCAGGATTTTGCCCTAGAAGCAATCTGTGAGGCAAAAAACAGCCAAAATGAGCCACTGGTCTGAAGTATAAAACTGGGCATCGATCACTATAGAGCTACAAAGAGAGAGAATCGATGTCCAGTAATAAGGTAAATAGTGTATATTGCCCATCCTGGACGCCATCTTGAATTTCCAAGCGAGCACAAGGAGGATGTCCGAGGACTTTTAGTATGCGGTTCAGGACCCTTCTGGGCATCTTCTATCCAAAAATTGACTTGTTCCGATTTTGTTTAACCTTAAAGTCTAAAAAATCTTGGACTATGGGTTCCAGCTTTGACCGGGTGCCAGCTTTGACCTGGTGCCAGCTTTGACCGGCTTCATAGAAAAGGGTTTAATTAGGGCAGATTGAGATATAAATGGGCTACTAACTACTAATGTTAAGTGTTGTAACACCCATTAACCTTTTCAGCCAATTTTTATCTTCAAATGCCCTTAATAAACCCTTTTCTATCAAGCCGGTCAAAGCTGGCACCAGGTCAAAGCTGGCACCCGGTAAAAGCTGGCACCCAGTTAAAGACGTTCACACTTGGCCCCATCTCATGAGACACAGCCATATATAAGGCGGGGGGTGTAGTGGATTGTTTCACCAAGGCGAGTATCTAGGGTACCACCTTTAATGCCAATGTTTGTTCAAGGTTTGAACTTTTTAATTATCATTAAAATTTTGTTCAGCAGACTGGAATGAGTAGTTCATTCTGGTATTGAACCTGTATAGAGCTTTTGCAGGTATAGAGTTCTTTTTGGATGGTATTGAGCGAACCTGCAATTGAGTTACGCAGGTGGCTTCAGTAGACCACGTCTATAGGCCTTTTAGGTAGCTATTGAAGGAGGATTCTAATGGTTCATTCAGTCCTCTTTGAGCCTAGAGACATGCGCCACCATGCTCTTTGGCCCTACGGATTTCTGATGTCCCCGAACCATGACCAGGGCCGGGTGGGGGGGGGGCACTCCCTCAGCATTGATAACTATGTGTGAACACAATTCCAATGGAAAGGGTATGTTTTTGGTCCCTATGCAAGGGCCCGCGAGGGTCCTTGAAAAAGGGTGCTTTTTAGGTGATTTTGGAGGAAAAGGGGTGGATTTTAAGGCTGCATGACTAAAGAGGCTCTCAGATCCAGCATTTTTCAACATTTTTCAACATTTAAAACACCTCTTTATGCACTGGGTAAGGGTAAGGCCTACCTTTTGGTGTTTTTTTCGAATATCACCCTTGGTAAGGGTATTTCTATCCATCCCCCTATTTCATAGTATGTTTTCTGCTTAGTTTCCCGTGAAAAGGGTGATATTTTGTTTATTTTCCTACCGTGATAAGGGTCCTAAATTTGAGGTGATGTTCACACATAGTTGCTATAGAAAATATAAGGAGTGCCCCCCCCCCGGGGACCAGGGCCTATCAAGCCACCAGTCAGTCTGTCGTGCTTATTTTGATATACACTCAGTTACTCGTAGGGTACCTACTACACAACCTAAAGTTAAGTTAGATACCCCACTCAGAACTGAGTTTATGTAATGATAGTAACTATGGTAGAATCTATGAGGCCATCAGCCAGTCTGTTGTGGTTATTTTGTTATACATGTACACTCAGTTACTAGTGGGGTATCTACCTTTTGGCATTAATAGTCTTCCCATTGGCTTTGCCTTAAATGTGCCCCGTGTAATGTGAATTTTAGCCAACTGAAATCATAATAGTCAACTCAACCTTGTGTTTCCAGACTGCTTAATTAAGAATAATTTTGACAAACTGGTGGCGGGACCTTGTGGAGATGTTCAGAACCTTTAGAAACTCACTACCCCCACCTGGTGGACGTTTTCAGAATTTTTAGAAATTCACGTACTCCCCCCTCTGTGTGTTGGTTCAGGGCCAACTTTTTAAAACATTTTAGTAAGTTTCCTCAAGAGAGCCTCGAACCCTCGATCCTCAGATTTAGAGGCAGGCACCCAACTGACTGAGCTAACCAGGCAAGTGTCAGCATGGTCTATTTATGAGATAGTCATTGCTTCATCACTATAGTTTAGCATGTCCCATTTGGATGATATGTTGGCTATTCATTTCCTAAGTTATCATAGAAATTATAATGATAACCCACTCTGTTATATTGATATGTTACAGTATGGATATGTCCCCAACCGATGGTGAGGAGTCCATGCACCATTCTTAATAAATTAATGTCATTAGGACAGAACTCTGTCATTTTCAATGTAGAGATACCCATTCTGTGGAAGGCTGCAGTATCAATATGACGTGGTCAATCACTTCCATATTTGGGTTGAGCATTGATAGTATGTTGTAAATGACATACAAGAAGTGTCTAGGGGTTTATATGCGGTTTTGAGATAGTCTGAATGATCCTTAACCAATCTCCAGCTCAGCAGTTCCAATCTGTATACGTTGACCCTTAGGGTACACTGTAACAGTCACTATACTAACAGGCATGTAGTGATTCAGGTGTACTACCAGCTTATCGGTACCCCTACAGGTATCGTCAGAGGGGGGCCGGTATAATATGAAAGTACAATAAACGGGAATATATTATATATTCCAATTAATAAAAGCGTCATGACATGCAAGTTTGAGCATGAGAAAAGATTAACATGTTGCTGATTGTGATAACGCCTATCATCCCTAAATCAGGGATGGTACTATCTGTACTTTGGGGCTACCTATTTCAAGTCTTCACCAATACTCGGTGTATAGCCGTACTTTAAACATGCTTTCATTACAGTGTCTGGGTATGACACGAAGAATATTTCTAATCTGCTATATGGGGTACCATACTGAATTAAACAATAAACAAAATATGGGCAACTGTTTAGAGATAACTGGAACTGTTCATATTCCCTTCCTCAAAACCTTTTTTAAAGTATATAATGGAAGGCAACTCCAAGAAATAAAAATTAATATTATTATTACACGCGTCAGAAAAGAAATCTTTTGAATACTTACCTTTTGGCACTGCTTGATATCATGTTTACTCACGCCATTAATGCAGTTTGTGTATCTAGGTGTTACAAACCTTTTCTCAGCTGATCACCCCTTCAAACGCCCAACTGCCTAATAATAGTAATATCACACGCACCCAGTCTCACCATAAGGGACAGGTTTGCACCACCCACTATTAAACCGTCCACCCATACAAAGCACTTAGAGACAGACTCCTTACTACTCACATGACTCTAATTAGCACACACGAATGCCTGCTCTTCTAGCCACGTGGAAAAGCTGTACCAAGTTGTCAGGTCACTAACTGTTGTCATCTTAATCTTTATCACCTGTTTACTCATATCACTGTGAAAGGGACTCATACTTGTCTATTCATGAGAAACAGAGAGGTGCGGCCATCTTACTATTGGAATGATTGTTACAGGTTTCTATCTGACATGGAGATTTAATCAATAGATACATGCTCTAGGCATGAATGGGCTTCTATCTAATGATTGCCATATTGATATTGGTAATGACAGCTGGATCCCTACTACACGAGTTCGGGCCATCTTTCAAGTGCTGTGACAGGCAACAAGAAGAAGCTCAACATCACGCACAGAGCGGGGAGATAATGGAAAGAAAAACTAGGGACAACTGTTTACTTATAGTTCCCTCACACATCTTTCAATGACTACAATGTATACAAGATGATAGATTCCATCCAAACACTCAGAATGTAAACACTTATATGGGCCATTTATGACCAAGATATACGATATGCATGTATGATTAAAAAGTCTGATATTTAGGGAATGTATTGATCTCGAGATGGGCATTTTTTTCTCATTCTTAGTAATTAAACGTTATAAATTGGGACGAAGTAGAAAGGTGTCGTCAACAGGGCCCAGGGCCCAGGGCCATGACAAATTAATATTGGTAAGGATGTACATAGTTCTAGTGATTTCTGCAGGATGGGTAGTTTTGCAACACATATATGGGACTATGGAGATGAGTGAAGGCAAGCGGACATGGGCAGCTCTTTGTTGACACGCTAACGACACTATAGGATGTACCATTTTACGTCACCCTTAGTAGAGGATATAAATAACGATACTTCTATATTTAAACCACAGCGGAGGGCTAAGACAAAGGAATTCACACCTTGGTTATTTCTGTGTAGACTCACATAACCTTCTAGCTGTGGTTTAAAATAGTTAGACAATGGTTATGAAAGGGTAGGTAGGATTAACCACAGCTTATAAAGCTGTGGTTAATTCTATTTACCCTTTCATAACCATAGTCTAACTATTACGTATACATTTATATATTATACTAGAATTAGAACTCCAGTCTGCACTATTGGTGACTAGAATAGCGTAGGGGCATAGTGTCTGGCAGTTTTGCTAATGAAGGTAAATCTATTTCGTGAATTACATTTGTACTGTACACAATTAGTATATGATCTCTGCAATAGTCTGATGGCATTTGTATAAATTGGCCATATACCCCTGAATTTATTATGGCGACACAGACCATGTTGGGCTGAGTGAAATGGGACAGGAGGGGTAAATAGATAGTTACGTGGGACATGAGCCTGAGGCATTTCCTAAAATCGATATGGCGACATGGGTATTTCTGAAAAACGGCATGGCGACATAAGGATTTCTAAAAATCGGCAGCCTCACAGGGGAAATAGGGACCCCCTACTATCAAGCACACATATAATTATCATTATTACATGGCTGCTACGACCCTCTCTATGTTAAACATGTGCCTATGGGAGTTCTGTACTCCGTACCCCATCGGGGCATGGAGGGCATGTAGCAATACTCCATGGGGTAATTTCTAGACAGTAGTAACATGTACATGTACATTTACAATGTGATTCACTCATTTAAGCCGGGTCATGAATGTCACACCCAGCTTCGCCTTCATGTGATATGACCCGGCTTCAAGTAGTGAAGTACGATGTACATGTATGTCAATGGTGTGGAGTTTTTTCTATTTATGTAGGGGTCATATGTGTTATCGTTGCAGTGTATTCATCTATATGGTCAACGTTTCAAAAGATGTTACAATGGCATATACAGGTGCATTGGCTGCTGTACACCCTTCTATAAGTTACAACAAGATTGAACGTCGGCCGTATTCCACATCTTGTTGAATACGGCACAAGGTCCTCCGATCACTGTTGAATACTGGCGTGGCCTATTCAATGGGGTGGCAAAATACAGGGCTCCTTTTAAACCGATGGTGCTGCCGTGTTAGATATAAACACAGGGGTCCCCTCTATGAGGTAAAATAATCATTCCTCGCCCTTTATGCACTGGGCCGTATTGAGTTCCGTCTACTGAAAATGGCCTGGTATCCAACTTGTGAAGAACACGGTAGTGGCACATCATGGTCGTTGACCTCTGCCCCTGATGCTTATATATAACATTTTTAGAGATTATAAGCCATTTAACATACCTGGTTATACAGAGGTCGGGAAACGCTTCTCCAGACTATTTATACTGGACAGGGGGCGATGTGTCTCGTCATAGTCACAATGCTGATGTATGCTATACAGCCTATACGCTATGGGATATGTACAACTGGTTTAGATTTGGTAGGGTTCCTTTCAATTCCCTGACCCTTGAGGCTTCAAAGCCCTTGTGACTGTGCCCTAAAAATATCACATGCCTTGCTTGTTTATTAGGGCGGAAAGGACTACCAGACACATTTTGCTCTTCTACTTCAGGAAAATAAATAGTATTACAGCTAAAGCGTTGAGCCTGACCTCTTGGGATGTAATAGTAATACCTGGGTCTAAACAAGCTGTTGCACTCCTTGCACTCAGTAGATATGTCCTTGGCATTGCTTTTGGATGAAATCTGATGTAATAATGAACCCCCTAGTTCCAATTCGATCTATACCTATATTCACTCTATCCCCAGCAATATCCTCTTAGAGTCAGTGGTTTGTTATGCACAAGATAAAGGCCCTATGGGTAGACTATTTGGTAAGAAGTCACATGCACCAGATTTACTAAGACTTACCTGTGTACAGCCTCTACAGGTATATTCCAATCTGTGGAGCACTGCTGCCACGTCTGTGTCCACAACCCGTCTGACCAACGACTGGAGGAGGTCCTGGTACAGAGGCACCCTATCTATGTGTTATCTACGTCCTTATCCGCACCTCTTTTGTAGGGTCCGAGAAGACGTACACACACCAGTCTCCTCCTACTTCATTGTGGACACAGAGGGGTGGAGGACAGTTGTTTGTTCCCCCAAGGTGAGCAGGGTGAATGGACTGGTCAGTACACTGGTCAGAACACTAGTCAGTGTACTGGCTATTAATGGTAATGTGTTGTCTGGTGCGACTACTCACCCTGAAGTAGTGCCCTGTAGTTGCAGTCGGAGGTGATGGCTCTAGACCCCTAAATTCGATACGACGACATGGGCATTTCTTAAAATCGACATGTGACATGGGGCTTGGTGAAATGTGACATGAGGCTTTATGTATAGTGACATGGGACTTGGGCAGTTCTTAAAATCGACATGGAACATGAGCAACATAGACATGTGACAAGTAATCATTTTTTTAAATCGACATGCGACATGGGGACTCCCCATCAAGGGCCCCGAGGTGGGGAGACTGTCTGCTCAGCTTGATTGGAGCTAGGCGCTAAGGTAGGATCCCTACTGCCGCGTTCGATGATCATGGCTGTGGTTTACATTGGTATTCTGACAATAACCATATAGGCTAAAATGGGTGTACTCAAGAGGGGACCAATTCAGTCGAATGTCCCCCTCCCCTTCTCAAGGTGTCCAAATATTGATGGTTCCCCATCCATCAATGTAGTTAGAATCGACCACCCCCTTATTCATGTGCATGTACTACTATTATACCTTTTCCATCATAAAAGTTTTATCCACCTGCCCTGTGTGAGCATGCAGTTTATTGGAGAGAGGTGAGGGAGCCAAAGAAACCCCGCTATGTTTGTTACAAAATATACATTTTACAAGATATTTTATAGCGTACTAGTAATCATATAGCAATTAACCAAGCTACTTTATTTTATAAGAATAATATACACGTATATCAAGATTTCTAACCCATGTGACTTTGATCAATGTACATCAATGATAATATCCCTTCTAGATACGTCCATATAGTGTACATATATTTGGCTCCCACAAAATCGCTATATTGAAAATCTTGTATTTCTTGAAGATATTAAATTAAATCTGTCCAATTAAGTGAGCCAAGGTCACCCCACCTTAGTGTGCCATTGGTACTACTAAGACATGAATAGACCATCTCTAAAGCATTCATGGCCAGATCTAAGTAGGCACATTTACAGATTTCTATATTTCTCACCAAGTCACTAAAGTGGGCCTGCAGGCTACACCCGCCCCACACATTGGGCCGTAATATATAGCCAGGCCCCCAGTCTACAGTAGGGGTTCTAAGATGTAGGTTCACGTGGGGTGACTGTTTCATTTCTTGGGTTGACTGAACTTTGTGGGTGACTGTTTCATATCTGGAGTTCACTGACCTCTGTATGTACAAAATGTATTCAGGACACATACTTGTCTCGGGCCCCGACTGTAAATATACTGCCTGGGGGATTATAACTAATGCCCCAGACTACTTTATGTAACTACCAAATTTATGTAACTACCAATGCAAGCTGGCCCCAACTCGCGCTTGGACAAAGTCCGAGCGACATCGCTGGTATTTAGGAGGCCATGACCGCATCACTTCCCCCGTATATTGGGGGGGATTCGTACGCGGTACCTATCTGCACTTCTAATACAACAGCACCAAGCGCACAGGAACTATTTTAACCATCAACCTTTGGTGCCAGCGATGACGCTCGGGAAACGAGGTCGAGGTGGTGCCAGCTTGACTACCAATGTTGGAAGGGACAGAAATATAAAAAAGTATAACAAACATAATTATTTTCAATGCTATTAGTATACATAATCGTTCAAATCCTCCTCTTTCAGCTGGTGGCTCAGTCTGACGACTTTGTAACAATTGGATCGTCTTTGACCGGGTGACGTCTTTGACCGGGTGACGTCTTTGACCAGGTGACGTCTTTGACCGGGAAGCGTTATTATAGCATAAATTAGACCTATATAGCAAGAAATGGGTGGGAAAAGTGAAAGGATATTTTCACACTATATGTAGGGAAATTTATTTAAAGTTTGTTATATTTATATGTAGGCCCTTTTACGTGTATTATAAGATTATGTTGTTTTTTTTCCTCTGCCCGGTCAAAAACGTCACTTTCTATATTATGTGGACTTTGAAGGGCTACACTGTCCAAAGTATTATGCAAAAACCATTGGCATATTATTTCAAATAGCAGAGATATGGAAAAAAATTGAAAAAGCCTCAAAGACGTCACCTGGTCAAAGACGTCACCCGGTCAAAGATGTCACCCGGTCAAAGATGTCACCCGGTCAAAGATGTCACCCGGTCAAAGACGTCACCCAGTCAAAGACGTCACCCGGTCAAAGACGTCACCCGGTCAAAGACTATCCAATTGTTACAAGTCGTGAGACTGAGCCTGGTATATATCACTAGCGTGGCAAAACCCTGTAGGCCGGGCCACAATGGCCTAGAAAAGTATGTATCTTGGTTATTAATATCACAGGAAATGGTGAGTTTTACTACAAATACCAATTAGGATTAACAAGACAGACATGTGTTCTTCTTGGGCAGACAGTTTACTCGGAAACAGATAACTAGTTTTAGGAGCAAACCGCTAGCTTTGTGTCCGTTTTTAACCGCTTGTGCAATAGGCAATCAGTAAGGAATCAACCGTAAAAAGAAGATCCATAAAAATCTGTGGACCGCCCCACGCTGGTCCCCATTCATTTAGCAAAAGAAGGTATATTTTGTTTATTTCAAGAGGATGTAGGATTGTCTTTCACTGCAAACATAAGTTAGGATTCCCTTTCATGTACAAAAGAACAGCATTGTGAACAATTTAACACTGAACCAGCTTTTACAGTTTATATTACATAAATATATTTGTTTTCTTTGTGTCTCTTAACACAACGTCAACATACATTATTGTAGAAATTAACATACAATTAAAAACAGCACTGTAAAAAGTTGTTGTTCGTGAACAGCAATATGTGCTGTAACTATACAGTACTTTAGCTGTAAAAGATAATACAGCAACTTTTGCTGTACACATACAATTCTGTTACTGTAGATGCAGGTTCGAATCCCATAACCAGCAACCAGAGGGAGAGAGAGCAGAGAGGTTGAAGGGAGTACCATACTCCACAGCTCAAATATGACCTGATCTTTTCAAAAGCCCAATGATGCAGGCTACATAGTGACTGCCCCTCTAGCTCAGTCGGTAGAGCCGTGGGAGATGTAGTCTGAGGATCAGCGGTTCCAGTCCCGGCAGAAACTCTCATACTAACTACATTTCTCCTGATGCAATTCTAAAGTATAATATATTTTGGTACACTGAAATGTTACTATTGAAAATATGCAGAGGATAAGACCAATGTATCTCAACAATCTGCATGAAAGATAGTAAAATTTACTTTGAAAAACATCTATAGGCCATCAAGATTACACTTCAACTAATGGTAGTTCAGTTCTTATTAGTACATTACTGCAATAGGTTAATTTTCATATTATCCCTTAAGACATGAACAGTCTAGTTCTAAAATTGTCCCCAGGGATCCTGTGTTGACCTCATTACCATTCACACATAAGTAGGAGGTGTTTCAATGCACCTGACATGCAGGATTCACTGGCATAGTGGTCATGGTTCAGGACTATGGATTGGAACCTGGGGGTTCAAATCTCCAAGATGTTGAATATGTGAGCCTTTTTAGAACTCAGGTCTGCGTCTACAGTAGATTCTACTGGAGGTCTACAGCAGAATTTACTGGAACCAAAGTTGCCCCCAATAGTTGCTGTACAGGAACACTACTTACTTCTAACAGTGAGGCCATCAAGGGTCGCTGGGACAATCGATCATGCCTTCTGTATCATGCCTTCTGTATCACATTACAATAATGTCGAAGGGCATTTAAGTAAAATAACTTAAACTATCGGATTCTAGCCAATATTTAGAGATTCTACATCGTTTTGAAATTTGACAAACAGTGAGATTATTGCCTTAACAGTATAACATGCACCATGTTTTCTGCTAAATTTAGGTGAGAATGCACCTTTAAACCATCCACTGTTTTGCTCTCAGTATTAAAATTTAAACCAAAGGTATGGGTCTGGCGTAGGATGTCTCCGAGTGTTATCTGCAGTTTATATTATTTATATATGTATACATTAGTGTGAGGCTCGAACGCGGCCACAGTGTTATCACTGCCGACACGGACGCGTATTCCTGGGATCGCACCTATTAGATAACAGGTATATGAACCATTTAAGGGCAGCGACGTGTTTTAGTGTACTCTGGCCTATCATGATTCATGAATGGAGGTCTGGCAGGGAATTCACCACTGCTGCATCCATGCAGCATGCCAATTAGTTTGACACACAGCTGTAAATGTCATCATGATGCGAAAATGCAGTGTCGGTGAGTTACACACCGTTTTATGATGATAATTGAACATGAAGCGTCAATGCGTCATGTGGTCCTTAAATAGTTAACAGCATGGATTGGTCGGTAATTATACGAAAGTGGAAACAATTGCAAACACATCCATCGTAGGTTTGCTTGTGTTACGTTTCCCCCCCTCGTTTGTCTTCCATGTGGATCAGTCTAATTAGTCTCATGCTACAGGATCCTATTGGCAAAACTCAATTATTGAATATTACTGGTGGTACAAATAGAAGCAAATTAATTGAGTATGTCAACATTTTAAGTGTGTGTACATATAATACGGCTGGGTGTTTACCTCTAGTTTCTTTAATGGTTTACATTGAGTTTTGTTCTGGGAATTTCAAAGTGAAAATGAGGATAGACAAGCAATTTCCTACAAATAGCGTGTCGTTTTAGCGATTAAAGGCAACTCCTATACTAACACCTTTCTCTGTTAAGTGTTATTCCCGCTATCATACAGATGATAGTGATAAGGGTTACATCACCACTCGTACTACACAATCCCATGCATGGTGTACCTGCGTGACCACAGAGCGCCACAGATAAGGAGCAGATGTATCCCTATCTGTATTATCTACACTGTTAGAATTTAATGTAGACGAGCAGTAGAATCTACTGTGCTTTTACATGGTGTGGCTTTATATGTTTTCTTTTTGTTGATAAAGTCCTGAGTTCTTTGTGGGCTCATCGAACCAAAAAATATCTATAGCGTTGGTTTAGAGTGAATTACAGTGTTAAAGGGCTATAGACGTATTTTTTGTTTCACTATTTACAGTGACTGTGTCCCTCCGTCTGCCCCTCTCTGCCAATGTCTGACTGACACTCATTTTTTCTGTAGTGTACAATATTAGTATTAGGCAAATCTTGCTATTTTCCCTCAATCCTCTTCACGGGGTAGTGAGTGGGAAAGTGTGTGTACAGTGCAGAAGTAATAGTTACAGGAGTGGGTCCCATGTCTCTTGTATTTAAAATATAGAGAGTCGCTGAGACTTCCAAAGCCCTATGGCCTTGATTCTTGTGGAGTAAACGCAAACAGATAACAACCCACTGTATCTTATTATTGACTTGGGAGAGGTGTCCTCCTGTTTGCATCACTCATCTATAGCTATACCCTAGTTTGTTTGTTATAATACCTTTCTTGCTAAACTTCCCCAAAACCCACCCTGCAATATAATGCCGACTCGAGAATTTTTACTTTTAAAACAAAACCATTAAGTCTTGTCAATAACCCTTAGGGGCCAGAACTATTTGACCTACGTGAGATATTTGCAACATGATTAGTGTGCCATATGTGACTCTACAACAGTGGAATTTGTTGTCCTGACATTATTTATTTAATGGAGTGATAGGCTATCAGCACAAAAGACTTCAGTTGACTCAAAATCGTTGCCTACGCAGATGCCTTAATGGTAGAATTAAGTCTCTAGTGATAAACATTCACACTTAAGGACGCTGGTGTAGACCACCTAAATATAAGATATGACCTACAATTATTGCTATTATTAATGTGTACATGTATGAAAAATTACATGATCATTCAGAGCTAGGCCTCAGGTTCCAACAATCAGTCCCAGGGGGCAGGGTGACAAGGTGCACTGGGATCGGGCTGATGGAATTCACCCTTCATTTAAGCCTGGTTACAGTATATAGGGCCTAGGCCGGTCTGGAGCTGGTTGCGGCGGTTGGTACTGATAAGAGCTGATAGGCCGGGTACCAGCGTGTCCCTGGAAGTGATGGTTACCCAGGGACAAGGTACCAGTCAGTGTATGCCCTATCAGTGCTGATAACCGCACCCAGCGAAATTTTAAATGGCGGACCCACTAGGTATGAGTCTACAGCCCTATAGAAGAAGCCCGCTCTACCGGGGGGTTGGAGCTATAGAATAAGCTAAATGTTTCTTGTAGATTGGCTGGGTCAAAAGATAAGCCAAGGCAAAACCACAAGGGGTTAAGTTGCTTGAGCGAAAGCTAAGGCAATAATCCCACACACCCAGGTAACATCAGTACATTGGGCAATGATTGGGCCAATATACCACTTAAAATTGCGCCAATAATGGCATTTTGATATTGGCCCACCGCTGGCCCAGTAATGGCCCATGCTCGGAGAAAGGGATATTGATTTCATGTCAGCCCAATGTTGGGCCAACATCACAATGTTTTTACATTATTTCAAGGTTTGAAATTAAACATCGGACCAACCTTGTAATACATATGTCGCCCCAACATATAATTTTCAATATAGGACCACTGCAACAATCACTAATATTGAACAATACTATTTTATGTGTATAATTGAATGTGCAAGCATGCTTTAGACATGGCTGTCAAGTATCATCAGTTTGGAAAAAGCCATTTCTTTTTAATCCATCTTGATCTCTATCCCAAATAGAAATAATAACTGTAGTACTATCATTTAGGACTTATCTAACTCCTTTACCCACACATGGGGTGTCTTCAAGTTACTTTTGACAAATTCCCACGGGTGTCATGCAGTAATTGGCACTTTTAGATATCAAATTTCATCCATGAACTTCCTCTGACCTTTAAACATGTAGAGAACACTGGGGATCATGTTTATAACCCAATATGATAGCAAAGTAGGAACCCTCCTGTAAGAAATTCTTCAGGCAACATTGAATCCCCCTGGTGTAGATCACGGCCAATATTGGACAAGTGTAGTTAGAATTGATGTTGGCCCAACATCAGAAATAATATGATGGCCCTGAAATGTCCCAACACCGGGCCAACACTGGGTCAATATCAGCAATATCAAGCATGGACCAGCTCTGGGCCAGCATTCAACCCAGCGATGGCCCATTATCAGAAATGCCAAGGGTGGGCCATCATTGTAATTTGTATGTTGAACCAATGTATGTATTACCTACAATGGGCCATGGTTGGTATAACAATTGCAATGGAGTCAATCATTGCCGACATTGGCCCAATATACCCTTGCTACCTGGGCACATGCTGTTGTATCAATAGTATTACCACTACTTTTTATACCTCCACTACTGTGTGGCATTGGGTTCATACCACAGGAATGATATGGAGTTTAAATCGAGCTCCTAGTCAACACCTGTTCTTGCATTCATACTATTATACCTTTGGATGGTTATAAACGTACCAATACCAAAAATAGCCAGATATGATAGTCACCTGTTAACCTGTATGTTAATGGATTACTGTGATAGTCATACTTTGTGCATTTATATATGAGATTGTAAACAACACCATACAGCCATCATGATAGTAACAACCATCATGACGTTCTCATCATTTGAATGTTCTGTATTTTAGAAAATCACTTGGTGAAATAAAATACTTTATGAATTCAAAAGACATAGGGCTTATATTTCCTGAAAGCTGTTACCATAACCCTTCTCATACTAAATCCCCTGTAAAAACAAAAACAAAAAGAATTTCTGTAAACACAGCAACCAAAAACGTTCAATTTGGTTTCCTAACATTGGCTATACTTTGAGCCATGGGGGAACCTTCTCTTCTGTTGCCATGGCAACAATGGAATTCTTGTATCACATCCCCAATATGAAAGGTATACTACCTATTGAGATCAGTTACATAGTTTGATGTACTTTTTCCATATTGCATTAACAAATTAAATATATTATGACAACTACATTGGAAATAGTTATTATCATTTTCCTACTCAATTGAATTGCTCTAAAACTGTTAATCTCTATCAGATAACAACTACCAGCCCATGTATGAAAAGCTGAGTTCAACCCAGAGACATTGGTATGTCTCACAGTGGTAGAGGCCTACAGTCAATATTTATGTGATAGGACCATGTAGTACTTTAGATTATGTGCAAAATACGCCGTTTCATACCATTGGATGTCACGAGGAAGCAATTACTATTCCTCTATGTTTCTATATAGCATAATACACAAAATTAGCCATCTACAAAAATTTTGGCCATAGTCTTAGCCATAGTCTAGTTAAACAATCCCTCACACACAATGTTTCAGCCTCAAAAAACGGGTTGCCCATGAAAATCTCAAGAAAGTCACTTTTATGTACAGGTAGTCCCATTTTGCCCTGTTTTGGGCCTAAAATCGACCTTTGGCCACATTTGTTTTTGCATGCCTCAGAAATTCCCCAACCCTTTACATAGCATAAAACTACATATACTATTCTATCTAAAGGGTGCTTGGGAAGACCTGTGAATTTTTTCACAATTTTAGCCATTTTTGTTTCAGCTGAAATATAACCCAATCAGCAGCCAGAACATCCTTCAATGCAGACCAGAATACCATATGACTCGGTAGATGGCGCCATTTACTTCCACGTGACCTGGACCCCTAATGCAGGCCTCATATAGGGAATTCAGGGGTCACTGAGCTCCTTAGTAGCCTGCCTGTGCAATTGTATGGCTCTGTCAGCACTATTTCCTACAGAAATTCATGTTTTAGCCTATAGAAGCTCAGTCCAGAGGCCAAGGGCTGGAAACGCTACTATTTAGGTTGGTAGTTTGACATAAACAAGTCTCTGTATTGTAGGAAAGAGTTGCTCTGGGCCAATAAAAGTTCATATTCATACTTCGAACACAGAAGGGCACATGAAAAAATGGTTTTCAGAAAATATGAAAAGCCCGCCTCTCCATGCAGGCCTCAGATAGGGAATTCCGGGGTCACTGAGTACATTATTATGGAAAGAAGAACTCTGCGGTAAATACTAGATGAGTTCTGGGTGGCCAAAATAGTTTGGAAAATTTGCTAAAATTCTGTAAAAAATCACAAATGGCAATCAGCATATCTTGATTGAGATGGCACCTCAAGATATATGATCATTGCAGGGATAGGCCTATATTTCAATGTTTATTTAGGTTCGGTCTGAAATGAACTTATTCACTGCACATATGGTCAATTATGGAGGTTCATTCATGCTAGGAACCGGCATTTCAGATTTTGGTGAACAACAACCCGTTTAATTTTTTCATATACCGTAAATTCTCGCGTAGAAGCCGCGGCTTGTACGCGAGTCAGACTCAGCTTTCTTTTGATACCAAACATGCCTATATAGGGTGCGGCTTATACGAGAGTTTTTATTAGTATACTACAGTACTAAAATTGCAATATTCAGACCCTCTCTGCGGCTTATATAATTTGTCAAAGTTAGGGGTGCGGCTTATACGCGAGTTAGGCTTATACGCGAGAATTTACGGTAGTGTATAAAAGTTTTCCTATTCATTCCTAAGAGATTTTCCATCAATACCCGGCTGGGAATTTTTTATCGCATGTTACATTACATTAAACTATAGTGAAAATTCAGTTCCCTGTCTGAGACCTATATCCCCACTCTCTTCTGTTATGCGATGTGACTCCGTTAGATGTCAGCACTCTTATTGCCCTGGAGGCCCCTGGAGCTGCAGTGGTGTTCCCTTTGTAACACCAGGTAGCGCCTCCACTGAGGCACAGAGCTGCATAGTTTACTACTAACGTTTAGCGTATGATGTGCACGTTCCGCTTGGTTTAATAGTTCGATGGTTGGTTGCTTTGGCAGTTGCCCCTGGGTCGGTTATCAATATTTAATAAATTGACGGATTTTGATATAATCAGCAAGAGAGTAATATAGATTTGCTACGGTTTCCAAGAGAGTAATGTATTGTTTGCAAGATATTATTATGTATTCCCTTACCCCTATATAAAGGAGGCGTCTGTCTTACTTCTTTTCCTCTCATTCTCTCTCTTTCTCACGCTCAGATTCAGCCACATTGTGCTTGCAGATGTGACCCGTATTTGCAAATATGGCCCGGAGTGGACTAACCAAGGGTTGCCTATCGGTTTAGGGCACAGGGCTTTGGTGTGGCCCCAAGCGGTCTAACCATAATTTGTCCATAGGTCTGTTTATGCATGGGTTGTCTACTTTGGGCTCAGTTAGGGTTCAGAAGATGGGTTGCGCAGGGCGTGAAAAACAGTTTCAAAGTGTGTGTGTGGGGGGGGGGGGGCAAGGGGGGTTTCTGGCCAATTCTGGCCTTTTTGGCTTTTAGCACTGGTCAAAGGTGGTAAGGGGGAGGGGACTCCCCCTCTTCCCCCGTTTGCCACGCCCCTGTTGCCTTTTTGGTGCCACGGCACTATCTCGGCTAATCGAGGGTTTTTAGAATTTATTTAATCTATCTTCTATATTTCCTTGCAATTGTTGAATAGCAAGTCCATTTGGTTTATAATTTTACTATGTCCTATGGTTGACCGGGGAGGGGTGGGAGGTGGGATTATGACTGCTCTTGAGAGGGGGCAAACGATATGGCTTTAAATTGAGTAGAGTGTTTATGAATTGACTTCTCAGTAACTCTGTATAATATAACCTGCCTGTTTGCATGATGTATTTCTTTATACCAAGGATAGGCAGTGTGTGTACTTCCGTGGGGGGTCTAACGATGTTCTAAGGATTACCCTGCTTCCATGATTAATTGGGAAGCTGAACATAACGTAGACACACGGTAACCCCCCCCCCTCCTCAATCCCTCTATCAGTTTGTATTTTTCCTGGTGCATATGATAAGGTTCACTGATCTTCTTTCTCAGATTGATAAGCATCTACTATCTCAAATCAAGAGACGGACCAAAAAACGTCAGCATCACCACGTCAGCATCTTTTTCTTGGTACATCTACCGGGTTCACTGGTGTTGTTTTTTAGATTGACTGAACATATAGATTGAGAATGACCCAAATCAACAGACCAAATCACGTCGACCAATGGGGTTCTTCGTTTGTAGGCCCACCTCTTTATAGAGAATTAATTTTTTCCTGTGAAATTTTATGTCTGTCAATTTGTCAACAAAGCCCACTTAGTGTCCCAAACACGGTAGTGTCGTATTCATGCGGGATCGCCAGGTGCAGTAATTTCTATACATCTCTGGATTTTCCGGGGTTTATCAAGTGCAAAATGCCAATATGTCTAAAGTCGCAATTTGATGAATAGAGATCCCAGTTTCAACATCGGTGAGTTGAATTCACAATAGCAAATTGTATTGAGAACAATGGGGGGGGGGGGGGGGCAACGCGGCAGTCATTGTGAGTACACAGGCTGCAGTCCCCGAGATCCCATATCAAAATCAAAGACTTGCGCAAATCTAAGCTAAAATAAACAGATGATCTTAATGTTGTATCAATTTGGGAATCAATACAATAAACGTCATGCCCGGTACTTCATGTAGAGAAAACTGCATGATTTTAATCCTTATACATCTGAGGGTGTATGTCCCAGCTAACGAAAATACGTCGAGATAACGTTTTTTAACGTTATATGATATTATAACGTTTGGCCAGATAAGGAGCCATAGAATAACGTTACGTAACGATTTTTGTTTACTGAGATGTCTTATTCACATTGCCTTTCTTCCACCTCATCATGCTGCTGAAACTGGTCGCTAAGTTAGTCTAAGGGAGTGGTCATTTTTTAACAACAGGGGGGGGGGGTTGGTGGATTTGGGGGGGGGACCAAAAAAATTTGGACCCCTTGAAGGGGGGGGGCCAAAAAAACAACCTATATAGTGGTCTATGGTACCAAACTGGGTTTAAAAATCAGCCAGTCTTTACGCAACAAATCCTAGTTTGGTACCTGAGACCACTATATGGGTTTGTTGCCTAAAGACTGGCTGATCTTTAAGTGCAGTTTGGTACCATACACCACTATATAGGGTTTGTTGCATAAAGACTGAGTGATCTATAAGTCCATTTTAGTTCCTGAGACCACTATATAGGGTTTGTTGCGTAAAGACTGACTGACCTTTGTACATAGTTTGGTACCATACACCACTATATAGGGTTTGTTGCCTAAAGACTGACTGATCTATACGTCCATTGGAGGTTCTGAGACCACTATATATATATAGGGTTTGTTGCGTAAAGACTGGCTGATTTTTAAACCCAGTTTGGTACCATAGACCACTATATAGGGTTTGTTGCGTAAAGACTGGCCGATTTTTAAGCCCAGTTTGGTACCATAGACCACTATATAGGGTTTGTTGCATAAAGACAGATTGTTTGTAGCCTAAAGACATTTGTAGTCTAAAGACATTTGTAGCCTAAAGACATTTGTGGTTTAAAGACATTTGTAGTCTAAAGACATTTGTGCTTTAAAGACTGGTTTGTATTGTAAAGACCCGTGGAGTGTCTTTATGCAACAAATTGGTATCACTTTGTAGTCTAAAGACTGGTTTGTAGTGTAAAGACCCCACAGCCCCACCTTCAGAATATTTGTTTTCACGGATGCACACCGGGAAACATCCTATCATACATCCCGGTGTAAACCATTTAACGCGGGAGTTGTCGATATTCACATCATAATAACTGGACCCTCCATGAATAAAGCGTTTGGATGCAAACAACACAAATCTATCCAAAAACTGAAGCACATGACTGTATCGTGTTTTTTGTCATGGGGAGAGTTACCTCAGTGATCGAGTCCAGACTCCCCTTTGAGAGTCACCGTGATTCTACTTCTCTTCTCTGTGTGGGCCCTCCGTAAATAAAGCGTTTGGATACAAAATGATATAAATATATCCAAGTATGGAAGCCCTTAAACCAACGCGTGTCGTTTGTTTGGTTTGGTTTATTTGTTTATTGAATAACAAAATTCGAGAAGTAAAACAAATCAGGGAGCTATACGATCTCAAATTCCATCACCAAGTGATACTGCTGTTTTCGTGACATAACTCCTATAGGGGTCAGTCTGGTCGCCCTGTGGGCGCATCCATTGCTTGATCTGGTAACCGGCGAGATAAGCACTGATACAGCAATCACAATGGGTACAGGCTGTTACATAATGCACCCTAAAAATTCCGCAGTGAAGGCCAGGGAATTATCTCATTGGTTGATAATGCATCCAGGTAGACGCCTATAGCATAAGCCCCTCCTCCAGTAACAACAATGCCCATAATGTCCCCCCGCCCACGCGAGTTGCTCGGGTCGTGAACACTATCCTGCCCGAGCAACTCACTGTGACTCATATCAAGAGGTGTCTAGACTAACCGGACAGCCCCAAATCCACATGCTCCGGTTAGAATGTTTTAAGTTGGTTAGACTACTTCCTTGGTCGTCATCATCTTTTCATTATGATATCCTTAAGTTATGCCGTCTCGCCCTATCTGCTGCGGTGTCCTCCTGCCATATGCATTAATCAGATTCAGAATATAGCATATCACCAGGAACTGAATTAAATGGTATGAACGTACACACACACAAGCGCGCTGTTCCACTTAATTCTCACTTTTGAGATATTGCTTGATATGATATACGTTTTTTTACATTCAATAAGAATTGTTGATATTCATCTCAGTGATCTCAGTGCCATGGAAACGTTTTTTGCATAGCGTAGAATCTAATTCTATTACCTTGGCACCAACGAAAACGTTAATCCGAGGTTAACTATTATTAACATGGGATGAAAGTATAGGGTTGGCAGGTCGGATTTATTTTAAACTTTTTTTTAGCCAGCCCTTCTACAAACCCAAAAATTTACAAAAAATCTGAAAGATGTGAGGATTTCTTCAAAATTGCATAAAATTAATATGCATGTACCCTTCGGAATTCTATTTCACATCACATAATAAAGATGAAAATAGTAACCAGCCTCGTTGTACAGTTATAAACTAAAAATGACCAAAAAAGTGTAAAAGTATACAAATTTCTTCAAAATTGCAAAAGAAACGTAGGGTCGGCCCTGTTTTGATAGGATCAGCCAGGTGACCTGAAACAAACCTTCTTTTTTTGGCCCTAGGCCATATTTAAAAAAAAAAAAAGGTTTGTTTCAGGCAACCCGCCCCTAGATTCCAAAATGGGTCGACCCTAGCTTTTTTTCCCCTCAATTTTGGAGATTTTCCTCTCGTTATAAATTCTTTTCTTTTTTTCTCTTTTTTTTTGGCAATTCTTTGGTCAAGAACAACAAGCTGCCAATGATCTCAGTGCCCTGAATAATAGTCTAACTATAGGAAATGGCTCATTAACTCTACTTTCACGATGTAAAAAAAAATCCGACCTACCTACGATAAAATTTTGGACCATGTTGCCTGAAACACACCTTTTTTTGGCCTTGTGCATACATGTTTTCTTCATATTCACAATGAACTTCATCAACTGCTTCACGACCATATCGATTGATAAATTACGATTGAAAACAAAAGGATTCTTCAGAAATTAATCCTAGAATGGTGGTCATATTGTATGCTTATAACTTTTGTGGATGTATATAAGAATGGATAATAATTTTCAGGGCGATATCGTTAATAATTTTACTGACGTAGGCTTGTATAGAACCAATTCGGTGATATAACTATTACCACATTGTATACATTAAAAAGAAAAAGAAGAAAGCATTTCATATGGTGTCTCATACCTCATCATTTTATTAACGGTATATAACGATAACATTCCAAAAATAACATGCACATGCCAGTCATATCCCAGTAGCCAAATTACAGTCACACACATATATATGTATATATACAGTTATGATATGTAGGCAAACAATTGGCAATATATAACACAAACTATTACTTTATTGCTATAGTCATTAGTCCAATTATTACTTATAAATCAATTACGTCAGTTATGGCAAGCTCACTAAAGCCAACGGCACAGTATGATTAATTGACATATATGTACATATAACATTTTCAATATTGGGGAAAATATGTTTGCAGGTACACATGCATTGAGATCCAGAATGCTATTTGAAACATGTATACAGCTTTACCTTCTATACCAGTGATGATATATTATGATAACAAGGGTCTATCACGGGGAAAGATGCCGGATTCTGAATGTGATGAATGTAATAATTAGTATCAATGTTGTATTCAAGCAGCCTTGCGAAGCGGAACTTTCTTCTCATCGTTATTCAGTGGGACCAGCCCCTTCATATACATCTACACTACCTCCTCATTTCGATCTGATGACAATGAAGTTAATCTAAACAATAATGTAAAATTCCTGAACACACATCGGGAGAACAATCCTATATGAGACAATGGAAATTCGATCAGTTATTTCCTTCTCCCCAGACATGAAACTTGTATTTATTTGGAATGACATAGGATTGGTATATATAATATTATAATCCAAAGTGTTGAAATGATTACACGGCTTATTGCGAGGTTCTTCTTTCAAACATCACTGCCGCTGCTCAGACTGACCACGCATTATAGGCCAAAAACCCTTACATCGATGTCAATCGTTAGATATTTTGGAAGTATTGTGATTTGGAGAAAGGTTTCCAATTCGAAACAGATTCCGAATGTGCAGAGATCTCCGGCCATATATATATCACATAGTGGAATTTGAAGTGGCAGAATCACCAAGCGTATCCCACTCACAATTCTAGTACTGTTTTAGTCTACTGTATGGTTAAGTGCGACTGGTGAGAATGCCCCTTTAACACACAAGGATCTTCCACGCATCACATTTTCCTGTAAAGTATATGCAGGAATAGTTGTGCAATTTAAAGGGCTTCTATAAGGAAATGAAAATGAAACCTCACCCTTTATCGTCATGATTCTTGAATCTATAGCCGGAGAGAATATCTCGGCAGTGTTGCATGAATACATCAAAATGACAAAGGGCATAGAACGTTGAAGCGCCATGCGACCATTCAATGGTAAAGGTCCAAATACGCAGCTGATATCAACATAAGGTTAGCTGTGAATCATTACATAATATATGAGGTGGATCATAGTAAATCAATAGCACATATATATAAGTATTCGCTATAAAAAAATCAAAAAGGTCTATCGCGATATACATTTTCTGAATTCACAATCTTTCATGGAACATACTATTAATGGATCATAATCATAACTGTGATAACTTGTCATCCCTTTACACATAATTCCACGAAGTCATATATATGCTGAACAGCAGCATCAGAATTAGCACAATAATGTCAAAATGGCGTAAGCAGTTAGCCTTTACATGGATTAATTTGATCCTTGTTACTCATGTATACACTTAAGTTAATACCACAACCCTGACATAGCTGACAACCATATATACAATCTGCTCATCGGTGTCAAGCTCCTTCTATAGAGGCTACGTCATGTGTCTTCTATGACATCACTGCTGACTGTGACAGTCACATGAGATTTTCTTGATCGTGTGCATGCCTGTGTTTAGCCATGGCATCCCTTCATAAATGGCACATTTCAGTGAGACCTCATCATCCATCATTGAGTGATTTACAATAGATTAGATCATATTTAAGCACACATGTGGCAGCGAAGGTCGTGAGACATCCTACACATCATAGTCTGAGACCATGCTTTCTTATTACATTAGGATATGTCTAAATTACATTAATTTATACACTTCCCTAACAAATCCATGCACCGAATACTGATACTATGCAATGTACAAAATCATATTTCGCATTTCACAGCATACCCAGTTCCTTATGAAATGCGAATACATGTTTTACAAGTGAAGGAGGAATCTGACACTATGTAGTCTATATAAACATAGTGTCTGATTCCTCCTGCACGGGAGTGGGGGGAATATCAACATGGGTGTATTTCCCCATTCCCGAATACTATGATGCATAATGCATGAATGCAGCCCTGGCGAGTAGACTGACCAGGGCTATCTTCATGCAAAATGCCGACAAAGGGCATGGCACATTAAAGCACTATCCCAGGAAACAAAAATGCGTTATTTTACGTCAAAATAACGTGTTCAAGTTATATAACATTTTGCTACAATCAGGAGCCATAGAGAAACGTTAAATAACGTTGTATATGTATACTTTTGTTTTTGTTTACTGGGATGCGGCACTTACAGGTTAAGAAATAGGTGATATAAAAATGATACAGATGATATTGCCAGCTGCCTATAATGATGAGGGATGTCCCTGCTGTCGTGATGCCTGTAGTTGAGCACTCTCACCCAGGCAGGGGGAGGCCGACTGGTGACTAGTTGTAGTGGTAGTAGTAGTAGTAGTATAATTCATTTGCCAGCCCGACGTCTTGGGGCCAAACTTAAAACAGAGTTTCTTTGGGTGTGTCAAACTATCTGATAATTTGGCAAAGTAGCCCACCGACTCCTTTTGGCAGAACCTAGATGGGCAAGAAGAATAAACTATATCAGAACATGTTAATAATATACACTGAATTGAAATTCTTGAATATTCATATTATATGTACATAAAAAAAACTAATGTTAGAAACATGAGCTGCTCCTATAGTAGAATCATGAGTAACTCACCTAATGGCTCGGCTGAGCTTTTCATACGTCATGCTGCGATTCTTCTTTTGGATTCCCCATAGCTTGGACACCACCTTTGAGTCCACTATCCGGAAGATGCCGTTCGGCCGGTCCTCCCAGCGAATGACCGATGGGCAGAAGTGGGGGTTCAACAGGAGGTCTCTAATGAACTCCCACAGGTGATGACCTTTGGACCCTGGAGGAAGGATAGTAGGTTTGTAGGTTAACATATAGTACCAGGCAAGATGCTATATGCGTAAATCAACACAGGAGAATGGCATTTTGGACGTATACAGTTAATAGTTGCTTGCCTTCTTTTAGGTGTTCAGTTTATTGTAGGTAAACAAGAGAATCTATTGTAAATTTACAGTAGGTGCTGTAAAACTACAGTGGATTTTGCTGTATATCTACACTTACTATTTACAGTGCATAGTTTGTGAAGCCATATGAACTCCATGTCATGTTGGATGTACATGTATTAAAATATACCAGACTATAACAGACCAAAAGACAGGATGGATGTACCTTTTCTGTGATCAGTAAAGGGGAATGTTCAAGGTAGGATGAGAGTAAGCTGGCCAAATTATAGATGCAGTTATATTTCCCCAAACCAGTGTAAATGTCATGTAAACTGGGTGAGTCAAAGTTGACTTCCTTGTCCGGTAATTTAAATAATTATTATCTCAAAGCTATCAATCTCCAAGTATCATTGGGTGAAATTAAGTTTACACATACAGGGGTTTTTAAAAATTAGAAAGTTAAAAAAGGAGGAGGAGGGATTAAGATATTGGCGTCCTGGACCCCAGGACACCTCCCATGTATCATCCACTAAATTGCAAGACAATTCATATCAACTCACGTTGGCCTGGCTTTCTGCCTCGTGGCTTTGGTATTCTGGGTCCGCCGGAAGCGGCGGTGGACTGTTTCCGGGGCCGGCCTCGTTTTCGTGGCAGGGCTGCGGCGCCATGTTGGTCGTAGTGTGCTGCGTGCCCGCTAGGTGAGGTGGTGACGGTGGACGGCAGGGGGCAGGAGGTGAAGACAGGTGAGTGGGATAGGTGGTCTGTGTGCTGGCTGCTGCACCCTCCTGAGGGAAAAGGGAATGGGAGCGTGAAAAAAAGGTCAGATTTGCCAGTTTGATGTTGTTCAATGGCGTCATGACGAGGTACAAAACATACATAGGGGTCATGTGTGTCATCACAGACATACTCCAGCAAATCCGGTTCTATGAAGACAAGATGATTCTCTTTATTAAATTATAGAGTATTTTTATTTGTATCGTGATGTCTATAGGCTCTGCCAATTGTACCTTGACCCAAAATGATTCCATGCATTTGCCTAAGACTGTAATTAGGAGCTGAATGATACTCCTCGTTTTAAATTATATCTAGATGTTAGATGTGAAATGTAAGATGTGAAAACGAAAGTATTGAATTTGAAGGAGTAGTGGCAAAAAGTAAACCCTCATCCAAACCTATATAACGACATGATTTAATGTCCGAATCAGGGTTTGCAACATATGTTATTGATGTCTATTTCACTGCTATTCTCTATCAGTTCTATTAAGTGATGTTAACTAAGTGATTATGCTTATGATTTAAGCCTTGAATCACTGATTTAAGAGTCCAGTTGTCCAACCATTATTATCAATACGACCTCACATCAAGTGGCAATGTGACGTTTAACCCTTTAAAACGACATGTCTCTAAAATAATACATTTGTCGGCATGATGCACCAATGCATCCCGGCGAGTACCTCACCGTAGGAATCAGCACTGGTGAGTTACTCGCCAAAGCTGCATTCATGCATTATAACGACCAAGGCACGATGCATACAGGCATCATCCCGTCATGAAAGGGTTAAGAGGGATCTGGTTCTTACCAACCACAACCTCAATCCTCCTCTTTACAATCTGGCCTTCAATTCTATAGGACGTTCAATTCTATGGGACTTTCAACCGGGTCTTTCAATTCGATGGAGTGTTCAATTCTAAGGGACGTATAATGCCATTTTAACGGTCAAATTGACAGGGACACTATCAACCAAAAGTCAAAGAGCAAATGGTGCCTCATTGTTCATATTCATGATGCACCAACGCGGCATCCGCCACTGGTGCTGCACTGGAGCATCATGTCGACCCTTTCGCAGAGAATCTGTCTCCATTAGGTTAGGTATGATGCATGAATCTATGACTGGTGATAAACGCAGCAGGGCAGCATTTATGCACCGTGACTACAAAATGATACAGTGTACTAAGTCAGAGTGCTGCCTTTAAGGGTTTCAAATGCTGGGCACGTCTCTTACTCTTAGCAGGAGCGTGGCAACCGGGGGACTGGGGGAAATGCCCCCTATTTTTGACCAGCCACAAGAGATCAAACTAAAAAGTCAATAGAAATGACTCAAAGGTAGTCAGAAACCCCCTTTGCCCCCTACTTTTAAACAACTTGCAACACCCCTGCTGAAAAATAACCTGCTGTAATTTTTGTAAATTCCGTCATAAGGTTGAGAACCAACTACGGAAATACTGAAAATAGTATCTCTATAATGATACAGATACCTATGTGATTTAATGAGTCTATTACGTTTGAAACTAGGATCTGTGCAACTCATTAGGGAGGGTACTTTCCTAGCCCAACAGACCATGCAACCACTATATAAATAGACAAAGTGTTGGTGCTATGACGCGCGAGAGAAGGGTCGGAAGGGAAGGCATATACTGGGGGAATCCCACCAGGTACGAATGCCTCTCTCTCATTGGTCTAGAGCATTCACCATACACTGGGTCAGGGGTGGGGGAAGCATACCCCCACAACATTATGACGCCATTCTCCATGCCAGAAACGTGATATTATTGTGCATGCAATTGGTGTTTTCTTTTGGTGTATTGCAATTATATTTTGGAACACATGAATCACTGACCACATTCAGTGTTGAGGGAAGAGAGGTCCACAACCGTTTGTTTATATTGTATATGAACTATAATATTCGAATAAGTGTCTCTCCCAAAACCTTGCCCCTCACTCATAGGAAAAGTGGAGATTGAGGCAATTAGAAATAAAAGGGGCCAATACGATATATATAATAATGTTATATTAGCATGTATAAGCGGCAACTTTCATAGTCCACAGCTGGTTGCCCTCCCCTGTCAATGGAAACCTGGTTCCTATTCCGCATTAGCTAGATGATCACTGTACAGCGCCATCTTGTCTGGTACCAGTGTTCTTTCCTCTACTAACTATAGAAGCCTGCTGATTAGCTGAAGCTGGTTCCTGTCATGACCGAAATTTGGTGTTTTAGGGGTCATAAACCTTTCAAGTATAAGCCTCTATTGTGGGTCCTTAGGTCACCTGTTCAGATTGCGGGAGTGGTTAGGACTCTGACCTACCAATCCATGCATCATGGGTTCAAATCCATGTCAAGGCTATTTTGTTCACACACAATTTTAAGATGTATTTTGGTAGGTCAAAAATTGTGATAGTACACAACTCGGTTGTAAAGATCCTTAACGCCTAAAATCTAAGATCTAAAATGGTTTTGTATTGTTGCATTGGGTTTTCTTTGTAAATAATATTACTATTTCTTACCAACTATAAAAAAAGATATGTTGCCTTGGCATGGATTTGAACCCTGGTTTGATTAGCCAGTGTCCTGACCACTCCCCCAATGCAACCAGGTGGCATGAGAAATATTCAAATACAACTGATGCAAAACCATTTGGGATTACACTATAAATATTAATCTTGTGTAAAGGATCTTTAAAACCGAATTGTTTACTATCGCAATTTTTGACCTACCAAAAATACATGTTAAAATTATGTGTGAACAAAAAAGCCTAGACATGGATTTGAACTCATGACCCATTGATTGGTAGGCCAGAGTCTTAACCACTCCCCCAATCTGAACAGATGACCTAAGGACCCACAATAGAGGGCTATAACTGAAAGGTTTATGACCCCTAAAACTCCGATTTTGGACATGACACAAACCAGCTTCAGCTAAAGGTCTCACAAGGTAGAATTACTGCATCCTGCTAGTGCCCTATACGTCCCTGATATATTTGTAGACAGGTAGAGACATAGACAGACTGACTAAGACTGGGAGACAGACAGACAGAGGGACAGAGATAGACAGACAGGGTGACAGACAGAGACAGAGTCATCCACTACTGTAATAATATTACTGCAATATTGTGTGTATACTTGTATTCTTATACTTATAAATTGTATAAATATTTTCTTTATAAATATGTGTTTTGTACCCTGATTGTGTACAATTCCACATACTGAAAGTACTCTTACTTAATAAGGAACCTTAATTAATGATAACATTCATACTAATTGTAACGAAATTGTGTCAACGCTTTTAAGATGTCATTGACATATTTAAGACGATAAAAGCATAACACAATCAGATATGATGATAACAAGGTGTAATACCAGAATGAATTTAAGCTTTAATTGAATGAATATATTACGAAGTCTTAAAATTGATTCGGTCCATTTTTTACCTTTTTGGTAGGAGCCCAAGACTCAAGACGAGAATGTCATGGATGGCTACCCCCCCCCCCCATTGCCCCTCTTCTTGACAACGTCAATAATAGCCAGGATCCAGCCTGGATGACATATGGGGGTAGACCACTAAAAACGACAGGGCGACATGGCTGTTTCTTAGAATCGACAGGTGACATGGGGCTCAGTGACAAATGACAGAATTAATAAAAGATATAGTGACAAGGGACATGGGCATTTCCTAAAATTGACCGGGGACATGGGCATTCCTTAAAATCGACAGGAGGAATAGAAAGCTAGTGACGAGGGACTTGGGCATTTCTTAAAAACGACAGCCGACATTGGGACCCCCCCCCCCCCCATCTAGACCCCCTGACATGTAACTGGCTGGGAACCTAATTATTTCAGTGAACCATCCGCATACGAAAAGAAAAGCGTATAATTATAACCTGTCTAAACTCACAGCTAACCTACATACACGTCAGGTCGAGTTAGGCAAGTGAGAACCGTAGAGGCAAGTGAGAACTCGTATCGATATGACGGCAACCCGGCAACCAAATAACATATACCTTCCAATATGATCAGCAGGTGAAGAGTGAAGAACAACCAACGGAGGGCTGACAATGCCGACAATGTCCCAAAGGCATATCCACCAAGTGATACACCGCAATACACAGTAGAAAAAGTTAATGATTAAAAACGCATAATGCACAATAGCAACCAAGTGAGGCCTCGTAATCTAAAATGGCAACCACGTAAGAACACACATCGCAAACAAGTTATATATCATGATGCACCATGAGAACTAAGTGAGCATGTTACTGTGGTAACCAAATGACAATGTAGGTTTCCCAGTTGTAGTTACCAGATTCTAAAAAAACATAGGCCTTAGTTAGACCTGGAGCATTGAGCCAGATGCTCTATTAAGTAAGAGCTACTCGCGAGTTACTCACTCAGTTCAGCTCCCTGAATGGTGGTTGCACACTGCAGGTTCTGCAGCTCTTGGAAGAAGCAGTCGGCATGGGTCTCGCTGAGTCTCGTGAAGTCTCGTGTGGTCATCTGACCGAGCTGGTAGCCGGTGACGTTCTGGAAGTTCTCACCACGGACTGACTGGTCAATGCCATACCTGCCGGCAACAGCATAAACCCAGTTAAGGACATCGTCTGCGTCCCACTCGTGCACTGCCAATTCACTCCATCTCAGGCTCACGTCTGCTGCAATGGCCAATGGAAAAACACAAATCGGTCAGTTTTGAGCCAAAGATGATGCGATTCAGAACACTTGGTTTAGATGAGTTATATGATAATAGGTGCATTGGCCCCCGAGAAGGGGACAATACTATTTAGGTATTTTAGACACAGACCTGAGTCTTAAAGTATTGTGTCCCAAAATGTGTGAGAAGGCACCATTTGAAGTCTAGACCATTAGTATTTTCTCGGGAGGGGGCATGCCCCCCAAACCCCCCTAATATGGCTGCTTTGCTTTGCTTGCTTGCGCTGCGCTCGGGAACAGAAAGTCACTCCATGGTTGGCCAGGTTTGCCCCCCCCCCCTCTGGAAAATCCTGGATCCGCCACTGTAGCTGGATTCTTCTGTAGGGCAAAAGCTGCTCCCATGGATATGCAGTACTTTAGGGCCAGCCAACCTACCCTCCAGTGCAGTAAAAGTAAGGGAATAACTTATATCAAGTTGATGACAGGTTTCAAGATTTCAAGATTTTCCAATGGCAATATGCCTCAGACCCTTTGGAATACTCCGGAATAGCATATAACAATGTTGTGGTTGAAATTATAGCATTTCCGCAGGGGCCATATATATGCAATACATAAACAGAAGCAATTGAGGATGTGCCAACATGCCCAACATAATCGTAAACATTGAGCCCCAACTTTACATACGTTCCACTGCCTTCTCCTGCACCATATATTCTGTCCCTAATACAATGGGTTTATGTTTCAATGAAGGAATAAAGATGAACAGAGTATTAACCACAACTACCTGGTACTCAACCTCCAAACCAAACTTTACAAAATAGGAGCAAAATATCACGGGGAAAGTGTACTAAAATTGCACAGATTTCTATGCTTTATTCTATATAGATTGAAGAATAAGAACGACAAAATAACCCCCTCTGTCTATGGTAACAATTACCCCTTATGCTCTGCAGGGGGGCAACGATGTATAGAGATGAGTTGTATAACCTTTTTAATGTATTCTTTTGAACTGACCCGTAAAGTAAATATGGCTCCCGAGAACCATCCGTCACTCATCTTGAGACGTTCAGATGGGGGTCAAATAAGAATAAGGCCAATGGGGGAGAGAAACCTCAGATAGGGAAGGGGTGGGGGATAATTTCTACAGATAAACTATTTTATGGGTTGCCATTACTTCGCTCTGTCATACAAAATTCTCTAATGATTCGAGCAATTAACAATTTCTAATTTTAGTAACAATCTTACTACTCGTTGACCTATACACTTAGGTAAAATGCACCATTTATTTTTTGATCGTGTGAATAGTACGAACATAATGTAACAAGACAAAAATTCCTGTGAAAAGCCTCGCCCTCTCAGCTAACTGTATCAAATATTGGCCGACATGAAAGGGTTATCCCTAGAAGGGGGGCATTTTACAATATGAGAAAGCATAAACCTAAAACACATGCCTTTTTTGTGGCCGACATGGGATGGGGTCTCATACAACAAAGACCCCCCTCCCCGAAGAATATGGGAATAGTTATTAGTTATTTTTAACCGCTAGAAGGGGGACATTTTCCAAAATGAGAAAATATGAACCTGAAACACATGCCTTTTTGTGGGTGACAGGGGAGGGGGTGTCATGCAACAAAGACCTCAGACAACACACCTCTATCTGGATGATCTATAATAAGTAACCTGCACCTTAGCCACCTCCAGACAGTCAACCCCCTTCTATTTATGAGATTTAGTATCTCAATCAGTGTTTGGGGGGCAGACAGGGGAGGTACGGTAGTAGAAATGAATACAGCCGTATTGCTCAGGGCATTAAACCCGTGTGGAGTTGGCTAACTCTTATTCTTGATTCTCACCCTAAATGTTAGATGCACATTTGGATGTATGATATGCATTTAATATCCTATAGTATAACAGAATATTATAGACAAATGTCAATGCCCATTGATACTGTCTCTGTCGTATTTCACAAGCGGGGGCTGGGTCCATGGTTCACCGGGCCCATATCCCACGAAGCCGCAGAGCCATTTGATGAAGGAAAAACAACATTGTCCTAGCCTAGCTATTGGATACGGCCACATTGTTTTCAATGGGGGCATTGAAAACAGCGCTTTAGCATAGGAAATCTTGTATTTCAAAAAATACGAAGAAGTGTACCCCAATATACCACCACTCCAGCCATCTTCCTGAGAGAGTGTCAATTTAAAACCATTGGTTGTAACAAATTTTCAAGGAATGTCTAGTACCCCTAGTAACGCTGGCAGGGCCAACTTAAAATTCGGAATTTAACATCCTCATGGGAACTTAACCCGCACCCACCCTTTATAACACCCATAGTACTGGTCTCGGTTCCACTCCGACTGTTACTGTAGGGGCACCAACATGTTGGCCTTCAGCAGGGAGGGCTGCAGTCACGACACAACCATAATATACACCGCCCAACCGCCCTAAGACGGTAGTAAAATTCAGCCGAACCGCCCTGTAAGACGGATCCTCATTGGTCGAGACCGTGAATGAACGCGGAACGGTCGCTCCCTCGGGTCGCTCCACATCCTCAGTGTGACGTCATTTGGATCGTATTGTGCGTGTTGTCTTGTGTCATCCTCCACTGCCATTTGATTCAGAATGAAAGGGATATAATTTATTTTTATTTTTGTATTGTGTGCATCTCCAGGTTTACTACCCACGGCTGCGGCCCTGGACATATTGCGAGGAAGTCCCACCCTCACCACCCCCTACAAGGAAGTTAGCACATTTTAAAAGAAGATAAAAAGAAGATAAAAAGAATAACGCCCATATCAGCAGGTAGAGTGCACTTCCACATGTACTGGTGTTTCTTTTTTAAATCTGAAGAGCTATGCCATATCCAGTGGTGCCAATCTGACCCCTGTCAATAGCTTTTGGTTTGGATATGGCTGAGTATGTTATAAACTGCAATGCTCTGGGAATTCCCAATGGCGCGCCTGCGATTGACCTAGTACCCGGAAAACGGGGTGAGTGTACAGTTCTTTGGAGCGTCACCCTTTCAGTACATGTATATAGGCAACAAGGGTATAAGATATAACCACAAACCTGGCCGCCTAAGTCTACTGACGGTGTCATTTTGTAGACCGAAATAAAATAAACACGACCAGGCATACATGGTATATGTGTCATATAGGTATTTGGGATTACTATCAAAGAGTGATCAATTACTTTTTAGACCATTGAGTAATTGTAGCCTATTTAACAGCTGCTCAACCTAGGATGAAATGTTACCATTGCGCATCTGAAATAGGACGATATTGGTAGTTTTTAGCGCTGTATTATGTTAGGTGTTTGATTCATAATTAGTATCTTGGCGATTTTACTAATCTATCTAAAATGTAGTTGATCCACGCACTGACCATCACGAAGTACACCCACTGGTAATCTGGGTTGTCAACGGTAAAAGTGAAAGACTTCCCTTTAGAAGGCCTATCTCTACCTGTGTGAGTGATTGGATCAGGAGACTGAAGTATGCAGATCATAGAGTAGGTCCCGGAGATAAAAGTTGACTTGCAGGTCGATGCAGATAACGGTAGATGGGGAGACCGTCTATACATGTACTAATTATAGGACAATCAGGTTCTTTTGGTCTTTTATCATATCTCATTCCTTTTCATTATTGGGGCTATAAATAATATATTAGTGGACTATGTTGGTCTTGATTCGAAATTACCCAGACTGCCAAATTCTAACGAATGTGCTATTGCGATGTCATTTTCAGAACGTTGTCCTTTCAATCTGGACTGTCAACCAAAGCGGATTCAATAAGTCTATTTTTAATCAAACATCCCTTGAAAATGTTATCAGCTAATTCGATAGTAAGTTACCGTTTTGACCAGGCAGACAGACTGTAAAAGGATGCTGTAGGCAATTGGTGCATGGGGCTATCTAAGTAGGATATCAGGGGTACCGGTATAGACACTTACGCCGGCCCATGCACATTTTTCAAGTAAAATTAGCTGTAAATATGGCTATCAAAGCAATCTCTATGCTGCACACACAGAAAAGTGAGAGTCATTGTCGCTAAAACTACCCTCACCTGAGGTTCGGGCACTGCCTGACTCTCAGGTGAGGGTAGTTTTAGCGACAATGACTCTCACTTTTCTGAGGGTGTGGCAAATATAGATGTTATATATCATTGGAAAGGAAATCTCACGACCGTACGTCTCCTATGTGGATTATACATAACATTTGACTGTATCAAATATTACAAGAACTTACATTATATAGATATGTTCCACATTCTTTTACAATATCATCTAGTTAACAGATGATGACAGTGTTATCAAATGTGTGTGGATGCAAATTACCTATAGAGTAAGAACATCATGCTCGTGTTTTAACACATTAGTAGCAGTATCCCTTTTGTTGTCATGACAACTCGTCAGGGCTTCATTTATGTATGATGTCAACCCCATGGGGTTAATGCACTCCCAAAGGGTTAACATGTCCCACCAATGCAGCAACTTCCTCAATGTCTCTGTGTTTGACAAATGAACACACTTTAGACATAATACGGTCCTTAAAGAGTTAGAAATATCCCCTTTGTGTTATTGTACTAATTAAAACCCAGGGCCCACAGCTTTCTTTGGCTGTGGGACCAGGTGGGTCATGACCTAAGATGTTAGTGTCTACCCCTGGGATGTCCCTAATCTTCTCAGCTAAGATTCCATTACAACAGATGCGTCGTCATACATGTAGTAGATTGTATTCAATACATGTATCTATGTATTGGTGACATAGCTAATGCTATATATATATGAAACACCAGCTGAAATAGTACAGTAGTATAATTCGTGTTTTTTTCACTTTTTCTTCAGATCATGGTCTAGTAAATCGTTTGTAGCCTAATCAGTTTCTAATAGAATAGTTATTATATTTATAGCAGGTCTATAAGACACATATACGTTCTGGTGCTGCTATGTAGATTGGCATGTCTTAGAACGCAGGTTGACCCATTCGTGATGTATCTCAATTTGTCATATTCACACATATAAAATGCACACAAAAAAAGTGAAATGATGTGTGATAATGCCCTATTAGATGCCATGATATTCCTGGGGTCATGCCAAAACATATAACACAACACACATTTCTAAATAGCACAAAATTGCATGATTACCTAGATGCTGCAATAGGGTATATACTAATGAATAGGTATAATGAAATACATAGAGAGATGGAAGGCTGAAAGAAAATATGGGGGCGCAGGCATTGATTCTTTTAAATATATAAAAGTAATGAAGCTATTACACTCACCGGTTGTGACGGTTATTGGCAGGGTCTTCTTGTTGGTGTTCAATGTGAGTGCGTCTAGGGTGCTGCCCGAGCCCGAGCTGCTCCCCTCGTGAAGGCTGCTGAGCAGCTGTGGGGACGACCTCTGCAAGGAGCTGCTCCCTCCGTCCATACTGTCCATGTCCAGCAGGTCGGCCGAGCTGCTCATGCTGTACTCAGTGTCCAGCACGGGCACGGGCACCCTCTGGTCGTCCTGCTGGTACTGCTGCTGCTGCTGCTGCTGGGGAGCAGCTCCCAAAGGCTGCAGGGAGCAGTTGAGCAGGGCGGGCAGGTCCCTCATCACAGCCGCCAGGTCAGGGTCAAAGTCAACCACTGAGCTGCTCATGTAAGGGGGGTAGTTTGTTTGTTGTTGTTGTTGTTGTTGTTGTTGCTGCTGCTGTTGGTAGTTGGGATAGAGAATGGAGGCCAGTGTTGTTGCTGCTGTTGGTGGTGGTGGTGATGAATGTGGTGATGCCGTTGTTGTTGTTGTTTCTGGTGGGTATGTTGTTGTTGTTGTTTCTGCTGCTGAATAGAAGCAGAAGATATTGTTAAAAGGGTTGAAGCACCCGTCTTCCAGCTGGACTCCCATGTGGTCGTCGTGTAGTGAGATGTATATGTAAACATAAAGAACAAACTAGAGATCGTTAAGGCGGCACGGCGCTGCGGGCCCTGAATGAGACTGTGATGCGTTACCGTTAACACGCTGGGTAGATAGTCTACCTGCAGTCAGTCGCTATGTATACATGTATACACGTGTGTCTCTCCAGAGTCAGTGGTTAAGTTACTGGAGGTCTACGACGAGTGGTGGTTAAGAAGGGAACCATATCCTCCCGCCCCGCCTCCCGCCCTATGTGGGCCGCCACGCTACGATAACCCGCCGCCCCCACACCAACCCTCCTGCCACCACCAGACATGCGCGCGCATTGAGAGGGACCGCGAATCGGATCTACCTGGAAGTTAAACCATGTCCTGAGCCAAGCCTAATCTCACCACTCAAGGATTGAGGAAGTAGTTTGCATGGCCCTTGACGTAAACGCTAAAACGCATAGTCTAGGCCACCCCTGAGGCCACCTCCCATATCAAACTACATCTCCCCTCCGAGAAGACTTTTTAAGAGAGGGAAATACAGTAGTTCAAAAGGATGGGTTGTATAGGAGACGTCATGCTGGGAGATGGGAGGAGTTGGGTTGGATCAATAAGACACTTGTATAACCGTCCCAGATAAAGGTAAATCAGCTCGCATTTCAGAGGAGCATGATATTAAACAAGAATCTGTATGTTAACGGGAGAACTCTAAATCCCTAGCCATCTTAATTAAGTCCATGTTTTGTTTGTGGCGACACATAATATTAAATACATGTGAAGATGTAACTATCATTACATACTGCAACTATAGTAACGCGCTGTGTGTTGTTTTCTTTTTCGCTGAAAAGAGGTGACCTTTTTCTGCCCACCCCCCCCCCCCCCCCCACGTCTAGAGAGGTCAACCTTACAAAATGAATAGAGAATCGGACAATTGAAAACAGGAGAGAAATATACACATAATCATTCTTTACACTACCCCTTCATGAGCGTTTGTCTAGCACCCACAAGATCGTGAGTCAGCAGCATTGCTGATTGAGCTGATCAAAAGCTGATCAAAGGCCTGTCCATCTCACACGGTGTCTATGTAGTGTGGGCTGTAAAAGAACAATTGTCTCAGTAAAAGTGTAGGGACATGCTTTCTATCTTCAATCGCCTCATATATATAGATTCGCTCACCAGCACCAACCTTGAAATGATCGTAGCTGTTGATAAGGGCATAAAGCAACCCAACAACTAACCAACCAACAACCCATTGATGACGATTTCATTGGCACAAAGCTTCTGATAGCATGTATACATATATGGGTTGGCTGAATTATTTAATATGACATTCTGATATCACTCTTAAATCGATAATGGTAATACACAAACATGTATATACATAGAAACTTGATATTGTATTTCTCACAACTTAATATAATTTTAATCATGTATCATATCATCCTCTCATACTTGTTTGCAATATCTGTATAAAATTGTTAAAACAGACAAATAATCAAAACAAACATAATAAGGACTCTTGCTGTTTAAAGATTGACATGCAGAAACCTGCCCATGTATCCTAATACTGTAGTATCCGGTATGTACTGTAAACCACGGGGAAAAATTCCACTGGGTTCTACTGCTCAGCTACATTTACTTCTAACAGTGTGGGATAGAAAACAGATTCCCGCCAATTGGAATTTATTTGAATCTGGTGCATGCATTGTTGAAAACTGTATTCTAAAGCTGACTAACCAAAATAATCAGCACCAGCTGACATGCATGGTTATACTTGGGGTTAACCAGGGGGGGGGGGGGGTCCATACAGTCAACACGAGGGGGGGGATGACCTAGCGTTCTATCTCAACACAATAGAACTCCTTTATGAAATCGTTTTGGTGCAAATCTCCTGTATTTGGACACGTAAAATTAAAGTTTTATACAAATATTAGAGAACCCAATCAATAGAATATAAGGCACAAAATAATTATGAGGCTGATGGCAAATTAGAAATAATCTTTCAAGATCAAAAGCTCCAACCGATAGTTTTGCAAGGTATGGTTATTAATAATTAGCATATATTTATTCGTCTTGAAAAGAAAGGGACAGCGTTAATTAATGCTAATCTAATTTCGAGAAAGCCATTTCTCAAGAATTATGACGTCTTCTTTGGAGGACGCTTTTTCATTGGGGGGTTGCACATTTTACACACTCTATTGTTTGAGCTTTTTTTTTTTTGGGGGGGGGGGGGGTTTATTGACATTAAATTGATACCCCATATAACTCTCTCTCTCTCCCTCTCTCTCTCTCTCCCTCCCTCCCTCTCTCTCTCTCTCTCTCTCTCTCTCTCTGCGTCTCTCTCCTTGTCCCTCTATCTTTCTCTATCTCTCTTACTGTCTCCTTATATCTGTCTATCTCGATCTCTCCCTACTGAATGGTAGAATATGTGTGCATATACATTACTAATAAAACAAAAGTAAATATTGATGTTTAGCTTCACTGTCAATGACCCAACATACTGAATTTCTTATGGCTGGGATGGGCTCACAAAAATATATACAAAGCAAAAACGATCTTTAATATACTATTTGAATTATTGAGCGATGTAAATTTACAATATCATTTAATCAAAGAGAACAAAATCAAATTATCATATTATTGCTCATTAAGTCTGTAATGTATTGAACTAACATAAGTCAAGACTTACCTTCTTCCCAGAGCCAGTCTATCCAGTTGTCCTGTGTGGGATCCATCTCTCCTCTCCATCCCCTGCAGTAGGGGAACCTCCTCCACAGCTGAATGTCGACCATGGTTTGTACCCTTCACTACTCAGCTTCAGGTATATATACCCCAGCTATAAACGACCATTCATTCTTCTTTTTCTCATACATTTTGCTTTCTCCCAGAATTAAGTAGACGAGTAGGACGGAAGTAGATGTTGTGTTGACGTGGTGGTCCAAGCGAGACGTTCTAGGAGTCTACTTTTGGGTGCGTAGACATATTTTGCTAGCATTTCGCCGGGGTCCCCCCTATTATAGACAGCTCAGAAAAGGAAGTGAAAGACAGCCTATGAGATGTAGTTTAGAGACAGACCACCATCCGATTACTGACACTGCTTACGAAGCAGTGTACTGGGGTGTCGCCTATGACCATCATGTAAACTATTAGTTCACCCATACTTCATTTATTGTGATAGTCAAATCTCTAGGGTCCTCATGGGATTTAAGTTGTGAGCTTCATTAAAACTTGTGGCCAGGATTTAGATTCTAAAAAGGAAATAAGTTAGTCATGAGTATAAAGCAGAAATATAAACTGTGAATATGAAATGTAATGAAGATAACAATAGGATAAGTATATGGTAATATCACTTATATTGGAGGTAGTGGATTTGATGTTATCTTTCATTTAAACGAATGGTTGATTTTGATCTTGATCGGGAAAAACATTTGTATATTGAATAAACTGTCATATAATGAACACAGTTTGGAAAACGTATGCGACATGTACAAGGAAAAGGGACCTTAGTGCACCCTGCACTAAGATCCCTTCTCCCAGATCGTGTCACATATATCGAGTTTAAAATAAGGCCACTCAAAATGATAAAATGGTTTCTCATCACGGCGCACACCAAAGAAACCAGTTTTGGAGGAAGTCCTTTTTTTGTGTGCTAATTTTTATGAAAAGTTGATAAAAATGGACAAAAATTGAGTATTTGGTATCACGTTAAAGCCGCTACTGCCGATAATGCAGTGGGATAGAAATGACTTCCATTTAACTACTAAAATATGAATTTTGGTCACGAATAACATGTATTTTCCCATACATTTCGGCATGTGAGTGAGTATAAAAAAACGTTTTCTTTTAAAAAGCCCCTCCCTCATATTTTTCAGTACTTGGTGATGATAAACCACTTCTTTTGAGTGGCCTAAGCCAGTGACAAGACAGCGATTTTGATTATACATCATTGCATGACTCACTGATTCCTCCAGTGAGTAGGAATATCATGAAATTGTTGGATATTACTATCAAAACATAGTTTCCGGAGGTCAGACAATTAATAAGGCCACTGGAATCAGGGGGAGCTTGATCTTCCTGACCGAAGATTTGCTCAAATTTAGACATTTGGAAAAAATAAAAATGGGATTCTCAGAACTTGCCACATAAATGTGATAGGTTCGGCCCTTTCTTGAAGCTAGGGTCGGGTTGCCTAAAAAAACACTTTCCTGCGATCTGAACGAGAGTATCACTCGCAATAGTATTACAGGAAAGTCACTTTTAAAGGCTGACTAGAGAGGTGCTGGCAGTCAATTAAGATGGACATATCAAACATATATATTTGTAATGTTTACCTTATATCACCTCCCAGCTTTCACAACTCTCCTCGTTTCTACAACCCCCTTCCAGTTTGACTGTAAGGCACTATTATACGGTAATTGATAAACCAGCGTCAGCATGTATCACATTTCCCAATGTTGGGTGGAGCAGCAGAACGTTACAGGTATATGTATTCCCTTCCTTTATGGCGGCACTATTAGTAGGGTAGCCCTTGGAGAATTGGGACAAAGGAGAACTGGGACACTGTGTATTCTGCCCATAACCAATAACTTTAATGCATAGCCACCGAAGTTTTTTATGATAAAAAGAATTACTGTGATGTTATTATACTTAGAACTATAACAGATTATAGCATTTTTTAGGGGAAAAAAGTGTTTTTTTCAGGTCTCTGATGATTAAATTTATGTAGTATTACCTTTTGATGAGAAAATATATTTGTGTTGCATTATGTAGCATTGATAGATGGCAAAATGACCAGCTACTTACAAAAACACAGTTAACCATATTTTGAACTGTATCAACATTTTGCTTAAAAATCTCAACCTGGGGAGAACTGGGACACTCATTGCAGGGAGAACTGGGACACTCTGGACTATCAGGGAGAACTGGGACACTCCGGGTGAAGATTTATTGTGTTTTAATTATTTTTCTCTCAGACCTATGACTGAAGCTAATATGTTACATATGATCATATTGAACGTAAAGTAAAGCAAATTGATGTTTTATTGGCAAATAATCACACTATTTACACTGTCCCAGTTCTCCCTGGTGTCCCAGTTCTCCCCAGGTAGTGTCCCAGTTCTCCTCTAAGTGTCCCAGTTCTCCCTGGAATTTCTCAAAATTTCAAAAGGCCCTAGACAGAAATCATGGCTGGCTAGGATGAATCTGAATAGTCCAAATGAAAGGTTTATTGGAAGCCTTTCTTCATGAAACAAAGGCATTTGGTTATTGTTGGCATTGTAGAAATCACAAGCAAACATGTTATGATTTTAATTTAGTGTCCCAATTCTCCCAGGGCTCCCCTACTATAGTACACATGTACTTTCACCTTTCTGAGTCCTACCTTGTTAACCCTTTACGGATGGCATGCTGGCTTAAAGATGGCATATCGGCTAAATCTTTGGGATTTTCTAGTCATGCCATATTCCTATTGTATATCCTATTTCAAACAACTTCCCTAACTTTATAAATTATTGGTACTGTCTCAGTCTATAAAATGAGCACATGCAGTGCAATAATTTTTACTGTAGGTCGACACTAAAACTCCCTATGTGTTTATAATGCATGGCTCAGTGCTTTCCCTATTAGCTTAGTTCCCGGTATGCTCACATAGGGGGGACACTGAGTCAGTGAGGTGAATAAGCAACATTGTTTTCTATCTCAAATGATGCATTTATAGACAAATATACTTAACATTGAGCACTGCACATCAGCTAGAATAATAACAAAACCCTTGAAATTAAAATTACATCCATTTTGAAGAAAAGGTTTGGGAAGTCTATTAGCTTGTTGACCATCTTTAATATTGTTATGATGCCGACCCTTCAGGGGTGCATCAACCGCGTAGGGTCGTCAAAATGCATGAATGCAGCATGGAAGCATACTATGCCGTCCTAATAGGGTTGAGTATGACCATGCATGTTTCTTCGTTACGCATATTTAAGCAGAACACGCCTACGCCTCTAATTAAGGAGTAGTACAGCAGGAAGAACAAGGCAAGAGCAAGACGAGACAAGAACAAGAACAAACCAAAATAAGAACAATTGGGAATGAGACAAAAAGAGAATGCGAACCAGTTCATCCCTTATGATAAGGGCATGGGTTTTAACATAATTTTGAGACCATACATTTTTACGCCCCTCTCTCCTATTCCACCCATTATAAAATTGAAGCACATTGTAGTAAAAGAAGTTCATAATACTGGTGTATATAGCGCCAAGCTTGGCCCTAAACCCAACACTCTCCCATACCCCTACCTCTGACCTAATTTGTGAACGTTCCAAAATAGCAAATAATTGAGTTGTTATTGTTGCTCTTTGACATTTCCTAGATCCGGTTATATAGTGTCGAGACCCAACTTTTCGGTCATTGATCTGCCCAGTTAGATACTCTCGTCAACCCTGTTCCAGGAATGGCAGGAACTGTTTTAGACATGGGATGAAAGACTATAATTGTATTGTTGACAGGGATAGGGAAGAAAATTACCGATGTGTTATTCTTTGGTGAGCGGGTCTATAACATGGATCGACCTACTTCGACCAATCCCCAGAGGGCACAAAATTTTGTTCAACGTTGAATCAACGTTGAATCAACATTGAATCAATGTTGACCACCATTTATCAATGTTGATTCAAAATGTTCTGTGCCCACTGGGTCGTAACTCCGAGGCGTGTGGCTATGTTAACGGAATGTTATCAAATAGCGTCACCTATTTTGCGACATCTTTCAAGATCCCCCCTCCCCCACCACCCCATATCTCTATTCTGGCCAAATTAGCCTATATACAAATGTATGGCCAGGGTCATGTTTCGTCACTAAAATGATACACCCCTGCCCACCACCACCCCGTCAACGATGACATAATTTGTGAACGTTCCCTAGTGTTGAATTTAATTCAATATTTATTTAACGGTAGCCTCTGTCGACGCTTTCTACCCGAACAATTCCTCGGAGTACATGTGTCCATGAAAAAATCATTATGTCACAAATATAGCTACTCATTCAGATTCAAATACTGTTATTTTCATATGCCACATCAAGAAGTAATATGATTACATATTTATTTATTCAATGTATGATCCTTTGATGGTACACGTAGTACCAAGAATAGGACTTTATACTATACTTCAAACCCAAATACGGTAGTGCAGGATACACAACCCACCATCCCAAACCTGTAACATTCGTCATACTTCATAAAGGGCCTTGGGTTTGGTGCTTCGTGATTGAATAAAACCTAGACACTCGACTTCCTGCAGTGCTTCCTCCCGGTGCTAGTGAGCTCCTCCCGGCGAATAACGAGTAACACGTGACCAGCGAGAAACAGTGGGTAAATTTCGTAGGGTGTGTATACTAGTATGCACCACGACCATTGGGGTTCAAATAGAAACACGATGTGAAACTGGTGAAATGTAAAATAAAATAGGCAACGGTCAGCTCTATTAATTCAGCAGTGAGGTCTTTCCGGAGTGCCACACCCTCAGGGAATGTATATGGGGATTTGGAGTAGTTTTATGTAACTGAGGTTCCCAAAATGTCTCCTGGGGCTGATTCATGAAATAAGAATTGTAAATCACACCAAGAAAATAGGCCGAAAGGAGCAACCTACATGCTACAAAACGGTCTTCAAGTATTCTCCTTTCTTATGGTCTATGAGAATCCCCATGTTATCTTTAATCTATTTGAATTATCCCTCTCATATGCAGAATGAGAGGGATAATCGCTCAAATCGCTTAGATTTATATATGGAAGTTATGCCTCAAACGGTCGTATTAAGCTGGGACTCCACTAGCCGATTTTTTTGGGAAATTCTCACGATCCGATCCTATGAGAACACCATAGCTTTCCCTTCAGAAAAGAATAACAAGAGAAACCCAATGCGATCAGGAGAATCTGAGGGTTTGTTTATATTTACATCTCACTATAGATATGATATATATAGTTTGACCAGGTATAAACATAGGCCTAGAGATCGTACTGTTCAGTTAAATAAAGATCAAACCAGTTTGATATGAGTTTGGGGGCCAAAAATCGGCCTTGGTTGCAAAATCGGGACCTAAATCGGGATCTTAACCGTGTTATATAGCCTTGGCAATTCTATTTTCCACTTGTTTATAAACATAAACGTTATTTACAAACATAAACCTATAGCAGAGTCTACAGTACCTCCCTGCTTAAGGTATGTAATTATTATGGTATATAGGTCAGATTCGTGAGAATAGCCCCGATTTGTGAAGAAAATCGGTTAGTGGAGCCTCACCTTTATAGATACCTATGCACAGTAGCCCATATGCTATGGACGATGGACATAACTGATTGATAATCTAATATACATACGAAGAGTTTAGTTCCAAAAGGCGATAAGTACTATTTTGAAAAATGACACCAAGTTTTGACAAAGGTGTAGTGCAGCAATATGTATGCAACTTTGAAAAAATATTGAAGCACTATAATTGCCGCTATGGTAGCCTTAGATAACTCACTACATGCTTTTGTTCTGGAATAGATTTGTTGCGTTTTGGAACGAAACTCTTCATATCATAAGCTGATAACCTACCTGTTAGTAAGTGGACATCCACACCAGGCTGGCACTATGCATACGTGTACGCCCATGTCGTAGCCATAGGCCATAGTTAGTATCATCGGCAGTCAAGGACAGTCTTGTAATTTAGATAAGGGCTCTAAGCCTGTGTAAGTATAGAGAAGAATTAATAGATACTGGTATTTATATACCTGTGCGGCAAGTAAGGGCGGGGTGAAAAGGTGGTGATTGGGTTGGTATCTGCGTTTGAGAATGCGTGTAACGCTCTGATGGGGCTTAATCCTTCAAAATTGACCTTTTCCCTCAAAAAGGTATCATTTTGAGGCATAAAGGCTTATATCGGCCCTGTATCCCTTACAAGTGGCGTTAAAGCTCAAAAGCCTTAATCCCTTAAATCTTGATTACTGGCATTGTAGACCAATGTAACCTCAAAGATGGACTTGCCTTTATCCGTTAAAACCCATGTACCAGAGGCCAATCAGCCCCAACCTACTAATCTCCCCCAAATCTATCGCTTACATTTATCCCTGAAAACCTCAGAGGCCAAGCTTTTCTCAAATGATAACTTGCCTTTATATCTCAAAACTTATAATATTATTATTATCAACTTTCCTGTATTCCTCAAAACCTACACAGAAAGAAGAAACAGCGTCAAAAGGGAGTCCAGGTTGCCTCCAGAATGACTCCCCTCTTTAGGGGAGCCCAGGCTGCCTGTGACTCCCCTAGGTGACTCCCTGGCCTACCTAAAGGAGCCACCTGGGGGAGTCACATTGTTCCCTGACTCACCTAAGGGAGTTACATGAGGAACTGGGCTCCCCTAAAGAGGGGAGTCATTCTGGAGGCACCCTGGACGCGGTTTCTTTTCTCTGTGTATAATACCGGTAGTAGGTTTTAGAGACAAATATATGCACTTGAATGTCAAAGACAAATGGGAAAGGCAAATTGATATTTGAGGGTAGATTAGCGTGTGATATTGCGCTAGGTGGGGATCCAGGTATCTATGAGCAGTTGTGAGATGATTTTGTTGTTTGTGTTGTTTGGCACTAAAGTCCTGCAAAGTCTATTTTATCTATCATAGTAATCTTACCAGGTAGAGCTTAATTCATATAAGGCTGTCTAGCACGCCAGCCAAAGAGAAGAGAAGTGAGAGATAGATTAATGAAAAGTAATATTGATTCACTCCAATATATCCAGGATGGAGGGTGGTGGTGCTTCTGAGTGGTACACAGGCACAGAATATTATGGTGGTACACCTTTGTACGCCTTTGTATGGAGTAGAGCTCCAGTGTATTTAAATACAGGTTTTGTTTTTCTCAGTCAATAGATGTCTATTATATGTTTTCCTTGGTAGAAGCTGTTACTAATCCAAGACTTCTCTGCATACAGAGTTAACTCCCATAGCTATGAACAAGTTACAGTCCCACAGGATACCACATGGACCCACAGGAGGAGCAGTGGTTCATTCTTACTTGGCCTTCTACTGCCCACAATATGCGCCAGCAGTTTGCTATATGTTACCCCAGGGTTACCTCTACCACCACTGACCACTAGGCTCTTAGTCTATCACAGCTTAGAAGGCTCTTTCAGAACAGACTCGTCAGTCATCATATTGCGATTTTCGTCAATATTGCAATATTTGCAATTGACGAGGGTATTTGTAGCTGGCAAAATGTGGTATTTCATTAATTTTCTATAGATTTGCATAGGAAATCTTGTGAGAGAGATTTCACTAGTGGTCATCATTGAAACTGATCTGAGCCCAAAACGGGGACCCAGATCGGGGCCACACTTCAACCCAGCCATCTGCTCAACATGAAACCAAAACGGGCAGCCCACTTTTGAAACTGATCTGAGCCCAAATCCGTCAGCCTGGTCAGGGCCATGCCTCAGACCAGTTATCTGACCAATATGAAACCCAGCTCAGTTTTGTGGTATGGTGCAATTGACGAGGGTATTTGTAGCTGGCAAAATGTGGTATTTCATTAATTTTCTATAGATTTGCATAGGAAATCTTGTGAGAGAGATTTCACTAGTGGTCATCATTGAAACTGATCTGAGCCCAAAACGGGGACCCAGATCGGGGCCACACTTCAACCCAGCCATCTGCTCAACATGAAACCAAAACGGGCAGCCCACTTTTGAAACTGATCTGAGCCCAAATCCGTCAGCCTGGTCAGGGCCATGCCTCAGACCAGTTATCTGACCAATATGAAACCCAGCTCAGTTTTGTGGTATGGTGTCATAACAGGAAGAACAAAACAAGCAATATAGTAAGAGTAAAATAAGCAGATATATTTAATGAACGTTAAGTACATATGGTGGATTGATACAGTATCTGGTAAACAATATTATAAGGATTCTTTGTAGGAGCATGGTCTAGGCTATTGTGTCCATTATAGAATTCACCCATTGGTGACCATGAGACATCAAGACATCTAGTGTTGTCTACCGTGGTGTATGTGGCAATTGTCTGGGTATTACAGAACGATTACATACTCTGTTGGTTATCCCGGAACACATTGACTGTTGCTACGGTTGTGTATACAAACAAGAGGACTATTCACTGTAACCAAGATATTTATTAAAGGAGTTCATAGATTGTACACACGAGAAGAATTAATCCTGGAATAAAACTGGACCTCATACAAGCTGGGTTGTTTCTCTATGGACAGGGAACGCGTTTACACATCTACTAGTTTACCCCAACATTAGTACACTGTTTGGTGGGGACATAATGGATAACACATGAAATACACTATTTTCAAACCCTGACCGTTTTGCCCAACTTCAAACAACCAATCCAAACTAAAACCAAATTATCCCTGTGCGGGCTTGCTACTAGGGGGTGTACTTATTGCCTATGGGCATTATTTATCCCAAGATAGTGTTTTATTTTATTCTAGCCCTGTTTGTTAATCCTTATTGCCTTCATTTCGGCAGTATTTATGTATGATTAATGATCATTTTACTATAATCTTCTTGATTCAATTGTACAAGTATATTCAGATTTTGATATTATAATGAAAACGAGTTTGTTGTACCAATGTTAATACCTTAGTTAGCCCTCATTTCATAGGCAAAAAATCGTTTGTGGTACTATAGAATATGTGGTAGCAGCCTTGCTATAAAGAATAATTTCAGCCAAAATCGTTACACAAACTTCTCACAAAGACAGTGTCACAATGTTGGTATATCTATTTGGATGAGAATGCGATAACTTTTCCAAAATGAGTTTTTCTTAGCATGCATCATCATGAAAACGCCTGACAAAACCTCTGCACCTTCCTGCAGAAACACCATATAAGACCCAGGTGCACGAATGCCCTGGGTCAATTATTATTCTAATGTAATCAAAAACATTAGGAATAACTTCCCTAATGCTAGTGTTGGGCCATGCTCTTATTAGCACAAATAATAGAATTGGTCCTAGCGGAAGTAATGCAATGCGCATGTGCTAGGTTAATTTCACATTCATTTAATTATGTATTGTTATTATTTAACCCAATAAAACCCAATAAAATCACTTGTAATGGCGATTAAGATAAGGCAATATTAACATTAACCTGGACAATAAAGTAGAGATCACGATTCACAGATGGTTAATCTACTTGTATACATTGTACCATTACACATTACAGTAAGTGTTCTTCCTTTATCAGTATACTATACTTGGTACTGGTCAGTCAGACCCGTGACAGATAGATGGGCTGTATTGTGGACATTATCCATGGGTAATAGGGGATCCACTTCGAAATTGGTCATCCTTTCACGCACTATACATTGTTGTGATATCAAAATAAATGCATTGTATACATCATGAATGTGTATGTTGAGTAATCATACATACATCATTGTACACGATTAATTAATAGTTCTAAATCCTGAAACTATTGGCGTTTTTATTTCAAAGAGGTAGTTTTAATCCAGAGTAAAATGAGGTTATTAAGTCCATTTATTTTCTAGGTATTTTCCTGGGGTGCTGCCTCCAACTTCCTGAATTGTGCGTGTAGTTAATTAAATGGCATATATTTCATATTTCCTCATAGATTTTCATTGTGTAACGGTATTAATTTATTGTTAATGACTGTTGTGGACCCCTGGACTCGTGCAAGGCTTTTAGTACAACAATAGGGTCAATCTAGTACCGGTACATTGGTTCAATTTCATGACACTGTTGTACACTGTTGTGGGTACAGAGACAACACTATCTTACATGTTTACAATCCCTATAGTGTGGTTGGCATAATACTAGTCGTTCGATTATGGGTAATACACACAGGCAATGGTCCTATAAACATTGGCTGTTCATGTCTAGGAGCATTTATTTATAGACATATTTTCATATCATGATATATCAAGTGATTTGGGAACAATCAGTTCGTTCAAGCACTAAGATCCCTTCTCGCAGTACATGTTGCTTCTATTTGCGCCACAATTAAGTCTGCTCTGATCAAATTTGATTTCAATCCAATATTCTGTATTTTATACTATGGTAATGTGGATTTGGAGGAAGTCATGTTCCGGTAGAATTTGGTTGAACCCTCCTGTCAGAAGTCATCAGGATGTCTGGCAAGGATTTCCTCAGACCAACATGCGCAGACCAAGAACAAGAAGTCGGGAGTCTACAGAACGAATTATGCTCTGGAATGTGAAGTATGGGCATCCCAAAGCTATAAGTCAAGCAGGACCTGAAATAAGTATTGGTTGATTGTATTCACATGTAAATTTCATTCTTATTTCAGCGAAAATCTACTGTATTCCAGGTCATTTTATCATCCCTTTATTCATCACTGATGAATGATACGTTGGAAATTAGTAATCCTGATGCCTCATGATTATTCAATATTTATAAATGCATCGTCCTTTTGCCTTAGTGTTTCATGAGATCGGGCGATTGTGAACGTCTTTGACCGGGTGCCAGCTTTGACCGGGTGCCAGCTTTAACTGGGTGCCAGCTTTGACCGGCTTGACAGAAAATGGTTTATTTAGGGCAGATGGAGATATAAATGGGCCAAAAAGGTTAATTCATGTTACAACACTTAAAATCAATTAGTAGCCCACTTATATATGCATCTGCCCTAAATAAACCATTTTCTATCAAGCCCGTCAAAGCTGGCCCCCGGTCAAAGACAAAAAAAAATGGCCCCATCTCATGAGACACAGCCCTTAGTGTTCCAGTGTGTGTAAACAGCGTCTTTCTCTGTTTTTAATTCAATACATTGAACATATTGACACAAAGATAATAATTATTATCAGGGATAGGCCCAACTACTAGCTTGTCTTTACCATTAACTGATTTCTAAATATTAGATTATTAATTGTTTACATTATATACATACTACATTTATAAATTATATCATGTTGCTACGTATGGTATTACCCAGTAGGCACAGAACATTGAATCAACATTGATTAATGGTTATCAATGTTAGATAGATCAATGTTGATTCAACATTGATTCAACGTTGAACTGAATTTTGTGCCCACTGGGTAGTATAACAACGGATGACGGGTTAAAGCTATTCCACACAATCTACGCTTACAGTACCAGGTGGCAAAAAACGATGTCGAGATATTGTGTTTTTTATATTCTGTGTGGAAAATTGAAAAAAATATTATTTTCTCATGAGGGCCTATACGTAATGAAAATGTGAATTGCCTCCAAAAGACAAGAGTCAATAAGAAAAAAATGTTGGTCGATCTACAATCAGCTGAATTTGTATGAAATATCTTTGAATAAACTGCCGGATTCGTTAGGTTCCATATGATATGACAGATATGAAAAGCGTCGTTTTGACTATACAATTTATGTGATCCCTCTTCTCATATGGATAGCCTCTAACATTACACATGTATACCTCGCCATGCGCCAGGCTTGGTTGCGAGTTCTGTCACTCTTATACTCTAATACAGATGTCACCTTAGTCGATTAAACGGAGATATGGCGTCACCTAACCCAATATTCTGTCTCTATAGTATGTATAGATAATGCCAGTTTAATCCACTGGTGGCGAATAAATGATAACTTTAAATCAAGAGGGTTCAAGTCTTGACCAAGAATATGTTGTGAGAGTCACGCCTGTAACAGAGATTTGGACCCCTCAGAGAGGGATCCCTCAGTCGACCTCTGTCTCAAAATGGTTGGCCGAAATGGGAAGTGGTCTCAGGGCTCAATATGCGAGGAGGCCATCTGGTGGCACAAAAAGCAACTACTGGTATACACCAAGCATCCACGTTTTGTATATTAATTCAAAAGCCACTCTCGAGGTGAAAACAATATTGATACATTAGCCAGTACGATGAATATTGACTTTCTCCAACTTGATAATTGGCAAGAGAATAAGTGTTATTACTGTTCATGTATAATCTTTCAATATGACATGCCCTTTGCAATTTTATTTTGAACCAAGGGAGTGGTCTACGACCAATGCTCGACAAACAGCCGAATACTTTATTATATACACATTTAATCAACCAATGGTGTTTTATGATAGGTAGGTTCCAAAGCAGGCAATTGTCAATGTTGAATACTCTCGATGTTGAATACATTTCTTTTCTTAAATGTATTACTTTCCCCTGATCTGTGAATAGGTATAGCTCCGGGCATAGCTCTATCAATAAGCCCTGCGGAACACCAACGTGGATCTTTAATGATCAGAAATTAAATCATCAATATCAGAATTTTGCTCACGGTTACTGAGATAGAATGAGCATGAAACTATGAAAGCATAGTCACGTTTAGATGTGCGCCTGTAGTTTGTGTTAAAAGAAAGCATGGCTAGTGCAGTCAAATGCTTTACTTACATCTACGTAAAACCATGAGATGTGATTGTGTTTATCTCCAACATTGTCTGTATCCATAGTATTGTGATAAACGTACAGCTCCTTTCGTTTTCATCCGTCCTTACATTTATATGATCCTTACATAGTAAAACGATATGTTTTCCGCCGTGCTGTAGTTCTTCCTAAAGCCATACTAGGTGTTGAACAGGAGGGGCGCGTTTTTCAAAAGAGTAAATTTAAATCATCAATATCGATCTCCAATCGGATACATAATGATACCTGATTTATGTAGTGGGTATTTTGTCAGGACCGTAGACAGGCCCTTTTGTGTAGATTCCTTGTTTTAAAGCTAGCAGGGTTGGGAAATCAGCTTGGTTTTGTTCTCTCCGTTGTATGTGAGCCGTTTCAGGGCATTATTTAGTCACCTGGTCAGGCCATGATTTGAGGGTCAGCTTCGATTTGTATTATGATTCATTTATATAATTATATAAATGTAATTCTGCTATGTATTGTTCTAGATCACCTTATTGGTATTTTAGTTAATCTGACATTCTAGTCATGCTTTGGATATGTTCATTATCATAATACTAAGCTCGATACTTTATTTCTATGTTTTTATACTACTGGTTATCGTATTCCCATTATAAAAATATATAATAATGCGGAAAGTTGATCGAATTCTTATGTATATCTCATGACTGATTTTGTAATATTGCGGACTGCAGGTTCATGAACCTTAACATTATATATCAACTATGTAAAATATATAGAGAAAAAAAGGCGAACAGCTGTGTGTATTTTCAGTGAGTGGTTTTTATTTGAATGTACAGCAGTAACAATAGGCGTGAAGTAGAGTGCATTCTGGTCCAAGTCCGTATGGCACAAGCACCTACTGTTGTTGTACTCAATAGTTCATACTGACAGTGGAGAGAGAGTGGCGACGTAGACTAGACTTCTGGTAATCAATTAATTAAAAAAGAGATCAATTCAATTAATTGCTTAATTAATCAAGGAGTAGTGCACTGCTAACTGTGTGAGAATGCACACACAAGTATTCTGTACAATTCTGCTACAGAAACCCTCAGAGGACGTCAGACTACAGGATGACGTCATACCCTAATGACGTCACACTATAACGACGTCAGACTATGACACTGGTGACGTCACACAACTGGTAACCACGGTTTGTGCGCAGTGGCCCCTTCCTTCACACTCGTTCACATAGGGCAAGTTCAACACACAAGGGATGGACACACTGCTCTTGGAGATGGCTAGAAACTAGGATTAGTATAATATTACCCATTGACAGTCATTGCATCCACTACCATACACAGTTGGCAGTCAACATATACATACCCCCCATGAATTGTAAAACATACTATTATACATGATACATCATGATACAAAACCCTAGTGCAATCTCTTCAACAAATGTTACCATGAACATTAATGTCTTACATACATCCGTATAAGTGTCGAGCAGCTATTATCTGATCTGCTTTATCAGTATTACCTCCTGTTGTAGTAACCTTCTGGGTCATATATAACACCACCCTAACATGGCAGCATAACACGCAAAATGTGACAAAAGCCTGACAGAGTGAAACAAAGTTTGTGTCTCAGGGCATCAACATTGATCAATATAAATTAGCATTTGATAATTTACAATCGTTTCCTCAGTTATTAAGTAGATATGATATCCTGTACTCATAGGATACGGGCAATTGTACACGTGAAATTAGCACATAGGCATATTGCATATTACAGAAATAAACGTGCATGAGTATATTACACTGAACTCTGAGTAGACAGCCACAGGGTGGTTGAAGCTTAAAGAGTGGTTTGGTAAAGGCTATCGCCATAACCCCCCCCCCCCCAACCCTCTACCCCGAACTCACCCTCTGGGGCTGGTCACCAAGGGCACGCAGGTGAGGGTCGGACACCTGTCAGCCACCGCTCGTCATGGCAGATCAAAGGCTGCTAATTACAGGTAGCACACACCGCCAGGTAACCATGGACAACACTAGGTTACCATAGTCACCACCAGGTAACCATGGTCACCACCATGTAACCATAGAAACCACCAGGTAACCATGTGAGACCACCAGCTAAACATGCCCACACTTATGTTAGTAGATATAGTGAATGATGACCTTTTTTTCTTTCAGGAATACTCATAATCCATAATAAATACACTGATAAATTAAATACATCATAGGGCATTATTATGCTACCTCTCAATATAGATTAGATATCATATTTGCAAGTGATCACAAAGTTACATTTCACAGATAAAGGGGACTAGTCAGTTGAAGCCCTCGACACAAAGGCTGCCACACATTATTATAACAAAGAACAAACAAAAATGTGTACATGAAATATAACAAAAAAAGTAAAGCTAAATCTCTTACGTGTATATTTTAATCTGCCATTTGTCCATATACTACTTGATATACAATAGTACCAGCATTGTGGCACATATTATGTCTGTAGCATATGTATGCATGTATATATATACTTTGTGAATATGTAAATCTCATATTAGATATTTCAATATATTGTACAGAGCAATATGGGAATAGATTACATATTACAATAGCTTCATCCTAGAGATTGACTATCTCTATCATTTCGACTAGAATAATTTGGAATGTGATATTTGCTTTGGTTGAGGCATTCTCGAATTTGGAAGTGCCAATTGGTTTAAGCATGAGCTGCACAAAGATGACACAGTGTGGAAAAGAATCACATATTGTTGGCTCCTTTATGATACAGACCACATGTTTTGCATTATACCCTTATTACAGTAAATTTGTAAATGTAAGTAGATAAATAAACCTTAACATAAACCTTAGGTGCCACACTCAATGGTGTGTATAATGTAGAATGTTAACAACAGGGTTCTCTGTGAGCAATAATCAGTTGGCTCCCTATCCACTTCGCTATGGGTATACGTTTCATTCAGCTGCAGATATTCAGACCCGTTTGACCATCATATTATTCATTTAACAGCTGTTAGCAAAAATCATATCTGCATGGAAAACTCCATGTAAATGGGAATTTCTTCAACAGTTGTACTTTTGCAAAATTGTCTAATTGTTTGCTTTTTTTGCGTCATTTCTCTATAGTGCCTTTCCACACAAGGTGTTCTATTCAGGACCCCCTCCCCCGTCACTCTCCCTCTCCCCTCCAGTTGTTTCCCTCATCTAGCTCTGGTCCCTGTCAGACCCCCTTAGTAATTGTACAGAGGGCTCGCTGAGCACCAGCCTGACGTGAGAACAGTGTCGCCGGCAAGCAGCCAAGTGAGTTGTGCATAATTGAGGGAGAAATCACTCCGCCCGGCTGAGCAGCTCACAGTGGTCCGAGCAGCTCAGTGTAGGAGGGCCTGGACCAACCTGAGGGATGCTGTACAGCAACATCCCCTGGTAAAGGTTATAAGGTCCCATAGGAAATGACTGCTTCACACCTTAGACTGTGTGTGGTGTTGATAATTATTAAAGAGCCTGTAGAAGAATTTTGATGTTGGAAGGGGAAAGTTGATTTTAATAAATTTCTAGCCAAAACCATTCCTTACTTAAGAAAATAATATATTTTAGGGTCGTAAATGAGAGCTATAGAATGATAAAAGCACTTGGAGGACTATCTTTAGTATAGTCAGGTAGAAAGGGGTATTTTTTCTCTCTTATAAGGGAGTGTTCATTTATTATTTACAGGGGGGGGGTGGTGGGTTTGGGGGGGGGGGCGTAAAAATTTCCGACCCCTTCTGAGGGGGGGGCGTAAAAAATTCTGACCCCTCTTGAGGGGGGGGGGGCGTAAAAATTTAAGCCCCTTTTTAGCCAAAAAGCCCGCGCGTTACTATAGTTCAAAGGGGGGGGGGCGAAAAATTTTCGGCGCCTTCGGCGAGGGGGGCACAAAACGTTACACGCGCTCTCGAGGGGGGGGCGTAAAATTTTTTCGCCCCTCCGCGCGAAATCTCACCACCCCCCCCCTGTAATTAATAAATGAACACTCCCTAAGTGCTCAGGTCCACCAGCAGTACTGGCAGCAACCCCCCACCCACCCTCCTACCCTCCCTCCCTCACTGTCCACGCCCAACTAGACGAGGCCAGGCTTTCATCGGACACGTTCAATTGTTAATGAGCCCTGCCCACCTCCGGCCGCACCTACTGACCCCAGTGTTGTCACACCTTCACTGGGATCCACCACGTGACATCTGAACCCCAATGGCGCTGTCCACTGGGGGTGGCCATCTTGGACGTGTGAGGCCCGCCCATCAAAGTGGGTAGCTTCAAAGGTTGGGGTAGTGGTGTTAGGTGGTGAGGTGAGTTTTCAGGTGAAAGCAAAGGCAGAAAGGCGGAGAGCCTTTAAAGGTGGGGCTTGGAATGAGGGGAGGAAGGGGGCATGATGTGTGGTCAGTAGAGTCATAAAGTGAATGTAACTCGGGTCTTAAGCTGAGTGAGATGAATAAGTGGAGCCAGCTGCTGATGCCAATTATACACACCATGAGGCGTACCAGTAACTCTCAATAAAGCATACAGTACATTTCTTTACACTCGGAATTTACACAGAATGATCATTACCCCACATTGTATGATGTAAAATCGACACAACATAATAAAAGCAAAGCATAATCGGTAAATAAAAGCGAAAACAGTGAATAATGAATACAATTGGAATGGACATGAAAAGCATACTTTAGCACGGTAGTTGTAAATTGTAAAACCAAAAAAATACTGTTTGTAGCATTGCACATTGAGATCGATCTGAATGATCAAGACTGCCAGAATCACCAACAGGTAATTATAACTTAAGTACTGCCACATGCGGCATCATATAAACTAAACAATACACAAAGACCCTTCTGGCAGATTTGTTCGATTCTCTTGCCCCGATACACAGGATAATGGCACATGAATAAATGTAAGAATGAAGCTTGTTCGATATGGACTCAACACCTTTGTTCTGGTTAATACGCATAATAAATACTTGGAAGAAATCTCCATCAAATTTGATGACCTGCTGAGAGGGCCCACTTTCTGCCCTTGACCTTTGTGTAAATTTGACCTGTGTGAAGCTGTGAAGGACATGTGACGTCACAGTGTGGAGGAGACAGGTATGTGACCTTGACCTGCCTGCTGCTGCTGCCTTTCATAGTGACCTTGGGAACTTGGGACCCCGCCGGATAAAGTGCAACCGGTTCCGGATAAGTGCAACCGGTCCTGGATAAGTGCAACCAGTCCCAGATAACAGCGACCGGTCCTGGATAACTGTGACCAGTCCCGGATAACTGTGACCTGTCCCGGATAACTGTGACCTGTCCCGGATAACTGTGATCGGTCCTGGATAACCACGACTGGTCCCGGATAACTGTGACCGGTCCCGGATAACTGTGACCGGTCCCGGATAACTGTGACCGGTCCCGGATAACTGTGACCGGTCCCGGATAACTGCAGCCAGTGTCTGGACATTTGTATGACTAGTATCGGGGGCTGTGTATAGGATTGGTCTGAGGAGACTGCAACTGACACATATACAGTGACCATCTGCAACTTTCAGCTTCCCAATCTGATGTTTCTGTGCCCAGTATCTGGACACTGTTATCAGCTACCCTGTTCTGCACCGGTTGCCGCCAGCCGCCCAGTCAGCACTAGGAGAATGTAGGAATATAGTAGTTTATTATACGATCGGGTCACTCATCGTGCTTTTTCTGTGATATCCCCGTGCTGATATCTAGTGATATCGGCACCCTTCCGGTGGATATCAGCACGTTTCCGGGGGATATCATCCCGTTTCCGGTGGTCCTGAGCAATTCCGAAATTTCGTCCCCCATAAAATCCGAGGTTCTATGGAGACTCGAACACGCTACATCAAGACTTGTAGTCCGATGTGCTAACCACCACGCCGTGAAGACGCTGGTAGAGGTGGGTGGCGAAACAAGGAGTCTACAGGCGGATTTCCAGCCCTGTAGGACCATTATTTACCGAGTTACAGAAGAAAAGGCATTTTTTGGTATAGTTTCTTTGAAAATCCAAATTTTATTTTAATTTCTTTTTTACTATAAAGGTAGTAGTTGGACTTTATTTACCTAGTCGTTAAAATAATTGTAGGGGGGGGTTTTCACATACAAATAGGCATTTTGAAAAAGGTTCGTTTCCACCCAGGATCGATCCTGGTACCCTTGGTGTGTGAGGCGGCGACGCTAGCTGCCATGCCTATCCGGCTGTGGTGGTTGTGGAGGGAAACGCTGTGTATATTGCAGTGTATCAGGGAGCAGTTAGTTTTTAAAGCAGCAGGTCGCGCGGCGTAAGTACACTCCTATACGTTAGCACTGAGAGTATGTTGGATTTGAAATAATGACCGATCCCCTCACCTCCCCTACTGAAGAGTTCCACCAGGCTCCACCAATCAGCGAGCAGGGTTGGTGGGAGCTCAAAACAACATGGCGCTACTGCTGTACGAGTGATATCCAGTCAATAATCCTTCAAAATGGCGAAATTAGGACGTTTTAAAGGTAAATAAGGACATTTGAATCAATAAATCGTATAATAAACCTAATAATGTATGGCTAACAGGTCACTCGGGGTGTATCGTATGGATATCGGGCACTCGGCGCTACGCGCCTCTTGCCCGATATCCTACGATACACCCTCTCGTGAACCTGTTAGCCATACGTTATTGGTTAAATATATGATACCCTAAACCCGCTATTTACAAGATGGCCGACCCTGCCTGTCCCCACTCCTATCCATCCCCAAAAAGGGGGCCACACCCTACTCCCTAAACCATGCAGGGGCCGCCCCCTGTCCCGTGTAAAACCACTACTGGGGGCGCACAGGCAGACATAAAACAGCCCCCTGCTACTTACCCCTCGTGCAGACCACAATCATAAGGCTACCCAACATGCTATAATGGCTATACAAAAACATGTCTTCGCTAACTTGAGGGAGTATGTAGCCTTGGGCATAAAGCGTCCTGCACTTTGTTCAGAAAACCTCTAATTATACCCCAGAGGCTTAATTGCTTGGAATTTCGATCGGTTTCTTTTCTTTTACCTCATTCATTGAAAGACATTTCTGAGTAAAAATAATGAAGAACCAAATTATGAAACATCACCCAAAACCAATCAATGCTTCGTTGTCAGATTTAAATGCATAGATACACATTGAAGGACGCTCTATATAGCCACCTGAAGGGATGAGTTACACATTTGAGACATACATGAATATATACCGATAGAAAAGTTTATCTTACCCCAATTTGTCCCTCCCGGTAAGGAGAGAGCCACACCATATAAGCTGTATGCCTTATTCTGAATAGTTTCAAAGGAGGTAGCGGGGTTAGTTTGCTATTGCTTAGACTGGACCAATGGAGAAAAGAACCCGTGATATGTCTGAGGCCAGTCGTATATACTCAATGTGAAGAATAGCTAATCAAAGATGGGGTCTGCTACAACTTGGCTACATGTAAATATGTGCATTAAGTTGACGAAGGACACCTTATTATATTAAGTCTGTACATTATTACATGATCTGCTATACCAGTATGGGGGGACTTCAACAAGGTAACAAAACAACCACGGCGTGCTACTTGCAACATTGTGTATACACATATAAAGATATAGTTATATACTTCTATGCTATAACCTGTATTAGTATATAACCCTGGAGGAGGCGGAGGGGGTAGGATGGGTCGGCAGGGGCAGGAGGAGGCATGGGCGGCGTCCCGGGTCACAAAGCGGCAGGTCACACCTTAACGTCACCTGTGTAGACTACCTTATACTACCTGGAGGTAACCAGGGGCTGAACAAGGTGGGCAGGAGCTACCCAACCCCCAGACCTCTATACACCTGTGTTTTAATGTTCCATCAAAAGACTAATAGCTAATACAATGATACCCATGGGGGTTTATATATATATATGCTCCTTCAACCGTACCCCTAGCCCCCTCATCGCCAACGGTGTATGGGAACTACATGTTTGTGTATATATACATGCAATATCCTCCCATTTTTTTAGAAACCCATATCTCCTGTTTTCTCCCCCTTTTCAGCTGCTATAGTACACAAGTTATCTGCTCTCCCCACAACCCTTATACCACTACCCCCCACACCTGTGACAGAGGAGTATAGGGTCAGTACATGTCAGCCACACAGAGAACACACCACCATGCCCAGTCCCCAGGCAGTCCTATTGCATAAAACAGCATTCCATAATGGCGGTTAGGCCTTGAGGCATCTTCATAATTATAATCTGTCAATTTGTTCAGGGTATCATATGTATCTAGCACAACGTCAGTCCGTTCTCTGCAAGCACATGCAAAAGGAAATCTGCCCGGAGCCCTTTAAGGTTAGGGGCTGGGGCTAGACACCACGGTTTGCCCTTGACTTTAAAAGGAGAAGGAAAATTCCACTCGCATTATATATAAGTATAGTCAATGTGAAATAACAAGGGCCCTAGAGACACACAGTGTAGGGGCCACCTTAATAGTCCTCTCCTCCCTGTCCCTGTGCCCTGTCTGCAGTGGTACCAGGCGGTGGCTACACACACACGCACGCACACGCTACAAAGCTTGGACATACCACTAAAAAGTACTCTAAAAACAATAAAAAAGATTGCATATATCCTAAGGTAAGCTATCACTTGTCTCACCTCTGACCGGCCCAGGGGGTACTGGGCGCTGCTACCTTTACAAATGTCCCCAATGATACATTCTCATCAATCATCGTCATTACAATTCATCATCATCATCATCATCGTCATAAATGGCTATATGAACAAAATGTATTGCACACAAGGTTTGTTTTTTATGTATTCTGTCGTTTGTTTCGGAGATGGACGTCATGTTCATGGAAAGTTCCTCGAGTTGTCAGAGATGTAGACGACCCCACAGGACTCCTACTTTCCAAAGGGTCATTACATTTTAAAACCAATACATTTTGGGGTTCATATGGGATTTTATTCATTGAATTTGGATATATCAAAGCAGGGTTGCAGTCGAAGTTATTGATAAAGAATTGGGACGGATTTATTTCTCTATAGAGTAGGTGATTATATCTCCTGAGTAAGGAACATGGTGGTTTTACAAGGAATATGGGGCTTGGGGGATAGAATGGAGTCGTTGTGGGGTAATTTCTGCATTGCCCTTGCTACGACGTCACCATTGAAGAGATGACGTCACAGAATAGACACTATGAGCAGATACTGCACGTCAATCCTCCTCCAACTCGGCGAACCTCCCATACTAAAGTCAAAGAGAAGTAATAATAAACCATGCCCTCTATTTACAACAAACAAAACCACATTTCCCTCTCTCCTTCATTTGTTTTTGCAAGTATTTGCAAGAAAACACAATTGACAGCACAATCCAATAATATAATACAATAATATTAATGATACACGAAAAAAAACATGGCGGCTTCCATGGTATACACTTCTGGTCACATGACCCGGGACCTAGACCACGTGACTCTTTGTAGAGTCATGTGATCTGGCCAGGGTCACGTGGTATGCAAATCAGCTGCTTAAGATTAAGGGACATCTCAGTTTTAAGCACGGCATGTAGGGTGTTAAAATGTAGCTTCAAGTATGTACTTCGTAAACTGCACGTGTGTAAATATATACAAAAAGGACCACGGCTTGTACATTAATATAGTAACCTTCACATTGCGCCGTACGCATAGTCACCTTAATCACCCTGTTTTGAGTTTTGTATAGTCACCTTCAATTTGTTCCATGCTCTTCAATATATTCTATACTTCAGTGAGTTCATGTCGTATATGCATTCCCCTTCTCTCTTTAGATTTCATTTTGCAAACTTGTGACCACGGAGAAAAAACTGTACATGCGTAAAACAATGTCCGACAACCAAGTGAGGTTATTATTACACAGGGCTCTTTGGTATTATTCTCTAGTAGAGGAGGGGGGACTAGGTGAGATAGATGATGGCGGCAAAAATTATACATAGCAACACAAAGCGAATAGTACAAACCAGAGAATGTGAGACTTCACAACCAACATTGTTCTCTCTGTCTGTCCCTCCATCGTGCACAATTATAGTGATACGGTAAATAATAAAGTAGACCACACGACCAGGGGGGAAACATACACAAAAAGAACATAGCTAATCATAACAGATGTGTCCGGCTTTCTTGCTGAAAGGCCGTGGAATGTGACCAGGGGTACAATAAACTCCCGTGTGGTTGGTAGAATATACCTACACTATATAATACATGGCAACCACCAACTTAGTATTATTAATGATAATAATCATATTCAATTGCATTTTCTTGACTACACATACTCTTTTAGCTGCATCCCGCCGGTAATGACTACTAAAAAATCACAGCTTTTGTTCTCGAGGTTTTGTGTTCAAATCGTAAGGATGGCTCCACACATAAACAAACAGCTACAAAACTGGGCGCGTCAACTCCACGTGTTTTGGGGACAATTATTGCACAAGTTGGGCTACAATGTCCGTTTTTTTCTGCGGATTTGCTCTCTTATTTCATTCTGTACAATAGGATTCTAACTGCGATTATAGCGTGAACGAATACACAAAAAGAGAGAGTTGTTCTTTGTACAGTGACATATACTACATATACATCTTATAGCTATACATCTCATGTCTGCTATATTACACTATCAGTATTACCTATAGGCCTTTCTCCCCGCTTTTTTCTATATATATCGTTGTATACATTTTATTCTCTCTTTTTTTACTTCGATAATAATCATGTCTAAAAACAAGATAAGTCAAAAGGCTTCCCTGGTTCTCACCCGCGTACTACCCGCAAGGCAAGCTTGCCTGTGAGACTTAAGTATTGTCCTTTCATTTGATTTCTGTACAAACACTATAAAATGGTAAAAATCTAATTGCTCTCACAAACTGGTCAATATGTGGACTGAAACAAGAGAGAGAGAGGGTAGAGACAGACATGGGGCGGTAGGCTGCTATAGCCTCTGGGGCAGCCACTAGAGGTCACCCCAAGAGGAAGTGGCAGGACACCCTGGTAACCCAACCACCAGCGACGACTATGATATTTATATACTCTTTAAAAGTGGATCTTTCCTCTAACGTGTAGGTCTAGGACCACGAACACCCTCTTTTGATTGCACATTCTCACACTCACAGAATATAGATATATATATGTGTGTATGTATATATGTATACATGCATACAGTCAATAAATTATGTTTGCATAAATAATGTTTAACAGTAATCGATCGCATAAGTTAATCACATAGACTTTGAGTCTATAAAAACACAATCTTCATCAATAGAGATGAAAATCTATAAATAAATTAAAAGGAAAATACTCCATTGCACAATCAAAACAAGAATCAGAATAAATCATTATTACAATCGGCGAAAAAAAACAATGTGTTCAGTGAGGAACCAGAACGGGACTATACAAACACTATGGAATGTTGCATAATGACAGGATAACAGTTAAAACGCAAAAATTGCAGATATGGTTCATTCAATATAACGACCTATACAGGTAAAGGGACCTTAGCCCGGGTGGCCTACACTTACATAGAATTGTAATCATAATTGTAATCATATTATAAGTGGACACACACGCTTGCATTCAAACCCGATGGTATTTCTTTAAAGTGTTTTTTTTTCTCTCAATATGTTTGCTTTGCTCAGTAATCACCAATGTCATTCTCAGTTCTCCTTTACCCCCCTCGGTCTGGTGCTGACAGTAAGGGTTCTTGTACTGGTAGTTGTTGTTGGTAGTTGTGTGTGGGGAGTGGTAGTAGTATAGGAGATTGGCGGTGAGAAGTGGGCACTGCTGTGTAGTAGCTGCTACTGTTGTTGTTGTTGTTGTTGTTGTTGTTGCTGCTGCTGTTGAGCTCCCCTTGTTGTTGTTGTTGTTGTACCACCAGGAGAGAAGTGAGGGAGAAGCAGGAGGAGGAGGAGGAGGAGCGGGCTGATCACCTGGCTACAGGAGGCGGGGTGTACAACGACGCCATGACCGGCGGCCCCGAGCAGCTCCCGGGCCGGGCGGCGAGCAGCTCGGCGGCCTGATATGCTCGGTGCCCCGGGGGACTAGCGGTTCAGCTCTGCGAGCAGGCGCTCTGACTCGAGTCCCCGTTGCTCATGGCGTCGTCGCACACCACCCCCTGAAACTTGTGATACCTGCGTCGGGCGTTCATGAAGAAATTGGCAACCGTGGAAACCTCTAGACCTAGTTGTTTAGCGATGGTTGCCTGCATCTCCTTGGACGGCCGTTTGGTCTCCTTAAAGATGGCGTGCAAGGTGCGGCGCTGGATGTCGGTGAAGACGAGTCTCGGCTTCTTGGGGGTGCGCTCCTTGGGTTGCTGCTGCTCCTGCTCCTTCTGTTTGCACGCTGTAAGGACGGGGAACAGAGAGAAAACACGGTCGTGAGAACAACTCAGTACACAGTCTATACATAGAAGAAGGACGCAACTCAACGTATGTGTGTGTGTGTGGGAATAGTCACAAACCACGTCACCATAAACATGTGACGTCACACCTCCTCCTGGGCGTCCTACTGCTGGTTTGGTTGGCTGAGTTTTCAAATATGAGTCTGTCTCTTTTTTAATATTTGCATATCATGAAAATATAGTCTTTTCAGGGTTTGGTTTTTGGGGAGGTGGAAGGATGTTAATTCTGGGTATACGACAAAAAATAACACCCCAACCACACATAGTATATGTATACAAATCAACCAACCACTTGTGAAAGCGTTCATGTTCATCGTTATCATCATCATCATAATCATCATGGTTGCCGTCGTCCTCGTCAAGTATCACCATCATCATAATCATCATCATCATGGACAAATGTACGTCATATATAACATACATAGACACTGCCCGCACATATCGTCATGCACCAAGAAACACAGGTTAATATTCTACCGGCCGACGCCAACGGCCGCGCCGCAACGAGCGCCACCGCCGACGCCGCTAACTGCGACGACGGCAGCGCCGGAAGTGGCACCGGAAGTGACCGTGCGTCGACCGGAAATCGTTCGACCAAAGATGGCTGCCCCGCCGGGTGGTGGCGCTGTAGGTGGTATAAAGGGAGGTTGGAGTTAGTCCGCTGTCCTGCCGCTAGGTGGTAGTACGGGAGGAGCTGCCCCCTCCGCTACTCCAGGGGATGTAGTGTGGAGCAGGGGGAGGGGGTGAGCGGCTCCTCCAGCAGCATGTGGCGTACACATTAAGGACGGCAGGCGTTCACATCTGCAGGTGTATATTCATATATGGCATATATAGATATATACAACACACACACTGGTAGTAGGTGGGCGGCAGGCCAGTCCAGCCGCTGCTATACACGCTGTAGTGTGGCAGGCAGCAGGCATGCGGGAGGCAACCATGCATTCACCACACACGCACTAGGTCTGTACTCAGGGACTGGGAGGGGACGAGGAGGAGGGTCAGCATGCACATTGTAGTCTCACAGCTGCAGGAGGAGGGGTGGGGGAGTAGTAGTAGTAGGGGTAGGAGTAGAGACAGTTCAGTCCAGGGGATATATACGCCACCCACCACCACCCACCAACCCGCCCACCCACCTGCCCACCACATGGTCGTCATCTGCAGTTCCTCCAGTGGCTGGAGGCACGCAGGTGGGCAGGGGGACGGGAGGAGGAGGTTACTGCGGGGGCATGTGGCCGTGATCCGGAGACATCATCATGTCCTCATCGTGTGGCAGGCGGTCGTCCTCCATGTACTTGTCGACTGAGCGCCTGCGAGCATTCATGAAAAAGTTGGCCACCGTTGACACTTTGAGTCCGAGCTGCTCGGCGATGGTGGTCTGCATCTCTTTGGTCGGACGCTTTGTTTCTTTGTAAATGGCCATCAGCGTGCGGCGCTGAATGTCTGTAAAGACGAGGCGCGGCTTCTTGGGGCCCGGGTTGTCCTGTCGCGGCAGCTCGTGGTCTTTCCGCTTGCATGCTGTAAAAACAGAAACCCAAGGTCTAAAACACGAAACAAAGGGGGGTATGATGGGGGCGTATGTATTGTTTCTCTCTCGGTGGTCACTTGCGGGCCCTAGAAGAGATGAACACTATCTTTTTTTCGGGCACTCACTTCAAATATCAAGCTACTCGTATTCATTATATCTGATGTTATCGTCTACAGTAGGTAATTGGCATCATATTATATGTTATTTACTCTAATTACAAGAAAACTAACAGTATTAATTTATGCAATTTGGAAGAATCTGGTCATATACAAGGCAATTAACCTAGCAAAAGGTTAGTTTAACAATTTTGGAATGGTTAGTGGTACGTTCTTAGCATGGAAATAGTATGTGCACACAGCAGTTCTTATATGTAGAAGTATATAGCACAAAGATGATAGGATCTGTTACTAGAGGTCTAGGAGACAATTTAGACGAGCTTGCAGGAGAGTGCATGACTTGATTCGACTAGACACGGTTTGCGAAGACGGATATATAGAAGCTTCAGTTGCTTAACAGTATGAAATAAGTGCCCTTATTGAGATGATTAAGGTCTAGACTACCGGTGCAAACTACATGTACAGGACAACAAACAAGGGGCGAAAGCAACAGGGACAGAACACACTTAACATGTACACAACAGGAAAGGGTGAGAAACAGTATACGGTGAGTTCAGTAATAAACAGGAGTACAGAGCACACACACACAGTGTGAGGGCGTGTGTGGTGGATAATAACTCTCAAATATGGACAAGTTCAAATAAACCAGCATTGAATAATATATAGATATAATATTGTACGGGCAGGTCAAATTGTCATTTTCAATTGATACATAGGAATAATGCACGAGAAAATAACATGAGTATATTAGTGGTAACTATGATCATTATTCAAAACAATGGCTTTCAGTTATGTAATGAAATAAGAAGGAAATAGCGGCCCATTACCAATTTCTGAATTTTGAAGTCAACCTCAAGTGAGGAAAATGTGAAGGAAAACAACAATGTAGAACTGGATCTTTCTAGGGTTAGTAAGTGTTAAATGACATCATGCAGTTTAATACCTTGTTCCCTCTATAATGGTCTATTTAGTGCTAGTAAAGCTTCTTGGCCAGGGCCTCTAACAGAGGAAGGCTTTGTACACAAGGCTGCAGTGTGAGTTTTAATTTTGGGTTAGAGATAGCCCAACGTTTTAAGCTAAATTACTGAGTACTGTGGGTGGGGTTGCTCATCAGGCCTAGCATTGGGTGGGGGCTCCAGGTAGTGATTTGGGAAGTGGGTGGGGCAGTGTAGGCCATGTCAGGGGGCTATCATTAACCTGTGTCGTCCTCCAACCGAGCCTTTATTACTCGGTGGACAGTCTGTCTGTCATTACCCCCACCCCTACCCCCCTCCCACACACACGCACCCTCCTCATCTAGTTTAAACCCCCTTACTTGGCATGGGTCCCTGACCGATAATGGAATGGACATGTCACTACATTAACTGTTATCTTTAAAATGATGATCATGTAGAACAATCAGCTTTCTATAAAATATGTTGCCATTATGAAGAATACATCTCTCATATGTCATACAGTCATGCCAGGTAACCATATTTCGCCATACAAGAGTGTGAATTGCTACATGACAAGCACAATCAAGCATAATAATCTCCACGTGGATCCCCTCTCTCTCTCCCCCCTACCCCCCTCCCCCTCAAACCAGGGCGGACAAGCTGGAAAGGCGCCACTAAATGGCGTGATGAATCGTCCCCCTCCGCCCTCCCTATGGTCCAGTTTGTCGCGGCCTTGACCTCACTGGGGTCAGGGGTCAACTTAGGGACCACGTGACCTCTGTGGCAGGTGATGGTGGTGCCACCTAGCGGGCGAGGATAGCACGAAAGGAGCAGGTCTATCCTGTAAGAACCGACACACTAAAGCTTCACTCTCACCACTGACATGGCACTAGTTATTTGACTAGAGCAGTACTAGAAAATGCCGCTTTAACGATCTTGTTTTATTCAAGAGGAAACTGTTTGGAAGGTTCAAGGAAGATGCTATCTGAATCTTTGGGCCCTGAATGTTTACAGCATATGGTTCAAACAAACGCGCGGCCCTGATGGGTGTAAGTAGTATATGGTGCGTTGTAACGGTCATGGCAACTGCTCTTCTAGGGCAGAGCACATTGCTGCTCTAAATATTCAAAGCTAAATAGTCATCTCATATTATAGATACTCCAAAACTATACTGCCTATTTCTCTGATATGTATGTGTGCCCTTCCTAGCTGTATCCATGCGCATATACCTGCCCTATGGCAATAGTTTTTGTTCTCACAGCCTCCCTACCCCTGATTAATCACCACATGCCTTTGCTAACAGTGATACCGAGTCCTTCCGGTGCACCCCTGTGACAACTTCCTGTACGCGGCGTAAACCACAATCTGTATACAGTCCCAGCACACTCCCGTGTACAAGTACACCCATACGTCTCCGTCTCCGCCGTTCTCCAGGCGGCCAGCCCTCCGCGCCACGCCCGCCCCGCCTACCACGCCGTGGCCGCCTCGGCGTGAGCATATTTCAGAAAAGTAATTACATGCTTAGCAGACCAATTCCGGGGTGGGGCTGAAGGGGGCGGGGCCGGCGCCCCGTGCTGTCTAAATCACGGCCCGCCTTGCCCCACACCGGGCGATAACTCACCGCCTGCCTTCCCGCCGTGGGGGGTTATAGGAGGGCGAGCCACCCTGCCCAACTTTACACAGCCCTGCCTGCCCAAGATGCCACCCTGCTTGCCTGACTTTACACAGTCCTTCCTGCTCGAATTTACACTGTCATGACTGTCAATGACACCCTGCATGCCCTGTATACCCTGTAGGTCTCTGTCCTGATCCTGAATGCCCCAGTGCTCTTCAGGCTCAGCCCTTCATAGCTATAGTCTTCGCCAGTGCTCGAAAACAGTATTGAAATTGTGCGCCATTTCCTCTCATACCTTGTATCTTCCATTGCTTGCTTTATTTCCCTATCCCTACCTTTAAGGCTATTCCCCTTAACCCTGTCTGTCGATATGGCCTTGTGCTCCCTATCCGACTGGCTGACCGCCCCCTCCTCCCATCTTCCTGTGTACATCAGGATGGGCAGTTTCGGGGGGTCGCGAGTTTGGAAGGAGGCCATCAGGAGGTGCCCTATTCTGGCCGCGTTTAATCTGACCCCAGTAGGCACAGGATGGGGGCCGCAGTTTACATTTAAATGGCTCTCTGCATAATTAATACATCCCTTCTACATGGCGGCCAGCTAGCACCGCCTCGCTGAGCACACGTCTTTACTCCACCCGACAACCAACAAAAGTAATGCCCCCAGACCACCACCATATACAGCCCCCCACCTCTACCTCCCATCTCCCGGCAGCCCCCAAATAAGGTATGCACCACGAGCAGCTCAAACTGCGAGCTGCTCAAACCTTCACTCTGATGGTTCCCCCACGGGTCTTTGAGCAGCAGCATGGGTTAGCCCTTTATCGTCATGATGGATGAGTACAGCCCTGGTGTATAACTCGCCAGTTCTGCAGTCATGCATCATGCCGACCCCACGAGGTTGAGAAGACCCCATAGTGGTGAGCTTAATGCATGAAACCAGCCATAGAGAGATCTGAGTAGACTCAGCATGGTCGCATTCCTGCATCATGTCGAAAAAGGAATGCCACTATGTACCCCTTAAAGGGTTAGAGAAGGCAGCTGGTTGGAGGGTAATAGTGAGTTTTGCATCTTGCCGCTTTGTGGGTGTATGCTGGTTGAGGCAGTCATGTGGAGAGGAGCTGCTGGGTGCCAGCCACTGTTCCGCTCTAAGGTGTGGACTCTTCCTAATGAAGTCATCAACCATCACCAGGGGGCGTCGTGAGCACCTCTTGTCTTCTTCTTTTTGCTAGAGAAAGTTCTGAACCTCATTTCATGGCCTTGCTTAGAATATGCCATTGTGAAATTATCAAGTAGGTGTGGTTGTGATGTGGTGAGTGGATCTACAGACTAGTAGCATATGGGGTACACTCGATGTGCCTAATAATATATCCCTCACAATCATACTATTTTTGTTTAATCTATATTCGAATATATCCTGGTGGCAGTAAGTATATCTTAAGTATTTCATTAACATCAAAATAGGGAGCTACTGCTTTATTATAGCTCATACATTCATCCCTATGTGCTCCTATATGGCCGCCACTACAATAAATGCCCAATTGCTCACAGGCACCCAATATCAAATGCTACCCCGCAGCATTCTCTCACACGGCCACTGATTGTCATGGAAGCATGGGAATCGGCGAGCAGCTCATCTGCCTCCATGAAACAGCCTCTTGAGCCAAATTAGAAAAATCACTTGATTTGGAGTTTTCATTGGGAGAGAAGTGAACATTATAACGACTGGGCGACGCCCAACGGGAAGTGACAATGCACGCGGCGCGGTAAAAACACGCTGCCTACAGTGTGCAACGTTTTTACCACTGGGGCAGAACGCGCGCCGCGTCGACGACGTCGGCGCTGTCGTCCCGATGAGCTGCTCACGTCGACAATTAAGTCTATGTCTTGACAAGGGCCTTCTGTTTTCACAACGCTTCATGTGTCTTTTTCTCTTTACTTTAACACTTTTTGAGACCTTACACGTCGTGTTTCTTTTCACTGTTGGAAGGTTTGAGATGAGGGATTGTGGTCCCGCTGGGTGTTGCAATTGCTTTGAGTTGCTATTGTAGACAAGGAGCCCTAAATATTGTAACACAATATCTGAATTTGTCTCAGGCGATGCGATATAGGCAGAGCTTATAATCAGAATGAGCAGTTCCTCCCTGAGAAGGAGAGTGCCCTGGCGGATACATTTTCACGTTGTTTATTTAGTAATCGAGTGCATCTCTTAATCCTGATGAGATACAAATAGAAATACATTCTATAAAGGACCATAAAGGATGTCTTCAACAATAGGCCATCTGATGTGTAGGTCTATCAGAGTGGGTAGAGTGGGGCGGGGTGAGGGGCTGTGTGTGTATGGGGAGGGAGGTAGGCAGGTGGGTGTGTGGGTGTGTGTATTGGGGTGTGTGGACTCAGGTAAAACAGACAGACACCCTCTGCCCTCCTTCAACCAGCTAACCACCCCCTACACAAGCCGACTTACGCGCCTCAAATTGCTATCAATTATTCACGTTCAGGGGCCTCGGTCGTCAGCAGTCTGGGCTGAGTTAAGCGACCGTGGTTTTAGCGTCATGGATACGGAATCTGTTCTCTGCGCATGAGCAGAGCCTCTCCTCCATCACCCACTGGCTTCCTACCACTGCCCTCTGCTTCATGTCCTCCCGGGTTTAACAGCCAGGACGCTGTCAGTATGAATCGAGGTTGAATAAATGAAAGGTAAATAGTCAACTGACCGTAAGCATACAATTGTCTACCCGCCAGGTTTAACTAAATTCAGCGTGGAAGCCCCACCTTTCTCTCCTGCTTCTTCCCCACCTCCCTCCTTCCATCCCATAACACCATGACATGGACCCAGTGACAGGACCTTCTGTTGACTCTCTTCCCACCGCCATTTGTGTTCACTTCCCCGTTACTATGGCAACGGTAAACATCCTACCTGGGGCTTCCCTGGTCGCTTGTCCCAATCACGTGCTCCCCATGGCCACTCTACCCCCAACCCACACATCTCACTCCCTCCCCTTTAAGCATTATGTCTCTAGCTCTCGGGACATGGCTTCCAGAGAGTCGTATACCATCTTAGTTTGGTACCACTCAATGTAAAAAAATACCTAAGCTAGGCATATAATTATTTCTATCGTTATTTGCTTTGTCACTTTCACTTTGTTACCCTCCTAGTCCTACCCATCCTTCTTTCCTGTCCCAGGTCAGATCATAATCTCCCCCACGTCACTGCCCCTCCTTATACCAAGACTACCTTTACCTGCCCTTAGCCCTGGTCCGGGGGAGGGAGGTAGCCCGCGGGGGCAGATCTCGCTGTTTGACAGGCCGGTGTAGGGCCGCGTCAGCATATTTACTGTGCTATTAGGACGTGCCCGGACCTGGGAACACGGGAGGAGGCCAACCACCAGCTGATGGTCTTCTTTTGTGTGAGCACCTGGACGACGCCACCGGCCCCACTGAGGCGGCCGACATGTTTGTGTGGGGTGGTGGGAGGCTACTGGAGGCTGGTAGGTAGGGGGTGGGGGGCTGGTGCCACCAGAGTGATGTCCTGACCTTAGGTTGCTGCGGCTGCATGAGGACAGTGACCTACCCATGTTAACCCTTGTTAAGTCTGGATGGGGCTGGGGACTGTAAAGCTATGGTTTGATCTAGTTATAAGATTCCTGGAATACTCAGAATTAATCGATATTTAGTTAAGGTAAACATATTCTAAAGCCCAACTCATGTATAGAGCAGTAAAGTTGAAGGTTCACTCATCCCTTTAAAACTAACATTATCTCTCTCCATGCACACACCGATGTCCTGTGATGGTTAGGTAGGAGGGATCAGCAATAGGTTTGTAAAGGGGGGAGCAGGGTGTTTCAAGCTCTCGCCGACAGGTGGCGGCTAATCGCACCTTAACCTAATGCGGCTTCCGCCACTTCCCACAATACCCAACAGTAGCGTCCCCGGCCATTAACGCGAAACCTCGGGAAATTCACGCGAGAACGGGCCTTGAAACTGAAACGAGGCAGAGGGAGAAAGGAGGAGAGTTGTGGCCAGAGAGAGGGCTGGTAACTAATGACTGGGGACATCATTGGGCTTAGTCGCCAGTGCCGGGCCGGAAGTGGGGAGTAGTGATGGGCTCTTGGTAGTTTGCTGGGGTAGGGGTGACACATTTACAGTGACGTGTTGCCCCCAAATAATGTGCCAGGTCAAGAGTATTTGCCCTCACCAATCGTACGTTCTATGCTCTAAGTGGTGTTGAACGTAGGTATAAACTTGGTGAGTAGTATACCAAGTGTTAGGCAAAACACCGCAAGTAGTACAGGAAATGGTGGTTTGAAAATGGCGAGTGGTATACCGTAAGTAGTATATGAACTGGGCCTTTGAATCTGGTGAGTAGTATGTACAGTAAGTAGTATAGGAAATGAGACTTTGAACCCGGTGAGTAGTGTTCTGTAAGTAGTATAGCAAATGGGGCTTCAAACCTGGTGAGTAGTGTATAAGAAATGTGACTTGACCGCAGGCAAGTTCCCGCTTATTTTAATACCCATAGCTATCCCTAGACACAAACCACAACAATCTCAAACCACCCGATCAAAGTACCCAATACTATGACACATCTATACTGGTGTGTGTGTGTGTGTGTGAGAACTTGGGTTACTATGATAGGAGGGCGGTCTCTCACCACCAGGTCCCACCGCAGTGGATGCCATCTTAGCGCCGGGAGGTGTGGGAGTGGTAGGAAGCAGACGCTTCGTTTCGTCATCACAGCGCGCCAGGAGGTGCCTGCGGCGCCCACACACAGGAGGAGAGGCGCCGTATGCCCACAGCCTTACCCTTAATGAAACAAATTGTGGGTCGGCAGCGGGAGGGGCGGCTGCCACCGGCGGCAAGGTGTTAGTGCAGGAGGAGAGGGCCTCTAGGTACTACAAGACCCACGATAAGGTTTACTCAGGGCGGGAGGAAGCAGGGGTGGGGAAGGGACCACTAATTGTGGGGAGAGAAATGAAATGGAGTAGTGGCGGGATGAAGGAGAGGGCATAGGGGAGAGGCAGTTGTAGAGGGAGGTGGAAGGGGGGAGATTGGAGGGGGTGAAACTTGTGCTGCAGCAGCAGCAGCAGCAAAGTGGAGTGACTTTAGCCGAGTTGAGAAGTGTGCTGCTGGGGTCGCGGGAGGGTGCTGAGTGGACGCATGAGCGGAGGTGGGAGATGCAGGATGAGCAGGAGGATGAGGAGTCGGGGGAGGAGGGAGGGGTTTGGGGAGGTCGGCAGAGTAGTGTGTCGCGAGGTAATGCGGCGGACGCTGGCTCCGGACAACCCCGACGTGCGCGTCCGCTCAGGCGTTAAGTCCGGCCCGAAAGTCCCGAGTTTCAGATGAAGTCAGCCGGACACCAGGGTAGGACGTACCGGTCAGGGGAGGGGACGGCGACTAGGGGTGGTCAGGGTGACGGACGGGCGACACCCCGACACGGCCTTCATTTAGTGCACAGCACCCCCGACAAATGGCGGCGCCGAGCCCCACATGACGGTCAGCGCCCGCCGAGCAACTCAACCCCGCTGCGAGTTTAACCGAGCAAGTGGGAGCAGCTCGCACGGCGACGGAGGGAGAGGTCATCTGATGGATGAGCCCGACTTTTAGTATTGGCAGACGCGGCCAAATTGCATCGTCTGTCATGTGAAAAATCAAATCTATGTGCTTGGCGCGAGAGAAACAGAATTTTCAGCGGCGGGGCAATCTCTAAATTGGCGAGTTTGTGGCCGGGGCCTTGTGACCGGTGGCCGCGGCCTCATCGGCTTAGAGCGGTCGCTAACTAAGTTGGCATTAATTGCGGGGACAGTTGACTACACCCCTGCCCCGCCCGCCGCCGCTGCCACTCTGCACGGGCATCTGCGCCGCCGACAACGACGTTAGCCGGATTTTGTTTCTGGGGTTAAACAGTAAATTGACATTATGAAATTGAAACACTAACTTTCAACGGCTCTCCTAATGCAGTTTGTCCGACGACAAATTGAAATCCGATGTGGCAGGCTGCGGGGGATCTGCCACGCCTGGCGCCGACTTTAAATTGAGCATGTAACTGTGAGCGGGCACTGTGCCCCCCCCTCCCCGACATACAAACACCCTGTCCTATCTCCTACTACCCTACCCCACACAGTCCCATACTGATAATACCCCCTCTCCTTACACAACCCACCACCACCTTTACAACCCTGGGCACCACCTATTGACAAACTTATTAAACCCTAATCTCTATCAATATCGAGAATTGACAAGAGCAGCCAAGGAGCTCCCATCCCCAAAGCACTCATCCCCCAATAATAGCTTTTATTGGGCCACTCGTGGGGGTGACCCCCACCCCCTCTCCCCTGCTTCCATCCCCCGATCCACATGCCACCCAGTCTTCCGCGCAGCGGATGGACGTTGTGAGCATGCAGGATGTACGGCCCACGTTTCCCACCGTCGGGATGGACGTGTAAGAGAGGGTACCGAGGGAGAGAACCGCGGAGGGGAGGAGGAGGATGCAGGTCTTGGGGGAGCGTCACCTTGCCACATGGAAATTGGAGTCACATCGTGTCCCCGCGCGTCTAATTCTAATTATATTGGCAGGCAGGGCGCCGCACGCCGGATCCCAATCACATCAGGGGCCGGCCACAACCCGCCGGGAGCACAAGGAGCTGCTCGTGCGGGGTGGGAGGGTGCTGAGTAGGTGATGGGAGGAGGGGATGAGCTGATCCTGAGAAACAAAGTCCCAAACCTGTGCACAACACCCTTGCTCCAAATCTAACAGAGAAAAGCACCATTATGTTAATTGCAACCCATAGAGACCATCTGTGGGATATCAAATCAGATATTTATTTACTCCCCATTCCTCATTTATCTTTAATTATGTAGGCTAATTTAGGGTCAGATCTGAAGGTGGTAGATGTACCTGAGTATGAGTGTTTACTGGAGGAGGTGCTGAGAGGTGAAGTAGGTCTGGAGGAGAGGAGCAGGTGGGGGTAGTACAGGTGGAGTTGCCTGCTGAGTAGCTCGCCCAGTGAATACTTATGAGGCAGGACAAGGACACTGAGGACACGGGGTCTATGTGAAGAAGCTCAGTTTCCTTGGCGACACAGCTCTTCTATAAGAGCAGCTCACTGCTTCAAACTCAAGGCCATTCCACCAAGGTCAACTATGGGCTGCTAGAGAAGGGTTATATTAATCAGTTTGTTTATGCCAAGCACTGGCGAAATCTTTATAAGCAATCAGTTGATGTGATAATATCAGATAGACATGCCCATACCATTATTCAAATAGAAGCATAAAACAATAGGAGACTTTCGCACTGTAGCGGAAATACCAATTTCATGTATGAATAAAATAGGTTCTTAACCCCCCCCCCCCCCCCCATATAAGGCCAGAGTACCGGTTCCCACAGAACTCCGACTCTTGTCGTATGGGTAGCAAGACTTGGGTCACTGATTGAAAGTCCCAGATGAATGATGAAATACTGTCACAGTAAATCTGCCACGAAGCCTTCACAATGAACCACAGTACACATTTTTAGATTTTGTATTTTCCTGCTCCTCCCTCATACTGTACCAAAAAGAACCGTACATCATTCTCCGGCGGTGGTAAATTAATAGTGCGCTACACCCTGTGTCACTATAAGCCCTCCACTACATGGAGTATGCAGTGTACACCTGTGAATCATGAATACCATGGTAACATATCACCCCTCATACTGCCAACATAAGGTGTACCTGTGAGATGCTCAGCTCACCCCTTATACCACTCCCCTTCCCGGTCTCTGAGCTGCTCCTCCCCGAATGGCCCGGGCAGTGTGAGCTGCTCGGGCGGCAGCTGATGTACGCCGAGCTGCTCATCTGACTTGCTAATGGGCGGTTAGTGAAAATAAAGGATGCTGTCAAGTGCGGATGCCGCTGGGACCGGGTAATCTACCTTGTAGGCGGTGGCAACCTGCCCGCCACCTCCATGCCTAACGCAGCTCGGCGGCGGCGGCGCGCAAATTAAGGTTGACACGGAAAATGTAAACTTATCGCATTAGTCTAATTGTTCGGCGACAAATCATTTAATCTTTGCGGGGCGACGCCTTGATGACGTGGGCCGCGTGGCGGTACTGGGGGTGGTGAGCATCTCTTGAGCTGCTCCTACTGCTCCTGCTGTTATCGCCTGTTATATGGCTTAATCCGACCAGAAATATAAATAAAACAAGAGGGCGTTACATGCATAATATCAGTCCTCTCTTGAGTGATACATGGTGGTCTAGGTGGGTGATAATCACTATTTCTAGAGGCTGGAGGAAACATCAACTTGTCTCAAGTCCCTGCTGATGCATTGGGGAGGGGGAGAGAAGACGGACAAATGCCGCTCCCCTCCTGCCGGGCGGCGAGACATACGGCCGGCCACCGGTCGATGGCCGTTTCGATTTGGCCTACATCTAGACGGACAGCCAGCCCTCCCACTCCCTCCCACCCCTCTATGTGTAGACCCATGCTAGCCTAGACAGGGTCAATTGTCCTCAATGGTACCCACTGTCAATGCCTTCTAATGGGCGGTTAATTCGGCGGCGTGTAGAAATTAGGCCAGGTTATAGATTACCAATACGCACTGGAGCACCGAGCCGGCCGCCTCCCTAGGCAGGCCAGCCCGGCGACAAGTGCCTGTCTGGTGGGGCCGTCAATATTATGGACCCCTTCTTGTGCTGATCAAATATAGCACCAGGGATTTTTCTATCTGTCCATTTGGGGTTGTAGGCTGCGGGGGGGGGGGGGGGTTGCTGTGCACGCCAGGGTTTTTGTTGATGTTTGGAAAGAAAGGAGGGTTGTGTGTGGGAGGGAGAAATGCTGTTGGTGCTCAGGGGGTATTGGGGTTTTTAGTATTGGGTTGTAGGACGGTGGTTGGTTAGGGGAGGGGTGGATGAGGGCTTTGGGAGGAGGGGTTGGAGACTGGAGCACAGATCGGTAAGAGATTGATTGTTGGTCCCCGCCGCGTGAGGATACGGTTGTGAGATGCTCCTCTCGTCTCAGGCTCTATTTCTGGAGCTGCTCTAGATATATATGGGTGCAAAAATGTGTGTGTGAGTCTGTGGTGAGCTGCTCACCTTGAACGAGCTGCTCGTGTATGATATAAATGTACATGTATACATGAATATAACTAGTATCATTGATAAGGTAAAATCTCATTGATGGAGAAGGTTGACTTCCATCCATCCTCACCCCACCCCCTTCCTTCCAGTAGGGAGTTACTCCCCCCTCCCACCTGGAGTGTCCTGTCCTCACCTGGTCGCCTTCTGGTTGCCAGGAGACGCCACAGACGCAGCTTTGTCGGCGCGGGGGACACTGTTTGCATGGTCCGTCTCCGCGCTCCTCCAGTTCTCTGAAGGTGTGTGGTAGCCGCCTGTGCCGCCACCCTGGAGGAGGGGGAGGCTGCAGGGTGTGTACAGTGGCCGTCTCACCTGTACTACACCTCACCTGGCCTCCCTACACCTGCCCTGCCCGGAGACAACACTACTAACGCCGCCCACCACCACGAGGACGACGTGGCGGCCGCCGCGGCTTCTCCCTTTGCCTCTCACCCCCGCGTCGTGGTGGGAAGTGGACCAGATGCTGCGCAGCTTCTGTTTCCTCGACAAACAGACGTCCACAATACACGTCCCGTCCGCTGCTAGCCGCGTGCGAGCCGCCCGATCGCGCGCCACGCATATTGTCCGTCTTTTGTTACCGCGGCCACGGGCCGGCGTAATCCGCCGCGCGCGAAATTAATCCGCGCCCGGCGAAAGCTAAGACAAACGCGCGCGTGTTTTTTGCCGCGCCCGAGGTGTGAGCCTCTAAATAGGCGGCTGATTGGCCGCGTATCGGATGTGGGCGCGTGCAAGGCGACGCGTCGGCGCACACACAAACACGCGGCCCCCTCGATGTTGATTCTCGGGATAATTCTACAACAAACTTACAATTGGGCTCCGGCAGTAAACCAGAAGCCGTCCCAGACCCCACAGGATGGACCCCTACCGCTGATCTCTCTTCCCTCTCAGCCACCCTAGGATCTCACCCCATCTTTCTCCCAACCCCACTAAAAACGTAACCGGAAGTGAGCCCATGCAGGTCTCACCAACCCCGTGTATGGCAAATGAGGTTATTACAACATGTGGGCTGAGGGGGGAGGGGGAGGGGAGAAAGGGGGGAATGGGAGAGGGGCGGGTGGGGAAGATTGAGACGTCACAACGAGGTGCTCTAAATAAATACCTTTTTAAACCGATCAGAGAGAAAAGCATCCAATTTTTTAGATGGGCGTTCGGGGGTGGGGGAGGGCGGGCTCGGCGACCCGTGAAGCAAGTTTCCCCAACGCGGCGGCCGCACATTTCTGAAATTGGCGACGATCGATGAGGGACTTTGCCGACCACGCTGTGAAGACGACTTAGGCAGTAAATCCGTCTGTCTGCTCCGCCCGCTCTCTGTTATGAAATTAAAACGTCGGCAAATGGACGACCTGCGGCGTCGGGAGTGTAAGGGTGGGGTGGACTGGTGGTTAGCTGGGGGAGGAAAGGGTTGGTGTAAGAGGGGCAAGCACTCCCACAGCTGGGATCCCCCTTCTCCTCCTCTCTTCCTGCAGGGACCGACGGTCATGCAGGCCCGACGCCTGGCGGCAGACACACAAAGCGCCATGCGCGCGCAGCCAGGGGCTGGGGGAGACTTCCTTCAAAGAGCGCCGCTTCGCATGACTTGTCGGGATTCGCTCGTCGGCGGGTCTTAAACCCAACGTGAGCTGCTCGCCTTGTGCAGACACCGCTCCGCTTTGCTGCCTCCCTGTGGATACAACATCAAATAGAGCTTATACCCCCTAAACCCCCTGCACACACCTTACACACGACATCCCCTACCCCCACTGCTCTAAACCATTTTCCTGCTGCCACTAGTCCAGCCGATAGGCCTCGCGCATTCTGCCCTTCCACACTCAGTGCGTAAAAACTGCGTCGCCCACCCCGCCCACCTAATTCATCTAATTTGTCCCTATTTATCGCCCATCTGTGCAGTCTGGAGGGTAAAAGACAAGCGTTGACTAACTCTCTTCTGCCTGTGCATTACTCCCTAGCCCCCAAGGACATGGGGGGATAGAGGGGGGAAGCGGCGGGTGAGAGGGGGTGGCTATATCGCCCAATCTGCCTCCAATTGTACAAACGTCTCACTGGGACGGCCGTTGCCCGCAGCAGGGCCTCAGCTTGGTGCCGACACCACTCGGTAAATCAGCGCTCGGCCAGCCCGCGGCTACTGCCGCTACCACGCGTTTAGACGCGGCTGTGGACGCCCGCGGCAGCGGCAGGGCGACGCTCTTCTACCTCCGCGAGCTGCTCTAAAACTCCCTTTCAATCTGCTCACACCTACCCCTCTGCTGCCCGTCAGCTCCTCATTCTACGCGCGCCTTTTTAGTATTTTTTTCCAGGCGTCTATACGCATCGTCAGCCGCACAAAAAGGACATGGCTTCAGGGGTTACACTCCTCTCCGCGGTGCTCTTTTCTCTGCGACGCGTGCCATAGGTAAACGCCCCATGTCCAGGGTGCAGACAGACATCCGCCCTGCACTGTTACTAGCACTGCTTCCTCTACCTCCGCCCACTTTCACCCACTGACACAGTTTCCCCGGTCGTGGTTCGATGTAAAAATCATTGTTTTGGCCAATATTCTTGCACTCTGTTGACATGGCCCATCAATAAAACAGCACAAATAGTGTTGCGGCATGACCAAGCCACTTAATTTGATTCCGTCATCGATTCACTTGTCTCTCTCCTTGCCGCTCGTGGCCGCGACGCCTACGTCGATGGGCGTGGGGCCTGTATAGATAGCGGGAGATGGTGGTGTCAAGGGGGTAGTAGGTTAGAGAGGTGTCTACTCTTACCCCCACCCCCTTTCACTCCGCTCTCCAACCTCCTGGTTCATAAAAAAAAAACAGCACCATCTTGACAAGATGTATACCGCGCTGAGCTCCTCTTTGTCCATGCTTGCAGTGCGTGATTACACGCAATCAAAGACATTTTGATCATCGTATTTCCTCTTGTAGAGGACGATCAATGTGTTTGTCTACATGAATGTCCTGTCCCCTCCCTCCTGGGTCTGTAGAACATCAATGGTCCCTATCCAGCTGTTAGCACATACTTTGCTATACAACCTGTCTCTGACATAGACACATCTACACATGCTGTACCTTTTCTACATCAACAATATCTGTATATATATTTCATATTTTGACTTTGAGCTAAACATTTAAGATTCCCTATACTAAAGCACCCCAACGTAGTTCTCCTTTGAGGTGGAAAAACAAGCTGCGACCCTGCGTGATTAGGTAAGCCAACATAACCTGTCCGTGCGGGGTGTGTGGTTAGCATGGAGGTATATAATAACCCATTACTGCCGAGGCCGCCCATGTTTACCTCTACAATGCCCCATTACCACTGCTTCTCACCCTAGCAGCCCACGTTATGCTACCCAGTGTGTGGGCTCGTTATGGGTGGGGTGGGGAGGTGTGTGGGGAGTATACAATAGGCATAGAGTGACTCATTACGTAGGTCCTGGTAAGACGACCCAGTACCCATTGTACATGCACATACACCAACAGGCAGGTGATCAAAGGCCATCAGCCTTCTCCAGGGCGGTCGTTAGGGGCCAGTGTGGTCGGCCACCAACAGAGGGCGTCGTTAACCGCTGGTGCTCGGCCTGCTAACACGCCAACATGCTTCCCACCAACTGGAGATCAGCGAAATGCCCCAACGAACCTAGTTAAGGACTGAGGGGGTCGGCGACACCTCCTTCATCTGGTGAGCTGCTCCTCTCACATCTGCTGCCTGAACGAGCAGCTCAGGACGAGTATTCTCATGCCCTTTGTTACAGGGAGTGGGTTCTTAGGAGGTTCAACACATGTGCGACGAGAACCTTCCATATGTTTTCAATCATTATCCAATGTAATTTACATCAACAATATGAAAGTGGATTTAGGGTGGTGTGAAACAGAGCAGAGTCAACATGATGGAACCTGGGAACTAAATCTAATTTTTCATTACAGTGGATATTCAACATATTATATACAATTTAGCTTATCCCATACAGACCTGACGCCAACATAATTGAAAATATATCCAAATTTGATCACCCTGGTTTGTGTAAGGTATTTCAAGCTATGCCATGCTAGCCCTTTAACCTATTATGGCCCCATGATTCAGTACCACGTTACATCTGTCCATCCGCTTGTCGCCTCTCTCCTTTACAAGTCTGGTAGCATCAAGAACTCATGCTGAGCACAGTGCTTTCTGCTCTATAACTGAGAGAGAATGAGCCAATGCCAGACACCCCTCGCTACCGCCCTCTCCGACCCCACCTTGCCTGAATGGTAATCAAATATTAAAGACACGGCTATAAAAGATCCAAGAGGGTGAGTTTTTAGATGTGGCCACGTAAAACTTCGCCTCAAATGGCTGTAAATATTGACCGGTTGTGGCTGGCCTGTTGTGAGGACCATCACAGAGACAGCCACCCCCTTTCTCCTCCACCTCTTTCTCCCCCATCACCTACCACCCCTATCCTTCCTCCAGGTGGGCCAGGTGTCCAGGTGCGGTATAAAGGATGTCCGCAGTGACTTTTGCCACCCCCTTCCTCTTGTAGATGGCTGCTTGCTAATTAGGAGGCTGCTTAAGGTGAAATGGCAGGAGTGGGGGCGGTGTTGAGAGGATAATTGATTGATTAGGTGGTGCTGGAGAAGGCTTGGGTATGGGGGGGGGGGGGTTCTCCTCAGGTGCCATCCCTAGGAAATAGGTGACATGGGATTGTGGCTTCTTGTTCACTGTCTGCTCCGTAGAACCCTGCGGCTTCTTGCCTTTTGACAAGTAACTCGCTGGTGCTGATTTGGTGTATCATATCCAACCCCTAGGGTGTGTATTATGCCTTAAAGGGTTAAACCCCTAACTGCTTACTTGAGCTGTATCCCAAGGGGTATTATCGGGCCACACCTGGTAGATAGGATCATGTCTGCTGAGTGGCCGCTGCCCCATATTCATACTGATAGATAACTGCCCAGGGACCCCTGGCCACCACTGGGGGTGGGTGGGTTGGGGTATAAACGACATGAGTTAGTACTTAAACATTTGAATTTACTACCCTCTGTGAAGTAGGCATGCATGTGGCCCATTCAAATGATGGCCTCTTCCCATTCATCAGAAGTATATCACCTCCCCCATCCCCACCATGTGGAAAATGGAGGAATGTCATTGATTGACATCTGCCCACAGCACTAGTAGACAATAGAATCCAGTTTTTACAAAGCTAAACGCTTGACGGCCTCTAACAATTGCCCTATAGGGTATGTGAGTAGCAGTGGTAGAGAAGGGTTAGATAGGTTGACTAGGGGTTAAGGGGAATAATGTGATTGTTGCTGTGTAGGGACGTTGTTGATAGAGACGGTAGTCCCCGACACTACCATTAGCTGTGCTACGACGCGGCCCCCTGCCGCTTGTCAGCCATGAACGGTAATTATGAGGCATAAACGGGGCGGGCAGAGCAGGATGGGGCTCGTGGGAACGCTACCTATCATCCACTCCAGTGGGTGGCAACTGCCCCATTCTGTTCAGGAATTCCTAGTCCCAAAGCTAGCATTATGGGGTATTTTTTCTGGTTTATGGGTATAGATACACGGTTAATTGCAGTAAGGATGACTTGTTGTCCAGGTGCATTGGCCATGTTTGTTTTAGTATTAACACCATATTATTCACGACCAGCATATTCTAACCAATATTAGCGACACTTCTTTATTGTTTGATTGATGATTCTATAGTAATACTATTGCAATGAGATTAAGTGAATTGTGTTCCAAAATCTTGTGAAGTTGAACTTTAGACTCATAATTTTAAGCCTGCTATTACACACTCAAGCCTGAACTTACAGACTCATTATAATCTAATATCACCTCAAGTGATCAAGTGGTGAATGCCTCTCCCAACCCCAATGATCATATATGCAGATCCCCTTAACCCCCCTCCCCATCCTGTCCATCTGACCCTCCAGTCTGCCCCTCACCCTGACCCCCCACCCCACCTCCCAGCAGCTAGCCCCATTGTCACCTGGCGGCTCTCAGTGCTGGCAGCAGCTGGCAGGGGCCGGATCCCAACCCGTCAGGTGGACACCACTCGTCCGGGCCGTGTTTGAACAGGGCCCGAGCCGCGCCCGGCCACCATTGTGCGAACACGGCGCCATGTGTTCGAGCACCCTTGTCTCTGCGAACACTGAACAGCGCCAACAGCCAGCCACCGCAGCGCCCCCTACAGCCCTCCCCCCCACCAACTATCCGTCCTACCACATACACACACACGTCAGGACACGTCAGGGCCATGACGTAAACACCCAGCCACAAAACATCAAACGACGACGTTGCACACATGCACTCCCACTGTAAATAATAATTTAAAAATGAAATTAGGAAAAAAATATGGATGATGGAAAGAAATGCTCTTTCACGATGCACTGTGTGTCTGTGTGTGATAGTGACAAAAACAGGGACGGGGAGTTCAGAAAATACATTGTAATCCAGTTGTGGGGAGCAGAGCTCTAGTACATCCCCTCGTGCTTCTGTAGACTTCCCTTTCCAGTATTTGCGCTGGCGGTGCGCTGGTTTTTCCCTTCCCATCCGCGTCGCCTAATTTTGTTTTTGCAGCGCTAACTATAATGGTAAGAGAGCCGCGTAAGCATACGCTTTGCAAACAAGGGTGGACGTCGCCAACTGGTAGTGTTAAAGGGTGGGAGGAGAGAGGGGGGATGTTCAGTGAGTCACCGCACCAACATCCTGTGAGCTTCACATCAATGGCGTCACACCTTTTAAACAACTGCCCGATGCTAAACAAATAAAAGGGCCGCCGGGGGAGAAAAACGTCGCCGACCGTTTTGGGGCGGAGGGGCGTGCGTTATTGCGCGATAATTACACACCCGGCCAAATAATCTCCGACTCTCAGCAACCGGCCATAAGAAGTCCTCGTAGCGGCCATAAGAAGTCCTCGGAGGAAGATCCACGTCCAGGCAAAACCACGCAATGCTTACTGAGAAATTCCGGGAATTAAGAGAACGCGTGAACGGGGAGAGGAGGGCGTTTTATGGGATAACATGGAAATGAGACACGCAGGGAGGGCAGGGGAGAGGAGAGGATAGGCTGGCCAGGGAGAGAACTTAAATGGTGATATGCATAGGGAGGTATTAGTTATGTACAATTTTAACTGGAGGAACAGATATATACTGTATAACGCTATAGGAGTGCAGTAGGATGGTAGTGGAGGAAAGGCAGGGGTGGTGGAAAGCAGAGCGGAGAGTTTGGATCAGTGCATAAAATAAAATTTGCGTCTTGGTTTTTCTGTTTGGAGATGGGACGGGTTTGGTTAGTGTGTGTGTGTATGTGTGGGTGAGGGGAGGGTATCAGCTGGTGGTTTCCCACTGGAGGCGTCGTGTCGGGATAAACACGGCCCATCCCGGGCGGCTGATCCCCACGTCCTCCTGATGCCTGCACACTGGAGGAAGCCCTGAGTGTAAAGGGGTAAGGGAGGGGTGGGGGGGGGCAGTGCTGAAGTAGCTTACCATTTTAAGCCATTATTCTAATCACCAATTCCTACACCGTGTAGAACGTCTCAAGGAAGGAAAAGTATGAATTCGGATGGAGGGATGAGAGTGAGAAATGTAGGATTTAGAGAGGGGAAATGCTGCGGGGCATTAGACTGGAGAAAGGATAAAGAAGGTAGATGGGGAGAGAATACTGGAGGTATAAACGTGTGTGTGTGGAGTGGGGGGGGGGGTGCACGCGTCGTTTCTCCTATATCAACCACCGTTGACAGGCGCACGCTTGTCTTTCTGCCGGGTCAGTGGCCGGCTGCAAACGGCATAAATTCACGCAGATTATTTCATTAGTTCCCCGTCAGTGCTACTAGCAGTGTGTGGCGACAGTGTGTGTGTGGTGGGGCGACGTGAGGTGGGTGTTTGGACATGGAGGGGTGTGGTGAGGCGAGGTGCCCTGAAGGAAACCGTGCCTCCAGACCACACGTTCACGTGCGACCAGCAGAAGGGAGGAGGAGGTGGGGCTAGGCCAGCCAGAGGGAGTGCAGCAGAGAGGAAGAACCCCTGATAGTCCCATCCTCCTACCCTTCAACCCCTTCCAGTCCCATCCCGTCTTTCCGGGCTAGCGGCGGACACCTATGGTTTCTCACACCCCTCCCCGTCTTACCCGGCCGCCTGATCACGGACACAATCGGTGTGCCGTGTGGGTTGCATAATACCGCTGAGAACACCGCCACATGGAGCCGAGGGTCCCCTCCCACCCACCATCAGGAGCCAGGGCTATAGTAATAACCACCCAGGGAGAGGGGGGTTTGCTGGGGACGTAGTGGGAACGTGAGTGGCGCGCCCTCCCTGGGGTTGCATGCAGGCACGCGCACAGGGCTCCGGGGTTGGAGTGAACACAGGGCCCCGATCTGAATATAATGCATATTGTCACCAGGACCGCCCCACTCACTCTCTCCTTCTGTGCTACCCCACCCACAAGTCCCCCACCCCCTTTCCAACTCAACCACACACATACAGAGAGTCTAATACAGCTCACAGTTCTAACCCACTGACACTTGACATCTGGGTTGCCTACAGCTCTTATGTACAAGTTCAACCCACACTTCAATCCTGTTCAATAACTCGCCATACAATACTCCCAAATTCCATGTACTACTTACAGCCATATACTCGCCAGGGAATACGCCCACATCTCATATACTACTTACAGGTCATATACATTTGTACTACTCTCAGGCATACAGTTCCCTTACAACTATCCACTTTACTACTTAAGTCGAATGGTTAAACAGCACTTGATGCTGAGAGTTATGCATCTCTTCCCTTACATTGGATAAAGTGCATGCCATTAAGATCAAGACATCAGTGTTATATATTGAACACTCCTCGTGAACTATGAGATACTACACCTAGTAGCCATAGTTAAAGACACATTTCCATATACTACTCACAAGCACTTTTACTCAGAAAGCCTCGGGGGAGCCGAGATATGGCCTCCTTGATGGGTTATCAAATATGCCGTAAGTGACTCTTCACATGGCGGCACAATGACGTATACATGGTTGACATAAGATGGAAGGTCATGACGTATCAACCCTTGACACGCCCTACTACTTCAGCCGTCCCTATATTCCTTTAGGACACAACACTACAGACCATTACCCAAACACTGACTGACCGGGCGCAAGGTCCCTAATTATCTCTTCTGTGAAGGCCCAATCCGAGGGAAATAATCGCTCCATCTCCATGACAATGGTCGGTGTGGCACTGGTGGTTGAGTGTTCTGGTACTACGGAGGGTATTCAGCACTGTGACTGGGGACTGACAGTTATGGGCGCTTGATAGGCTGATTGTGGTGTACTGGTTGAACCCTGCAGAAGGAGTAAAGGGGTTGATTTAAGGGATCTCAGCTTTTCAAAAGGAGGAGGGCACTGGTGAGGACAATTATGTTACAGGTAGAACATACTGTGGGGTGGGGCCAACATGTAACCATGCTGTCCAGTCAGAATGTGGTGCAATAAGAGTTAGTCTACTTCAGTGCTTGTTCTTTCACTGATCATGAATTATTATAACAAGTTATACTAATTTATCTAGTGTTATCATGCAGTGTTACAGATAACACATCAAAGTTTGGCATGTATCTGGTCCCCACTTGCTCAGGACGGTCCTGGTCTAGTCACACTAGTTTAGCCACCCTCCACCAGGTGGTGTACTGGTGCCGCCGCCTACCGGAAGCTGTCAGCCCCCATCAGGGGGAAACCTAATCCCCACTTAGGGTGGTCTAATCAAATTACGCCGACTTTCCCGACGCTCCTCAATGACGACTTTCTTGTAGGCGGCAATTAAAGCCAGTCCCCACTTCTAGTTACAGCTTGTCCTAAACCCTGGCTGATTATTCACACAACGAGGGGGAGAAAGGAAGATAGGGGTGAAAAGAAGCCATGGAAAACATAAACCCACCGGAAGCGCACATCCGCATCCACCCCCTTGCATGGCGAGATCCCACTTGCCTTGGTGGGATTTCAGCGTGGGCACTAAGTCGGTGGGATTCGGGTACGTGGTTGGAGCTATAATTAAGACGTTATGGTGAAAGGGAGGGGGTGGGTACTTTTTCTCTCTCCGTGCCTGTGTATTATAGTCGGGCTGATCGCCAACCTTGTGTCAGATCCGGCCGCATGGAGTAGGCCGGGTCTCGTGCGGCGATTACGGCGTGGCCAGGGAGGGGAAGGCCGACGATCATCCCGGGGCCGACCTTGGATGAGCCGCAGTGCGTCTAATTAGTTCATAACCCTGTGTGGGCGATCGATGCTGGAGGCTGGGAACCTTGTGAGGAGTATGGGCGCCTCAAAAACGCCGACCCGCTCAAAGGCGGCGCCGAGGATCGAGCCCCCCGCCTCCCCCCGCCGTGAACCCGAGGGCGCGGCGCGTGGCGCGTAATCAGCATCTGGCGTCGGTAATTGGGCGCCGAGGTCTTACGGTCAGCGCGGGTCGGGGCGCGGCGCGTTAAGGTGCGGGGTAGGCGCCGATCCTGTGTGGGCCCGTGTGTGTTTTAATGACGCGCCCCGCCCTACGCTTGCTTCTAGCGGAGGTGTGGGTGGGGGGTCGGGGTCGAGGTAACGCGTTGAAGGAGCTGTGGTGGTGGCTAACAGCTTATAACTCAAAGACAGGTGTGAAGGGTGCATTAAAAACAGAGTTGGCATGAGGATATACTGAGGTGATGTATAGTTGTACTCAGTCGAACTTAGGTATGCCCTTTAAGAAGGTATTTTAAACAATGGGCTTCCACCACAAGACAAAATGATATCTATATTCACATCTATATATGGCCGTCATGTAGCCCTTGATAGCTCAATATTAACATCTACCACGTGATAACTATAGTCACTGCTTCAGTAAACATGGTTATAGAATTTCACGCCTCTGCCCCTGCAACTCAGCCTCCCTCCCACCCCTGACCTCCCTCCCACCTCGGACCTAATCCAGCTCACGCGCACCACACCCCTGATAATCCCTTCCCTGATCGCCCCCTGCCACCCCTGCCCCCTCCCTCCCCACCCCTAGGTCCTGCAGACCCTCTGTGGGCTCCTCCGGGGTGGCACTGGACACAGGCACCATACAAAGCAAGGCATCCAGGCGGGGACGTCGCCTCTCCCACAGCGCCACATAATAGGTGCGACATAATGGATGCGACATAACGAAGACGTTGCCTGTTTGTCAGCAGCTTTACACAAATCCCACACGCCCCACCCCCACGGTGAACTTTATCATACACAGCCGGGGTCCGGGGTCTCGGGGACTGGTCATCACAGAATGGGTGGGAAGCAGGGGGAGGGTCATGGGGATGGACAATGACCACATGGAACAGGAATAGTCCTACAGATCTAACTGGCCACTGACCATTCCTATTGTACCTACAACTGTTGGGGAGGTCGGGTGGGGGTCATCACATCTATTTTGATGAGAAATTCTCACAGTACAAACGCTGTATGAATTCATCCTCATGAAACTGAGCTGATTTTCATCAGAATAAAGGATTATTTTGTGCTATGAAAACCCCGTTATGTTTTATTCTTATAGGAGCACCAGCATTGACTAAAATATTGCCGACAGGAGAAATAGGCCAAACACGAGGGTTTTACCATTATCAGATCAATGTGTGGCCTATATCTACACCCCAAATCAATGCTATAACTATACACGTATACAGTGTATGACATCCATAATATGGATCGGCCGTGCTGTGTACAATGAATGAGCCACAGCAGCACACGATACACCACTGGCCCCAGGATGCTCCCATAGGACGATGAGCAGGACAGAATCTGCTCAAGATGAGGGCCGCGAGTTGGTGTGAGCACGTCAAGACGTAGGTGTGAGCAGCTCGTTTTTCACGGCGCTGACAGGCGGCCGTGCCGGGCGGCAGGGCCAGCAACAATCTTCCGTCGATATCTATAGATTTTCGTCGTCTGGCGACTGGCGTATTGTGGCCGACATCACGTGGGGGAGATCTACTCGTACCTGTCGCCGTATACTCTACACCAAACAGAGGGTGGGGGGCAGGTTGTGGAATGTGTCAATCAAGGTTGGGAAGATACAGCACGTAAAGAGTCGGGGGCTGGTAAATATGGCATGTGTATTGTACAAAGGGGAGGGGTGGGTGGTAGGCATGGGACAAGGAGTATTGAAGTGGTAATGACACTTGGTTCTGATGAGAGCAGAGGGTGCTCCAAGGACGTGATTTGCTTAATTCAAATGTGGGGTTTTATTACCCCCTCCCCCTCCCCCCCCCCCCCATCCCTGCATCTGAATGACTCGGGGTGAGTGTGTCTGGGGGCAGTCACCCTTCACCGCACCCCCCCCCCCCCCCGCACACACACACACAGAAGTCCCCACATGGGGTGAAGGAGGGTTGTGGTCTTGTTGGAAGGACGTCGGTCCTCCTGGGTATAACCTGGGTGAGAATGTTGGGCATGGCGTGTGAAGAGGGAGGGGAGTGGTGTAGTGTAGAAGGAACGGGAGGAGGTGGGCTGAGGGTTGTAATAGCACCTATTGAAGATCAATTCTCTTGTCTGCGGCCGATGGGCGGGCACCCCCTCCCCCTTCCCCCCATCCCCACACACACACACACACTGGGCCGGTCGCAATCAATGCCCTCTGTTTTACCCGCCGGATGACGCCTTATATTGGCAGATATTAGTTTTCAGTCATTGATCCCACGGCCCGGGAAAGCACGACCACCTCCCGCCGCCCGCGTCGCGCCTCAGTCGGCAGTGGCGACCGCAGGACGCAGGAGGAAGCCGGGGACCTACTGGAGGAGGAGCAGGGACACGGGCGCCAAGCACCGGGAGGAGGCGCAGGAGGAGAAAGGCGCGGGAGACGCACTCAGGGAGGCGGTGCACGCGTGGCGCGCCCGCTGACACTACTGACAATGGTTTAAGTTTAATTGGGAGCTCGGTGAAGAGCCACTTGTACCCCGGGGGCGGGCTGTTGGGGGAGGAGAGGGAGGAGGAGACGACGATGACGGCGCCTAGCACCCCCCCTCCCCCTCCCGCACATACCGCCTCCACCACCAGCGGCGGCTGAGGGGATGAAAAGCACCGTCTGCCGACTGAGGCGGAAAAGTAAAAGGTTTCCGGTGGGCGCTAAAAGCAGCCTGGGAACGCGGCCGCCTGTCGCGGGCGGCATGGGCATTGTGCGACGTGCGCGCCGCAGAGCTTTGTGCGACGTGGGGCCGGCTCCAGTCCCTGGTTGGTCGGGCAGGCAAACACATACACCCATGTACCTGAGATAGCGGACGGGGTGGTAAGGGGGTGGGGAGAGGTAACAATAGCTCTATGTACCTGGGATATCTAGGTTGGTTGAGTACAGGTAAAGTGTTATGCCATGTACCACCAACATAGAGCCGAAATACCAAAGATAATGAGCTGCTCTTTAAGTTGGGCTGCTCGACTCTCCTGCACTAATTCTATATTCTCACACCTGGATCGAGCAGCTCATCGGATGCACATGTTGTCATCTTCAAGCAACTATGAGCTGATGAAAGCAGTCACAACCTGCTCATTTAACAGAGAGCAGCTCCCTTCCACTGTCCGCACGGTTGAGTTGCTCCCTTCACACGCTGAGCTGCTCTTCCCCCTCCAACGTGCGCTCAGCCAACAGGATTAGCACCTAGTCAGCACGAGGAGGATTATCCCCTACACGCACGCAGCTCCCTACCTACCTGTCGGGATTACCCCCACCCCCTACCAACGCCCTACATGACTATCTCTAGCACATGTATTGCTGCTCCTTTCTAGAAAATGGAAAGCAGACTACAGGATAGTATCACATACATCATAATGGCCATCATAAAATATTCCTGCTGAGCACAACTTAAATCCCACCTTTATTAGTTTTTGTAAAAGATTCATGGACTGCATCACAAAGGCTCAATTATTCACCAACCATGCAGTGTGGTTTATGTTGTCGACAGTGGCACCAAACACTTCTGAACATGAAGTCGATAGTTAGGGACACTTTTCCCTGGGCCCCAAATAAGCAGGAACCTGCTTGCAGTGCAGTCCCTAGGGTGAGCTATGCTGCTGCTGGTGGGGATACGTCTCCCTTGAGTTATGACCTCCCACGTCTCCCACTGACGGCGACGTGACGTCAAGCCCAACCACGTCATGTCACTGGACGTTGGGGGCGGCGTGCAGTAAGAACAATCCGCTGTCAGGTGTCGGCCGTCCACCCTGCTACCCCCTGCTCACCCCCTCCTCCCCCTCTGTGCGCATGCGCTGAGTGACTGGCACCACCTGGTGGCGGTGACATAAACATAGCCCGGCCCTTTATAATTACGGCCCCCACGCCCGGTCCGGATTGCAGCGGCCTGCCTGCCGGAAATGAAGGGCGTCGTCGGGCGTCACACACGGAGGCTGGGGCTGGGGAGTGCGGTGGAGGGGCACGGGAGGCCCTCCTCCAGTAGGTCCTTGGAGGTGGACGCTGTCAACCAGGGCTGTGTGTGGTGAGGCACAGCTGGCGCTGACGGCGCGAATAAGCACACCGGCCTAGGCCCCACGCCCTCCGCCCAGGGCGTGGCCCATGGCCCCACGACGGCGTCATTCCACCCTACCCTCCCCTCTCCTCCAGCGGTTCCCTCCCTGCCTGCCCACCCCTCAGCCTTCTTCCTGCCCGCAGCTGGGGCCGACTACCCCCCCCCCCTTTCCCTCCCACAACCAGCCATCCCCTTCTCTACCTCTCCTGATGAAGTGCGCACGTCCGACCCTGCTAAATTGGACGCGACGGCCGTAATTAAAGCGCGGCCAATGATACGGGCGGGCAGGGTAGAATGCAGGATGGAGGGTGGCAGGGGAGGGTGGCAGGGGGGCAGGGGAGGGGGCAGGCAGGTAAGGTGGCTACGGGCGGCGATCAGGGGTTGTCACAGGGTGCCGCCACCAGCCTACATGACTGATAGGCCATGGGCTGATGGGACCCCTCGTGCACCCCCCCCACCACTCAACTAAATGACATTTTTCTTGTCCCTTAGGGTCCCTAGAACAAGATTCAAGATGTTAACATGGAATATCTTGGGATGCACTACCGGTTTTAGCCTGTTATCCATGTGCGGGTTAATACCAGTTTTCGGCCTGTTTTTACCTCACAAAATATAGGAGGTATGTGCAGGTTTTGAACTATAAGAACACCTTCTAGTCACAGGACCTCTATACAAAGGGACTCATTTGAAAGAAGACATGATTTCCTATCTATTGATACCTATCATATGCATCAGAGTTAAGAATTGGCTGAACCACAGGCTCAGGAACATTGAAGTTTGAAATCGCAAATCGCAAACTTTTACCCAAAGATTTCATTAGGCACGACAAGCATACATTTAACAACCCCTTGTCCCACATTTGACCACCCAATCTGCTATGAGATGATGAGAATAGACCTTTCTGATTAATTTGAGCCATAGAACAGCCTTTTGTGATAACCACAACTAGACTTATTGTCTTAGGTACATGGACACTCCCTTGATCCGACAGCGCTTCATTTCATGTTATTTTGGATTTCACTTAATCAAAAAAGCACATCTTCCTATTGTAGGCTGTTTATAATGGGATGAAATCTGACCTAAAATGTATGATGATTAGGAATTTTGTCAGGGCTGTTAAATAATATTGTGCTAAGAGGCTGTAAATGGTCAAAATCCAAGATGGCGGCTGATTGATTCGAATGTTGCTTTTCAATGTATAAATAATGAGTCTAGGAAGATTCTAAAGACCCCTACCCCCAGTAAATCCACCCCCAGGAAAACAATGGGACCCTGAATTTGATGGTAAAACCAGTGGTTGCCTAGCAAAAGTGTGTTTGCATAACAACAAACCCAAAAAGTAGGCTCGTAGACAGCTATCGCTGTAGTTTTTCATAAAAATCCATTGACAAGTGAATGGAAGTATACACCCAGTTCATATCATGCTATTAGGGTAACAGGGTACAGAAACTGCATCCATTAGAGCCAATGGTTGCCTAGCAACAGCTGCTTTGCATAGCAACCAAGCCCATAGTTGCACAATAATATTAGTAAAATGGGGGGTGGGGGGCTGCCATCATGGTCTGTTCGCACCATTGACTTATGCCCTCCCTCTAGGTTACATTTCCCCAAATTGTGAAATTTCTTTGTGTCATAGTGATAGGTATCATTGAATCCTTCTTTATTATTGGTTAGTTCTATGTGCCATTGGCCTGAACATGATTAGCTAGTATAGAATTCCGCTGTCTGCATGCATACAGTTTTCTTTGCGTTTTTTTTTTCAGGAAAGCCATACTAGCCCCTCAGGAATCTCTCCTCAGCATCACCACATGTGACAAAGATAATGAGATATCCACCATGCTCATAATCACATTTTACCCTGGCTTCAATGGCCTCAGGCTGATTGTTAAGCATTACTGGGACATGTTGGGAAGATTTTGTAGGACCAAGCCACTACACATGTAACCTCCAAGATTTGCATATATAGGAAATCCTAATTCATGAGGTACTACCTGGACACATCGCAACACAGAGGACAGGATCACATGCACCCTTCTTACAAAACTGTGCTAGATTGACCTACCTAGGCCCTGTTCCACACAATACTAGGTGCCAAACCTATATTGGGCTCCCCCTCTCCCTCTAACTGCTGGGTACCTGCTAACATAACAGCCGTTTTATACCAGAATTAAACACCGTGGGAATGACACTTCCCTGGCAAACCCCCACACAAACTTGTACTGCCTGTAGTTCCCTTTTTTCATTTATAACTCTTTGAATATATATGCATTAGGGTTTCAGTGTTGCCTGAGGATTCTCTTGGATAAAACCACAGAGGTTGTAGCCTCCAGCGGCCACACAAACAACTTGTCACTACCAACTATCAACTGCCTTGGAAATAATCATAGTTACAGCCTTGCTACCAAGCAGTTGCTACCCTAGCAACATGTTTGACATTAGTATCAATAGCAATGAGTAGTATGGCACTTTGAAAGTTCAGTCCCACAGTAGCAGCCTTAGCGCAAGGGTGTGTTGGATATTATCATTCTCCAAAAGGTGTGCACTGCAGTATGTCCCTGGTCATTACGATGCATAAAGCAGCAGGGACTCCCCTGGTCCCCCAGATAGATAGCTAACCCTAAGCCTAACCCTAGCTGTAATAAAAAAGAACCAAGCTAATCCTAACCCCTACCCTAACTATTAGGCAGGTATCCAGTGTAGTTGGTTTCTTATGAAGCATCCCCTGGGGGACTGGGGGATGCTCAAGGATGGTGGTCTCTTACAAAGCATCCCCTAGGAATACAGAGGAGTCCCTGTCTGTAGTTGAAGCATAAAATCTCCCCAAAAATCGAATGCTTAAAGAATAAGATATTGTGCTAATGTGGTGGCATCATTAGGAGCTATGGTATGGGAAGGTTGTCAATCCCATAGGGGCCTGGCAAGGAACTAACCATTTATAATTTCTGTGGAACTACAGGTGGTTGTGTTAGGTCTCAAGCATTTCTTATAGTAGTAGTAAAACATACTCCTTTTGTATCTAGAAAGTATCCATTGAATCTCTGCATATAGGAGCCTGGCAAATATGTTGATAATATCTTCTGAAAGTAAATGGCCTCTCAGATTTGGCAAACTAAACCTCAAGCCCACATTGAACCCATGTTACTTCCAGGGGTAAGCTGCAAGTTGTACACATTGATGTACTAGCAACTATGAGCTGATGTAAGCAAGACACCTATGTATATATCTGCTCAGGTAAATGACTCAAAGGAAAGCAAGAAACAAGGGTTGAATGTCTGTTGATCACCAGGATAGAGGCCACTTGACAAAACATAAGGGGTGAACAAGGAGCTATGCCTGGCAACACTACTTGTATTCCCCCTATTCCCCATGGAATTCAAACCCTTATTGCTAATGGCAACTGTAACAACACTCAAAATGGTCTCAACATGTTAGTTGGAGCAGCCAATGCATGACAATCAGGGCAGCAAGTTATGTCCATCTACCAATATACTAACACACCATTATAGATACAGTAAAAATCTCATAATAAAGAACACATTTTTGCAAGGTGAATTAGCTCCTCATAACCAACCTTTCTTATAACCTTCTTATTTTGCCTCCTTTGTCAGCTGTGGGAGGTAGTGAGTAACTATGAGAGGTGCAGGGCTTCTATACCTGGTTCCCCCACCCCCTAGGTGACTGAGGGAGGTGCAGGGCTTCTGTACCCGGCCTCCCCCACCCCCTAGGTGACTATACAAGGTGTTGAGTGATTGTGGGAAGTGTAGGACTTCTGTACCTGGCCTCCCCTACCCCTTAGGGGACTGTGGCCTGGTTGAGTGCCCCGGTGCCCAGCCTTAGGTGGGGGTTCACCATTACTAGGCAGACAGAACAGCTAGTTGTATTGGAAAAATACCCCATTCTGACTGTCTGCTCCTTATATCAGGCTATCTCAATGGGTACCCTCAGTCGAGAGGGTGCCTGGCTGTCAGTCATGGCAGCAACCTCATGATTGACAGTCATTTTAGACTTTTCATATTAAACCTGGTCTCTGCACCATGGGTAAAGCTGTGAATTAGAGGGTAGTTTGGGGATGGGGTGACAACACCCCTACCAATGAAAGTGGACTTTCCAATCCATTTCAACTATGGGCTTGGTTGCTATGCAAACCAGCTGTTGCTAGGCAACCATTGGCTCTGATGGATGCAGTTTCTGTACCCTGTTACTCTAACAGCATGATATTAACTGGAGGTATACTTCCATTCACTTGTCAATGGATTTTTATGAAAATCTACAGCGATAGCTCTCTACGAGCCTACTTTTTGGGTTTGTTGTTATGCAAACACACTTTTGCTAGGCAACCACTGGTTTTACCATCAAATTCAAGGTCCCATTGTTTTCCTGGGGGTGGATTTACTGGGGGTAGGTGTCTTTAGAATCTTCCTAGACTCCTTATTTATACATTGAGAAGCAACATTCGAATCAATCAGCCGCCATCTTGGATTTTGACCATTTACAGCCTCTTAGCACAATATTATTTAACAGCCCTGACAAAATTCCTAATCAGCATACATGTCAGATTTCATCCCATTATAAACAGCCTACAATAAGAAGATGTGCTTTTACATTAAGTGAAATCCAAAATAACATGAAATGAAGCGCTGTCGGATCAAGGGAGTGTCCATGTACCTAAGACAATAAGTCTAGTTGTGGTTATCACAAAAGGCTGTTCTATGGCTCAAATTAATCAGAAAGGTCTATTCTCATCATCTTATAGCAGATTGGGTGGTCAAATGTGGGACAAGGGGTTGTTAAATGTATGTTTGTCGTGCCTAATGAAATCTTTGGGTAAAAGTTTGCGATTTGCGATTTCAAACTTCAATGTTCCCGAGCCTGTGGTTCAGCCAATTCTTAACTCTGATGCATATGATAGGTATCAATAGATAGGAAATCATGTCTTCTTTCAAATGAGTCCCTTTGTATAGAGGTCCTGTGACTGGAAGGTGTTCTTATAGTTCAAAACCTGCACATATCTCCTATATTTTGTGAGGTAAAAACAGGCCGAAAACTGGTATGAACCCGCACATGGATAACGGGCTAAAACCGGTAGTGCATCCCAAGATATTCCATGTTAACATCTTGAATCTTGTTCTAGGGACCCTAAGGGACAAGAAAAATGTCATTTAGTTGAGTGGTGGGGGGGGTGCACGAGGGGTCCCATCAGCCCATGGCCTATGACCGACGACGCCACCACGTCAGAGGGCAGGGAGGAGGAAGTAGGGACGCAGGAGCGTCCATCAATCCCTGCACCCTCCTCCTGCTCCAGCCTCCCTCCCTCCCTCCTCCAGTGCCGATCAATAGGCACACTCGACCCCTGGGCAGGTGACAGGGCGCGCCGTAAAGACCTTGTTTGGCTATTACTTAGATTAGAGGCTGGCGGAGGGGCCGCTGTCTCCATCTGTGACGCGCTCTTTATTCTATTACTCTGTACCGATCAATGACTGGCCGTCAGTCGTTTTTACCGCCGCACATATCACCCTCCAACACCAAGGTGGCCGAGTCGCCATCCTTCACCCAGAGCGTCACAGCACGTGGGCCGGCCCCGCTGACGGCCCCGTCGCTGCTAGCCCCGTATTGGGCCTGATTTGTGGGCTATTTGGACGAGCGGAAACTTGTGTCCGCTGACATGTGTCGCTGCGCCCACCGGATGAGCGCACCACACGCATGCGCCTAGGCGACGTCGCCGTCGTAGCGGCAGTCGTCAGCCCACGTCGCCTGTCACAGCCAACCCCGCAGGGCCGTCTCCGCGATACACGGGCACTTCAGTTATTGCGACTTCCGGTGTTATCACCACGACGGCGGGTGTAGTGGCAGAGTTTCGCTGACCGGAAGCCCATTACTGCAGAAACAAGCGGGACGGCAGGGCCGCAGCTCAGCCGTGCGTTATCTCGGCCTTGGCTACATTTGAGAAATGAAGGTTGTCGACGGGCACCGCGTCCAATCTCGACGCACGCTTCATCGGCCCATCGGGTGCTGACAAGTCAAGGACTGGGCATCACCGTCCACCATCCAATCATATCTTAAAGTCGCCCCTGCTGCCATCCTTGTCCTGCCCACTTCGGCCTGCCCCTGCCTGCCCCGTTAGACCACATCCGACTCTCTGATAGACTTGCTTATCTTCTCACTGGCTGCAGGTCGGATCTGAACATGCCTCTTGTTACTATGCACTATACTATTTCCTTTATTTATAAATTGACGTAAAATTCATTGACTATGCAGTGAGTTCTCTCTATATTTCTGCTTGCACAGACGGCTGATTCAAACCGTCTGTTATCTGCTAATTCTCGATGAATTTCACTTCATAATCTGCCCCCCTCCCCCCTCCCCCACCACCACCACTCGCACCAAACCCCTGACCCTCCTGCTAATTCCTCCAGGCGCACCCCGGTGGTCACCGGGCCGCGACAGGCGTGCGTCATCCGTCTTCCGGTGTCGGGGCGCCCCCTGGTGCTGCAGCGGGCAGCGCTAGGTGGCTGGTGACTGTATTAATCCTTGGGCGGGCTAATACGGCGCGGTCATCTCCCGACGATGGATGGGTGGGAGGGAGGAGGCGGCATCTCAATCTCAGCCCGCTCGGCGTCGACACAACGCAAGGAACTCATTCCCTCAACTGTTATTAAATTCGGGGCGGGCGGGGTGCGGCAAGCGGACCGGGTCAGCGCCGCCCGATGAGGTTGACCCCACCCCCCGCAGAGCGCCCCACCCTGGGACCACCAGCGGCCCCTATCGGGCGTCACCTTGAATATTGAAGGTCAGGGCGACGGTGGCGCCCTCCGGCGACCTCCTTAACATGGGCTGGCGTCCGCTGACCTGTGAGCAGCTCGCTGAGGGGCCCTGAGCTGCTCCTCCCGCCAGGTCTGCAGCCCTGCATATGGGCGCCCATCAGCATGTCTCCGGGCGCCATCACGGGTCACCTTAACCCCTCATGGCTATCATCACCCGGTGCTGTACATAGAGCAGCTCACATTGCCCCGCGCCAGGTCAGCCGCCGTGGAGGCTGTATGCTACACGCTATATATACAGTGCTGTCCTTATACACTGAGCAACCCTGCGTCTGGTGTTCATAAACGTGGACATACACCAAGCTCTGTGAACAGAGTGCACAAAAGCCAAACCCAGTACGAATACTAGTGTGTTTGTTTCCACTGCTGATACACATTATCATAAATAATTATTTCTATTGATATTTACTTCAAAAATAGCCGTTACTCATCTGTTATCTCATTTTCACATTATGAATGTGATAAAGGCTTCACACCTGTGCATGTATGAATGTTGCCTATTGGCCCAGTCACACACACACTGGCAGTCTGCATAAACACATTCAACCAGCACAGGATCAGATCTGGATCTGGTTAAACCAGGTCAGATCCTATTGACATTTGCCTGAACCGACAACTAAATTATCCCATAACCTGTTCTTATCGGAAATAGGGTCAGTGGCCAGGAGCCACGAAGGGTATCCTCACTCCGTCCTGTTTGCACAGGATGGGGCCGGACACAGGCAGTGTGAAAACCACGCTTATTTCACCTTTTAATAGGCTCTTTTTGTGGGCGCGGCAGAGGTAATGTCTTTATTTCCTTCCAGTGGATTTGATCTCTGGCGTCACCTCTGGTCGGACAATCTTGCCGTGTCACCCTCGACTAGTTCTGCCGGCCGAAATACGGACCCCAGGCCGCCATAAAGTGCCATAAAATCACCAGTTATTTATCCCACACCGCACCGCTCCTCGCCGCCAGCCCATCGCCGCCATGTCAGCTCTGGGAAATAGATGGGCCTAGCGGGAACCCGTGGTACTACCCACTGCCCCCAACAACCCGCCCTAGTGGGCTACTTTGGTCCTGACCACTGCCCGCCCTCCACACAGATCTTACAACATTAACAAAAATCTGCACTTCTCAACTATATTTATTTCTGGCAGTGTATTTACGTTACCATGGTACAGCAACTACGTCACGAGTTGTACCCATTATCCTATGTTACACCACAGTTGGCTGAGAGAATAAAGGAAATGCCCCGACTGTATTGTAAATACATGGCTGTATGTGGATGCGGTCCATTGAGCTCTCCTACTGTGAGGGTAAGTCAGGTATGATACTCGTGACTAGCTGCCTAAGTGTTATAAGCCTTGGGCAATGGTAATTATCAATGGCTGGTACCTTGGACAATTGCCCTGTCCTTGGCTTATAACACTAAATATAGCAAGTCACTTGAACCATATCTAATACATATAACACTATATCCAAATATAAAGTATTTAAGATGAATCAAGATTTAGAGGCAGTTGTCTACGTGTTTACACATGGGTTTGGAGTGTTGGTCCCCTGACCCATGCACGAGGCCCCAGGATGGCGCAGCCATCTGGGGGCCGAGTGCATGGGTCAGGGGATCCAACATGACAAACCCATGTGTAAACACGGTTCTATTATGGTCTTTTCATGGTCTAATTTCTAATTTAGATGTTTTACTTACATGTTGTAGCATATAAACTCTTGATACTACGTTTCAAGGACCAGAACTCAAAGGATCGCAATGTTTTGATGTCCGCCATCTTGTTTAGTGACGTCATGTCGTCATGACGACGCCATGTTGCGCAGCAACATGCTACAGCTACGCCAGGTTGCCTGGCAACCTGCCGTGATGACGTCACACTATGGTGTTGGTCCTCTGACCAACACCATGAACGTTGGTCCACTGTTTCCAATGGGAGATGCACGGGTGACCATGATAGAACTACAGACAACTCCTACAGACTATATATCCAGTATTTCCATTCAAGGATATAGTGAAGAGCACATATAGTGAATGGACGCAATGGGACCAGTGTGGAAATTCAAGCAGTTTCCGCTTCGTCCCTGGCGCCTTCCCCTGGGCCACTTGCCCTAAACCCTGTTGGCGGCCGGGGCTGCTGTGGCTGTAGTTGCTGAGTGACCACAGTGATGACCTCCTCCTTGACACCTCCCATCCCATACCCCTGGAGGTCGGCACGCGGCCGACGCGTGGTGCCTAGGGTCGGCAGCAGTGGGGGGTCGAGCCGACAATCTCCTTAAACGGCTCCAACAATCCCTAAATACCACTGAATGGCAGGCCCCCTGCTGCTTCCCTTGTCCACCAGGGCTTTACTCCAGGGTGGACAATGGTGGAAATCGGACAGCACGCCCCGGGAGTAGAGCCGCAGAGGTCTAGGGTTGGGGATGGGTCGGCTGGGAGGGAGATGGGTGGTGGGAGAGTGGTCATTTGATTCGAACTAGTCAGGCGGCTAAATCACATTAGTGAGCGGGGATTTAGACTGAAAGGGATTAGTAGCGCGTGGCTGTGGGTTGTATCGGGGGGGGGGGGGTGGCCAAAGGTGTTATGTCAGTGTGCGCATGCTTCCTACCCCCCTCCCCATCAACCACCCACCCCCTCACCCCCTCCCCTGCATGGATATACAAATGTAGTTGAACACCACGCACTGTCAGTAGCAATAAGATGATTGGACGCTTCCTGCATGTTAATCCCAATCAATCCATGAATCCCACCGTACACGTTTGTAAGCTATGCTCAAGTCAGTATCGAGTTGTGTCAGTGGAGCTAATCATGGATCAGAAAACTATGCTGGTACTTGGTTTAAAATGGGATGTGATATTAATCTAAATAAATATGTCTATAATTTGCTTGCATATATCATGTACATTTATAAAAGAACATGGTCAAACTTTCGAGCTTAGTGATGATTCAAATACTATCTGACGGATTCTGAAGTTTGCGACGGAGGGTAAGCTATAAGTGTGCATGTATATACTGGTATGCAATCCATTTAATCTGATAATATGAACAGAGAAATCTCCTGGCTGCACATCGGCTCGTACGGATGGAGAGGAAGGGGTATGACAAGCGACTGTTCCACAGCTGTGCAGAAGAGAATGGAGTTGAGCAAGAGCTGGATGACACACTCACACACCCTGCTCGTGATCTCTCTACCCCAGCCCCCCCCTACCCATCCTGCACCACATAGGCCCTGCAGGGCCCCAGGGACTTTGTGCTGTGAGGGATTTGATGCGGCATTATTTAATCCCCCCTAAATCCGGGGCCAATTAGAGGCACAAATCCCGCTGTCGGCTCATCGCCCTTTTTGTTTGAAGCGGCTCAGCGACGTATGTGGGCGCCCGGCAGCTGTTCCGGTCGCTCATCTTTCACGCGGCCGCGCTTCCCGACCCTAGTCCCGGAGCCGACGGTCTTCTCGCAATCCCATTGGCCGAGAGCGCACGTCGGCCAGTGACCCGCAGCAAGCGGCAGGGCGCGCCTCCCATTGGCTGAGCCGGGAATCGGTCCCTAAACGCCGGATTAAGATGGCGCGCCGTGCGTTTTAATCTCCCCCGCCGCGGAAGCGATTGATGTTCAAACGAGATGGGGATTGCAATCGGGTTTTGCCGCCTAATGAAGAGCCGGGCCCGGCTTTTGTGTGTGTGCGGCCCTAGCGTTTGTTCCGCCATATGCTTTTTGGGAGACCTCACTCCTTTTTTTATATTGGCTCCCACTACTACACCCCCACCTACCCACACACCCTGAGTCGGCCACAATGCAATCGTCTCGTGACACAACATCCACGCAGCGCCGCCATGTTTACTCGTGAAAGGGAGACGATCAGACAGCTGTCATGGCGGCGGAGGGCAATTTATTAATGTAACGCCCATCGTCGTCGCCCTCCGCCCTCCTCTCATCTCCACACTGCTGTGGCCCGTTTCTATCAGAATGTAATGGCCATAAAACACAAAATGACTAACCGCCAGGCTGCTTGCCTCTTCCTCTTCCCAACCTAAACCGCCCGCGGCCACCTCCTGGTGACGCTTGTGAGTTGCAAACAATGCCATCCGCGCTTATCGACGTGTTTGCCCAACTTGTATTCACTCAATCAGAATCATCATGATATGCCCCCCCCCCCCACTATCATCCTCCCTGCTATCACACCTCTACGCTATGTAATCATCACACATTCCACCCTGCCTCTCTCCTTAGAACCCTCCACTACTTTTATGACCAGCCAAACTGCCCCTACACCTGGAGGAGTTCACTCCTGGGGATTCCAAGTACATAGTCAGCCTGGGAGGAACAGTAGTTCATCAGGCATCCGGGAGATGGCACTGCTGTGCCAGGAATGCTTTACTCTGTGGCTCTAATAATAGAAGTCGGCCCTCCTCTTGCCGACTGCAGCCATGCGTGAGGTGGCTACATGCGAGGGGTATTGGCTTTCCCCTTTGATTCCTCCTCGGCTTTCTCCTGCTCCAGCGGCTCCCTTCGGGTTGCCATTGGACACGGGGAGGACGACCTACTTCTGATCTTGTCTTGTGTTCTGTTACCATGGCGACAAAGACGTCTTCATCGCCATTGTAGCGGGGCACGCGAGGGCCACCACCCGCGCTCTAAGTGACACCCAAACCGACCAGCCAACCTAACCCTTTAAAGGCCGCATAGCTATTAGTTGCACCAAGGCCTTTGTCGTCACTATCCATGAATCCAACTCTTGTGAGTAACTCAGCAGGATTGCATTCATGCATCAGGCTGAATTCTAGGGTGTTGGCCTGATGCATGAATGTAGCCCTGGCGAGCAGACTCGCAAGGGCTGCTTCCATGCATCATTAAGACAAAGGGCATAGCATATTCATGCACTATGCGGCCATTAAAAGGTTAAGCGCCCACTTGTTCCTGGTGGGTTGAGGGAGGTAGTGCGGGGTATTGATGACTTCACCTGGACCCCGCCCCCACCAATGAAGGGCTTGTCCCTGTCTCGTATCTAAAGTCAGGTGTTAGTAGTGGTTCTATCTCATACATGTTGCTAATAACAACCGCTACATGTATTTCAACCACTTTTTGCTCACTTTAAGTTCTATATAGGCCGGTGTCCAAAGCATAGTCTTGGAGGCAATTGAAGCCACTGCTTGCCGCCAGATGGCAGTTCACCTCCATATAAGCGGGAGTTTGGTTCTCATGTCTCTGGGTATCAATTGAGCCTGGGCCTGTGGCAAGGGAGACTCGGCGGGTGTCAGGGGGCCAGGGTGTCAAGGGGCTATGTGGGATCCATGTCCAACTCCCCCTCCCCCCCCCCCCACCCCTTTGCTTCTCCCTTCCCCACCTCACACCCCTACGGACCAGGGCCGCTCTGACGGGGATTTTATCATTACTCGGTACAGCGGGAGTAGCACGTGCTTCGACTGACATTACACACTACCCTGTCACCCCCCCCCCCCCCACCTCCTTCACGCCCCAAGGCAACCAACTATCCTTGCAGCAGCCCCACACTGTACCCAACCACCTTATACTGCCCTATGTCTAGAAAGGCCACACCATCACCTTCCCCTGCCTCCCCAGCAAGCATCCACACTCACTAATGCATATTTTATCTTTATGCTACAGTAGGCGGTTGTATCCTTTAAGAAAATTAACATACCATATACCTTCTGATAGCAGCAGATGAATTACATGACTATAATATAAATCCAAGGATTTAGACAACCTCCGAATCGGAAGCCACCTCCTGAAACTCTTACCTGGAAGCCACGTTCAGGAGGAATCACCTGGAAGCCACTCAAGGCCAGAGCCCAAACCAGGTTGGCAGTGCACTGAAGTTAGTTATAGACTAGGAGGAGGGGGCTGGGAGGGATCTGTAGGTGTGTCCAGGTTAGAAGCCAGTCTAGACGCAGCTTGAAGCCACATCGTGTAGTCTCTAGGAGTAGTAGGAGGTGAAGGGTGCCAACAGTTGTGGTCAAACCTCCTGTAACCCCATTGCTAACACACTCCATGCCCTCCCAACACCATGTTCAAGCATGGCGTCCGGAGGGGGGGGGGGGTGTAGAGAGGGGAGGGGAGGCCTCAATAGGCGTGACAATATTCACGCAGTATGCCTAACGAATTTGGCGGCCGGGTTAAAAGGCTCAACATTCTGTAGTGGTCAAACTTCGTTTGGTGGCAGCAGGGGCGCTGGTCGGCTGACAAATCGCGGCAGCGCTGTTTGGAAAGGCGTTGGTCGGAGGTGGAGGCTTGCAGCACCTCCTGCTGCACCCCCGGTGGTCGTCAGGGCGCCCGGGCGCCGAGACGCCCCAATTCACAGAGGACAATCTTATTTCGGCCAATTGGTGATGGCCAAAGGGCCGGCACTGGCCATTTGTCGCTACCGCCACTTGGGGACTGGCGGGCCGCCCTCTCCTTCCTCTCTCTCCCCCTGACCCGACCCCTCCTGCCCTCTCCTGGACCCTGGCCTTTCACCACATAACTCGGACAACCTTCAAGAAGTAGGGTTGGATTTGGAAGGGGGAGGGGTAGGGATGTGTGCTTGGGAAGATTAAAGGAGAAAAATATTATCCTGACCAACTAGGCTGTGTCATGGCCTAGCATTTCCACAACGCCATGTGCATGTTAGATACATTGTCTGGAGGAAATGTATTGTCAACATGGTAACCAAGCTGAATTGATCCACCTTGTTGAACCAATTCTCTCATAACAAATCTAGTCCCTACCTTTTTATTTGAATCCCATTACTTCTGTCAAGCGGATTATCCTTATTGCATACTATATAGAAATGGTTCCTCCCATTGAATCGTTGGTATTTAAAGGGAATTATGTGTTTTATTTGATTTACTTCTATCCCTTTTATCCATCAAACACTAATTATTACACCGGATCTTCGATTTATTTATGCATGCCCGCATCTACATGATTCAGAATCCACTTTACTGTTGATTTCCACCCGTTGTGGAGATGATAAGCCTGGCGTTTTAAGCCTCAACAATAGTCGTGGTGCCGCTCCCAAACAATATGCCATACACAACAGATCCAACCCTTCCAGGTGAATCTTTCTTTGCAGGGAGAACAGCCTTTAACCAACACCCACCTTTTTTTCTAAGTACTTGAGCCGAGCTCTCAAATCCAGCTTTCTTAAGAAAGAGATAATGTTTTATCTTAGTGCAGGGGCGGCGGGGAGTGGGGTAGGAGAGGAGGGAGGTGGAGAAAAAAGCTGTTTCGACATGCTACGGTTACACCGGCCTCATCCGCTTGTAAATGTCTGAGAATTGTCCACGATTTGAGGGAGGGGGGGGGGGGCTATCCCACTATAGGAACGGGCATTACTCAAATTGATCCAATGTACAGTCTTAGCTGCAAAGACAAAGCTGCATCCATCCCACTGCGCCCGCTGCGCTGTAATATGTTCTGCTGGGTGATTATTAAATGACGCTCGCCCGCGCGCTAATAGTGATTGGAAACAGGAGGGGCCGTCGACAGGGGGCGCTGCTCGCCAACCAGCCACTCACTGAGCAGCAGCCATTCGCTAACTGCTCATTGAGCTACTCAGAGCTGGCCCTGAGCTGCTCATGCTGATGGTCGGCCAGAGTGTGACGCTCAACTGCTGTATGTCTTTTGGGCGTTTTAGTGGTTGTGGGACTTTAAATGCTGATCGATATGTGTTAATGTAGTCTCCCTTATCTGTCGAACATTTAGATGTTACAACTATCGCAGTTTTTTTGGGGCAATAATTGGCTGGCCATTCAGATGTTCCGTATCTATGTATACTTTTCTGCCAATAAAAGGGAGAAAAACTCTTTCGGTATTTTCATCTGTTTAAAGTGTTATACACTTCGAGACGGTGGTGGTGTAAAATTGGAGAGGAATATCTATCCAACCCACAGGGCCAACTACTTGTGATCTATGGCGAGGGGAGATGCTCATGGGTAAACATTTGACCCCGCAAATGAGCTACTCCCATTTAATGAGTCACTCGGGGTGGGGAATAGGTTTAAGGACGGGGGCATTGGAGGGGCATAAAGTACCCCATATCCACCTCCCCACCACTGTCTATAGTTCCTACTGACCTACCCATGATGAGCTACTCACTGTGAATATCAGTGAGCAGCTCGCCAACAACTAAGACCGAAACACAAATCATCCCTTGATTTCCTGTGATTACCCAGCCAAGTGGAGTTAGATTGGCGTGGTTGTTTTTCTGTATGCTTTCTCTGGCCGCGTTCTTATCTGTTCGCCTGTCAGAGCGCCATGGGTATTAGGGCCGCGCTAATGAAATCCTGGGCCTGTCTATTTAATGGGTTTACAGCGGTAAAACAATAGCAGGTGGCTGAGGGTGTTAGAGTGCTCAATGTTAATCACCGCTCGCTGCGCAACCACAGCGCTGCGGTCACAAGCCATTAGTACAAATGACGACTTTCTTCACACTCACACTGCCTTTTTCACTCATCCCCCCTCTTTCCCATACTCCACTGTCCTCCCATGACATGCCATCCTGCTCTCATCTCGCACAGTAGGGTTGCTATGGCCTTTATTATAGGCTGGAATCCAACTTCATCTGCCTTAGATGTGGGAAGGACTAGGGTGCTACTGCATTCCGCAGCAAATGATTCGTACTTTCAACATCTTTTCAATACCTTTTGAAAGCAGTATTGTGAGTTCCTTTTGATGAAAGTCTCATACTGGCATAACTCTAGATAATTGTATATTGTTCTTGGATATTTTGGGTCCATTAACATATATATCCCTGTATCTGCAGTCATACGGCACCATGACAGTACGCAACCCCTCCCTCCCTCTCAATATCATTTGCAAACCAAAATGGCCATTATTTAACCTGTGGAGTCTGGTTGGGGCAGCAGGGTGGGGGGGGGGGGGGGGGGGGGGGGGGTGGTGCCATGTTTAACATCTGGATGTGCATAATACCCCTACCTGTGTCAACACTGGAGGTCGGTCTCCCTGACGACAGCCGACCTGGGCGCATGTACAGGTCCACATACAGCTGGAGGAGGGGTGTGAGGGGCTTTATGCAGGGAAGGGTAGGGGCTATTGATATGTGGTGCTATATGGTGGTATTTTGCAAGGGTGTCTGATCAGTTGGCCCCCAATAGAGTAGCTGTAGGCTGGGGATTGGGGTCTGGTGAGCTGATTATGTGTGTATATGAGGTGGGAACATCACCTGACATCCTTAAGAAGAACCCAAGCATAGCCACATATTCATTACCCCCTTAAAACACACTCAGTGCACCCTAGCGGCCATCCCGCTGCACCCACACACACAGATACAACACCCAGCTAGCCACATATTGACTCTGCAACATGCTAGTGTGAATTTGAATTTGCCAACGATAGAATTCGTCACGGCCATGGGTGGCGTGTTGTGGGTGGTTGTGGGTACCCTTATCTGCTGAAGGCTGTTAGTGGGAGTGTGTGTGTGTATGTGTGTGTGTGTGTTGGGGGGGGGGGGTATTTGTAATAGCCCCAGGTCATAAAGGTAATTTTTGCCCTGCTGGCGGCAAGACAAACAAGCAATTAGATCAGGTCCTGATGAAAGCATCTGCAACCTACCCCTCTTCTTTTCTGTCTATAGACCCCCTCGATGTAATCTGAATCATACTATTTTTTTTTCCAATTTCAACTCAGTTTCATATTCTATATGAATGGCCTCAAATGGATGGAGAATAAAGGAAGCACTGCCCATCAGTATGCAACGGCCGCTCGATCCCCCCTCCCCCTCCATACATCTTTAGATAAGTAATGTCTCTCCTGAAATGCACTACATTTATAAGTTGCTGCACCATTCGCCCTATATACCCATGACCATTGACCTTGTCATTGAGCAGCTCTAGGGTCCGAGTGAGCAGCTCACGTTGATATCACACTAGTAACTCCTCCCTATACACTGTTAGCCTCCAGCGTCTGGGTTCCCCTTATTATCGACCAGGCGGCCGACCCCCCTGACCGCGGGCCGTGTTCGAGTGTTTGAACACGTCCAACAAGTGTTTGACCCCGAGTCTCCGGGGGCCCTTCGAACACCTATTGGCGGGCCGTGGGATCGATCTGCCCGAGACCTCCTAAGGCCCCGTCCCTGCTGACGGCAGAGGTATGTGGCGTAAGGTACTGGAGGAAGGTGTCGTCTTCACATATATAGCATGGATCTATACACTTTCTTTTCTAGGTAACCGTCCGTCTCGGTAACATTCATGGAGTGATAGGCCTGATAAAAGATTATGACTTGTATGTAATTTGTTTCATTAATTTAAACTAAGTGATGTATCAGTCCCAGAACAGACAAAAACCTTTATGCTTAACCCTTTAAGGGCCGCTGCTGCCTCTGGGCAGCATCTAAAATAACCTTGAAAAACCGCTGCTGCCCTAGGGCAGCAAAATATGCTACCCAAGGGCAGCAATACTACTAAATTACAGCTCCTGCTATGAAACAAAGAATAAGAATTTTTGAATCAATCCAAAAATATTTAACATGGATACTATGTCCCCTTGTCAGAAAGGTGTAAATTCTGTCTCCAATACAACTTATTTCACTCCTTAGCCACTGTCCCAGGGAGCACATACTTGTAAAGTTGCATATTCCCATGGCATAGGGCCGGTGGTTGAGTCCCAAATGACATTTTTCAAGGCCAGCAGGGAAAGGGTTAAGGGCATTTAAAATCTAGTTTCAGTATACATGAGCCTTTGACCCTCGTATCACCTCCTTGGAATTTAGTCCTGCCTTTTCTTTTAAGCAGCCAGTCTGATTAGAAATACACCCCCTACTGACGTAGATGTGGACACTTATCTGATAGCATGGGTTCACTGAGCACATTTTTAGTTTTTGCATTTCACAGAGCAGAGGTATATTGTCTGATATCAGCTTAGTTTATTATCTTATCATAAAGGAGGTGAAATAGAGGGAGGGGGTGACCTATGACAATAATCATAAATCCATGTCTGCTACCTCACTCCAGACCTGGTTAGTCCAAACAGTCGATAACACTGGCTGTATTATTTACCGATGACAATGATACTGTGTACGTGCATGTAGGTATACCTGTCAACAATAGAGCTATACTTCTAGTATCTATTTATGACTCTACATTTAGCATTATAGAAAACCTGATATTAGAACTATAATGCTAATGATGCTGGATATAAATCCATATCACTAGTGATAACATTGGTGCCGTTGAACTTTTGATAAAATAAACATGTCTTTAGATTATGTTATATATCATATTGGTGGTGTTGCTTCTACATATTTGAGACATCCTTGTCACTCCTCTTCTTATCTTAATTCATCATGAACTGGGCGACTTTGTCAGTGTGTGGCGATAGGGGCCTCTTTGTGTCAGTGATAAATACCCTGACAAACACGTTTATAAATTATCTAAACATGGGAGATACCACCTCTCGTACACAGTAGTGTTACATGCAAACCCCAGTAGTATACTTTGGTAGGCGATGGTGCAATACTCTTTTATGCATTCTTGTTTAGCTATTATATACATGCTCCACTTATGCTACATCATCGCACCCCCCTGGTGTTAGTATGACTAATTCTACTACTTGTCAAAGTTCCTGTTTCATCACAATGGCCAGAAATGAAATATACCGGTATACAGCATATAAGCCTTCAGCCAATACCCCTGCCTGGAGGGGTGACTATTCACTGCTGTGGTGAGTGACTAACATGCTACACTCCCCTCACCACCTGGAGGCCACAGCCCCATACAGGGGTGGTAGGGGGCGACAACACACCTGGCGGCGCGTGGCGGCAGGTGGACACACTACAGATGGCCCTGGAGATGGCTCCCCACCCTGGAGGGCTACCCTCAGCTGACCCCCCTGCCCTTCAGTGCTGCTACCGTGGGCTGCACGTAGGCCACAGCTCACCAAACTTCCCAGACATACAAGAAATTTGTGAACTTTTTTTGTATCTATGATTAAACATGATATTAAACTACTGAAATATCAGGAGCTTCTCACATAATGAATAATATCATAATATGATTAACTTCTGACACCATTTGCCTTCTTCACTTCTTTCATCACTGTGGATTACGATTGTTGTCTCAGTGCCAGGTGTTTTGGAGTTGTATTAAATGAATGTGTACCTGGGAGTGAGGGGCACACAGGTGTGCCACCCCAACCCCCTTGACACACACACACACACACTCAGTGGCACACATCTTTTCCACAGATGCTTTCCATATTCATAAGCTTTTTGGTGTTGGGTTAATCTGATACGATCCCTTCCTGTGCTGAGCCTGCACGTCGTGTGGATGTACAGGTCGGTGTGGAGGGATTGCCTCTGAGGAGGGCAGGGGGTGGTGATGGAGTTTGGTGGGGGTGCCTCTAGCTATATTGAGGCGTGACCATCTCCAACCTACAGCCTCCCTAAAATTAAACCCCAGTCAACATGGGGTCTGCACGCCCCATGTAGGGATATTGGATCTGAAGAGGCTGGAGTGTTGGCTGAGGCAATGGTACTTGAACAGTGGGTTTCTCCTGACTGGGCTTCGAGGTTCCCTGAGCTATGACGAGCTTTTAGACACTAGACCTCCCCCTCGTCATCAACAAAGAATTACACAATGGCAAATTATCAAAAGTAGTTCTGAATTTACATTGTGTAGAAAGCTCGCCACTTCATACATTCAGTACACGTACCTATGTGTAAGGCTTGATAATTATTTCATATCGGCACCAATGGCACAAGCCTTGAACATAGACCCACCGCACTGATGCGAACAAATATGTATAGCTAATCTTCAGATCGATGTATCAGTAAAGTATATACAATGCATGTATACCAGCAGATCAAACACATGCCCAGACGGCACACATCACACCTGCTGAAGGGGCTGAGCTGTGGGGGAGCTATAGGTGCCGGAGAAATAAGAAGTCTTACAAACAAAGTCCATACTCCCTATGTTCACCCAATTGCTTTGCATACATTGGTTCACGTTCACAGAATCTCTACCAGCACCTCAACCCCCAAAGTTTGGCTCTTGTCAAATAACTCCTAGCGTCATGAGAATTAGTGCAAACATAAGATTACTTCAAAATTCAACTCACGATGTCCCACCTTTCCAATACAGCTAGTCAAAAAAAACTCCCAATCAGCCACATGACACAGACTGAAACAACTCTAATGAATTCCACCTTTCACTACCCTTTTCCTAATTTCCATAGCAAACACCCCCGCCACCCCCCTTCCTGTCTCACCCAATCCCCCAACCCTGGCCAAGTCTTAATATAAAAAAACTGATATTTCAGATAGGGCATAATTGAGATATGAAATTTCCATTTGGCCATGCTAATTCGCTGTTTGTCCGCTAGGTGGTGGGGCTGGTGTGTATGGCCCGTGACGAGTCACATGACACCGGCTGGCAGTCACGTGTGACTATAGTGTGACATGTGGCAATGACTCACCTGGTGCCTACAGCTTCAGGTGTGACACCAGGGTGGTAGGGTGTAGGGGGGGGGGGGCAGGTAGGTGCAGGAGGAAGGGGCACATTATATTCACCTCCACCAAGCACCACTCACAATGCCAAAGTGAAAGTCACCATTGCCTTCGCTGGTTATCCTTATTATATCACACACTGACACACCAGTACCAGCAACGCTCGTCGCCATCGTCCTGCCCCCTGTCGGGGAGGGATCGCATTACTCTGATTGGTGGTTGTGTGCGCATGCGTTGTGGCAACCCGGCACCGACGAGTAGAATTACCGGTGTAAATGGTGTAAATATTTGACCCGTTACGTAAGGCCTCAATGATTAACCACTTTACACTTTTCGCGCTCTCACTCTACCACTGCTCCAGTCTCCAATGCATTCATTGTCAGATGGGCTGTTACCCGGGGAGGCTGTCAATGGTAGTGTCCAATACGAGGAGTATACTGAACGCTTTTGTTATGTATTTATATATTTATGCATCACAAGATATCAAGATATCATCATAAAGAGCAGACGTGCCCACATAATATTATATGGGAGCATCAGGCAAACTATGACAACTTACTTAATATTACATCACTAGTTCTGCAGATCCAATTAGATACTGCTCACTAAGTATAGCTAAGCATATATATATATATATATATATATATATATATATATATATATATATATATATATATATATATATATATATATATAATATATATATATATATATATATATATATATATAACCCTATGACCTTCGCACGTCTACATGTCTGCGGTGGCCACCCTGGAGGAGACGTGTGTCAGGTGTGCTAGGACGGTACAGGTGGGCCTCCCATCAGGCAGGTAGCCAGCTGACCACTCTACCCGCCGTCACCCTACTTCAATACCCCTCCTCCCTCCTCCACACGACCTCCGTACCACACCTGGGCCCACCTGACCACAGCGCCGACCACCCTAAGGTGTGACTGTTATTTATGGGTGCCACGCACCTCGCACCCTGGAGTAGGCAGAGGGCCTTGTGGTATGGCGGTAGGAGGGGCGTGTAGGGCAGGGGAGACGGGCGTCTTTCTCCAGGTGTGCCGGCCCAGGTAGCCGCCGACGCCGCCACAAGACGGGCCCTCATCCGCCGGGCAATTTCAAAAATATGTCACCCTGGCGTGGTTAGGGGTAGACCGAGTGAGAGTAGTATAGTGAGATGGTGACTGGGCCCAGGCTATGTGATTAGCATTGTAAGTAGTATAGGGATGGGGCGTTTACCCAGGTCAGTGCATAGGGGGTGGTTACGTCTGAGGGTAGTAGTATATGAAATGTGTATTTTTAGCAGGTTTATTCTGACGTAAGTAGGACATGTACAATAATGAATTATACTATAGGATGGTGAATGATTACACCCGAAGTATAATTTTTCATACCATATATAGGTGTATACAGATATATCATATGATATACTTATATGCTTTACAAGAACAATTAATGTCATCTGGTAGGCATACCTGTAGCAATGGAATTATGGCTACCGGTAATTAAATATGTGCTGCTACGCATAGACTTAATGTGCCCGCACACCTAACCCTCCCCCAAGCACACGTACATTAAAGCCTATGCTCCCCCTACTCAACCCCCCCCCACACACACACACCCTCTCTCTATATACACCCCGGTGGTCGTACCACCTGGTCCAGGGGCCGGACACGTCCAGTGGTAAGACTCCAGGGCGCTTTAAGCTGGCCGCCCCTAAGCCCACCACCGGCCGTTAAGCCCTCCCCGCCGGTCACTACGCCCGCCCACTGTTGCGCAGTGCTCGCTAAGCCAACCCACCCCCACCCTCAGAGATGGGGGTGGGCAAGGAGGGTAGGGGCGATGGGGGGTGGGTGGGTAAGGCAGGGGGCAAAAATGGCCGAGGCTGGTCAAATATTGTGTCAGCCCTGCTTGTGGGCACACAACAACTGTTCAAACAGGCCGGCTGTTTGTTAACAGCGCTGCTGTTTGTTAACAGTCAGTGGTTTGTTCTCGCCCTGCTCATTACTGTACGACGCCCATACCCCATCAGCAGTCACTATAACAGCTATACATCTTAACCCTTTAATGGCAGCATAGTTATTTACCGCATAAATCCATTCTCATAATGATTGAGCGCGCCCCTAACATAATGCCAGCCTTATGCGGGGTCGGTATACATTTAAACCATCGACTACAAAGTTGCCAAAATAGGGCTCACTCTACAATAAAAACTATGTTTTTTTTTTAAATTGTGATAGTTATAGTACCGGCATTCACATCTGTATTGATAGTATAAAGTAATCCCCCCTGTATCGCCCAGCTCTCCTACTTTCCTATCCAATACACCTCCACCCCACCTCCACCCCAGTAGCAAGCAACCAGCTCTGAAGGCTGAGGCGGCGTGAATCCTAGTTCCCGTACACGGCGACAGAGGGCGTCGCAGTGTCGGCGGCGGCGGCGTTGACGGCGGCTCGGGGTAGTATCTGGTCTGAGGACCCTAACCCTGTTTGTCGGCTAATTGGCACTGATGACGGAGACAATGATTGACACGCGCCTCGCCACCCAGACACCCTGTTGATCCCATGTCGGAGCACCGGGGTAAACCCCTGGCCCGCCCGGCTCGTCGATACTATTGACCCCGACGCCGCCCTCTCGGCCTGCCCCCAATCCAGCTCCTAATGATTTTACAAATGAAAAATCCATAGAATCGCTGAAATGTGTGTTTAAATACCACGCCGCCACTCAGACCAGTCCCGACTGCCGACACGACATCCTGCCGCCCGCCTCTCGCCCATTCCCAAGCTTTCTCCTGGGTTCTCGTGCAAGGGCTGTGTTATTTCGGGGACATCATTTTGCACCTTTCCCTTCCCAGCCCCCCACCCATCCACCTTCCACCTCACCGGTCTTTTTTTAACCTCCACAACAGGGATAAATTACAATCACCCCCTTCGCCCCTCATCTCTTCACGAAGCGCCATCCTCCACTTGCCCCATATTCTACCCTCCCTCCCAATCCTCCACTAACCCACCCTTCCTAGGATACACCACGTTTTTAGCTAGCCAAACTTAAAGGTGCCAACTCTAGCATTGTTTTTGTGCTAGGAGAACTAGGTCAGTGGCCCCGCTTGAGTGGTTCTGCACGCACACAGCATGGTGAGCAGCTCAGGGCGGGAGCGGGAACCCTGGGAGGAGCTGCTCCACTGGTTAATACTGTACAATACTCAATACTACCACTCAATACCATAGCAATAAATACCATAGAACACCCATATGTTATCTCTACTGTTAGTTCATTTATACATACAGCCAGCATACAATGTACATTGCAGTTCTTAATCCTCTACGTCACATTGAGACGTCATGTGGCATAGGATGATGACGTCACCTGATGTGACCTCCGCGCCAATTCTACCTGTCAGATCTGATCAAAGCTCCCCAGCATTGTCCTCCTGGATCAAAATAAACGTCTGCTGCTCTAATTTGATAATTCCAAGCATCCCACCACTCTTTTAATTGTCGTCATCCATACTTTGAGCCAACTATAATTCGTTCAATTTGAGATGGGGCGGGTCCCTTTATTTAAAAGTTCAGATGGAGAGGCTTTTGGGCAGCAATTTCCCTCCTTAAAATGAACAAACAAAACATCTAGTGAGCCCTGCAGTAGGGCTGGAGGGCAGCACGGGTGAAGTGTGGCTAGGGAAGGGGCTGTGTGAGAAGAGAGTGGGAGGGGGGTCTTTCTACCCTCGTACTGGGATCGTACTCGTCCCCCGCCGGGTTCCAAACGTCTTTCAATGACTTCAAACAGACATCTCACTGCAACTTTGATGGCCACGCTTTTAAAACTCCGCCCTCTAGATGCTGCCGTGTGTGCACTGTAGAGGAGAGGTAGAGACTGCAGGAGGAGGAGAGAGGTATGGTCAGGGCAGGGGTAGGGGTGGGGGTTGTTGAGGCCAAGTCGTCTCTCCATCAGTTCAAACCCAATGGCACCAAACAGATCTCAAACAAACTGGGTATTTATGCCTTCACTGACGCTCCTCACAGCCTCAGGAACCTTAAACCGCACCCCACCCCCTACCCAACCCGCGCCCCAGTCAGTGTTCACTACCGTGTGGGGCAGGGGCCCAAATAACTACACGGCCCCAATTTCCCAATTTCTAACAAATCTATTCACGGGGCCGGCGGGCGTCCCCTACTGAAGCCCCTTATGGGTGTTGACATAAATGCGGGGAAATTTCTCTGAAAATGGCCGGCGGCGACGTGGACTTGTGTTTGATAGGGCTCGACGCGACAGGCGCGCGGCAAAGATGGGCCGCGTGAGGGTGGGGCCGGGGGAGGGCGTATTGAAAGGGTAGTAGTGCTGAATGTGTGTGGGGGGCTGAGTTGGGGGGGGGGGAGAAGGTGACGACCGACACTGCTGCAGGGGTCAGCCACGATTGTGACTCAGCACCACCGACGTGGCCACGGTCGTCTCATCGTCGACGTTGCGAATAAACGCTTAAAATCACGTTAGAGATAATAGCGGAGGGAACAGGAGGAGGGGTGATCAGGGTGGTTAGGGCACGTGTTGGGGGTAGGGAGGGGATAACTTAGAGAGACTGGCCAACGTCTAGAGAAGAACTGCCATCAGGAGACTGAAGATCTTATGTTATATGATATTAAACGACGCTGACGTCACTCACATACCGGAAGCGGGATAGGAAGCAACTAGAGGCAGTTGCTTTAGGCTGCATTATTCGCTCTTTGTGTTTGGACGGTGGAGGGGGAGGCTAGGTTAGGTTAGAAATTCGCTTTGGTTTCATTTCACATGCAAGTTGCAGGAGGTCTGCTTTAGAGGAAGGCTTGCAGGAGTTCTGCCTCAGAGCCCTGTAAGGCGTGTTCACAAGTACAAGTAGTATTGTGAAGGAGCCCACTTCCATCCTATTACCAGGCATGGAAGTAACATATATGTGTCGGGCCTGATAGAAAGTGTCCATCAATCATGGTAGCCTTCAGGTATGGCCTACAGGTGCATTCAAACACCATAGTAACACCCAAACCTCCTTCCTCCTGCACAAGGTATCATGTTAAAGCCACCTTTCACCCCAGAGTCCAATCCTAGACAGACCGGTGAAACAGTGTAGGACACTGTGCACGACCCTTGTTCTATGCCATCTCTACTGCCCACCTCAACTACACCCCCACCCCCATCCACCCACGCACCCCTTCCCCTACACCTCCTCCAGCTCCTGGTTGAGGAGTGGGTAAGGGCTACATCTCCAGCTGGTGGCGGGCTGAGATAAGCGGGTGCTATCTGCTCTCACTGCTCAGTGGTTATCGCCGGTCGCCAATTACCGCGCGGCTCAGCCCGACACGAGCTGCTCAGAGCTGCTCACTGCCGCGCCCCCTGCAGGAGCTGCTCACTCAATGTGACTGACCAGCCAGAGATGGTTAACCCTTCAAGGGCAGCATGGGGCGTTGATGTGCTTTGTCCTCTGTTCCTGACTGCAGCCATGGGGAGTCCACAACGGCATGTGTTAATGTACATATATGTATGTCTATTTGGTACAGCATATAGAAGGCGTTGTGTGCCTGTCCCCTGCTTTTGCGGGGGGGGGGGTTATAACTAATCAATCGTATGTCTATTGGATATAGACTGGAATTGAATAATACTCGTTTGAGAGTGTGGTCAATTAATGCTGAGATCGCTAGGTGTAGATACAATTCAGCACTTATGTCCCTGTGCCATCTGAGAGCACAATGGATAGAAGTTAAACAACACACCTTTACACTCAATTATGCGCTACATACAGGGAATTGCTAATACGCCATGCTGAAAGGGTAATTGAGCACAACCTGAACCAGCACCAACTCACACAATACCTATAGGACCCCAGTACAAAGGTACAACAACACAGAGGAGCAGCTCGTGTGCTGAACAATGTGTATGGAGTGACTCAAGGTGAATATCCCGACAAGACACACCTGGAGAGGCAACTGGAGAGCCTCCCACCATCTCCCCTCTTACCTTGGGCAAACACACAGCAGCGAGTTGCTCCGTCTCATGACCTGTATATTCATGACCCATGTTAAGGTGAGCTGCTCAAGGTGCTAGGGGCTGGGTACCTGTATAAGGGAGGTTTGTTGAGGGGCTCCCCTCACCTGGGTTCCCTCCCCACCTGTCCCATGGTCCGTGCCCATGGCACATCCTCTGTCTATGCATGTGTTTGGCGGCACAAGGTTGACAGAATAAAAAGGTAATCATAGAAGGTGGAAGGTGTGCTTATTTTTTTTCCAGGGCTCTGTTAAAATAATGGCTATTAACATTATTCTGTCACAGAGCATTCCTATGAGAAGGCATACTCTGTCTAAGCACTGGTTATGAATGTGTGTGTGTGTGTGTGTGTTGCCCTGTGTGTGTGTGTGTGTTGGGTGGTGGCTGCATGTGTGACTTGGCCCCTGCCCTGGACCTGTGTGTATTCTGGACGTGTGTGCCATGTAACCCGAGTGGACGACGGCCGGAGACAACCCCCCTCCCCCTCCTCTCCCACCACCTCCTGTATATTCATGAACCACTTCCCCAACTACCATGCCATGTCGGCCCTGCAGGGTTTTTTCTCCTTTCCATGTTTCTATTTTTCTCTTGAAATGTATCATTTCTTTTTGCACAATGCAGTTTGAGGGACTGATCCAGTGTAGCAGAATGGGAGGTAGGATGCATGAGAGGGATAGGTGAAGGTAGGGGGTATTAGGTTGAGTCCCCATGAAGGGTGGCATACATCCTTCTGTACCCATGATTCATGATGCCCAGGTGTATGTTGGGAGGCTGGAGGAGGGGTTAGTCGTCTATCATGAGCAGATAGGGGTAGCTAGGGTGAAGAGGGGGGTATATGCCTAACTATAGGGAGTGCATCAGTCATGTGTGTCGCTCACCCACCTGTGCACACCTGTATACCTCATCTATCCCTCTGCTCACCTGTCCACACACACACCTGGTCCCATGGCCTACATCAAACCTCCCCCTACCCCCTCCCACCGTCCTGCACCCCATCCCACAGCACGACCGATCTGTCAGCTGTGACAGTGAACACTCAACACGGGCCTGTATTACCTCGCAAGCCCTCTACACTGTACCGACACACCCACCTCTCTCTACAGGATCAGCTTGTTGGTTAAAGTACACCAACTCATCCCAATTCCATGTGTTGTCGCAGGTGCTGGACGTGAGGAGTGTGAATGTTTGCAACTGGTGATGGCCAAATAGAGTGTGTGTTTTTAAAAGTTTATAAAATGTATTTCATCTGAAAAGGTAATTTCGAAAAATGCAGTTTTGAGTAGATCCTAAAAGGGAATTTGTCATTCAGCTATAAAGAAGACGATTCTGCCATAGTTATTCAGTGAAGTTACCAGTGGAAAGGGTTTCTATACTAGAGTAGTAGACGCTAGAGGCAGTGGTCAACAGTCAGTCAGGGAGGCAGCCTGTAGTGACCAGTGGTCAAGCCCCTGCTGGCCGACCCTGTACACAGGCTTATCAGCACAGGCCATCTCCTGTCGACAAATGACCGGGTGTGGGCCGTCTCTATCTGGAGGGGGAGGGTGTAGGGTGAGAGCAGGGGGTGAGTGAGTCGGTGGATGAGCAACCCTAGAGCCCTCCTCCAGCCACCATGCTATACGCATATGATGACCACACCAACCCTTACCCCCACCAAACCCCCTCCAGTACCTATGATTGATCCCTTCTTCCTCCACCCCCTCCACCCCACAACCTCACCCACCCAAAGCCCTCTTCTCAGCACCCTGACCAGCGACCCCAGAGCGCCTCTCTCTCCTCCTGCCTGCCCTCCCGCACCCACACGATCTCTGATCATTATAACATGCATAGTGTGGGGCTGGGCATGGCTACCCGCCGGGACAAGGCTGAGGAAATGCATGAAGTGGCCAGTGGGGCGGATCAACTCGTATGTATGAGGTGGCCGCAGGGTGTCTCTGCTGCATGGACTCACCCACAATATGCTTGCACCTAGCGATAGACATCTTTAATAAATACGGCCGACTGGGCAGCCACGGTGAGGGCTGGGCAGACGGAGACAGATGGAGCCGGGTTTCCTGTGGCAGGACCCCACGCCCACCTTCAGCCTTCTAGCCCCCACCCTCACCCCAATCCTGCACTGTATAATGGGCACTGTGACAGAACAGGTCCCAACTGTGCATACTCTTTTTTATCTAATATTGGGCTATGCATTGGCAGTGCAGGTTAAATCCACACTGCATTTATCCTGGTACATTTGTATTTATAATGGAAAATTAATGCAACGTTTGATTGCCAAACCTGGGAGGATTGTCCCAATGGCAAACCTACCGCATTTGCTGTTCTGTGTATATTCACATGTGAGTTGAAACTTTCATTATATGTATGTGTGGCAGCTTTCATAGTCACCAGAATTATGTTCATGTTTCATCACCGTAAATCCACTGTAAATGTCACCTCTATGCAAATATGTTCAGATAGGGCAGTTTAGGGTTGAGTGCCCTCCATATGAGAGTATGGCTATGCGTGCATTAGTTCTGCACTGGGCCTACATGCCCACTTCATCCCCTCCTATAGACAAGGCAATGGGCTGTATACTGCGGCCATCCTCTATGTAGACTGACTGCAGGACTGGACAGCGTTGACACAGCACGGGGCAGTGTTAGGGACGGGCGTGGGTGGGGGTGTTGGGGGCACGATGCAGTGGCTTCTGTCCAGTTAGACCGAGGCCAAACAGGGCCACGCGGTCAGCCTCCGATGACCCCCACCTGCCACCCCTACCACTGCCGCCCGCTGACCACCAGAGCTCATCACATAAGATCTGCTCCATATTTACGTGTAATGCCAGCTGCCCCGACCTCTCTCAGCCGCCACAATTGCCGCAATGGCAGAAAAATGATCTCAGCGCCCAGGCTGGGAAATAAGCAGCATAAAAAGGAGGAGGAGGGAGTAACGTTGGGGAGGGGAGGGGAGGACTAGTACTAGGAAAGGCGGTGAGCAGTTAGCCGAGCAGCTCACACTGCGATCATCCACTGCTATTGCTACACGTGCACCTCAACATGACCAATCATATAAATTCTGGGTGGCTGCAATTTGAGTGGCCGCGATGTGCGGGGACAGAAGGGAGGAGATGGCTGGCTAAATTGGGGCATCTAAACTTGGGTGGGTAGAGCACACCGAGGGAAAGGGTGGGCTGGAGGGTGGAGGGAGAGTGCAGGCAGGGGATAGGGAAGTAGTGGGAAAGGCAGACAGGCAAAGGACAGGGAAGAAGGGAAAGAAAGAGGTGGGAGGTAGATACCTAGAAATGGGGATAGGATATAATGGGAGAAACTGCCATACATATGGTGTAGTGGGGACGGAAGGATGAGGGACAGAGGGAGTGTGAGAGGATGCTACTACACGAGGAGGAGGGGGGGGGGGTGGGGAGGAGGGGAGGAGGTCGCGGTCAGCCCACAAGCGGCCACCTGATCACGGCGGGGTCAATGTATGTCAATATGGTCAATCAAATGAAGCCTGCCTCCCGGTAATGCCCGATATGGACAGGCCGCAGTGGGGCCGCCGCCCGCTGGTTATCTGGGGGCTCCGACCCCTGCTCCCCCTCCCCTACCTCTGCCCCCTGCCCTGCCCCGACCACAATTTGGCCGAATTCTGTGGTCGCCCCATGGCCGGCGCCTGGAGGGCCTTTGGTTGGTTACTGGAGGCACAGGGGGCGGCCTGTGGGGGTCTGCTGGGTGCCGATCAGACAGCCTGGTCGATGTGTCTCAATAGGCAATCAGAGGGACTGACCCGGGTACTAGGGGAATGCACAGCAGCCCTAAATACAAACCCACCCTGGAGGTTAGCGGCTGGGGGTAGGGGTGGGTGTTGAGGGATGTTATAGGGTGGGTGGATCAGGAGGTACTGCTCTATGAACTACCTCCTACTCGCTGTATCCTACTCACGGCCGTGCAGTCTGAAGTGGGGGTGGACTGGGCTGGGTACTACTAGGGGCAGGGTCTTCATCCTACAACGATATCATCAGGAGCCAATCAAGAGTCTGACTCTACTGGTCTCCGGCCTGGGGTCTCCGGTCTCTACTGGTGTAGTGGGAGAAGGATGGAATGTATACATAATATAATGTACTATTGGTATGGCTAGAGCGTTTGTGTACACGTTGCACCTTTTTCTAGCAGATACCATTTCTAGACAAACGTCAGGGACATTTCCACGTAAAAATCAGAACTCGGCCTGTTTAAATGCATTAATTCTCACTGGAAGGTATGCATTAAAGGGCCCTGCAACTAGACCTAATTGTGATTTACTCCCAGCAAGAAACCCCTCCCCACAGTGACGCCCCCACTGAAATATCTGCACAGGGTCGAGTCAGGACCCGGGGTGTGGGACGGGGGCATTGGAATGCACTGCGGCGGGTTAGGCGGGGATTGAGAAAGGCCAGGCAGTGCTATCATTCATCGTCATCAGGCCTAAATTAGGCCTGAATTAGGCACGACCTGCCGTCTGTGGGTTGATGTATGCCCCCGGCCGTCCACAGCATACACAAACCGACGTCACAGGCCGCAGGTCGGTACCCGGCGACCTGTTAGGTTACAGTGTAAGGACGCTGTAGGGACCAGCGAACAGACCGGAGGGAGTGTGGGGTATGACCTCTGCTACAATACAAGACTCGATAATATAATATAATATAATATGATATAATAGTAGAACCTGGCTGTTGAGAATTAAGCTTTAATACACCACGTGTATAGCACTGACTTATAATCGCCGTACAAAACAAGTTCTTAATCCACCTGACACCCATGTCAAATATGATGTATTGCCATCGCAGTATCATAGGTACTGACCACTGGCCGTGAGAAGCTGCCATTAGACAACAACCCAATCACAATACACGGTCTCCATGGCAGCTGAGATAGCCTTAACCACCACTGGAGGTCGCGCTAGGTCATGGCAGTCTGTGCAGGGAGCAGTTACAAAGCATCTCGGACAATGACCAGTGTTAATAGCTCCTCCCTTGGCACTGGAGCTGCTCGCACCTAAATGCTCGGAGCAGCTCACTCTCTCAGTAGTAAAGTACCCACACCACACAGAGGGGCAGGGGTCTAACACTAGTAGTATTGGCCTTAAACGATGAAGTCCCACCCAGCGACTCCCCCTATATAGCCCGACCGGCCGCTGGTATCGACCCACAGCGGGCTTGTCGGTGTGTGGGGGCCCCGGAGAACCACTCCGGTCACGCTCACAAGTTTAGTTCCCCTCTTTACAGCTATCAGCCGCACATCATAGCCGATGCATTATTGACTGTGATATCGATCAGACCAACTGTTGATTCTGACGCCGCCGTTCGCACCCCGCCCCCTTCTAAGTGGGGGCGTGGGTTTCTGACTGTTAAGGATGCTAGGTTGGTTTTGTGGCGGGTGAGAGGGTAGGACTAAGGTTAGGGGGTTTGCTTGTAAAGAAAGTCCCCCTTTTCCTTTAGGGTGCTGGGAACCGAGCCCTTGGACAGAGACATCTTAAATGCCTCAGTCGCTGTGCTGCCTTTGACAGTGCTGTATTTGCTGATCTGTGCTTGCGTCTACCTTCCATATTCCCAGCGACAAAGCGACATTTCCTTCACTACTACCACAGCCAGGGTTGAGACCACTAAAGGTCCTCCAGTAGACTGGGCAGAGTGAGGGTCCCACGTGGGCCCTTGTCATCTCACAATCTTTCTACCCTACTGCCCACCGCTGTGTGTCCATCAGTGTCCATCTGTGTTGGTCTGTTAGCGTCGGTGATCCCATGCGTCTATTAGCCCTGTATAGGCCACATAGTACTTTAATGTCCTGGTAAACCGTCATAATGCATGAATGCAACATTGGCGAGACACTCGCTTGTGCTGCACTGAAGCATCATGGCGACCACACGGATACATCATCGAAGGGTTGATATGATGCACGAATGCAGCACTGGTGAGCCACTCACAGGGCTGCATTCATACATGATGACGACCAAGAGCATCATGCATTGTTGCATTATGTGGTCTTAAAATGGTTAGCGGCGGTGATCCCAGTCTATTAGCCCCTGAGCTGCTCTATCACTGCTTGTCCCTGCTCATCAGGGACCCTGACCGACTCACTGCTGCTTATATGGGTCACTTGAGCTGCTCTTTATATTTCCCCTTCAGTATGGTAGAGGAGGAGTAGATGGCTGGGGTGGGTGAGACAGGCAGTCGCTCAGCTCCCGACTACTTATAAATCAGAACAGGCTAGGATGACCCTCCATCAGGGTCCTCCCTCTCCCACCCTCTCCCCCAGCGCCGGGCTGGGCCCCATTAGCTTGCCCGGGCGACCTGTCGGGGCGGCTAGGTCGTAATGGCCGTCCAATTATCACAAAAAAGGGCCAGTCCCGTGAGGGGGGACCGACACCGTTCATACCCGGGCGGTGGGGCGTGCAGCAGGGGGGTGGGGTCCCCTCCCCTTCCTCCAGGGTTTGCTATGGAGTCCGTCCTCGGTCCACGCTCGGCGGACCACGTCCATGTAGGCTGGGTGGCCCACCGACACCCGATGTATGGCTTCGGCTTTGTCACGCCCAATTTGTCTCCAATGGCTTGAAAATTAGCGTTTGATCCGAGAGATAGAGCGGGCCCCGGCCATAACAGAACGCCCGACCCCCCGACCCATCCACTCATCCCTGCGCCCCGCTAGCCCTCTACCCTCCGCTCCTCCTCTCACTGTCACCCATCGTCGACATGATGAAATGCTAAGTAAAAGCTCCTGACATGCCTATTTTCTGCCATTTTCTGCCTCCGTAGATGGCATTTTAGGCCTCAATTCAAAAGCCATTAGGTGGTCGCGGGTGGAACGGCCTCGATCTTTTCCTCTTACCCCAACAGCGCCCTCCCCATTGGCTCATGTAAGACAATATGCCCCCTGCCCCACCCCCGGGCGCCCCCTGGCGGAGACCCACCGCGCGTGCTGGGAACCTCAGCCGGGGCTCTGGTGGCATCGTCGACTTAGCGCCAGTCGGCCGCTGTGATATGATAATCTGGATCTAAATTGGTTGAAAGGCTTGCCCCCCACTATGTGCACCCCCTTTCTCTACGACAGAGGATCTTCCTGTCCTTCAGCCATTGAATGTCCACTACAACAATGGCGGTACATTACAACTGACCGCAAACGCGTGAACTGTGACCCTGGTCTGACCTTCTTCCACAAAAAGGTGAACGAGATGGTTTAGTAGTAATTAGCTTGTGTTTAGACGCCCATGTTTTAACCACAGTGGTATGACTATGTATGAGTTCTACCACTGTAGTGTAAGTTCCTATGGATATGTATACAGACCACATCACTCTGGCTATAAAAGCAGGACTTGAATAGACACTTTATTTGGGTACATAATACATGTGCCCATCGTTCCTGAACCTGTCGGAGGTGCCAGAGAGATCTGCGAATGACGTCATCAGCCCTGCCACGGTCTGGTGCACACAGTGGCGTCCCTGACCTAGTTAGGGTCGGCAAGTCTGTTACCGACCCCTGGTGACAATGAGCAGAACTAGGCGAGCTGCTCGCACCACTGCACTTCTCACTGCATTTAGAGAGTACTTGCGTTTGAATTGCTCGCCATTCGAGCTATCATAAACAATGGGCATCTGACTTATTTAGTGGAACTGCTCATAAATGCCAGAGAGTCTTATGCATAGGATGATAGTCACACTCTACATATTTACTGCTCTGCATTGTAAAAGGTTGTGCTTGTCCTGATCTTTCCAACAAGGCGAATTTAAGCTTTAGGCAAGCTAACTGGCAAATATCTGGGAACCTTGTGAAATGGGTTAGGATTCAGATTTTAGGCTGATCACAATATACCCTTTATATTCTTATTTGCCAATATAAAATGCCTGACTGGCAGAATCCTGCCGGGAAAAGCCACAAGACGTCGCCACTAGAGCAGCTCCCCATCTCCCTACCCCACACTGCCTCCTGCCGCCTGTGGGTTCTCCGCCGGTATTTATGTAAGAGGCACAGAGCCCCAGTGTAATGGCCCTGACACTGGAGCAAACAGAGGCATTAAATGGGTGAACTTTCAGCGCCAGCCTGCCTCACCTCCTGAATAGCCTGGACAATGGGTGTTGGGGTCCGGGCTGGATCATAAGGCAGCCTGGTGGCCTGGGCCCAATGTGTACACATGCCTCTGTGTGTTGGGAGGGTGTTGGAGAGAGTGGGGTGTGTGGGTGGAGGTGGTGAGATCATAATGGTAGCAGCAGTATACCAGGTGTTAAACGTTGGGTAAGTGGGAGGCTGGACTTAATAGAGGTGGTCAAGGCTTCGGGCAATTACTGGTCAGTGACAGGTATAGCTACAGCCACAGGGATTGGTGGTCAGCGCATGAAGCCGTGTTGGCATGTGGCCGATCGATGGCCTGAGCTATGGGTGTAATATATGCAGAACAATACACCTCACACTTGGAACTAGCTGGACCTTACCCCAGCATGAGCAGACCCGTCAGGATCGTGAGCTACACCGTTAGTGCTGGGCATGGAATGGATGGATGTTGTGACTTTGGTTTAGAGACTGAGCCTGTGCACCAGAACAAGTTGGGGCAGGTAGCTTGACTGAGTCCACATTGTGAACAATATAACATTTTCAGTTAGAGTAGAGGTGTACATAAAAGCAACTGGACATAAATAAATTCTACTTTGTATTTATCACAAAGTTTATTATTTTGGTTAGGATGTATCACCATATCTTCTAGTATACACTTTAAATCAATCAAAGGATGACATCAGCCTTAGTAAAAAGGGGAGTGGAACAGGGAGTGCAGATTGGCATGTTTAGTTCGTGGTGATTTACGTAGTACATGCGTCAGGTGATGGGGGCAGATACTACATACTTAAACTGTACCATTATAATCTCCGCTCCAGGCATCAGTTGGCCTCCTTATGCTTCTCAATAATCTCTGTGATGTTGGTGACTGGAGGCAGAAGAATGAGGGGGAGGATAGGCCAAAGGTTGGCCAATGTCTTGTGATGATATCAGTCTCAGGTAACGTATCTGGTTGTTATCTCCCATATCATCATGCACTGTCATCTCAAGTAACTCCAACCACTTCCCAAGTCATGTCAATCCTGAAGTATTTGTCACCATGAAATGAAATCTAGATAATATTCTCATAAAAGTATTGGAGATTATTGGGTGTTTTACCGTTTGTATTTCTGGGAGCTAAGATTGAAACCTTGAGGGTCATAGAAGATGCTTCCATTTTCACAAAATTGTAAAGTTGTTATAGTTCTATATTTCTATAAGTTAATATAATAACCTCTCCCCCAAACTGTGCGTGCCTATACTGAAGGAAATAACCTCCGATATTAACTGCTGACATGGCACCATCTCTTATTATATTAGAGCTCTATCAGTTACAGTTCGAGAGGTGACTTCTACTTTTTAGCCATGTGTACCACAGACATTCATATTTACCTGTATTAGTGGCAACTTTCTACCTGAGTTAGGATGATCTTACCTTCCCCCTAACTGCACAGGAGGAAGCAACCAGGCATCATTACCTCCAGTAAGTTGCAGGCACAATTGTCATGTTTTGTATGGTGCCAGGCGAGTGGAAGTAGGGAAGGGGTGGGGACTGACAAATACATTCTACGTGTTTTATGGTAATGGGTTATCCTTTCTTATTGTAGCGTTTTTGGAGTTATGGATTGGAGGGAACACCAACAAGCCCACGTTGAGTTATCATTATGTGCTTCATCTGGAGATTTTGATCATTTTCTCTCTATCCATACTCCACTCATCGCCTCCATATCTGAATCTGAATTATTGTATCTTTCATATTGGCCACGTGAAGGAGTCTGATTGATCCCATCTTAAAGGTAGAATAAACCGCTGTATTGTAACAAGATATTGAGCACTTTATAGTGCAACGAGGAGCTTATGAGTGTAGTTGTGCTCAGTACACACGGAGAGGGGGATCTACAGAGAGTCCACAAAACTATGAAATCTAGAGATCCTTGTCATCTTTTACTGTATTAAATTAACTTACTTCAACACAGTCCTGAACTCTAGCGGGAAAAACAAGTTAAAAAAAGGGAAAGTGATCTCTCTGGTGTCACTGTGTAGCGTGGTCAGGTGTGTTAAGCTACCTGTCCAGCAGGTGGTGCTAGAGGCTTGATGCATATCTACAGCGCTGGTGGTGTCAGCTGTCCTGCTGCCCGATAACCATCGGCCGTGTCCATGAGAGGGGTCATGCATTACGCTGCAGCATGGTCAGGGGCCTGGTGCCAGATAGCAGGGTAACGCCCGCGGGCTGGGTCTGGTGGTAGTGGTAGGTGTGGAGGTAGGAGGAGATGGAGGTAGAGGTGGGTAGGGGTGGGGGGGGATCAGCACCTGTGTTAGATAACCCTTTAATGGCAGCATATGGATTTAATCTGCTATGCCCTTTTATCGCTATCTGATGCATGAATGGAGCGAGTCACTTAACCCAGGGCTGCATTAATGCATCATGCCGACCCTTCAGGAGTGTACCAACCCCATAGGGTCGGCATCGTGCTTGAATGCAGTACTATCGAGATACTCGCCATGGCTGCATTCATGCATACATGCATCATGATCACAAAGGGCATATGGCATTAAAGCACGACACGGTCCTTAACGGGTTAAGAGGTGTTGATATATGGGAGAGATAGGTGCATCACGACGGGGCGGCCAGCCACAGAGCCCCCCCCCCCCCACCCTACACACCACACACCATTAACACGACACCTACTTCCACACAGGTGTGCACCCCATGCCATTCTCTTTTAGTTTTTAAGAGTAATTTAATTTTTCGCGAGGAGTGAAAAGAACACAGGCTGCGCGGTTGTTACTGTTGAAATGTGACTGGCGGCTTTAGAACTGGCGGCCCTGGCCGGGTTCAGAGGCGGCTCCCGACGCCTTATCTGTCGGCGGGGCCCCGGGCACGGCCGACAGGGGGGCCGGGAGCATCGCGTGCCTCGTGTTTTATTAAAGAAAGTAATTAAAATTCGCTAATGAGCTGGCTATTTAATTTCCTGCCGCGCGCCGCTGATGGCCGCGCCGCCCTGGCGTGTGGATCTTGTACTACATTGTACGCGGCTACCGCACCACCACCTCGACCCAACCCCAACCTAACAGTGCACATGTATCTCCTGTCCCTCTATTAAAGCAGGGAAGCAGGGTTGTCTTGTGTTCTGCTAATGCCTGCCGAAGTTGCCACCAAGACACGATATGCCCAATACCGATGGTAACTTAAAGGCACACATCTGGAATGCATGGGACAGTCTATGGCAAAATTCTGGCACACTTTGGGACAGTGGCCTGACACTGTTGCAAATTATTGGGTAACATTGTGACAGCATTGTCCAGTAGGGCGCAGGCAGCATTGGTCGGTAGTACCATGGAGGCGTCCTTTATATATATACGTAGATGTAGCAAGCCCGAATTAAAGCGTCGGGCGGCGACAGTGGCCGCGGTCACTGGGGCCGGCGGCGATAAGACGGCGCCGCCTAGCGGGACTGACCTGCATAACAATGTCTGCCCGCAGCCACCCCGATTGACAAGTCGTGATATATTGGCGTCAGGGGGTGGGAGTGGGCAGGGGAGGTGGCCGCCCCACCACCACCAGCATACCACCACAACTTCACTACTACTACTCCCCTCTGCAAACTTCATTAAGTTCACAGCCCACTAAGTGGCCTACAGCGCCGTCACCTCTCCAGTGGCCGCTTGTCATAACTAAGCACGCTGGCTGAAACTATGTGTGTGTCTGTTAAACTTGGTAATCATTCATTGTTAATATACCCCGCCCCTTGACACCGACCCCTGATCCCAAGCCACTACTCCCTATACTACTCACAACCCACTACTCCCTATACTACTCATACCCTGCGACTCCCTATACTACACACAACCCATTACTCCCTATACTACTCACACCCCGTGACTCCCTATACTACTCACACCCCATTGCTACCATACCACCCATAACCCACAACTTCATATACTACTCACAGCCACAACTCCCGATACTACTCACACCCCAGCAACGATCACTATACTACTCACATCACACAACTCAATTTACTACTCACACCCCCTAACCCAGGTAGACTGGGTACTGATTAACTGATACTAGAAGATGCTGGGCAGGGACCGGGTACCTGCAGGGCTCGGAGCACCTACTGGAGGAGGGAGACAGACAGCAATCAGTGTGGACATGAGCAGGCAGGTGAAATGACCAGCTCGCACCCCCTAGTGTAGCCTCCTCCAGTACATCCTACCTGTGTGATGGGTCCCCCTGCAGCAGGAGAGCGGTCTCTGAGCTGCTCAGTCAGTTTCCGGCGCCGGCTGTAATCAGGGGGTGCGTAACGAGCGGTTCGCCTGACCCGTGAGCCGCTCCCGGCCCCGACCAGGGAGCTACTCTCTAGATTAGGCACTTGGATAACGCCCGCTCGTGTTTACTGTATACACACCTCGTGGTTTATAGTTCTGTGACTGCCTGGTGGTGCCCCTTTAACTGCTGCTACATGGTGTCACCGACACTTTAACAATGTGTCATTAAGTGTGTGTATTCTTAAACTGGGATCATTATTGTTATACATGTACTGTCAATTTAACATACACCCGTCTTTAGCCAGTACTTTTCGAAATGTTTCCTCTTGAGTTATTTGCACTGATATTCCACTTACTTAACTCAGATAGCCGGTTTCGATAACCAGGGATACACAATGTCTCAAGTGGCTCTTTATCATGAGTTCTACCGTATGTAGCTACTGGGCATATTAAAGTCTACCTGCTTTTAGATTACGTTCAAATTTTCTACATGAACTTCTACAGTCTGCATGCTAAATCACTAGTTGCACAAATGGGTGGTCATAAAATGATTGTATGGGCGAGGTATCTTATGCATAACATCAGGAACTAAAGAAATATGTATACATTTTTAACTACTTAAGGTTTTGGGCTGGCTTAACCTATGCACCTTTAATGAAACATGGCTGGCGTATTCAATGGAGGTACTGTTTCCAGAAAAAGGACTACTTTCTATCTATAATAAAATTATTATGGTCTTTCAAGGAAAGGTACGAAGAACTGCATTTGTATGGTCTCCATTATAAGATGGGATGAATAGTATTCATAAACTACATGCGTTGTTATGAAATAATTCTAAAATCTAACTGCATGCCTGGATGTTTACAAGCTTTCAGTTTATCCCATTTGCTGAAATATTAAGTGGCGTCCAACCTCGAAATCACACAGAACAGAATAATATATAATCTTCACACTGCAGCCTTGTTTGTGAGTGATGTCATTTAACATGAGTAAGAATAGACTCTCACTCGTGGGTTTATATGAGCACACCTATACAGAGTCTACTAACATCTGGTTAGTCTTACCAACTAGATTCTACTTACTCTTAACTAAAGGATTAGTAGTGGTGAAAGTGAACTTAGTGACAAAAAGTGTACAGAGGTGAATCATGATATACAGGAGACTATATCAAAATGAGAGCAAACCACCACTTACTTAACAGTTACATAAAGTCACTCAACCTTCTACCAAAGCAGGGCTTGGTGGTTTGAGAGGAGTGAAAATAAATAAAAACACTGCATTTAAAACAAAACTCAATGTGGGAAGCAATAACAGAGGAAGGTTTTCACATACCATTGGGATGTTGCTGAGCATCTAGAATTAAGAGTAAAAAAACATACGTCACGGCTTGACGAAAGAGGAATATGAGAAGCGTCAAAAGGTATAAAATGATACTGGGAGACAGGTCGTCCGACCCACAGTTAAAGCACTCACGACGACGGTGATAAAGGGTCGTCAGTAGCCGACCTAAAGACAGCAAAACAACCGACATCTAAGGCAGCAGATGAGGGTCTGCCGATACAATGACATGGCAAATATGCGACAGTCCCCACAACAAAACATTTGTATGAATGGCAAAGAAATCAAGAGGATTTAACAGTTAATACTCAAGGCTTCTCAAGTAATTTTTGTTTAAGAATATATATATGCACACTTACACAATTTACATTTGTTTGTCATTAAAGGAAATGATGTCTGCAAAGGGTAATACACATTCACATATATATGTATGTACAGAACAGTGAAAAAAAGGATGCAGATGGTAGGGCATAGGGGATGACTTTTGAAAAAATCACATAAAGCAATGCGAATACAAGAGCTGGCTTTTTTTGTTTGGAGGTATCTTCGTGTATAGCAGATCCGTGCAGATTACGTAGACGAAAAGAAGACTGCACAGCGAATCGTATAGACCAGAGCTTCTGGTGGGGACTTGGGTAACCAAAGTACACAGGGGGCCTATAGAACCCGATAGCGAAATGAAAACATTAAAGGTAAATAGCGGCGCTGACGCACGCAGGCGGCTGTGTACGGTGTACAGGAGTAGGGGGTGGAGACAGGTGAGTGGGGCTGGGGCCTCACCTGATCCTACCTGGGCCAATTAACTTACCTGTAATCACCCTACCTCACCTGTAATGTGCCAACCCGCCTCCCTGACCCTCAACCCCCCTATATAAACCCACTACCCCCTGTCCCTTTACAGAACCGTCCCACCACCTCCATGAGCTGCTCAGTGACAGATCTATAACACTGATGGCTATTGGGATGAGCTGCTCACCACACTGACCTACTTCCCCACCCACGCCCATCCCCCCACTCTCTTCCCTCAGTAGTGAGCTGTTGTTGAGTTTATTGGAAATCCATCTGTTCCACTTGGGTCAGACATTGTCTTAATGATCGGCGGCCGTCTGGTGGTGTGGGGGTGAGTAGAACGCCGATACACTCCCCTCCCCACGTGCAGACACAACACATTGAGCTGCTCCCTGAGCTGCTCCCTACCACCTCCCGCTCACACCACCATCACTGTCCCATAACACGCACCCCAGGCCCGTATCGCACCCTTTTCTCTCCATTCCCCAATGTAAACATACGGACCCTCTGCTTCATTTTAACTAGGAACACATTACCATACTAATCCAGATATCTCAACATTGGCTTCTTTTCAAGCAAAAATAATACATATGAACCAAGGTCAGTGCTACCAATTACTATATTACAAGTATATTGCTGTACCTTTTTTTTTCTCTTTTTATTAAAAAAAAGTATCATAAAGATGGTAGAGTATAGATGGACGCTAGAAGAGTGGAACCATGTTTCCAATTTCATTATCCACCAGTTAACAAATACCCAATATCCTAGCATAAATAGCATCTTCCTAAAAGTAAAAGGGGAACTGGAAAACTAAAAGCAAAAGTCCCAGCCGCGTCAGGGCCGCGTCCCACCAACAATAACAACAAGACGCGCCCCGCTGCCTGACAGTAAGGCAACACGGAGACATCCTAGTGACGGCCACCAAATGCATTCTGCAGTAAAATTGGAAATCTTTACTTGGCCCACTTCTGCATGGGGGTCTAATCTATACCTAACTGTAGTGGAGGCGGCGGACACCCCCCCCCTTCCCCCAACTTCACCGACACACACACACTACGCCTTATAGGAAATCCATGCGACGCGGGGTAAGGGTGTGTGTGTGTGTGTGGTGGGGGGGGGTAGGGGGTAGACTAAGGACGTTATAGAGGGGGTTAGTCCGATACTCTAGATGTGGGGCATTGAGTAGAAATACAGGAAATGGGGAGGGGTGCTCCATTTGGGTGGTGGTGGTGGTGGCCCACTGCTGGGGGTAGTAGTCGTAGTACTAGCAGGAGTGGTAGGGTGGCTGCCCGTTGTTACGCCGTCCACAGCATTGGAAATCCATGTCCCCCACATCCCCTCTTTGCTCCAGGGTCCGTGACGGGCGGGGTATGGATCCATGGTGGGACACTAGTAGAGGCAGGTACCAGTGGTGGGGTGAGGGGAGTGGAGGGGGTCAATGGGAAGGTATAACGATCGGGCTGTAGGGGTGTAGTAGTAGGGGGTGGACATCAATAGGACAACAGTGGCATGACCCAATAACACTACCAGCCTACTGACCCCACCAGGACACCACCCGACACCCGGCCAGTAAGGGTTAACCTGCCTAGCTAGAGGACCTTATAGGAAATCCATGTGGCCCATCCAGGGTGGGGAGTCTGTGTGTTACCTAGTAACCACACCACCTCTCGTGTGATTAAATAGCCTTCGATCGGTTGACAATAGTAGGAGGTGCGAGACTAGGGCAATATAAATACAACCTCCTTGTCCCTACTCCCCTTCTGTCCAATATCAGGGCGAGGTGTGGCTAGATATAGCAAGGCTATGCTAAACAAAGCGATTCTATATTTCAACTACTGACTGCCTTTGGATGTGCCAATATTGAACTGAGTTTCTTTTTACAGTAGGGAGGGTATAGATATAGACTACTATATAAGGTGCTATGATATAGCTTATATTTTATTTATAATGAATAAATCTCTTTTTTTAATATACCAGTACTCATACCGGTGGGACTATTCTTTAAAAGTAAGAATGAAGGCTCAAATTAAACTGCCTCCCACACGCCTCCACAAACACATTGTATACCGCCATTTATATACATGCGGGAGGCATACATACTGGAGGGAACACAGAGTTTAATCCCCTGTACCAGCCTCACCTGTCACTACAGCAGCAGGAGGAATCTTAGCCTCCTCCCTCAGACCCGGGGTCTTTGGCTGCCACAATGCCGCCCTTCACAGCCTACCCCACCTCCTCCTCCCACCACCCCTTACCGTGCATGTATTGTAGGCGCCGCTCTGAAGGATCAGATCCCCCCACCCCCACCGCTTACTCCCTGCTACCACTACCTGGGGGGGGAGATCCAATAGCTTGGCCTATCCTAACCCCCATCTCTTTATCTCCCCCTCCACCCCACCCTTCCTAGTAGCCCACCTGGCCGCTTCTCCATGGCGGCAGGTGCTAAGGCAGTACAGGTGTGTTGTACCTGCCTAGCAGATACCTACCCCATTCTCCTACCTGCCACCTAACCCCTCCCCATCCCCCCTCCACTGCTTCCACTCACACACCATCACAGCAAGATCCCCCTCTTTCTCCTCCCACAACTTAGAGAACAGAGACTTGTGAACCACTTGCTGAGACGCAGCATATACAACTAAATGGACATACGTTATAGTATTGTAAATAGAAGAGTCAGCAGAAGGCAAATATAGTTGAAAGAGTAGAGGTCTGATTGGTTTGAGTACGTTCTCTTATGCTGATCAGGGCATAGATCCATACATAAAAGGAGTACAAACCCTCAAGCCATTTTACACAATGGTGTCATATGATTTTGGCCTGCATGCTCAGGTATCTGCCATTACGTACATAACACAGGTAAATTCCATTTATAGAGTACATTTGCAGTGCGACTCATCATACAACTCAATTCAGACCATATGCTCTATAAAAGTGTTCGGCAGACTTGCCCTGTGGTATACAATTGTGGGTCTGAATCCTTTGGTGCGTTAGGTACTGAAGGACGTTGGTATATATGGTTATTGTGGTATGTGTGATATAGAGGGCGTTGCCTGCGCCGACGTCCCATTTCTACCTACTACTACTTAGCCCGTGACATTAGCCAGTCAAGGGGCAGAGCGGGCGGAGGGGATTACATAGCTGGCCCCGGTCTAACCCCCCCCCACACCCACACACATCCAGCAGCCACCCCTCTCCCTGCCCCCCCCCACCCCCCAACACACACAGCCCCCCTCCCACCCCCCTGATGGCCGGCTGGTGCGTTCCCACGCCAGGATGCACGTGCTACACGATGTGATCACACACTGCACCCTCGGCTTTCTATTAACTCCTCCATACTACACATACTACATACCACTGTGCACACCACCACAATGATAGTTTACTGAGCCCTCTATCAAAATATATTCTATAAACTGAAACAATATTAATATAGTTCCTCTACTTCAGTTATTGCCGAGAGGAATATATTCTCTTCAGGAATGGCTGCAGGATCCGGTGACATCCGAATTGGGGAATGGTCAATGTAATGTGGCTTTAGTATGTGTTGGATCTGTCCAGAGCTCATTCCCGCTGCTCCATGCACTGTTAGCGTTGCTCGTTTCAGAGGGCATAGTGTTCTTGGAAGGACTGGCTACCAATTATGCAATAGCACACTGCCCTTCCGAGAATGCTACCACCAAGGGGTAAGATGCCTACAACACATGGAGATATATGCGACTGAATGTGGTTCTTGACTGTAAATCGTGACCAATTTATCCCACACCATTTTAAGAATGGGACAATATTAAGCGTTTGTATAGAAGTACATGTATCATACTATTATAATGCGGCAAACTATTGGTATAGTTGATGAGCTGTGTGACCTGTGTGAAGCCTGCAGGGCACTGTGTGAGACTTGGTTGGGGAGGTGGCAGTGCTGGTGCTAGTATTGGTGTGTATGTATGTGTGTGTGTGGGGGGGGGGGGGGGGTGACCATGGAGGTGACCCCCCAGCGGCCAGCTGGGACTTGTCGGGGTCGGGCGGCGCTGCATGGGGCCGCATGTTGCCAGTGGCAGGGTCCTGTGTGGTCGTTGTGTGGTACTGGAGGAGGGCGTGCATGGCGGGGTCAGCCTGGAGGCCCCTGCGGCGGGCGTGGCGCCCTGTGAGGTTACTGGAGGCCCCACAGGGCACAGTCACATGGCGCCCCAACCTCCAGCCTCCAGCTGCTGGGGGTTGGGGCGCCTGTCTCTGTGCAGGCCCACAGGGCGGGGTGTTTGGGTATGGGGTGAGTGTTACAGTTGCAGTGGTAGCAGGAGGAGGAGTATAGTCCTCCATGGTTGTAACCTCTGTGCCGCACCCACCCACCCCCTCAGGGCTGGATGGTGGGCCGGGTGAGTATAGAGAGCCCCAGCTGGTCACCCTCTATAGCCGCACCCTCCTCCCGGCACCACCCTGGAGTACAGACCAGTGTCATCCCACACAACCCCCATCCCCGTCCTCCAGTGCACCTCCTCCAGGGCCACTGTGCCAGCAGCCTGTTCTGCACTGTCTCAGTCCCCCACCCGTCCCCTTCCTCCCGGCGACATGGGCCCTTCGACTCGGCCCTGACCACCGGGCGTGGGCCGCCCCCTCAACCCCTGCCCCGGCTCCTCCAGTGGCCCCCATCCCGGCCACGCCGCGAGTAGTATATCAAAACACACCCCTGACACGGGCTATATCAGGGCCGACCGCCTCACCACCAAGCAGGGCACCACTGGAGGAGTGGTGTGGGGGAGGGGGTGCTATGGTAGGACGGCAGAAGGCAGATAGCACGGCCTACAGGAGGATGGCCTGGAGAGGGGAGGGGTGAGGGGGATGGGTCAGTAGGGTCAGCGTTATGTGACAGTCAGCTGATACATATCAGACCCGCGCCTACAGTCGGCAAAAGCAGCGCCCTCCTCCTCTTCTCTGGATGCTGGTGTTGGTGGCAAGGCTGCTTCTTGTGGGGGTGGTGGGGGTGGTGATGGTCGTGCTGCTACCCCTCTCCCCCTCCCCCCCCCCCGACTCTCCCCTTAAAATGCCTCCATCAGCGCCCGCCGCCTGCACTCGTCCACCCCACCCTTCATCTCTTCTCTCCATCTGGTCATCCAGTATGGCCGTCCGTCTTGGCCTTGAGCCAATCTTCAGACCCTGCCCCCTGCATCCCCTCCCTACCCTTACCCCACCCCTCCTCCTTCAGCCTACACAGGCCGATACAGCAGGGGGCTTCCTGACACCATGGTCACAACCCATCAGGCCGGACCAAGGCACAGGAGGGCAGCGGGAAGTGGGGTAGTAGTACTGCGGTGTCGGGACGACCTGTATGGGAACCTACGCACAGGAGGAAAGGGTGTGTGGGCGCAGGGAGGAGGGGGGGGGGGAGAAGAGCTGGGGTGAGTGGGTGAGAGGGGGGAGGAGTGCACTGGTCACCAGTGACATACACTCCAGAGGGCACGCCGGCCTACTAGCTGCCACACTCATAGGTCAAGGCCCACACATACTGGTCGTCCACAAGAAAACCCCAATGCAGACTGCCACTGAGTGCTTCTCTCTTCACCCCTCGCTTTTACTTTAGTAAAGGTGCATTTTCTCCTCTCCCTTCTTCGCCTCCTCTTCACCCTCCTTCTCCTCCACCCCAAGGGCTCGTCGCCATGACAACCACGAGGGCGCGTTGCTATGGCGACTGTTCTCACACCGATGACTATGTCAGCTGTGGATAATAGTTCTTTGTTTTCCGCCCTTTTTCTTGGCGGGTGACACTGGGAGAAGTGGTACAGCCTCCTAAATGCCCTTTTAACATGGAAGCAGTGACGTTGAAGGTTCCATTTAGGTGCTCAGCGGCGGAGTTGAGTGGCATGTATGTGTGTGTGTGGAGACGCTAATGACACCCACCATCTCACCCCCCCCCCCCCCCACACACACACTTCCACACACCCCCACCCCTCCCACCTCTCCCAGCCAAGCCACTGGAGGCACCCAGCTATGAACAATCCGCTGACAATATACAAACAGGCGGCCGGATTGTCCACGTTAGCGGCGGCGCACAGTTAATGAGCTTTCCTCCTCTTATCTTTACAACCTGGGGCCGAGCGCGTCGGGGTGCCGGGAGCTAGAGGGGTAAGGGGGTAATAAACTTACCGCAACGTGCCCTATGACTGCCGTACGACACACCAGCCGGCGGATGGTAGCGCAGGAGGAGGGTGGGAGGTGGGAGGTGGGAGGGGGGCTGGATGCATGCCAAGCCTGGTGCCAAGTGTCAGACCCACGGCGCCCTCCTGCCCCATCTCTCTCCTTTGGTTTACATCCATGTTGCCCACTCATATACCCATATATATATATACCTAAGTGCCACATAGCCAGACCACCTCCGTGCCAATTTACACAACAGAGAGTCAGTTCCATGCATTTATATGATGTTCAGGTCCAACTATACATGCTGGAGACAAGTTGCAGTTTCTAGTTGTCTCCAGTATAGGCTTCTAGTTTACTGGTCTGCCACGAGAGGTCGTGCATGTCGCCCAGTGCTTTAACAGACAAGAGGCACAGGTGAGGGAAGGCAGGTGGGAGGAAACGGGGGAGGAGAGATAGCAATCACCAGGTACGGTTTTATAACGTGTGTAGCTCTGGGTTACAAGTTACAGACTACATGTAAATGGACCACCCACTGCTTGAGTATGAATAGCTGTGTATATTGGCTGAGAGATGATGAAGAAATGCAACCATTGAGGGTGCAAATGGCGACTAGGTGATTACACCTATGTATAAACGCACCCTGCCATGACAAGCTTCTCCAGGTAGAGATAGGCATTAAACAAAGGCCTAAAACGGCGTAAATAGACAATGACAGGAGGCTGTCCACATCTTCCCACGCTCATCACATATTCACCCCCTCTCCCCACCCAGCATACGATCCTTGTTTACCCCTACCCCCCCCCCCCCCCCCACACACACACAGTCTCACATCTACCCATCTCTGTGAGGGCCCCGTGTTTGGTGGCGCTGGCTGGGGGGAGGGCTGCTCTGAAATATTAAGCGGCCTAAGCGTGGCGCTGAAATATTCATGGGCGTGAAGCTGCCTTAAACGGTGTGCCGAGCCGCTGGGTGGTGGGAGGGGGGATGGTTAAGTACAGACAAGCATGGGACACCTGGGGCGATTCCTCCAGCCCCCCTACCCTCCTGTTACCCTTCACCCATACCCCCTCCTCCCCTACCACATCCCTATTCTCCTCCTCTTCCTCCGGCTTTCCGCCATCTCATTTCTACCCTCTGCCTTCCTGACAAGACACTCACCACAATTATAGGTGTAAACAACTCACCCACCAATTACCAAACACCCCTCTTCCCACCTCCCCCAAGATGCACACATTCCCCATCCTTCCCCAGCCACGAGCCCATCCCCCCAGCCCCCATGCCGGCCGACCCAGACATCCCTCGGGGGCCCTGTGGGTAACAGTCGTCCTTTTTGTTTTCCCCCCTTTCTTCATATCAACGCTGTCAATCGGCAGGGCGGGCCGGATGGGCGCCTTTATAGGGTGTTTGCACAGTGCCCTTATAACGGGGGAAGGCGCCCAGGAGCGCCAGTCTTGTCACAATACGGAGAGAGGCTGAGTGCTGGGAGAAGGCCCATCCCTGCCTCCCCCCTCCCCAGTTCTCTCTGTTTTACTTGCAATTACTCTCTGAGACTCTGTTAGCCAGTTTTGTATAACAAAGAGCCCACTGCGGCTACTCTATAGCCAGATATAAACTGCGTGTATAACGTGCTTCTTAGAACTAGGGTGGATCGCAGAGTTGTGAGGCATAACACAGACTGGTGTCAGAAGAAGGCATTTTTCCTTGGCCACTATGAAGAGGGACACTTCAGGTCACAAAGGAAACTCACATCCACCTTCAATATGAACAGCAGATGAAGCACCCGTTATCATGGAACATCTCAAAGATAACAGTTATTTAACCAGGTTGTGTTGGCGACTAAAGTACTCAATCACACCCTTCCAGCCTCAGCTCTAAGATATCTCATATCTGTGCAATGCCTGTATTGTGTGCAACTCCCTTATTCTAGCCGCAATGTATTGGGTTATAGACATTAACCCTTAGTGTCGCGATCCCTGACTCTCGAGACGTTTCCCTCCGAGCTCCTATACCCTGGTGACGTCACGTCATTAGGGGCCACGTCTACGTCAGAGGACGTCACTTCCGTTGACTGTGAGACTTGATTTTGTCGGCCGAGGGTTACGCAAGACGCGTTGATACGGTCAGCCCACACAATTAGCGTCACTGTAACTGTAAGGTCCCTGAATCTCCACTCAGCACAACATCAGCCCTCCATGCTGTATCCGATAGCTAGCCAGCCCATTTGGGCGATAAAGAATATTTAATGTAGTCTCTCAAGCATCACACTGCTACAATACCATTTCAATTATTTAAATATTTAATCAAGACAAGTGCAGAAATAGAATAGTAGGAACCACTTTACACTTGCCATGTCATGACGCATCTGTATTTTTAACCCTTCACTTCTGGGATCTGCAGCAGGGAGACATAGTCCGTCTTTAAAAGGGTTGTCAATCACCACCGCCCCCAATGCCGTTGGACAAGGAGGGGGTACACCTCAGGCAACTTACATTGTCAATAAATGGGATTAGAGGTTAGGCGTGGTTTACAGGCGTTAAATCCCCTTTTGGGTGACTCCTGAACATGGTGTTGGCACCTCACTAACTTTAATACCTGCCGGAGAAGGGGGTGCTACTTTAACAGTGACTTTAATGCCTGGAACAGACAGTGGGGCGCTTCCTTCCTCCATGGAAGTATGGTGCCATAGCTTTACTATGGTGCCATAGCTTTACTCCTCCAGTGCCACCCACGGTTGCCCTAGTTACAGCTCCTGCATCATTGGCATCACCACCACCTGTGTTGTAGGAAGGTGCAGGAGGAGAGGTGTTTAAGGGGGCTAAGCTTGGGTTATTAGTAGACAACGTTAGGTGCGTGGCAGGGCACATCTAGCCTTTAGCTGAGCATGTAGGGCGCCGCCACCAAGGCTCACCCACACCCTGCAACCACTTCACAAAGGCTTTCATGCTGACAGTGTTAAAGACAATGCCTTTACCGTGCTGACTGTCACATAGACAGTGTCACGCTGATGGTACCGTGGTGACAGGTAAAAGCGACCAAGAAACCTGAAGTACATTTACCACCGTTTCACAGACTAAAAGTCCTACATGGAAGGTCTTAAAATATGTCCCTATTAATTGTAAATTGAAATATTACATTAAGTGAAACTGATGTAAGGAGGGAATATCTCACGGGGTTCTATTTATATACACCCTATAGCAACATAAGGAGCGTGGGTTTAACAATAGGCCTCCTGCTCAGTATTGCTCAACCAGGCGTCCATTCATCCTGAGCAGCTCGGCCCGTCTGTGTGTATATATATAGACGCGGCATGGCGTCACTGCCTTGTAAAGAGCTGCTCTCATTATGTAATTACCGCCGCAATCAGAGCGCAGCCCACAGATTTAAAGGTCCCGGTGAGCTGCTCACCCCCACACCGAGCAGCTCACACTCAGAGGGCGAGCAGGTCATGGGTGGTTCATGAGGCACTCTGCCAGCCACACCAGCTGTGGTAGGGGGGCAAAAAGGGGAGGGGAAGGGGGATAGAGCGCAAAAACAGCCCGCCCCAAGAGACCCCCCACCCACCCCCTTCAACCCATACCTACCCACACCACTCTTGCATAACGCTGGGTTCAAGTTTGGAGCAATGGCCGCTACTACTACTAACGGTCGGTGGTATTGCTACCCCCCCCCCCCACCCCTGACGATACCCTGGAGGATGGACAGGAGGAGGTCTGCCCTGTGTGCTGCTGCCAAGAGATGGCCACCAGCAGGCCTGGTCCGCTCCCACTGCCCCCTCCCCCTGGTCTGTGTGTGTACATACATCATATATACTGGAGAGTGTATAGTTGGGTGGGTAGGTCAGGGACTGGAGGAGGGACTGAAGGTTGAGACTGGGGGCAGGGTGGGTCGGGGGTAAGCCGGACGTAATTACCATGGAGCTGAGCCCAACGTTCGTGACGTAACGCCACCTAACCTCGGATTACCGTCCCAGGGATGATCCGGCCAGGTAGCTGGGACCCGACCGGCAACTGCTCTCAGAGGCTCCGGACAGCTCAACTAAATCACTGCCACAATACCCTCAGGTGGCCAGGCCCTCCTGGTGGTATTTAAGGACAACCCCCCCACCTGGCCATCCTCATGTCCCCTGTGGTAGTGTCCTTAATGCGTGCCACACACCCAGTGTACACACATATCACTACTAACCCACCCAAAACTTCCTACCCTTGGCCAATACAGCTGCTGTTTTTCAGAGGATATATCTGTATCTAATGTTTTTGGTTTAAGATAACTGCTCCTGTTTATTTATCTATTCATTTCTCACAACCACATCAATTTATTATAAGTAGAAAATAACTAGTAGGAGCGAAAGAGCACAGAAATAAAGTGTAACTATGGAGAATATTTCACACAAAATGAGCTATTTAAATATGGAACAGTGCAGTGGGTAATATGGAGAATATTTCACATAAATGAGCTAATATTCACCAGTGTCATGTGAGCTTGTCCAATAACTCCAGCACCCATTATACCTGTCTGCACCCCCTCACCCAGCACCTACTAGGTCCACTGAAGTAACACAAAGAGGTTGGGCCTGTATTGTCATACAGCCACGTGGTCCTTATCATATATGCACAGCTCACTCAGTGGGTCTAGATTACATATTTAGCTGGTTACTGGGCCGGGCATTGTGTAGGACAAAGGTCACATGGGGCAGGTGCAATCATGTAACGTGTTTCTCAGTCCTTGTCAAACTTTGGATAAATTGACCAGCTCTGGCTGTCTCAGAGACTTAACATTTCCTGGCAAAGGTTGAATTGAAGATAACATTTTAATGTATTCCCATATCAATGAATTATCATTGAATGGCACAATCTTGATTCATTCTTTTGAATCATAGATATTATCATCAGATAGATATAACCCTAGATGTCTAGATGGGTATAAGTACCCTAGTTTACTGCCGACCTCATATTTCATAAGCTCTAGGCTTGAATACCATCCATTGCCAACTTGATAATACTCCATGTTCCTCCTGTAGCTCAGGGGCTGGGGTGTGCATGCTGTGTGTAGTACAGATAGGGTGATACCTATGGGAACAGCGCAGTCTGTGTCTAAACCAGGGCCTATCTAGTGCACAGCCACTCACCCAGCACGCACCCTGTGTCACCACAAGGACACTCCGCCATTGTTTTACACAGAAACTTAGTTCTGAGGCATGATTCTACCGTCACGATATTATAGCGGTTAAATACTACCTGTCATGACAAGTGCTCTGGTATCTGTTATTGTGGTTGAGTCTAGAGTGGGTATCTAGATTGGTGTTGGTAGGTATGTGTCAGAGGTTTTAATATGAAATAAATGATCAGTTTGTTCATGATTAGTATGATGAGTAATAGTTCCCTATTCTGAATTAAAAGGAGAGAAAAAACAACAATATTGTTTTCAGACCCGCTCCCCCTATTTGGAAAAAAAAATATTGACCAAAATAAAGAGGACCTTTCTTCTTTTACGGTTTGTTAATGGGAAATACCTGAGAAATGTTGGTGACTGCTTGTGGACGTGTGCACTCCAACTGTAAATATGCAAAAAAAACAAAAAGCTTTAAAATACATAAAGATTTAGGGTCGCCCTATTCTACTAGTCTAGGTCCTTTAACCTAAACCACTCCAACATAAACACCCATTTTTATGACAGGTGTTGATGAAATATACAATCTTAGATTCGACTGGCTCAAGCATCGGACAGTTTACAAAAGAATTACACAACAATCTCCAATGATTAACACCAACATAATAGAAAACTGCTATAATGTATCTGCCATGTGAGTAGTATACAAAAATGCCCATAGCCATAAATGAGGTAGCGGTAGTAGTATATAGAACTGAACCCCTGCCACAGGCCCCGATGTAAGCAACATAACATATGGTGGTTTTACTCAGGGTCGTTTCCATTAGCAACTTGTGACTCTACCTAAATAGTTAAACCCCCTCCCCGGCAGTGTATGTGGCCTTGGACTTAAGGCCGACATGGCTTAGGTTGGATACAATTAGCGCCGGCAGAGGTTAACTACAGGTTATGATAACAGGTCGTGCTATTGCTGACCCACACTGATGAGGGTATATAGAGCTGGGGCAGGATTTCAACACTGTTGCCACAATTTGTATATCTAGTGTATAATATGCATATGTGTTCAACCTCAGTAGAGCTTAGCTTACCTTGGGTCTGCTACAGAATAATGTGAATGATAATCATTCTGTAAGAGCCCTCTGTGGTTACTGTTGTATAAATACACAAAATGGTATTACTAGTTTATTTGAATTCCATTCACACATGAATTTAATATATAGATATATAGTATGACTTCTTTGTCGGTCGTATAACAGGATGTTAACCATAGCAAACAGCAGTCTGTACCTCTGACTCAGGCTATGTTGTGGTCCACTGTGACGGTGGGTGTTTTCTATAGTGGAAAGTACCAGAATGACACACAGGGTACAGGAGGAGTGGAATCAGCAGGAGCAGGAGGAGCAGGAGGTGGTGGTACACAGTGTTATTATCCGGCCTCCATGGGCCTCTGTGTAGCAGGAGGGTCGTTAATAATGTATGCAGGCGTTACTCTGGCCTGAGAGGAGGCGAGCCGTGCCGGGTCACTGATCACGGCTCCTCCTGCTGCTGCTGCTCCATGGCCGCGCCTGGAGCAGCTCAGACCTTGGCACCGAGCTGCTCAAGACGTGCCTCTCGCATATAGAGGTTACATCCGAGAATGACCGCGCTTTACACTATTGTAATATGCCTGGTGTCAGGGACGTAAAAATGGTTATAATGCTTTGTGCATCGGATGTATCATAGCAATTAAATACTTGAAATCCTTTGGTTGAAGATAGTGCGTCATAGGTGAATGGTTAGGGTTTTCCCCCACTATACTGATATGGTCCAGTGTCCAGGACATGGCTTGGCAATTGGTTTGGCGCTGGTGGTGTGGGGGAGTTGCTGGTAGGGGGAGGGGGTGGAGGGGGACTTGGGATGTTCAGACTGTCCTGCTTTATGTTCTTCTAAACTGTGTATTGAATAGACTGGAGGGAGTGAGAGGCCCCACCCTCTGTCCCCTTCTCCCTCCTCCTCCAACATCTCCTCCTGCTCCTCCAGGGCGGCCGCTAACGCCGCATGCCTTTAAGTTACCAATTAAAGCTCTCCACGGCTGGTGCCAAGTCGACCTCTCACAATCGTGACTGGACCCACTCCAGGCTGGCCCTGGCCGCCGTCTGCTAGGCCAGCTTAACTCTCACCTCCAGGGTTGCCATTCCACCCCCATACAACACCCTTCCGCAGCACCTCCACGGTCCCATGCTCTACACCTAATACCTTTATCCTTATCATCCCATAACCGACGTCTTTAGCTGGAGGGATTTACCCTGATGTTTGAGTGTATATGGGTACAATTACTGGTATAATAACATAAGGAGAGCATTGGTTGGCTTATGTACTGGAGGGCATGGTCATAAAAGCCGACCCCGGCGGTAAACAAGGTGTTAAACTTATGGGAAGATGGAGAGGTATCCGCCACGGGTTGTTTAACCCTCTGACCCATGCAGTCTCGTATTCTCTTTAAATATGGTCTATACGTAGAGCTTTAAACGGGGGTAATAACAGGGAGAGTTTATGTTTATATCTAGATCTATTCTGAATATATGTCCCAACAATATCACGACTCTCTTGGGTAGGCAAATGTTCACACCGAAAGTCCTACGGATATTTCAGTATTATGACCAACGTCCGCTGCTTAGATATGGCCCTGCGCGGGACCAACATCCAGAAGAGGTCAACCCCTATTTTCCCTTTTGGTGCCACGGCATCTTGGCTATCTTTGCCACTGAGATCCACCACCCCTACCGTGTCCTATAACACCCCATGTCTGCATCCCCTGACCTCGGGGAGTTATTAAAGAGTCAGACTCGATGTAGACCTTGGTGAAATATGGCCGAGCTCTGAATCCTCTCTATTCTGGGGAATGGGTTGAATATGCACAAGTATGGTGAGGGGTGGCTAGAATTTTCTCCTCTTCTGACTGGAGGATGTGTGTAGTGTTGGGTGTGTGTGGGTGGTGTAGGGTAAATGGTGTATAGGATGGGTGGTGTAGGGTGGGTGGTGTAGGATGGGTGGGTGTGAGGAGGGGGTGGGAGGGAGTGCGGCCGGGTGCGGTGGCGCGTGTCGCCCGACCGGAGCTGGTACCCAACGTGCACACTGCACGTGAATTATTGCAGGCTGCCCAGACACCTTCCCCATGACGTGACCTATGCGTGACGTCATGACCTGTCCGTCACGTCATCATCTGCACATCGCGTCATGATATAGTTCTGACGATTAACCCATGTGCTAATGCCATAATCAGACTTGTCACGAGACGTCACTTGTGACAGCATTGGAATGTATTAAGTGTAACACACGACATGACGGTAAGTCAAAGACGTGACGTAAAATTACGACGATGATAAAACGACGTCACTGGAACATTAGACGTAGCGCGACATGATGGTGGCGACGTGACGTCACGCGGTCCGTCACAGGGCGTGACGTGCACATGTTACGTCAAACGCTCGCCAGGCGCGCGCCTGTGCAGAATCAGGGCGTCTCTCGTGCACGGGCAGCTATTTATCAGGTGGTAAGCGGCCCCACGCGGGCCGGGCGCCGCACTGCGGGCCCTAATAGTGGGAGACACGCTAAAAACGCCCCGCCGCCACCGCCAAGCACCCATTTATCTCCCATCTCCCACCATGGCATATTTTTTAGGTACGCGTTCTGCCATGTTTTCTCTCTGTTCTTATTTTTAAACAGCTTTTTTTCGCACTGCAACCTGCGCAGTGTGCGCGTGGCAGCATAGGAGGGGAGGGGTGGTGGGGCAATGGGGATGGGTGGGTGCGTTTCCCCTCCTTCCTTTATAAGGGGGTGTGAAAAGAAATCCCTATATCAACGGGGATTACATTGAAAAAGTAGCGATATATTCAAATACCGTAACAAAACAGCAAGCAGCGACTGGGCTGTGTTTTTTTCTTCTTGTATTCACTTTCTATAGCAGGGAGCTTGGGGGGGGGGGGGAGAGGTATAAGCGACTTGCCCACTCCTCGCCCTTTCTACATGTACACGACGGCCCAGGGTACAACAAGGGTGGAGAAGAGAGGCCGTGGAGGCGGTGACGTGCCGACGCCGCCCTCTGCCTTGGAGGAAGGTCGGCAGAGAAGAAAGGACAACCTTCGCACGCCGACCGTATCGCCGACACCACGTGCCCACCGGCCACCATGTCACATGTGTAGGCGGCGCGCGCATCCGGAAACCACCGTCGTCGGGCACTTCCGGTAGAGTCGCAGCGACCACAGAGGGAACGCTGGAGGGGAGCTGCGGCAAAGTGCGGTGGGGTGAGGGGAGGGGGCGGGGGTTATAGGGTTGAGGAACAGGATCACTGAGGGGAGGGGTTAGCACCTACATGCCTTCTATTGCATGGCGTTCACCGCATGGAATAGAAGGTCGAGTTGCTCTTGAAGCAAGATATACGAGTTTTATGTCAGAAACCATGGGCAGTCGCCAGTTTAAGGCAGTGTGCCGTGGGTTGACTGGAGGACAGAATCGTGAGATGCTGGAATGTGGTGTGGGCAGGGGTTAGCCTCGTAACACCAGAGTGTCATTTCACATGTACGGTCACAACATGCGATGGCAGACCCGGGTTTAATAGAATGGCGGATTCGGATTGGTTGGCGTGCTTGGGCTTGGTGACGACAACAATCGGTTTGTTTGCGATAACCAAAAGACCCTTACTTGGGGTGGGACGGATGGTGTCCCCACTCCACCCCCACCCCTATCCTCCCACCCTTCTCCCTCCCCTCCCATTCCATCAGCCACAATACATCATCCACGCTAGTCCTGTGACTGTATTCCTGGACGCCTTGATACGAGGCGTGATCAGGTCGGCGGAGCGATACACCTGACCTTTTGGGACTCTACACCGGAAGTGGCCGGGACTACAAAGTGACGCAGCACCAGAGGGCGCCAACCGTCTCATTCGGCAGAATCTCGCCGAGATTGCGAGAGCTTGACTCGAATCTGACCCTTTACCACGCACTAAAAGTACATGTGTACCAAATATTCCACTTGAAAATGAAGAAGTATTTTGGGGTACCGTCTCCAGCTATAATCCATTAGAACAAACAATGTTCGTATAGGCCCTGAACTAAAGGTGTGCTGTTTGATAAAATAAAGTGAAATGGTATTACCATATCAGGCAGAGAGGGGATATGCAATTTGACACAAGACACCACAGAGGTTGGAAGACGCTGGAGACACTCAATTTGAGCCTCCTTCCTCAGGCGCTATCAGTGATAACAGGGGGCCTCCTAGCCGCCCCCAGGGTCTCCTCCAGGCGGGCCTCTTGCAGCCTTGACCGCCAACCCCTAGCCGAGTCCTCACCGACCGATGGCCTTCCAACCCCACCCCATATACCCCTCAGCCAGAATCCTCCTCCCGCCCATCCCTCCCCGACCACGGGCCATAAATTTTAGAAATTAATATTCATAGATTGCTTGACACAGGGCTAATAGGCCGGGCCCGGGGGCCGGGTCGCCGCATAGGATAGGCCGGCGGGGCGGGCGGGCTGCTCGCCCAATAATAATTAGGCGGCCGCGCCAGCGACCGAGTGAGAATAATGGCCGCGGCCGGCAATGAGCGGCGCGGGGATTTGGGCGCCATTTGCGGACCGCTTCGCGAGGTGCCAGGCGCCCGCCGACGCCCAATTGGACAAATTGCCGCGCGGATTGGGAGGCGCCGCGACGGGCGTCATTCTCAGCTTATGCTTGCACACTGGCTAAGTCCGCGACCAAAGCCCCCCAATGGGGGAACCCGACGTGCCCACACCCAGTGGGACGATTTGCCTGAGACACCGCCAGCCTGTCAACGGGAGCTTAGCAGCGCCCTGAACGAGGCTGTAGCCACACAGGTAGCCCGTTGCCATGGTAATGGGGACAAACCTCCCTCTGGTGTCAACGACGCAGGGTCCTCCCGCCGCCCTGGAGGCTGTGTGAGATGGGACCTGGTCATCCCAGCACAGCAGGAGCAGGCGGAGGAGAGGAGGGGGGAGAGGGTGATATATACATCCTTGTCCAAGCGGTCCCTGGAGGATCCGCTCTTAACTAAAGACGCCCACGTCCACATGTGACCGCTGACGCTTCCTCTCACTTCCCGGACATTACCTGGCCGACAGGTCTGTCTGCTTGTAGTGAGAACATATCAGGGGGAATGGCAGAAACAATGCAGAATAGACCATAACACATAACACACGTGTACACTGCTTCCCCCCTAATTCTCACATTCGAGGATGACAGTTAACATGGGTTATACACTAGTATTGCTATGGTACACCAATACAACTACATTATACACCATAGAACAACGAGTTCTGCACTCTTTCACTCTTATATTTTTATGTCCAATTAATTATGGTGTGCTATGTATGTTGACAGTTTTGTCAAAATAAAAGGCAGTTTTATAGAAACAGCTGCTACGTATTATGGCTGTCACCAGGCCACGATTCGCAAACCCTTTCACTTTCACCCCCCCCCCCACCCCCAACCACCAGCACCCCCCCCCCCCCACTCTAACCCCTCACCTGGGTGAAAGGTACCTCCTGCCACTGTGGGTGGTGGGGGTGGGTGAGGTGAGGTCCCACATGACTACACACACAGCCAGGTCTGGATCCGGGTCACTGACTGCCTATCTGGGTCAGTGCTGGAGCGGCTCAGTGCCTAAGTAGGTCAGTGCCTGTCAGCTCCCTGGGACATGGAGCAGCAGAATAGAGCTGCTCAGTACCTCTAGGTAGATGCCTATACTGAAGCAACTCTACCAGGGGTGTTCCTATTCCATGATATAGTGTTACAATCATGTGAAAGCAGGGGTTCACGTGGGCCAAATAGTTATGTCTAAACGCACCCACTCTTGCTCGACCCATTAGTAGATGGGGAGGGCAGGAAGTCTACATGTATTTGACACCGGGATTTGACATCACTTAATTATAGAATGTAGCCTGATATTAATATTACCAAAGACCATACTACCAGAGACTAGGTCATTGCCCTGTGTTCTGTGATGCTGTGTCAGTTTACTGAGCACGACTACCCTATGCTTTGCCCCACCCCAACCCTCCTCCTCCAATATGCACCTGGCATGTTGTCATACAGTACGATGGGTCCCACTACCAGATATCATGTTGACAGCACAGGTGTACATAGTATCGTTCAGGGACACCAACATTGTGCTGCTCTACATGTCCACCATCAACCCCTGCCAACCCCAACCCGGCAGCAGATGTGGCAGGTGGGGGGAGGGGAGGGGGAGGATGGTAACACTGGCACCTGTGTGCTACACACACCACGTGCCCCTGTTTTCCTCCAGTGCCTCCACTCCCACACGGGTCTGACGTTACACCAACCCCCCACCTCAAATAAGCACACCTGTACGCTCTGCAAACATCACCTGGATGCCACCCTCCCCAGCCCAGGAGGAGGATCCAGGCCTGGATCCGACACACTCACCACTGGATCCCACCGTGGAGGAGGGTAGTTGGGAATGGGGTTGGGGTGGGGGGGGGGGGGCGGTCAGATATGCCTTATTCTATAGGGAAACTTTCAGAGATCCTCCACTGACTGACTCAGCACCCTGACATCTTCTGTCCTTGTGACCAGTGGTCACTATGGTGACACTGGAGGTGGGGGGTTCTGACCCGGACCGTGGAGGCTGCGGACCTAATAAGGCGTCCACGCAGGGGGCTGTTTGTATAGCAAAGATGGCGCTGGCCGCAGGCCAACGTATTCATAATGCCACTTGTAAAACATTTAGCAGCGCCCCCCGCCGGCCGTGGGCAAGGTGTGCGGTGGGCCGGCCGCATTGTCCGCGCGGCCAGGTGTTATTTTAACGTCGGCACGACAGGCGGGGCTGCTGTTTGCATACTACAGGCACAAACTCTGCTACCCCCACCTTCTCCATCCCTCCCTCCTCCTGCCTCCTCCTGCCTTCACACACACAACACACAGTCACTGCTCTCCCTCTCCCTCCTCCCCATCCTACTCCCCTGCACACTGCACACACAACACGCACCTTGCACTACTACTACAGTCTACCTACTGGAGGAATAGTGGGCAGATAGACCCTGGAGCAGGGCGCCTGCTGGTGGTGGTAGGCTCTGGAGGAGGAGGTGGCTACACCAGCTCCGGTTTGAAGTTCAGTACACGAGCCCGGGTGGTTTTTCTCCCGAGTCCTCCATACCCCTGGAGGCCACTAAACAATAGGGGTGCTCCAGCAGCCCCAGTTCCTTAACCACACGCTAGGCGGCGCTCCGGGTGTATTCCCTACAAACTCCCTCAGTGCGAGGCCTGCCATTCTTTATTTCCCCTTTTTTTAGAGCCCTTCCTGTCTTTCCTCCCTTTTAGGTTGGTTTTATGCAGGCTGGACTACTATCCATCACTAGTGCTATATCTGCTGTCAGCCCGTTTTCAGCTGGAAATATCTAAAATGGTCCTCTTAATTGGCTGATAGGTGATAGAGATCACAATTATGCAAACAATGGGATTTTTAATCTCCCTTTCTCCCACACAAACTCCAGTGAGCTGATACAATGTTATAAATGAATGTTATCAAAAAATTATTTTCCCTTTTCTTACATTAAATAGATACACTGTATAATATCAGCAGCCTTTAAAGTAAAAGGTTATTAATCTGCCTCATAATGGCATATCTATACGTAACACGACCATACTCTCAAACTCACAGCTGTTTCTATATTGAGAAATATGATCGTGTACCCTTATATCTGCCAGCAATATGGTATATGAACTCTGAGTCACATGGGGTGGGTTATATGAGATGGGGCGTGGTATACAGTGGTATACTGAGTACACATTGTATGAGGCAGTGTGACACTGTACCATCAGACACACTCTATGGACGGCGTTGGTCACTTGGCACCTAACTCTATTCAGACGCCGACCAGTGTTTGACTACTCCACGGTGGGGCAGGGTGCTAATGGTGCCTTAAGCTGGCCTCGGTTCTACTGACGTAATGCCCAACTTATTATATACCCACCTCCCTCCATCCTCATCCCTGCCCACCTCCAGCCTCCATACCCCCCTCCCACACACACACACACACACACGCACTGCACACAAAGGGCCCTGCCGCATGCACAGTACCAAGTACATGTTCCGGCCTGCAATAATGCTCTATGCCCGCTGGTCCTATTCCTATTGCTGCTACTGCTGCTGCCACTGACCATGGCTACTCTTGCCCCCTGGCTGCAACTGCTGTAACAACTGGAGTAAATACAGCAGTCACTATTGTTGCTAATGTAGCCCACTGTGGCCAGTATTGCCTCATATAGCCTGGTGCTAGTGTGTTCACCAGAGACCTGGAGGATAGTGTGAGTGGCTCTATTAAATGACATGGGAAGAGTTTGAATATTAGTTTCCAAATAGTATGGGACCTGAATCCTCCTTTATCAATACGACACTCTAACGGTACTGGCTTGTGGGAATTTAGATAGAAACAAAAAGAATGGCACCAGAATGATACTTTATGTTGACAAAGTTATGCTCCTCGTTCACAGGTTACTTACAGATACTCTTTAGATATCAATCCTTTACCTCCAATACCTCAAACCTCCACTGCTGTAGTGAGTGGCTCCATTCCAATAAAAATAGCCAGGCACTTTACTGTCATTATTATGGCCCACCTTAAACCATAACTAATACATGTACAATGCTCTAGTTTTATGTTAGTTAAGTGCACACAGGGACCACAGCAGCCAGTACTGGTGTAATTACCCTGGCACTCTGCATGCCACTACTCTCTATAGAGGCGGCCCATTTCATAGCGAGCAGGTCAAGTGGAAACTAGGTCAGTTCAATCAGCTATTGGCTTCGTCTCGGATCATGGGATAATAGGCCACGTGGGGCTAGGACGGGGAGGATGGCAGTTTTAACCCGTTGAGAACTGCATGGTACGTTAATGCACTTGGTGGTCATGATGCATGGATGCAGCCCTGGTGAGTAACTCGCCAGTACTGCATTTACACAGCATGCCAACTCTACAAGTTTGATACGCTTCTGAAGGGTCGGCATGATCATGCATTATTGCAGCAATGGTGAGTTGATTGCCAGGACTGCATTCATGCATTATGCCGACCATGCAAGGGTAGAATGCATTAAGGTTAATACTGGCCAAAATCATGGCTGTGTGTCTGTATGCAAGGATGGAGATGCTTTGTATGTGAACAGCAGCGGCCAGGAGGAAGCCACTGTAGGTAGGAAGCCACAACCTAAGTTAGATTTGCAAAGAAGGTGAGAGTCATGTTCATCGAGTTGTATGGGCAATACATGTATCACTTATATTGGTATATAAATACACACACGGAGGATTTCTTTGGCTGACAGAAAGTCACAATTGTGAGTCACACATGTTGCGCCATAGGCAATACATAAGGTACTGTTTATATACACATACATACTAAATACGATGTAAATAAGCATTCGTTAAGATCAGACCAGACCATGCACACTGTCCACAGCTTTCCATACGCAGACAACGACAGCGTCCATATCACCCAGTCATACGTTTTACATAAGTGTCATGCAAGAGAGTCATATATAATCTCTAGATATGAAATCATGGATGTATGAACGAGTATACCCTGAGCACTGTGCTCACGTCCCAAACAAGATAAGGAGGGAGAGCCGCACTGGTGGGGGCGTGCGACTGCCCTATGCAGCCCCCCTCTGGGGTAATGAGCGCATGGTGGGTGTGTGGGAGGGAGGGTGAAAGGGAATGGACGAGTGGGTGGGTGAGTTTGGAGAGGGGGTGGGTGGGGGTTGCTAAACAAAGCTTAGCCCAGCTCCAGTGTAAAGCCGGGTTTACATAGCACGCGTTTGGCCGACGTGGCGCTGGCGCGGCTCGCAGCGAAAACCACATGTGAAATAGGCAATTACCCATTTACCAGGCCACCTCTGCCCACCGCCTCTCTGGGTTTCATCATGGCCCAACTTTATTTGGCTATTGCCGGTCCGCGTGGAGGGCTGATGTGGCTGTTGTTGTTACTCCTGGTGGTGCCTGGTGGTGTTGGTGGTAGTGGTGGTGGTGGTGCTAGCAGAGCCACGCCTATGTGTACATATACCGCCGCCAAGTCAAAGACAGCCCTGCTCCAACACGGCCATGTGTGAGTCTGGCATCATGTACAGATAAAAGTAGCCTGTCCCAAATGCCACTTTCTTCCTGATCGTATACTACTTACAACGGCACCGCGTAAGGGGTAGCCTTGGGCCCAGTTTAACCATTCACAGAAGACTTATCCAGGGCAGTAGGAGCTGGGTAGGGCATTGTAAGGAGACGGTAAAGTATGGGTGGGAACCGGGCCGGGACAGCATGAAGAGTGATATTATTCCCATGCTCGTCAATACATTTAATAGTTAGCCTAAAAACACCACAGTGCCGACAGTGTGCGTGAACGTGGGAACGGCAGCGGACGCCACCGACGGACTGGAGGGAAGCTCGAGTGGAAAGGGGGGTTAAGTTGGATGAAAAGGGGGCTGTATGGTGGTTTTGCGGGATGCAGTGGCTAAAAGCCCTCGTTGCAATGGGTGCAAGTATGCCTGGAGGCTATGGGGACGGTACCCCCTACCGTACCCCTCACCCACCCCGCGCGTTTTGGCCGCTGCTTGTACCGCGCCGTCACATACCGTCACAGCGGGGACACGCCACAATCAGCATCCACCACGCCGTCACGTGTGAGGCGATGACGTGACTGACGTCGTTAGGTGACGTGACTGACGTCATTAACACGTCCCTGACGGTGACGTCATAGTGTGAGTTTGGCCACTGCTCGCTGGTTACCTACATAGACCGGCTGTAGAGGCGTGGCAGCTGGCTCGCCATAATCACATTAATTGGGGGCGGTAATGAAAACTAACAGTAATTCTGGGGGTCAGCCACAGTGCTTTGGGGGTCAAATGGACGATTAACGTTGAGTGGAAATTGCAGTAGAGAGTGTGCAGTGGAATTTATGTTCTATTGCCACCACAGTGAGTGATACAGTATTTGGGTTGAACTGTTGTAACAATGTGCCAGTGGTTGCTCTCACGTGAGTGACCTGATACCAAACCCCACCAAAACAGGGAAAATCTCCCTGTCAGTTCTATCGAACACTTGGCTGAATGACGTCACGTCATCCCGACGTAGTACGTCATAAAGTGTGCCATCCCTCTCAGTCACTAGAGATGAGGTCGTCATCGTCACTCTCAACATGACGATGATGGACCGATCACCACCCCAACCCCCCCCCCCCCCCTTCCACCCACGCACACACCCAACACCGACACCTAACCACTGTGGGCCCCTAAGTATGCGAATTAATCCTCGATTGATTCTCTGATCTTCTAATGTTGCCGCTCATCTCGGCTCGAGAAGGGCCCGACCACACGCGCCCTGCACGAGAGGCTTGCACGCACTAGTGTAGGGTGGCAGGGGAGAGGGCCATGGCCATGGGGCCCCCACCACCTTGGAACTACCTAACCCCTTCTCCTCTCCCTCCTCTCGGCCCTGCCACACACATATTAAAGTGATTTCGCCCTCAGCAGAAAGAGGCCGCGATTGGTGTGGATAAACGGCCCTGACTTGGTGGCTGGAGTGAAGTAGGCAGGGGTCTGTGTTAGGGGCGGGTTAGACTGCTGTGCTGGCTGAGGGATCCAGGGAAAAGGGGCACTGAGTGGGGATGGGGCATGTACCATGTGGATGGATGCTAGGGGAACAGAATGCACAGAACGGCATGAGATACATGGACTCCCCGGGAATAATGTCTGTGGATGATACAAGCTTGAATACTTGCACATGTATAAGCTGGTGTCCCTTCGATGGAGTATTAACGAGAGAATATGGCCATTGGGTGTCTTGGAGGTTAGGGGTGTCAATGGCTAGCTGTACGAGTTAGCAGTATGGGGCATGATAAAGAGTGGTCACACAGGGAGAGGCAGGGTTGAGCTGGGTACAGAGGCAGTGTCATCTCCCTTTCTCCTCCTGCCCTAACCCCAGCCGCCCCCACCCCCTTCATACACCCTCTGGAGACATTGGCCAGCCGTGCTCTGGACACCGGTACCAACTTAAGGGCGCCCCGCCTATCTCATTCCGCCCCGACCCGCAGGGACAATGCGTCCTTAATGTGGCCCTAACAGAAATGTTGGCTTAACATAGACCCGGCCCGTCCCTGGGTAATGCTACAAATACAGGCAGACCATGGCCTGTGGGCACGTCGCTAGGGGCGTCGGGGTTGGGGCTGGGAGCGGAGGTTAGCATGGCTCGGACGGCATGTCCCTCCCTCCAAACACCCACCACCCAACTCTAAATTTGGGTCAAACCTCCACCACTCGGCCCACACCAATTCACGATTTGATATTTCTCCTTTCAGCGCGTATAATGCCAAGTCAGCAAGTAAGCGAGGCAATGGGATAACATGGCTGTGTATAGACTTTCATTCAGAAATTTACTGTTTTAAATTGTGTTTTATTCATATTACAGGGCACTTCCAATGTGGGACAGTTCCTTCTATGCGGAGTGGTCCGCCATTGGGGACTTGAATTTTCAAGAGGCCCTCAGTTGGGGCCTGTCCGGGAGATGTGTGCCCATGTTTATGAGGTCACTTTGTCTCAAAGAGGTCATTTCTTTTTCTTTCTTTCTCTTCTTTTTTTAGGACGGAGGAGGTCCAGGACGCAGGGACCTGGTTGCGCATGCGCACACAGCTGCCACGGGAGGGCGCTGGTTGCCCGCGGGGGTCTGTGTGAGGGCAGTCATTAGGCCGGCACCTCCCGTGATCCCGGCGCCATGTTGGAGAGGGATGTGGGGTGTGGGTGTGTGGGTGTGTGGGTGTGTGGGGTGGGGGGTGTGAGGAGGCTCGCGGCGGCCACCATCCACCATCGGCGCGTTAGATCCGCGCCTCTCCTTAGCCCTGCGCTGCCGACCGTCGCGTCTCCGTGGGCCCTTCAATTTAGCGTTTGCGGGCGCGGCGCCGACCGCCCTGGGCGAGCCAGATGTGCCAATTTTGGCACGTGGCCGCTTGTAGGCTCGTCAGGGGCGGGCGGGCCGGCTTATATACGACCCCCGGCCGCCCTCCGCCCCGCCGACACATTAGCCCTAGCCACCAGCGCGGCCACAAATGGTAACTTCTCACCGCCCCGGCCCCCACACCCCTCTCCGTCCTCCCTCCACCAAACAGATCCAAACGACATGACCTTTCTCCACGGCCGGCGAGAAACAGCCGCGCCACGCGCCTGGAAACCCTCTTCAAATTAGCAGCAGACTTAAATTCCGGGGGCCGCCGCGGGTTAGGGAGCCTGGTGGGGAGGGGGTGGTTATAAAAAGAAACACATGATAAAGAGGAACTCAGACGGGAAATCTCACCTCCAAGGGGATTAAATCACAAAGCAATTTAATCATTCCGAAGGGTTCAAAATATGATAATGCTTCTCATAAACAGGGGTTTAATCCGTAAGCGGCTGAAAGATTACGGAGTAATCTCCGAGAAGATTGGACTAATGGCATAGAATGGCGGGATTTCACTTTTCGGCGCAGACCATCGCAAGCCGTGCAGTAGTAGGGAGGTTTGAAGGAGGATGGTGTGTGGGTGGGGGGGGGGGGGGGTAGTAGGCTACAGTACGTTTGGGGGGGGGGGTGCGTAATTGCCAGCTGCTGTTGAGAGTGTCTATGTCGTGCCAACATCTCCGTAATCTTACCCCTTCTCTAATTCCTTTTAACACTAATTACATTTCTTAATTGAGTGTAATTAGGTTATCCCTCACTGCCGAACAGTTTCCCTTGTCAATAACCAAATTTGAGTGAGCTGCTCACCCTATCTCTGAAGTGAATCAGTGGCCGCCGTGCCGACAACAATAAACAAATGATGCTAGGTGTATACAATGTGTTTTCCCTCCCCCCCCCCCCCCTTACGCTGTACACCCTCCCCCTCACTGCCCCCACAGATCTAGCCTTCACTCGTATGTTATCCTCCTGCCCGGCCAGGCCTGGCAGCACGACCTAATTTGCATGTTGAGTGACCTAGTTTTTGCAGGAAGGGTTAGAAGAGGTGGAGGGTTAGAGGGGGAGGGGCCGGGGGTTTAAAGCGGTGAGCCGCTCCACATTAGGCCCGCCATATGAAGATGTCATCCGTCACTCGACACTGGAGGAGGGCGCTAACCTGACGTCACTTAGCGACGTTATACGCATTGCTGCCATGGCAACTCTGTTGTCAGTGAGCAGCTCACCCCTCCAGTGAGCAGCTCCCAGGATTCTACCACCACCCTGCTGCACTGGTCCCATACTGACTGGTACTGGTGACCAAATGGGCACACTATTGTTCATAACCATCGTTGATCTCCATTTTGATAACCTTATCCCCGGAGCCACCCCTACATCAGATAACTCTAGGTGTTAATCAAAGCGGGCAGACATGGGTAGGGTTAAGGCTGACCTTGTGCGCTGAGACCTGGTGTCGCCACTAGATGGCTCCGACCAAGTGTTTACTCTGCCAGCCGCTTGGGGCGCTGCCCTCGCCGGAAGCAGTGCCCACGAGGTAACCATGGAGACTGGCGACGCTTTGGTGACGTTAGTGACGCCTGGACGAGGTCGGCACTACATAGGAAGGTGGGAGGAGGGAGGGTGTGAGTAAGGTGAGGGGTGAGATAGTGACAGCAGTGTGTATTGGCTGGGGGTGAGGGTGGGGAAATGATCACAGGCTGCTTAATGAGCTGGCATCTCCTCACCTAGCCCTCCTTGACTTCACCCTGGAGTAACATGCAGCTCCCACCTGGCCTGCCATTGGCGCTATATCTGTGCTTCATGATATTATTATATTCCTGCAGCAACCGCTACTTTCCATATACTACTTAGTATGGCTAGCCGTTACATCCCCGCAGCGACTTCTACTTTCCATATACTACTACATGTAGTGGGAATAGCCTATAGCCTACTGCAAGGGCGGCTTTCCATATGCTACTCACTTGCTACTTGCATTACCCCGCGATGACGGTCACTTTCCATATACTACTCTATCTACCAGAGCCCCTGTACATACTAGCGCTGGTAGATAGTTAAATGTACAGTGGTAGATGTACAGTAGTAAAGGGATGGGAACACATTGTGGTAAGGCATTGGGGTCGTTAGCAGAAGTAGTGGGTGGGAGGGGAGTGGGGAAGGGTAGGATAGGGAGTGAATGTGGGGGGGGGGGGGTTGTGAACATCAGAGTATGGCCTACCTGTGTGCCGCCTGCCGCCACGTGCCCGGCACTGAAGACAATGAACCCCCCTGGTGTGTGTGTGGTGGGGGTACAGGAGGAGGGGGTGGTGGTTAGCAAAGAAGACAGGGGTCACTGCGTGCAAAACCCAGTAGAATGCATGGTTGCCCTGCTTGTCTCCTTATACCTGCCCACCACCACCCAGGTAGGTGGTCATCTCAGCACACCTGGGTGGAGATTGGAGGGGGCTATAGAGGGCTGTCAGGTGTGGTGAGTGGCACTAGTTCCCACCCCCACCCCCCACAACAAGCCCCACTCCCTCCCATCCACCACTCACGACCCCCCCCCCCCCCCCCTCACTCACTCAGCATTCAGTAATCAGGGCAGCACACCACTTTATCATCGCCAGCTGATAGCACTATTTACAGACGACCCATAAAAAGATAAAGAGCAAACACTTCCCTCTGTTACATCAAAAAGAGCCTCCCCGTGATGGTTGTGTAACGGCTTTGGTAATTGGTTGGCGATGGGATTGGGAGGGGCTGCGAGTATTCATGGCGGTATGTATTGTGCCTTATGATGGTTGCCTTGTATCACGAGGTGATAGTGTTAACCAGTATTTATTCGTGATTCACTGCGGTTAGCCATTGTCAAAGGGCATTAGCTCTCATTAGCTTCATAGCAAAGGCTATAGACCTGTGGTTTCAAGACAACCAGACAACCCCGTGTAGCAGATACCCTACGAGTAACTGAGTGTATGTCAAAATAACCATGACAGAGTGACTGGTGGTCTATGAAGTCTACCATTGTTATTATTACATAACTCAGTTACAAGGAGGGTATCTGCTACGTGTGTATTTAGTCTATCAGTGATAAATTTATGTGAGGGTATACAATATAACCAAGGTGTGAACCCCTTTGTCTTAGCTCTCCACCGTGGGTTAAATGAATATAAACGATTTTATACATCTTCCAAATGAATGTTTGTATTGGATATTTTGTTTGCCATAGTGATGTATTATGGGAGTGTCTGCTAATCTGTATGTGTATGTCAGCTTCACATTGCATGTTATACTCAGACTGAATGGTAGAGACACCGAGGTTATGGGAGTGTCTGTTTATGTTGGCCTTTCAGCTTCGTATTACGTATAAAGATGACAGAATGGTAGAACCACTCCCAAGTCTATATTAGGTACTCCTTTATGGATGCTACTATGTTAAGTCAGACACTGGTCCCATTACCTTTACATTATACCACTGCCTTTATAGCACATAATAGTGCATGTGTATGGCATAGTAAAGGCGACTTCCTCCTAGGCTGTAGACCTTGTCTCTACCCCTGGAGATAGGGAAGAAGGGAGGTGTTTCTGCAGTGTAGACCCAGCAACCCTTACCTGATACACCCCCTGATAGACACCCTCACTGGCAACGTGCCAAAGCCGGCCTGAAATCTGGGCCGCGCGTCAAACGCTGGTCATCGAGACGAGTGGGGTGGGTGAGTGGTGGGGGAAGGGGTGAGTAGGGAGGGGGGGTTGAGGGAGGTCAGGGCGGGGTAGGATGGTAGATGTACAGTCTGATAAGCGGTAAGATTGGAGTATAGAGGGGGAGGTTATGCTGTGTGGTAAAAGGGGTGGGGTTGTGACATTGGGACTGGAGAAGAGATGGAGGTTGCAGGGGCGTTGTATAAAGAGACATATATACGTGGTATAGTAGGGAAGAGAGGTTTATATACGTGTATCTGTGTGTGGAATGTGATAATATATAATACAGTATATACCACACGGGGTTAAGGGTCAGTGTGTCCCTAGGTGATTTTTGGTATGGACATTGAAATAGAGTGTATTTAAACTATCATTTCATGTATTAATCTTCTAATGATTAAGCTAAATCCTGCCTGTGTTAATCCCATATTATCCATGTGATATATGGGACGCAGTACCTCAGACTGTACCACTACAGACCTACAGCTCCTGTTAGGTGTCGGCAAAACCTGTTTAGGGTGTCTGATGGGGAGATGCAGCGGACAGCCACCCCCTGGGGATCTAGTGAACGAGAAGTCTGACTGGGGCCGAGTGAAATTAAGGGTACTACTGACCAGCAACGTTTGGTACGATGACTGCAACTGGAAATCAAAGCCAACGAGGACCAGTCCACTCCAGTGCTACTGGAGGAAAATAGAGGAGTAGAAGGGAGGGTGATCGTGTTTAGTTGGGAGGAATACCGGAGGGAGGTGCGGATACGAAGTACCAGCCAAGAGGGATTTGGAGTCTAAATGGGTAATTTAAACACATCTAGTAGTTTCTCTATACATACAAACAACCATAATATAAACATTGGATATTCTCTCTTGAGCATGATGGATATGGGAGGACAGTGGTAAAGATGGGAAATGATAATAATAGGACAGGCCACATATTGGGGTATAGGAAAGCCAATGAGTAAGAGGTACAATTGGCGAGGGACAGTGACCACCATAGAGGTTAGGTAGAGATGAAAAGGGATAGAGTTAGTTAGCCCTTCAAGAGAGCCGTATAGTACTTTAGTGTGCTGTCCTTAGTCGTCATGATGCATGGGTAGAACCCTGGCGAGTGACTAGCCAGAGCTTCTTTAAAGCATCATACGGATCCTACAGGGTTACTCGACAGGCTGTATTTATGCATCATTAACGCAGTATACGGCCCTTAAAGGGTTAGAGGATACTTGGTTGGGGGGAGGGGGAGTCTAGTGGGCGGGGCCGGGGTGTGAGATGGATGAGCAGCTCGACTGATGAGTAAATATGACCGCCAGGGACCTGGTGAGTAACTCAGGCCGTGGTCTGCCTCTAGCAGGGCTGTGAGTGGGGTTAGGGGAGGAGGAGAAGAGGGAGGGGGTGGCACACTGGCAGCAGGGAAGGGCTGACCACTGACTGACCACTGACCAGCATGATGAAAGGCCCTCCTTCTCTCCCTGCCCACCCCGCCCGGCGGCCAGGCGACCTGCTACATGGGAAGTAAATCTGTGTCGGCGCTTTATGAAGCTACTCTGTTTGTGCATTTGAAGCCTGGGGAGTGGGGGTTCACGGAGGGGGCTCTAGGTCTCTGTAACACGTCAGGGTGAGTGGTGGGGGCTGCAGGAGGATGTACAGGAGGAGATGAGGGTATGGAGGGGTAGTGATGGTGTGGAGGAGGCTATAGCCTCACTCATTAGGTGTTTGTGGACGTGGCTGCTAGCTGGCGGGTGTATAAGGGTGCTTTTATTGTATGTGGATAATGATATAAGCAGTGTAGCGCTATATAGGTGTATTACCGTGTACATGGAAGGGATCCTTATTATAGCTACATACACGGAGGGGATATGGTGTTATGGGGCATTTAGTCCCTAGTTATAGTTCAACCTATCACCGGCTGACAGCACCATGCTAGCCGTTAACATCAGCCCTCTTTCCGGCCGTCCAGGGCTATGGGAGATTCTACAATTTTGATGAGGCTTTACGACATGACGAGCCTGTTTATGACACTTTTACGACAATGCTAAGATTCTGTTAAAAAGGGGGCGACATTCATTGTGGGATAATAACTGGAAGGTTGAATGGCGCAGCCCACACACCTCATGCCCGTTACTGACGACTTACGTCATCTCTCAATTTACGACATTGGCTGGAAATGACGCTGTGACATTTGCCGGTTTCTGGCAGTAAAGAGAGCTGTGTGGTGTTATAGCAGGATTTCTGTATTGGCAAGTATAGCTTAGTGGCTCTTCTGTAGAGATAGTACAAACATCCCCATTGCTTGAGGTCTTTTTGGACCATCAGAAATCCTAGTTTCCATCTAAACTCTCTCTAAAGAGAAGAAGTCAGTTTGACTTTGGAGTTTAACTCAGTTAGCTATCATGTTTGCACGCAATATTCAGCAAAATATCGTGCATTAGAGGCTCCAGCACTCATGTTTATACAAAGCAATTCAGTCTAAAGTTTCATTATTTAAGCTCACCATAAAAAGCGCCTCACATAGTTCACATAGTTTCAATTTATGCTGCCATCAATTGACACGCATTTGCACTATTATAATAAAAGTATCGACACACTGTGTGTTAAATTCTGGCTTTTCTATTTTTGATTATAATTGTATAACAATTACTGAAATAATTTTCGTAATATATACATGTATGTGCATATACTACTGTCTAGGATGGGGTGGATCCTAGTATCTATAGATGTGTTACCTATTGGCATATATTCAGGTGTAGACCTATGGGATCAGGAGGGAGGGGGTGTTAGGGGCATTGATGTCAGGACTTTGCGTTTAGCCTGGTGCCCTAGCCTGGATATGGCCGTGACACGCGGGGTGGGGGGGGGGTGATACCAGTGGGGTGGGTGCCGGGGTGTATACGGTATGGGAGTGGCTGCTGGAAGGGCTGGGGTGGGGTTAGCAGCAGGGGGTTGGGATTATCGTCCCAACACCGCCCAGGGACCACCTGGCCTAAGCCGCGGGGAGGGCCGCCCACCTGATCGTGTGATAATCTGATCTGCTCGACGACTGGGCCCGACTCTGCGGGGCGTGGTGCCGCATGAGGAGCGAGCAGCTCACCTGGTGGTGGATGCTGGGTGCTGGAGCCTCTCATACATGCATGTATATATGCTACATGCATGTAATACACAATGTATGATGCACACTAGTAGTGCACTTAACTGCACCAACTCGGAGCAATACAGCTACTAAACTGCTCGCAAACTGCTCACTCACATAGATAGATACACATAGACCACTTTCTGGAACATATGCATTATTTCTCTTTATTTCCTTTTGTCCAATTCTTTTGAACTATATAGCTGGTGCATTGCCTCAGTTCTTTGTTTATGCCTCCCTTTGATACTGAGGTGTGGCTGTGTATGTTGGCCGTGCAGAATGGGGTGAGCTGGGGCACGGCTCAGGCATGTACTAATATGTGTACCAGCCATGTGGGCGTCTTTTAGTGTGATTTTGCAGTGTTTAAAATGGCAGTGTTTAACGAGCGTGCCGGACTGGGACTGAGTGGCTGGGGGTGCGGAGGGTGGGAGCGTGGGTGGGTGGGGATGGGAGGAGAGGCTTTGGGTAGGGTGGGGCACTGCAGGAGGAAGGAGGGAGGCAGGAGGTAGGGGAGGTGGGGGATGCCCCATGACATGGAGGGTTGCCATGGCTCCTGCGCCCACAACACGACTGGCCTTATTAGCCGTGCTAGCTGGGGGCGGCGTGTGGGAGCCAGTCGGTGCACTGTACCAGAGGGGCAGCTACAGCACCAGGAGGAGGCACAGGAGGAGGAGTGGAAGACGGCAGAAGAGGCTGCCATACTACAGTGTAGCCGTGCTAGCACTAGTAGCAGCCCCCTGTGCTACTACTACCACTACCACCACCAGCACACCCCCTACTGCCTACACTCGCCCCTACAGTGTGGTGTGCTTGGCTGCGCCCGGACCAAAGCTTCCTTTTCCCTGCTTCATGTGGTATGCGGCGTTCATGGGGTTCCCTAGTGTGGCTGCCGCTACCACCAACACTGCCACGTGTGCTCGGCCCCTCGCCACCACCACCACCACCACCACCACCACCACTGCTGCTGCTGCTGCTGCAGAAGTGGTGGCATTGGTGGTGCCACAGTGGTGGTGTTGGTGGTGCTGGAGTCAGCTGCCTCCAGGCTGCTGCAGAGCTGGTGGCACCAGATCCTAACAGGGCTCTGCATGCCTACACGCGTACCACGCAGCGTGTGCTCTGCTGACCTGACCCCCCCCCCTCAGCCTCAGCATCCCAACCCAAACCCTTACACACAGAGACAGCACTGGCCACCGCCTGCCTGGTCAGAATGCAGATTGGGGGGGGGGGGCTACTTCTACTTCTGTGTAGTACTACTACCCTGCCCCCATTGGGTGGTCATAGCTGGGGTGGGTTGGTGGGGGTGGGGGGGAGAGGGGGGGATGTAATGGGGGCACGAGGGTAAGGGCCATGCACTATGTCTGATAACACACATGTCTATGTCACACCCACATCACACCCACAAATCACACATTAATCAGGTGTGAAATACTCTCCAAGCACCTATAACCAGTCATACACACAGCACATTCCCCCTTTCCCTTTTATGGCATCTACAATCGTGCTGATTTCCCCTCAGGGCTAACTTACCTAATATGTACAGTCTACTCCCTCTTTACGGCCACCCCTCCAGTGCAGCCAATCCCTCTACTGCAGACACTTTTAATAGTACCATAAATACTACAATGTATAGAAAGTGACTCCCCCTAATGCAGCCACCTCACCAATGCGGCCACTTTTTCATAGTCCCAAGGGTGGCCACATTAGAGGGAGTTGACTGTACTTGTTCTATGGCTCCATGGGCGACTCCCCCTACACCTCTGACCCAGCTAGTCTGCTAATTTGTGTCCATTGGTGGGCCATTCACTTTTTATCACACACCATCGTATCACATATATGTATGCACACTCATGCATATGTCCCATTTATTATGTTAATAGAGTATACATGGATCTAAAGGAGAGCTGGTAATATCTGAAAAGTACATTTCTTGTGGCCATTCCTCCACCATACTCCAATGTCCATGCTCACAAAACACACAATGACGTTCTACACGGGGGTTCTACACAAATAGCATCGACTCTATAATTATGTCCGATGGGAGTCTGGTTAATTGATTAACCAAATTTAATCTAAAACGGAAAGAAATGGTATGTTATACATTATGATTGCATAACGCATACACCATACACGTAATATACATCACAGGAATGTTGACACTTCTTTGTATGTAAGGTCTATGCATTCGGTTCAGTCCAACTGATACCAGTGTAGCCAACCTTAGGCTAACCCAGCCTAGATGGCTATCAGCCTATGGAGGACCCTTTGAAGCGGACCGGCGTGTGTTTACATAAATGTAGCCGATTATACAAAGTTTGCCTAACCGCGTTAGACGCACAGGGGTAGAAGGGGGAGCAGAGAAGAAACCCACGACTACAGAGCTAACACAAACTCAACATACAACCCAGTAGGAACACCGAGGGTGCCTTTCCACTGGTGAGGACTTGCACCTCCCTACCCCAAGCATGCTTTCAAATTATCAACTACAGATCAAGTTGGGCATAAACTAGGGGGGTGGGCTAGGGAGGGGGCGTCTGTTCCCCTTTTTCCTCTTTCTCTCTCCTCTTGGTGCTATGGAATAACGCATCAAAGAGAGATGTCATCATTTTAGAGGTTTTATACCGTGAGGAAGCTCCCATTAATATTACTGTGGTAGAGGAGATAGTGAGGGGGTGTAGCCTTCCCATCTAGGGTGTCTCAATAGCGCGGCCGTTGTACCGAAGCACCACGCCTCCCTTTCTACTATTACAGCAGTGAGTAGTATATGGAAATGCTCATATAACACAGGTATTAGTAACATTAGGTCCACACCACAAAGGAGTACTGGGAAATATTTCCACCCTATTTTGGGAAATAAATGATGTGTTTATGTATATGCAGAATAAGCAGCATGCTCTTAAATTATATGTTTTTCATTGTGTAAATTCTATAAAAACAAACAATATTTCAGATGACCCACGTATTTAAAACACCTGGTATCGTACTGGATAGTGGCATTGAAATGTTTCCAAAGCATCGGATCCAAAAAAGTAGCAATTCTATTCATTTAAGAAGACGCAATGTAGACTCGGTGCAAATATAAATCGGATAAATCAGCCTTTGATAGAGATACGCCGTGTTTAAAGGAAAGCTAAACCAGCTTGAATTGGGGACATCTAAAAGGGTTAGGGGACGGGAAGGGGAACAGTGTATCTATTATTATATGCATTGGTATGTTATGTACAAATTGACCGAAAGATAGATAGAGAGCCAAGAACCCATTTGGTCTACCCGATACATAGATAACGGGATGCAATATATATTATTTATATAGAGATATATATTAAAGGGGAGATCTACTATGGGGCAAAGGATGGCGAAAAAACAGGGCACTTACTTTCATGGTTGTACTGTCCCACTGAAATCATAATTAAAAAGAACATATGTACTGCCTATAGACACTTTTCTCTCTCGAATAAAAAGAAATCTAAAAAAGAGGGAATACAAAGGAAAAATACTAGGACTAAAGAGTGGCAGAGAGAGGACTACCAATCCTGTTTTTGTGGGTATCGCTGGTATGGCTTGGACTCGCCACACCAGTTAGGACTCCATTCAACTTAAGCCGTTCTGCACACGACATCTCATGCAATGCTCCCACCACCGTTGCATGCAACATCTATCCTTTGGCCGGGTATAATTCAGCATTAATTAGTGAATGGCTTGCAAGTGCTGTTAGTCCAGCACTGAGCTATAATTACCCCGAAAGTGTTGGAATTGCGGATTTCATTACTCTCCGCCGCTACCCCCATTTGAAAAACCGGAAATAAAAAGTATTAAAAGGGACAGCCCCCATCTCCCTCCCTCCCTCCTCCACCCCCTCCCCAGTACTTCAGTACTCCCAACTGGGCTGGCTTCAAAACCTACTCAGATTAGCCGTGAAACATGCAGTTAGCTTAAGAATGCCCCGCCATTGGCGAACAAAACCAAAAATGCTCTTGTCCCTTTCCTTTCCCATTTTTTTCTCTTTCCCACCTCTTCCACAGCTTTGGCCGCGCAGCCTTTACAAGTGGCACGGACATACACGACAGAATGTGGGGAGGTGGTGTTGGAAATGGGGGGAAAGGGAGAGAGGGGGATTTATACTAGGATGCATGGGAAAACAACATGAAAGATTGGGCAGAAGTACGCAGCAATCCCATCACTACTACGTCTATACAACTAATATTACACAACCAATATCTACTGAACCTATTACTACCATCCAGGGACAGCTAACAAGAGACTACACGTACAACAACTGTATCAGATGGGGAAGGTCTTAGTGTATACAGCAGACAAATTGGCCTACATTAATATGGGGTGGAGGATTCAGAATCTGCTTACAACTAAGACCCCCACCAGCACCACTATTACTACTACACCACCACCATCGGCACCACCCCCACCACCACCACCACCAACAATAGGGCTGGTGCGGCCGCCCCACTTAACTAGACATAACCGGCGGAATGCCTCAGAGCTAGAGCAGTGGGGGCTTGAGACGCATTACAGTTTCATTTTAAAATCACAGGACACGTCATCAGCTCGCCGACAACTCGCACACGGCGCCGCTTTTATTTGGAGCAGCTCGCGCGGCGTTTCTTCTTAATTAGGTTTAAACCTTACATGCGGAATTAAAACGTAACCTCCCTCTGCCTCCTGACTACTACAGACAGGGCCCCAACCACGCATAGGGACTGTGTGTGTGTATGTGTGGGAGGGGGGTGATAATGGGGATAGAAGTCCAGAAATATCGAAATAATGCTAAATGTTGCCCACTTTTTGTCCCTTTTGAACGGTAGGACACAAAGTTGCCTTAATTGCTAAGCCTGTAGCTGCGTGGGGGAGTGCTACTATTCTGTAAATTACTCCACAAAGGGAATGTAGGGGACACAAAGGGGTAAAAACAGACAAAGACACTAAAGACAACTGACAGATCCCCCATGCACATTACACTGACATGATACTCTGTCTGACACACATTCAAAACACTTAGACACATTTCACCAACATTCTCCACACCCACTCTCACTCTGTAAGCACAGGCCGTCACACAAGGCAGGTTCGTATTCAATTAAATCTAAACGCTAATCAAAAGTAAGGTAAGGAAATGATAAAAGGAGAGTTCAACTCAGGAATAACAAGAACAGTTAAGAAGGTAAAACATTTTTAAGTGCAGGTTAAAACAGTGTGAAACTACTTGTAGCTTTGATAAAAGCGTAGATTAAATCGACTTTATCAGTTATGCATTTAAAGTAGGCATTTAAAGTAGGCAAACCTAGTGATTAAACATGTGAATTAACAGACTATTGATGGCAAAGTAATTAACAAATAAAAAGCAGGTTCTCATAACGACAATTAGGGCTCTCGTGATGGTGAGTACAATGTAACCTATTCCTCTCCAAAAGTCAGGTAATATTGCAATATAAAGTGAAGCTATATTTCGAAAGTGAGTTCACATAAGGATGGCACACACTCAACAAACTGTAATACTAATGATGATTCAATTGTGCTGATTTAATGACAATTAAACAAACAGCAGACCGGTTTACATTGGACAAGGATTTGCACATTTGGAAAACTGCAGATATCTTATTGAATCAGAGGGATTATGGCAGAAGTCTGTGTGTCGAAATCCTTCTTTGTATCTAAACGTGTCTGGGAAGTATTGTAACACTAGTCCTGTCCAGTGTAGATTGTCCGTATGATTCAGTAACATGGACGATGGCAATTATGTTATGCAAACAGTTTTAATGCACTACTATTCACAGTATGTATTTATTATGATTTATAAAATAAAGTAGCCTCGGTTTGCCAGCAGGACCTCCCATAGCCCACCACATACTCTGCTTCTTTGTATATAAATTGCTTGGTATGTATATATCTACAGATGTATATGTATACAGTCTGGGGGCAGGGCTGTAGTAGCCCCTATCGGCAGGAGGAGACAGACGTCACCTTATATATAGTGTCTGGAGGATATGAACCACCCTACCATAGACCCCCGAGTTCCTCGCATAGCAACTGCCTTCCCTAACCTTTCCACGCCCCTAGACATACATATACTTCCATCACCCAAATAGCCACCCCTCCTACCTCCACCCTTACACACATTCACCGACACGCCCATCTGGGGTTACATGTTGACTTGTATACATGTAGGTGTGTGTACATATTCTCACTATACACTTGGTATACTGTACAACCATCATACCCCCACCCCCAATGGCCACCTATTGGGTCAGGTCTGGGCCTGTTTCCCCCATGCCCCCTCTGTATTCTCTGTATGTAGTCTCCAGCAGGCTAAGGGCCTAATGCCGGGTGGCTAGCATGTAGGCCGTGGCGTCTGTGGCGTCGGCGTGGTTGCCATGGCTACAGAACAACACTGACTAGTGATGGCGGCCGTGGTGGTGGTGCACTGGTACCCAGCCTCCACCACGTGCCTGCTACCAGCGCCACTCTCTAGTACTACTACTACTACTAGTGCCACTACTACTACTCACACTACCACCACCTCACCACACAGCTGCTGCTGGTGGAGGCACCACCACTGTTACCCTTAGCACTAAGCAGCCGCCTCCATAGCAATGCTGCCTACTACCAGCAAGCAGACAGATATGGCCACTACTATTAGAGCCTACTACGTAGAGCAGCACTGGGTGTAGAACGTGTTATACTAGCAGTAGGAGCTGGTCATTCTAACTAGTGCAGAATAGGTTTTGGGGAGCATTTGTTATCATTGGCTGTGTTTACATTTGGCCTAATTGCTCCCACTTCTAGGAGCCTTTTGGTTGAGGGAAGAGGGTGTGGGGAGACATGGGGATGTGTAGGAGGAGGTAGATAGAGGACACCGTGGAGGGAGGAGCCCTGTCGTTGATTATTAAGGCCTTCGGCGACCGGAACACATGAACGGACGCGCACAAAACCGCCAGCGCACCGGCCAGTGGGCCGTGGCCGGGTGCCAGCTATACCAGCGTCCCCCCTGGTGAATAGGTGAATGCTGCCCTCTCCTGTAGGCAGTACACAGGAGGAGGTGGGAGGGGAGGGCGTGTGCTTGCAACTTTAGGTAGACACAAAAGCAGTGTGAGGAGTGAAGACAGGCAGGGGTGGGTGTGGGTGGGGGAGGGATGGGATGGGTCCCACTGTACACATCCTACTAGGTCTCACTTACACAGATGTTATATTGGGAGGCTACTGCCCCCCCCCCTACAGCTAGTCCTCCTGAAGGTGATGACAACTCACGGGGCCATAGGGTGGGTGCGTCTGGTATCATGAATCATGATGACGTGATGTTATGGAGATAGAAGCCATTCATGTATAGACTATATACCAAGACGGTGTATACGATTTCCCGATATAAATAGGTTTGAATAGCCTCTGTGTAGTGGACTGTATTGGTTATAACGGGTGTCACTCACTGGCCGGCCATATAGGTTAGGGGATGGTCCCCTGCTGAAGCCACTGCCATTAGAAAGGTTACTGTAAATGCGCATGTATATAGCATCGGGGTGGGATAGTGGAAATGGGGGCTAGGCGGCAATACGACCTACCCTAACACCCCCGGCCGTAACAGCACCGAGGGGCCTGGGAGGGAAGCCACTGGCCGGGGTCCGGTGTGAGGATTTACATGGTAGGGCCACTGCTGAGCAGCTCATCAGTAAAACAACAGCCGCCCCTCTGGGAACCGGGTCAGTCGGCCGGAGGAGCAGCTCGTCCTGAAGCCACGAGCTGCTCCTGCTGACTCGTGCTGCTGGACGAGCTAGCCCTTTTAAGGGCTGCCTAGTGCATTATGGTGTTATACCCTTTGTCGTCATGATGCATAAATGCAGCCTGTGCGGGGTTACTACTCGCCAGGGATGTACTTATGCATCATGCGGATCCTTCGGAAGTGTATACATCATGATACCCATCCTTGGTGAGATGCTCGCCAGTGCAGCATGCATGCATCATGACGACAAGGGGCATAGTACAATAGAGCATTATGAGGCCCTTAGAGGGGTAGCTACTACTACTACTACTATTCTGCAGACGGGTCGGCTCCTGCTGCCATCCGTCTCTGTGCGTGCTCAGCACGTGCTCGCCTACAGCACCCCACGAGCAGCTCACCGTCTAAATAGGCCACCTTGTCCAGAAGCCATCTGAGTTGCTGATGAGGCAATCCAAACAACAGGAATTGCCTAGTCACTATCTGATAGTACCTCAGCTGCTCACTGCCCTCTACGGTTTGAGCTGCTCACTAAATAGCCTATTGACACTGTCCGGTTCACCCCACTGCTTGAGCAGCTCGCTGGTGGCCCTGTTACTAATCCGGCCACCACGTAGCTCCCACAACTCTTAACCCCTAAACAAGCCTAGGGCCAGCTCAGGCCAGGCTGACATACACCCACGGTCTCTAGTGTTAAAACTCCACGACCCCAGTCTAAAGGGTATGCCACACCCCCAGTCCGACCACCACTCCATCCTACTCGAATACCAGCAACCACTCAGGACCCCTCTTGTCTAAATCTTCCCGGGCTGATTTTAATCTGAGCCCGGCAGGTGTTGGATTTAAGCCGGGGATTAAGCAGGGGCCGCCGCATGGCGAGCTGGGCGGCGGCCTGGCTCCGAGTAAAAACGTGATTGGTTTTAGTTTGGGTCAGGTTCGTCAGCGGGTGTGGGAATGAAGCCAGGCATGGCCGTCTTGACCCCTGCAACCCCGGCCCCCGCCTTAACCCTTCTGCGGCCGCACTTAACCCCCTTAACCCTCCCCTCCCCAGCCCTCCCCCACCTGGCGCCCCGATTATCGCCCACCCTGGAGCAGGCAGACCTGAGGCTGGAACAGCAGTGTGGTGGTATGAATCAGGAGGCCGGAGGGTGGTGTTGTGGGGGGGGGGGCAGGCCAAGGCGACAATAAAAAGGGAGAAAATGTAGGAGGCAAGGCGGAGTTGGCGCTGGCCTTCTAACCCTGGGGCCTGTATTAAATGTGTTGGGCTTCACCCGACCAGGCGTCCCACGGTCAGCCGTGATGCGCTGATTGTGCTGTGCTGCTGACTGTGCTATGCTGACTGTGCTGCAGACTGTGAGCACTGCAGGCTACACCGTAGGCGGTGCTGACTGTGCTGCATTCTGCTGCATTCTGCTGCTAAATGCACCGTGCTGCAGTTTGTTGCATACTCTGCTGACCTTCATGCATAATGTGCTGTAGATTGTGCTACAGATTGTGCTGTAAACTGTGCTGAATACTATGCTGTAGACTGTGCTACTGATCTGCAGACACCCCTTGGAAGTGTGTCGGTGTGTGTGTGTACTGACGAGGCGCCTGGCTACATGTAGGTCAGTGTGGCCCCATTCGTACTGCTCCCTGTCCGCTCTGCTGGCAATGTTCTGCTCACACCGACTCGGAGCTGCTCCCACACCGTAGTCAGCAGTCACAGAGTGTGTTACCCACACCGACTCAGACACACAGCTGCACTTATACCCACCAACTGCCAAGTTGCCACTGCCTCCCTCCTCTACACCATCCCCTATCCTACCATTTATACACAGGCTTCACTGCCTATTAGCCAAACAGACACATATGGCACACTACCGTTTGCTATTGATAAAAAAACAACCTTGATAGGTTACATAGGTTATGCTCCTATTGATATGTATATCGGCATTCCTCTGATGAAAATGGCATTGTTCTATTCTTTTCATTCCACTTCATCATTGGAGGTATGTATAAAGCATTATTTAAAAACGAGGTACCCTGCTGCATTGTGTTGGGCTTGTGACTGCGTGGCCACGTCCCCGACCCACACCATAACGTACTCACCCACTGCATCGTGCAACCCCAGCACTCAGCCACTCTGGCACGCACTCCAGCACTCCATAATGCACTCAGTCACATTCCACTCATACCTATTGCCTTTCTATGCCACACTAACCAACTCACTCACACATCAACCCACCACACATTGGTGTATATACACTGCTACAATAAACCCCCCACTAAAAACAATCCAAAACCCTTTACTTTCTCTGACATTAAAACCCCTCTCCTTTCAGACATACGCCTACCCCTCCTAGTGGTAGCAATGTAATGTGTCTACCCACCCCTATCACACAGATACACTGCTGCATCCCCCACCCACTGCCCACCCCGCGCTCTGCAGGCAATATCTGCGCATTTGACCTAGTGGTGTTCCACAGGGATGGGGTCACATGTTCACTAGGCGTCTGGGTCAAACCACAATTCAGGCTGAAACACCAGAGCTTTCTGTATGTGTATTTGTGTGACTATACCAAATGGCATCAATAGGAGATAGCGGCATTTGGTGTTTATATACATTAAATTGTAAGGTTACTTCTGATATTTGGCGAATGGCAACATGAATAGGGAAGGATGATTCTCAGATTGGTAAATATCTATCTGAAAGCACTTACATGACGATCAGGGAAAGTTCACGATCAAACACGCATATATGTATATATACATGTTACTGGCGCAATAGGAAAGGGACACGCTATAATGGATGCTCATCTGTATATATACATGTGGCGCTGTGAGGGTAGTTGGAGAATAGTGGCCATCAGTCAGGGAGGCTGGGCCGGCCGACACGGCCTGTATTATTGTCGGATACTGCAAGGTTAAGAGGACGAGTGCAGGAGGGGGCTGCTATGGCTGTGGTGCCGGCCGCGTTGCTGACAAACGCTGGTTGTGGTCCAACCACTGAAGGCAATTGCCTTATGTAGGGAACTGAGCTGCTCATGATAGACGAGCTGCTCAGGGGTGGAGCTGCTCGTGGCAGATGGGGGTTTAGTTGCTGCTACTAGAGGGTAATGCCTACAGGAGGGAGGAGTCACTCATACTAGAGGCTAATGCCTTTAGTAGGCTGGAGGTGCTCCTGGGGGTGGTGAGTCCTGCTCATGCTAGAGGAGGGGCTGTCTATCCTGGAGCAGCTCAGGCTAGACAGGAAGTGTTCCTGCTAAGGGCAGCTGCTCACGGTGGAAAGGGGAGCTGCTCATGCTGTGGTTAAGAGGTGCTCGGGGCATTGGGCCAGGCGTGCGGCCCACCCGGCCACAGCGCACACAATGGTAATATAATTTCCCTCAAGGGTACGCGGCCGCGGATTAAATGAGGAATTACATAACACCAACGAGGCAATCCGCACTATTTGTTTAATGACGGCGCGGGGGCCGAGATTTTTGTTGTCCTCGCCGTGTTGGTTTTTCCAATTTGCCAAATTATGGCGGCGGCCAAACAGGGTGCTCCCGCGGGGGCCGTAGACAGTGAGCTAATTCTGGCCGAGTCGGGGGAGTGACTCAAGCCGCTATCAGTGGCCGGGGTCAAGGCCGGGGGAGCACTTCATTTAGCGGGCGGGTATCACCCCGGTCCACGCCGGGCCAGCCACACACCTATCACCGCCCATCAGCTGCCTGCCACGCCTCCAGTAACCCCCCCTACCCTTACAGCCACCATGGAGGAGCATCCACCCTCCTCCAGCACTATAGCGACCACCACCCCCACCAGCAGCAGCGTTAATACCATGTTCATATAACATGCCGTGTGTGCATACATGTGTGCACTGCGGTTTACCAACTGGATGCCATGCGTGCTAGACTAGAGCGGCGTTAATACGCTGGTTACGTCACAGACCGGCCGTGGTATAATGCGCGGAAGCAGTGGGCCGCACAATGCTAACAGTAACACAGACCCCCGCGCGCACAGGACATACCAGCTCCAGTGTGTATTGGGATGTGGTGGGATGCTGGGGATGTAAGGGGCAGCAGGAGGAGGAGGAGGGTGAGAGAGCCCTACTCCAAACAAGGTAGTACTTGGTCATACAGCAAGACTCCTCCAGGCCCTACCAGTAGGAGATATTAAAGCACCAGGAAGCTGAAGGCATTGCTAGTTACACGGCTCTAGATATACCACCCCCTCCCCTGCACTCCCAGATTCCACTTTGTGCTCGAACAGAATTATTAAATGGCAAAGGGTCCCGACACAAGACAATTGTCTGCGCTGTCCAGAGGGCAAACCTTGGCAAATCACACGGATCTCATCTAATTTGGGTTCGAGTAGAGTGTGGCGTTCCGTTGGGTAGAAGTAGTGTGTGCGTGTGTGTGTGTGTGTGTGTGTGTTGTGTGTGTGGGGAAGGGGGGTGGAGGTGATGCTGGCCTACATGCCCCAGTGCGTCCAGAATTAGCCCGGTGTTAATCCGACTCTCCCTATACTACTCACCCTGCCACTGGTTAGTTACATGCATTACAATGCACTATAGCTATGGTGTTGGTGCTGACAATACAGCTATAGCATACTTCACTCGTTCTATGCTCACATGCTCTTTCTGCTATATGTCTGCAGTCTCTGTGTTTATTCTCATGTTGCACAGTATCATGATCACATCACCTAAAGTTGTCCCGAATATAATACTACTGCCTTACCCAAATGCCAATGTCCTAAACTACTTACAGGGTTTTGCCATTAACGTCATATGGGCGGTAGATACGATTACTGCATGTATATTTTTACTTGTACGTCAGGTGAAATGCATGCATGTCTGGCTTGTGCTCCCTCTACATTGGCCTTGTTATCAAAGGTGGCCTTTGTTGCATGCACATTACATGATACTAGGGCTACGCCCCGGGGTCACGCCCACATGTATATGTCTTTATGTGTTAAAGAGCTGGCGGGTTGGCAGGTCTGTGCCCTAGGGTGTCTGGAGGTGAGCTGCTCTGGGGACCTGAGCTGCTCCAGGCGTCACCAAGCTCCAGCATGGACTGGCACCAAACACACTCCAGGGTGCCATGATGTAAGCCCCTCAAACCTCCCTCCTGGGGTTTAGTGCAACCAACGTGCTGCAGCGGTGACTACACAGAGTTCTGGCTCTGTAGGGTAGTTAACCATTTACAGGCCAGATAATGCTTTATAAAGGGAATGTATCAACGCCGTTGGGTTGGCGTGGTGCTTGAATACCACTAGCGAGTTACTCGCCAGGGCTGCATCCATGTACCATTTAAGCACTATGCGGTCCTTAAATGGTTAATTAACAGCGCCAGGTATAGCTAGGGGGTAGGGGGAAATGTTCCTGCTTTACTCGTTGCCTTGATAGATTATGGCCTTGTTAATGACAACACTGCGATTACCCCAGGCCTCGGTAAACATTGAGACGCGCCAATGACCGAACATATCGGAAACCCATAACCACAGGCCCCTATATAGATCCCTGGTACCTATAATAGTACTAAATGACCTTAAGGTTACTCCAGGGGAGAGGTCAATGTCCCCCTGGTCACATGACACCTCCAGCACCCCGGAGACATGGCCTCCAAGTGTCAACATGGCTCACAAATAGCCGCGGGGACTGTATCAATAGAAGCACCCATCACTGACCTTAGGCTCCCACGCCCCTGACACATGGACACAGGTACTGATAGGGCCAGGGGTTATAGCTTGTACATCCGTCCCACTCACCTCACACCCAGGTCTCCTTGGTTACCAAGGTTTCCTCTTCCTTACAGTTACACTTACAGACGCTGTGGGGGCATGTTCGTAAACACCTAAACACCTAATCCCAGTACCCTCTCACCTTCCCCACTCTCTTAGCTCTGATGTATCATCCACATGATTTGCACCCGGTGACCTTTAATTCCCTTTTTTTTTGTTTCCCTTGATGAATACCTCCATATAGTGGCCACATTAGTAACGCCGAGTGGCCCCATTACGGGACTACACCATGATACAGTCCTTGGTGGGAACGGGCAGTTTCCGAATGTTACTGGTCAGTGGTTACCCTTGATGAGAAAGTCGGTTGATTTCTCTGTCAGGCGGATTCAGCAACTGTCTTGTAGCGAGCCAAAAAGACTCGATTCTCAAAGGTTATAGATGTCAAATATTATGATATATTTGAAATTACTGGGTTTTAAAAAAACTTTATCTGTAGTTAAAGTTGTAAAAAACACAATCTAATACTACGGATTCAGCTTGAATATCATTGTCTTATCATTCAATGACTAAGTGTGTTCAGCTGAAGCTCTAACACTGGGCTGAAGTACTGTGAGATTATACTATAATATCAGTGTAAATCGCTGTGTCATTGCTATCAGTTAATTCACATTATACAGGTCTGGCTGGCTAAGTGTGCAGGAGGAGGGGGAGGAGACTGTGGGTGGGAGGACACGTGAGCCGTGTGTACAACTTGTAGTGCGGCCCACTGCCAAATCAGAGCAGGCAAATCCCCAAACAATTACACCCGATCCATCAATAATTGTTTTCCCAATAATCGATACCAAAACTGCTATGGTGAATAAATAATCCATTGGGAGGGCAGGCGCTGGTCGCGCCCCCCCTGTTGTGCAGTTAAGTGGTGCCGACATATGCTCCAGGGTGGTCACACATGGCCCACACCTTAGGTGTTGATACCTTTAGTATCTCCCATATCTTTGTGCCCAAACTCTTTCACGTGACATTGACCCTAGATACCATTATATAGAACAGTGAGAATCTACTAGAGGCGTAGTTTCTAAACTATGCCTCGGCTACTGGAACTGGGATAATGGGGCTCAATATATTGGCTTTCAGCAGATAAGCAGCATTACCTGGCGATAAAACAAAATTCCTACAGAGGCCACGTAAGCGGGACCCAGGAGGAACCAGGGGCGTGTGGACCTCCAGGGTGTCAGATGATAACTATGGCGGACCCAATCCTTGCCTAGCCTTGATAAAGAAGCACCCGCTTCCCCCAATTTATCCCAGTGCTTCTTGTTATTTTCTCCTACACCATTTTCATTTAAATTCTACACCTTTTTTTGTTCAAATTGTGAAGGAGATAAGGGGCGGGAGGTAGCAGAGAGAATCACCCCTGACTGTACCTGTGTGACCCCTTGTGGGAGCTGGCGGGTGGGAGGAGGTAAAGGAGGAAGGCGTGTGTGTGTGGGGGGGGGGGGGGGCTAGAATAGGGGGGTGGGTGGGGGATAGGAGAGCTGCCGCCTTGTGTGGAACTGGAAGCGAGGCTGGCCGCTATTTTTAACTCCTCCAGTCGCAGGCTCTAGTCGGTGTGGATAGGAGTGGTAGAGGTTTGGGAGGAGGATGGGGAGGTAGAGGAGGAGGGGGCGTGTCTTTTTGGTGGCGGCTGCTTGGTACTGCAGAGAAGGCGTTGCCTTGTTGTGAGTGTGTATGTAGAGGTGGTGATGCTGGGAGGTGGGGGTGTAGGGGTGAGGCCTGGGGTGGAATTAAAGGTTCAGCAGTGAGAGATGGCTTCAGCCTCACACAAAGCTGCTTGGTGATGGGGAGAGGCTCTAGGAGGCGCCCACTGTATACTTGTACATAAGCTTTCAATAGAACCCCTCACTATGGGGCTCTACTTAATACACACACATACACGCCTCCATCATCGCCTCATTCAACTGTCAGTTTACCCCCTCAGGATGGGCACCAACTGGCATTGTACAGGTAGAAGATGGGGTTCTGCAATGACGAGGCAATGTGTGACTCATTCACTTGCCTTATCATTTCCTAGCATAACTCAATTACAGTTTTAAACATATATGTAAATCTCTCCTATGTACCCTACCTTGCATAAGCACTAGGATGTTATTTCATACTTTATTAACTAAAACAATAAAGGATGTTGCCTTTGTCTTCGCATATTATTATGCAGTATATACTAGACCAATATTCAGTATTAGTACTTTTCATACTAACAGATCTCCACCAATGGTCTTTGTATGGACCCATATCATAATACCAAGCTCTCCGCTCCAGTACACCTTGCATGTTAGCTTGTGGTAAACAGGAGGTCTCCTTACACCTTTACACCTCGGCCCTCCAGCACCCCTCCTGTCACTGGTCTATACACCAGGCGTCTAACTACCTGGGGGTCAAGGTCACCCACCTGCCATACCGCCTGGAGGAAACATGGGTCCAGGAGCAGCACAGGTAGCCAGTGTAACACAGAGCACAGCTGGCTGCCTATCTCTGACCCTGTCCTCACCTATCTCAACCCCCTCCCAGTACACAGCTGATAAGGGAGATAGCCGCGCACCGCCCCCTGCTTCTACAGACCTCTCTGTGCCCTGTAATCGTTGTAAGATATACAATCACAGATAACAGGGAATGTCTCCTGAACATGTTGTACACATAACAATGCAGCCCCCTTCTCCACTGCCCCTGTATATAGCTTCCAGTACCTGTATTACATTTATTACACCTGTCTGTGGGGTCTCACTTTACAATATATATTTCTGATATCACCAGTCAGTGCCTTCAGAATAGGACTGTGGCACCGCTGCACCTGTAAATGTATACATTACTAGAGGATAATACTATAGCAATGGTCATAATGGAGAGGGTGACGTGTGTGTTTGAGGGGGGGGGGGTTACTGTGTTCATACACAGGTGAGATTGACCCGGACCAGGTCACACACTGGAGCAAAGGGAGAGCTGTTGTTATCAGGTACTGGAGGCACATGTGGTGGTGGGTGGTGGTAGTGAGTGTGTGTGTGTGGGGGGGGGGATATAGCTATGGCACATGAAAATTGAATATGCTGATGGTGTAATATTGGCTACTGCTGAAGTCATTCTAATCTATGGTGTGCAATGTGTATGTAGGTTAGAAAAACATAGTCTTCAACGCCTGGGTCTGCTAGATATATGTGACATGTACTTGAAAAAGGGGCCTTAGTGCATCCTGCACTAAGGGCTTTTTTCGCAGATCGTGTCACATATATATAAATGCCAATTCCCAGAATACTCCTCTCCCATTACTGAACCAAATCCCACATACAATAATAGTATTACCACCTATATTTGATATTGAAAAGAGTGAAGCTAAAAGGGTGAAGATATTCAATACAAATTACATATGCTTCTGCTCATAGATTGTCAGTTAGTTTTATATTATATATATATATATATATATATATATATATATATATATATATATATATATATATATATATATATATATATATATATATATATATATATATATATATATACATATATATATATATTTCTTTAACTTAATATTAGGGTATGAAAGGTATGAAGTCCCAGGAGGTAGAAGCTACACCCCTCAGCCCACCCTCCACTACAACAATCAAACCGACGTATCACTTTCACTCATTCACAGGTGTAACCGACCCCACTGAGACTCACTAGGAGGCCATAATGTAACAACCCCCAACCTAACAACACATTCACTCTACCTACCCCGAAACATCTCCCCAATCTCCATATGTTGGAACCCTTCCACCTCCACTGAAAACCAACCCCCTTCCATACCTCAAAACCCTCGCCTCCAAGCCCCTAGCTCAAACCACCCCCACAGCGCTAGCATAAAGGAAATGACGACCAATAAATGATGTATTCTGCGGGATAACTTCAAAAGCCCTGCTCATAAAAATGTCCATTCAGGGTCTCACAATAGAGGCCTTGCCACCTCCCCCCACCCCCAATCGTCTGAAGACGCAACACCTTTCATGTTTGGATCGCCGCCAGTCCCCACTATCCAAATGAGCCAGGGGTTCGCAATCTTGATGCGAAAAGTGAACAAAAACCACAGAGAGAGTGCGAGTTAAAAAGCATGAAAGTGAAGCTCTCTGAACACAGAAACAGTGACCAGACTCAGGTAGGCCCTGTGTGAGTGTGTTTGGCATAGAGGCAGTAAAGGAGAGGGATCTCCATTTTTCTCCATCCCAATTAGAAGGCTTTGGTCTCTGAGACGGCCCTATTCTAATTAGTGTCTACAGCCTAAATGTACCACTCGAGCAACTCCACCCACCCCCAAAGCTATTATTATGATTTATACTTTAGCTTCCAGGGCGTTATATCCATAGTCCCATTTAGGATATGACACAGTCTGTCTGTTCTATGAACGAATAAAAGCCAGGTAGTCTGTAAATAAATATAGTAACATGGGGAGTGGTGAACTAAGCTTAAGGACGCGTGTGCCAATTCCTATATAATCTAAATTCGCTTGCGATATCATCTTCGCTGATAACAAAGTTACAAGCCTGATACTATGGTGCCTATTATATATCTTTTATTTTTCTCCTTATGCTATTCTCTTTTTTCTGCTAGCTTACCATAGCAAGTAGTATAAATTAATTATGACATGTATAAGATAACCACACCTAACATATATCCAGTAGATACCAGAAAGGGAAGCTCTGTAATGTTAAATAATGTCGTAAATAAATTAATTGACGTGGAGTCGAGAAAAAGAGGAGAATTGATTGATCAATTGTAATGTGACCTAATTCCCCTTGGAGGACATTGCCCTAGTTGGGTGGGAGAAGGGTTGCATGGTTGTACATGGGCACTGTGGGAGGCCCGTGCCCCGTGGCCGAGCAGTGTCAGACAAGCACGTGAGAGGGACATTAATTACCTTCCCACCCACCATATCAATCCACGTCAAGACCTGACGGGGTGTATCTGTGGCCAGATAAGACAAGACAGTGTTGTGGGACCTGGGACCGTCCCACCTGACCCTGTCACCTACATACACATGTGCCAGCAGGAGGACACTGGTCTAAAGGGAACTTCCTTCTCTGGTTAAATTACAAGTAGACTTTATAATGTGGTACATGCTATCGTATATTACATGCATTGTTACTTTACATTGAGTATTACTTTGATTGGCACGATTTTTACCACGATGTTCAATCCTCTTTATAAATGTATTACTCATTCGGGTGCATTTCTTATACTGCCCATTTCATTGTAGCACGTTCTATATATTGTATGTAATCGTCATACTAGTAGACATACAGCTATATAACGGTCATAGCAGTGCTCGTGATAACTATACCGTGCCATACTTTGCATGTGGAACAGAGACTGGGTTCCCTCCAAAAGTCGTATGTCTTCATGGCAGTCATGTTATGCCGACTTGGCATATTCCCCTAGAACGGTGTAAAGTATCAGATCAGGACATATGCCGAGACCACTGTCAGAGGATTAATCTTGAACGATAGTTCAAAAGTCCGTATATCGAGTTTGATATATACGTAAACGGACACTGTCCCTACATTTATCTGACCCGTGACAACCCTCTTTTAACAGCATTGTCATTTTCACGAGACCTATATAATAGACACTTCCTGACAGGCAAATTATTGACACTGTGACTGACAGCTATACTGACAGTACGGGGCAATAATGGACAGCAGACATATCTACATGCATTCTGACCGATAGGACTCTTCGTGTGGTGTCGTGACTCGGGTCTCTTTAGGCATCTAAACTAGACACATATCAGTCATGACACACGTGGGGGGAAACACTCCTGCCTCGTTCGTTTTTTTGTGCCCATAGTTGATGGTTCCCCTCTTAAAAGCATGCAATACATTGGCGGTAATACATGATATCTTGCATTCAATGTGAGCTTGGGTATTCATGTGTATAGGGAGGAGGGAAAGTTCTGGAAATGGTTAAAGGATATAGTAAAGGGAGAGGAACTCAGCCTGATGTATAATATGATATTGTTCTTTCTGTACATTTTCCAAAAAAAAAGCATGCCTGCCCTAGTTCTTCGTGAAGTAACACGGCCCAGTAATACATATAGCAAATATTACAAGCGGGTATCTCAGATAGGGTGGGCCCAGTATTAAAGTGATATAGCTAAAGGTATAACAGTAAGGGTGGGGAGGGAGATGTCACTGTCTCCCCCCTTGTGTTTCTGACATTGTCTCTATTTCTAAAGCAGTGCGTGTAAGGCAGCCCCTTCCCCATACCCCTCTACACGATACAACTCAATGTCGACGACTCCCTCTCACTGGTGTATAATGCCTCCAACTTATACACAGCCTTAGAATTGTGAATCTACTTGTGTAGGCGAGAGCCACCCCTTTCATATAATGTATCTCTCTTAGAGGTGTCTCTCAGCTTGGTTGTCTTCTTTATATTAAAAATAGAAAGGAAAATACTATAGCTGACACATAGGAGGTTTGGGGGTCCTATATATATATATATTATTAGTACCAGTTGATCTATTATATATGTGCCGGCAATACTTAACCCATTTATATTCATCACGAATAAATAAATTAAACACTTTACTCCTCACATCCACCCATGCAACACCGTATAAAATGCAATGCTAACTATACTGGTTCTGGACATTTTATTCCTTGAATTAGAAGCATACAGTTCGCATGACTCACACTTGAATACAAGGTTGCATGTCATAGTGCTCAGTGGGAATAACATTTATTACATACTGAATCGTACACACGAGCAGCCATAAGGCCCCCTAGAACAGTAAATTATACATCTATGAAATTCTCATTAGGCATTGGATTTAATTATTGAGGGTGTGCTTGTGCAGATGATTTATAGCACCCCCACCTGTCACCCGGAATGTGTGTCTGGGGTGACGTCCATGGCCCGTGTGTATGGTTGTGTGGTTTTTGTGGGGAGGGGGGGGGGCTTAATACAGTGCACACCTGGTCAAGCTTACCCCCCCCCCCCCCTCCCTGTCACCCCACCCCTTCCAAACGCACATGCCTTCTAAATACTGTGTCCAACTTTATCCCCTCAACCTCATTAAGCTACCACCCCATGCCTCCCTAACACCAGGTGTCCCGTGTATAGTAGAAGCACTAATTGTCTATATGCCATGTTTAACTGACCAGGTAGACCCACCTACCCTTTAACAATAGTCCTATATAGGCACCTCCCCATACCCCAACATCACCACCCACCCGATCCCTATTGAGGGCTGTGTATGGAGGGGCAGGGGATTTGTTTCTACGGTAATTAGAGAGATAAAGAACCGCTAGGATATGGAGCAGGGCTTGTGGGTTACATTATTCATGGCCAGGAGGGTGGGGATGCTCCCAGGTGTTGGTAAGGGACGAGTGGTGTACTTAATAGTGGGTATACATGAACCATAGCAGGGCATGAGTGAGTAATTCGGTGAGTGACAACTCCTCAGTACGAGTAGCTCAAACAGACATGTATATAATATGCTCACCCCTCTCTGCCCACACCCCGCGCCTTTACCCTGTGAGTGGCCATATATCACAAACACAGCACGTTCAGGGCAGGACGGCCGGCGTTGACGTAGGACGTAACGTCGTTATGTCATGACGTCGTGGAGACAGTAGCCCATATGAATCAAGCTGGATTGTAGCTGCTTTCGTCCCTACACAATCCCCATTATACAGGCCTCCCCCTCAGACCTTTGTGCGGCGCCATTCACGGCTAGCCTCCAGAGGGGGGTGGGAGGTAGGGGGTTGTCTTTGTTAACGGTACCATTTAAACCCCGACCGTGTGGCGCTGTGCTGGTGCTGGTGGGGTGGAGGAATGCAGACCTCCCACCCACTCTGCCCATCACCGTGTTACGTTATCTCTTTAGGCGATATACATGTACCTGTGCTACTGCTGTAGATATATGTATAGACGTCACTGTACAAGTTACATCATTATCATGGTCTATATCTTATGTTGGATCACGTAGGTGTCATTTGTAACACTAGAAATTGATATTGATAATTATTTACATTATTTAACGCTGGTCATGTCCACAAAATAATATCCTCACAAAAAGTCTTCAATTCCCCTTCACAGTATACGGCTATTGTAGTATGGCACTCACCCCCTGCATATATGCAGGCAGTACAGGCGTGGTTGGGTTGGTGTGATGGAAGGAGGCTATACAGGCTATAGGTGGGGCACATTGGGGGGAAATTTCATCAAATCATGCAGAATTAGGCTGTGGTTGTTGTGGGCTGGGGCCGGCTGTGGCCACATGCCCACGCGCTTGTAGGCGAGTCAGTAGAAGAGGACTTTAGCTGAGTGCACGTGGCTCGACTTTGATCACTGACATTTACATACCGGACCTCGGCCAGCGCGCGCTCCACCCGACCGTGAAGGAATAAATAAAGAATCCCACAAGACAGCCCTGCTATATGCTTCATCGGGTGGGTGGGTGGCGGTTCCACTCTACCACAAAGGCGGACCAGTTGGTTGTCAACGCCGCGGCTGGGGTTGGGGATGCTGCCACTGCCTACTAACTGTTGTGTTGCTATGGCAACAACCGACGCCATCATCTGCCAGACGCTGGCCTAATTCGTCGGCCATTGTAGGGGTGGGCCCGCGGGGACGGGAGCAACTCGGGCCGACACCAGGCGAGCAACTCAAAGGGGCCTAATTATGATAAGAAACGGGGTGTGGTGGTGGAGGGGGCAGGGTGGGCCTGCTGGTCAGTGGTGGTCAGCATAATGGTCCATAATGATGCCTGTCCACAGGGGAGGGTCTGCCCCCACTGTGACGGGAATTGTGATCCCAGCCCTGCTCTACTGACTATGGACTGACACCACTCGCTGTCAGTGGTCAGTGTTACCACCATGCAGTAGGGGAGGGGTGTTACTGTCAATGTCAGTGCCTGTCACTGTCAACACCCTGCTGTCAACCAATATGATATGGTATTGGGATCAATGGTGCTGAATCACATAGCTGTTACATAATTGCACGGAAGCAAGCTGTCACATGTTCATTCGTTTTTCTATTTGATCTCGTGTGGCCATTTATGTTTATTCATACAACCATGTTCTCGAAATTGATAGGGTAGCCAAACATGGACAATTGATGTCACACATACACAGATGTCTGCATGCTTGTTTATACCATACACAAAGATAGTGAACGATAATTATGATTCCCAGGTCTTATCTGCCTTGGGCTGGTAACAGAAATGCGCTACTGTCTCTTATCGATAGCAGCAAAGACAAAGTACTCTGTGTTCAAAACTGTGAGAGAAAGAGAGGGAGAGAGAAGAGTTGGATGGGGCATTCCTACATCTTATCACCCTTGTAACATCCCGTAGTCAGGGTGCCAATGACATCACCAGAACAGTAGTGAAGTGGTCAGGGCAGTGGTCAGTCATCTCCCAAGTCATGTTTCAGCCTCACTGACCACCAGGGGGAGGAGGTAGTGGCTGACCAGTGGTCAGCAGTCTCTAGTTGTGGCCAATCAGGCGCTGTTTAGGGCGGGGTTGGGCCGTCAGCACTACTCTCTGATGGTGCCTGGTTTCCTGGGACAACTCCCCATTTTACATTGCCACCCTCCTCCATCCATCGCTACATCGCCCTCCTGGGTGAAGTCCCCTTCTCCAGGGTGGTAAACGTCTATCGCCATGTTGGGACTGGGACCGTGGAGGAGAGTTGATATGAGAAAGTACAATGTGAATAGATATGATATCAGGTGTATTGAGCTAAGAAAAAAAACCTGGCTAAGTAGTGTATGATACTATGGAGGGAACCTAGTACAACTCCTACCAATGTTATATTAAATATAGCCTATAGAAGACCTGAAGACACATAGGTGTGATAATTTAGAACCTGTAGTATTAATGGTCGGAAAGCTGGGTAGTTTCTATCCAAAGGAGCGAGCAATATGGAGCAGCCCACCAAGATGACGCTATATAAAGTGTGTCATCATCATACATGTGCTCATGCATGAGTCTATACAGAGAGCAACTCGACAATAGGCGTATACAGCATGTGCCTGCATGCCTAGCGAGCTGCTCCCATCTGAGCTGCTCCCACCTTTGGTACCTTCAGTTGCACTTAATGTGCCGTTAGTGTGCTGGAAGTGGAAGCTGTTAGTACTGTGATGGGAGGGCAGGGTCTGTGGATACCCAGTCAACCGAAACCACTTCCTGTTGCTTCTTTTTATAACTACCCGGTGGCCCCAATGGCTCGAGTATTACTCTTACCATTCAACAGTGGAAAGAGCTGAAAGGGGATATGGCATCTATACATAAATGCATTTGCAGGCAGTTATATCTGTATGTGTTTAGTCCTATACATATATCAATATTATAAATGCATATTTATGGGATTGTCGCAATGTGTTCTAGCTCTATGTATTTCCTATAATGTTTTTTAACCTATTCAGATTTAATACTCCTCAACCAACAATCCACTGCATTTCTACTTAAAACCCTCATTGCTACCATAAAAAAACGCCACCATATAACTTCACAAGGCAATTGTTTTGGCGCCTGTGCTGCTGCCCTCCATTCCCCTCAGCCCCTGGAGCAGGCAGTCAGCCGGAGTGGCTCATACAATGGCTGCCGACCTGCTCAATGCACCGCCACCGGAAACGTGCCTTCCCAGCCAGGCGTGACGGCCTCTGATCCAGCAAGCCCCGGCCCTCCTCCACGGTCCCACCCACGGCCAGCAGCCCTTATTGTGTCCACCCCCTCACCACCCCTCCAATCAACTCTGCAGTGCTGGCCCCCATGCTGTTCTGATCCTTGCGATATTTCTGGCCGGGGTTGTTTTGGTTGTAACGGGGTGCTGCTCTAGTTCGGCCGTTGGGTGGCTGGTGGCGTTGGCATCGCTGGTAGAGGGAGACTGGGGTAGTAAGCGTGGCCGCGTTGCCAATGGCAGCAGCAGCAGCAGAAGCAGCAGCAGCAGTAACAACATCCACCACCACCAAGGCTGCATGACTGGAGCCTCCAGATCCTGCTGGTAGGCTTCCGCTGGTTGCCAGGCGCACACAGCGTTGCCCGCGGTACACGCGGCGTCACAGCGCGCGACCAGCGTGACGCATGGCTTCCGCTGGAGCCTGGCCTCCATCAACCCCTGCCTGCCCGCTAGCCCTGCTAGTACCCAGGCCTACAGCCCGCCTAGCAGCCTAGACTGGGCCTAACCTAGCAGCAGGATCCAGCGGAGACAGCCCATGCATGCAGGAGATGGTTGTGGTTGTTCAAATAGTATAGGGACCAGCGAAACATCAGCAAAATGGGAGCGGAGGTTGCTCAGCGAACCCTATCGGGAAGCTGCTGTGTGCTGTGTGTGCACGACTAGATCTGGGTGAGTCTATCTAGGCGGCACACCCAGGGTTCAACGCCAAAACAGCTGTAAATACCCGAGTGAGATAACCTCCCCTCTCAGGGGGCAGGGGGTGTTGGGGGTTGGAGGGTAGGGGTGCAGCTCTGCTGGTAATAGTAGTAGTAGTAATGGTGAGATGGGAAGCTTCATGCTGGGGTATGCCATGGAGAAAGGGTTGCTGGTGGTGGTAGGCGTAATTAGAACAATAGTCCCTGTGTTCCGTAATCAGGCTGGATTAGTCCGCGACGGAGCCGAACCACGCCTGCCGTGCGAGCATCCGTGCGCCGAACAAAAACAACACCTCGGTCTCAAGTACAATGGGCAAATCCCATTAATGACAAACCCTGGCGGCCCGCTGTTAAAAGAGTAACAGCCGTCATTACAACTGAGCCGAATAACATTACACTCTCTACATGCTTTAACAAAAAGTGCACCGAGCCAGGCGGCCCATAGATACTGTAGTGCTATGTGTAGGGAGTGGCTACATTTTGTGCTGTAGGAGAATGTCATAGAAGTTTCCTTCTCGTGTAGCTGACGGTATAGCGCCACGCTCCCTCTGATGATGGCTAACCCTTTACGGATGGGATAGTGGTTTAATGTGCTGTGCTCTTTGTCGCCAGCATAATGCATGAATGCATTTCTGGTGAGTCCACTCACCAGCGGTGCATTTATGTATCATGCCAACCTAACTGGACTAATGTAGTTCTGAAGGGTCGACATCCCTCGGCATGATGCATCAATGTAGCCATGGCGAGTCATGCATCACGACAATGAAAGGCATGTCACAATAAAGTACTATGTGGCTACGAAATGATTCATGATAAAACACTGTACACTTTGCACAGACCCCCAGACCCCCACCCCCTCCTATCCCCATACACTATTGTATCCATGATATACACACTCCCTATCTGATAAGATAACCTAAATTGGGTTGATCAGCAAATCATTCTGCGATGCAGACCAACAATCAACCACCCATCCCTCCACCGTTGCCTCTCCTTAATCTCTGAGAATCAGGCCAATTTCGGCAATACTCTGAAATACCTGTATCTCTGTTTTAACGCCCTCCCTTTTTTGAGGGTCGTGTTTTCCATTCTAATCCAGCACTAAGGACGCCTACTTCAAGGATGAAAGACTCCGATATTTTCTTTAGTCTCTTTTTTCAGTATTTTTTTCTTCTCTCACTCGGATTGTGTTATTTTGAGTTGGAGGTGGGGATGGGGGTTGGGGGTTGGGGTGGGGTCTGAAGATGGTGGCGGTGGTGGCGAGGGTGGTGGTGGCGGTGGTGCATGTAGATGGTGCAGCCTGTGCTGCCAGTCGTGGGGGGGGGGGGCTGAGTCATAGTAGGCCATAGAGGGTGGACACACACACCCTCACCCCCCCCCCCCCGTGCCTCTTTGCCTGCACCGACTGCCTGCCGCTTCGGGCGCTACAACTGGTCTAGCTAGCACTGGGCGGGGTAGGGGTAGGGGTGAGGGTGAAAGTGAGTGGGGGGGGGGTGTAGGGTGGGGAACATTGGCATCAGCGTGGGTGGAGAAGGGGAAGCAGGAGGAGGAGGAGGAGGAGGAGGCTGGAGGAAAGTGTGTGCTAGACTGGTTGTAGTAGGATGGTGCAGGAGGAAGAGGGGGAGGAAGGGGAGGTCGGCTGACCGCTGGACGGCCCTCAACCAGGGTCATTCCCGAACCTGCCACGCCCCCTATCTACACCCCCACCTCACCCACACACCCACACACTGACTCTGCCCCACTGGAGGTGCAGCATGGGTGGGAAAACAAGAGATGCTGCCAGTGTGATGGAAAGTTGAGGCAAGGCCGGCTCACGCCAGGCCTGAGAAAGGCACCGGCCGTCCCACAGACGGCGAGTCGCGTGCATCCTCTCACTCCTTGGTGTTTTTTCTCGGCCGCCAATTACCACGATAATAGAATAATAAGAAAATATGATCAAGAAAGTAATTAATTGAAAATAGGACCCATGGAAATAATCCTTATGTCATAATCGTTGCCCCCCCCCTCCCCCTGAATGAAAACTGCACCTGTGTCAGTTGATGCGTGTATTTTTATATAGGTTAGGGTGTATTATGTGTAGACTTAATGGGGTGGATGTAGCAAAGATAGGGGGGATATGGATGTCAGGTGGTTGGTTTAATAAACCATGTGCCTGAACAGACATGTAACCTTACCAGTGCCCATGTTCCTGTGTCCCCTTGTCCTCAATAGACAAAAATCATCATAGAATTGAAATGATTATAAACTTGTCATGAATAGCTATGAGGATATAATGTGCTGGACCTAATCCATTATCATGACACAGAATGTACTGGAAAGCCACTTGATCTGATCACAAGAATGTATAGTGTGTTTTCAGCCCGACCGACCAAGTTCTAGGGAGGAGGAAGTACCTTTCCAAACTTCTCATCGCCATTGAAACCTTTAATGTCCATCTGCATTTATATAGATTCCAATGGCACTAACATAGACAGGGCGGGGTTCCCATGGCACCCATTAATGGGTTGGTTGGTAACTGCAGCAGGGTTATCAGGTTCAAACCGACAAGGGGCTTCACACCACACAAGTTTCATCCTGTATTTCAGGGATACCATGTATAAATGGTGCACCTACCATTCGGGGGAGCCTAACACATTATGTGTAACCCAGTTCTATAACTAATACACAGTGGGAGAGGTATATACCACAAGGGATTAAAGAGGCTGAGGCGTGGTGGTGGGGTCCCGGGGTCCCCTGGCCGGGGACACGGCCCTTTGGTCCCGGGTCCCCGGGTGTGCGGCGGACAGGTGCGCCCGCTGCCAATCACCGTTTCCATATACTACTTACATTCAACTTTCAGCGCGATCCTCCCATCTACCACATACCCCAACCACTAAAATGTACCTATAGTTTGAGGGAATATGAGTTAGTCCTCACCCTACCTCACCCCTGGGGACCACCCCTTGATTGATGGCAAGGGTGGTGACAGGTGACGTTATGGCATATTTATCAAGTTTTAAATAAACCTTCACAGGTAGACTCAGCACGCGGCCGGACGGCAGTCGGGGGTAGAGAGTCGGCCGTCCGGAACCCACTTAGCTACCGCCGAGCAAAGGTTCGGGGACCGGGAGAGAGCACCATTAGGGGACTTTTACACCTGGAGTAAAATTAACATTGTGGTGTTGATTAAGTGGCAGGAGGAGAGTGTCAGTTGGAGTGGGGGGATTTTACTAAGGGTTGCAGTGAGTGGATGCTGGGGTAGCGGTTATTATGGACAAGGCCGTGGTCGCTGGGCCGTGACTGCCTGACGTAACCCACTGGGCACACAGCACAGATGCAGAGGCCCGTGTCGGGGACCGCACCCCCCCCCCCTCCCTACCCACACGTCCCACAGAACATATGCTCCCTCTCAGGTGTATTGAGTGTGCTGAATTGGCGGCCACAGATGTTAGCCGCGCCCGGCCAGCTTTAAACACGCGCCCCCGCCTCACAATGGACGGCGCCCGGCAAGGTGTGACGACATGGGCCAGTCGGCGTGACGGCGCCGGACACAGGAGGTAGGGGGAGGGGGTGGAGGCATAGGTAAAGTGTGGGATGTGGGGTGTGGGTAGGGAGGGGTGCGCACACTCCATGGACAATGGTCACTTTAACCCAAAACCATGGGTGAACTTCCAGATGGTGGGCGCGCTGGACAATGGCCGGTAAATAAACCTGTAAAGGCAGGTAGGAAACCACCCCCCAATATCCTCTCAATGTCCAGCTACCCCCCATCTCCCCTTTCCATTCTCCTATAACCATACCCCACACGCGTGCACCCCGCCTCCTTCCACCCGCGCTATATCCCCCCATTGAGTACAGGAGGCACTTTGGCTACGACCATAAAATAGGCTATAAACAGTTGACCGTTGATCAGGGATCGTTTGTGAGGACGCCCCACAGCATTGAGCCTCCCCTAAAGAGCGCCCGGTGCCTTAAACCCGCAGTCAGAGGCGGTTAATAAGTGTGAATGTGGCGGGTGCGGGGTCACCCTCCCCCAGCGTCTCCCCGTGCGCTGACCGGCATGGATTCACAATGGGCCAATATAGGGATCCATCAGGGATCCACCCGCCCATACAGGTGTGTGTTCCGCCGGCCTAAAAGCCCCCGAGGTCGGCAGCAAGCCCTGGGGTCTTACAAAGGTGTGTTCATCACAGTAAACTGCTGCTAATTATTACCTGTATACCCCTCCCAACCACCCCCCAACTTTACCGCGGAGACCCACTGCACTGTCCACCACCACTACCACCAACACCGTGCGGCCTATAGTGCATTAAGGCCTATATTTCTCTCCCTCCCCCCGCCCTTTTTCTGACACTGACAACCTATTTGGCGCTCGCCGCCTGACAGGCCATGCTTTCGGCGGACAAAGTTCTGATCTGCTGGTGACTTTGAGTGGCGGCCAACGCCTCCCCCCCGCTGCCAAACGTTGACATCATCGGGTGGTAGTGAGGGTGGTGACAGAAGTGGTGGTGGTGTGCCGCTGGTGCTGCAATGGTAGAGGCAACCACAGCGGTGGTAGTATGTACTGGAGGACTGGAGGAGACCTTAGCCGCCACCTCCAGCATCTGCAGCCACCCCTCCCTGTGCTCCCAGGATCTAAGGGGCGGCGACGAGGCAATGACAAAACCAACCACCCCCTGCCTCCTGCTACCTGTCTTTTCTTCGCTGTACTTTAACAGCGGTGGTGGTAGCACTATACTAGGCAGCATGCAGCAGGAGCGGCTTATACCACACGCCGCCCCCTGTACCACCATACCACTCCCCTGTCAAAATGATTTGAGTCACACACATTGGGAAACACGCACACACAATGTGGGTGAGGGCATGCATGTACTATAGAGTCTACCCCGGCAAGGGGGGGAAGGCATAAAGTGCAACTCCCTTGCACTGCCATGCATTAAAAATGGAGACCGGGCTGTGGCAATCGAATGCCAAACTTACTAGGGATTCCTCCAAAGATAATCTATTTAAAGACCCCTGCACATAATACAGAAAAGGGACAGGCACATTCCCAGTGCATGACTGGCGTGGTACCTATCTTATCTGTAATAGATTAGGGTCAGGGTGTCAAGGGGTTCTCAACAAGGAGTGAGTGGTTCCTTGTTTGCCGGCTTATCGAAGTTATCGCTGGCCGTGTCGCGGGCACAGGTGCAGGGGAGGGGGTGGTTAACATTGTCAGGTGTCGTCGCCGCGTTCCACGCCCGCCCGGCAGGTACATGTAGAAAGGGGGCGGATAGGCGGCCTACCTGGGAGGGGCGTCCAAGGTCCAATGCTACTAGGCAATGTGAAACCTAAGGTAAGAGGGGTCTTATCTCCTCCTGTAGGTAGTGTATAAACACGTCACACCTTGAGGAAGGTCTCCAGGCTGGTTACATGTATCAGCACGTACAACAGAGGGGAGTGTGTGGTGTCTGTGTGTGTCTAGGCAGATATGCACACCTCTATCTCCAGGCTTAGGAGATTAGGTATATAGTTTCATATACACCATGTATACGAGTAACTATCACTGACTCCCAATCATTCTATTTGAGTTTATATTCAAACTCAATGTGGTCCTTTTAACTTTGGACTATGTCCAAAGTCTTTGAATTTCGCTACATTTGTACCTTAAGACACCATGAGAGAGAACTGTGCAAAGTTCATCATGCCATGCATGTGTGTGGCTTTAGAGTTTACGTATTGAAGGGTGGGGCGCTACACATAGCTTAAAACACCCACCACGCTTCCTATAGATCCCTCACAACTGGTTGCATGATAGCAGGTCAGGGTCTTGTGCATGTAGACTATTGTGACATTGATCCTTGCCCTGTATCAATGAAATGATCAATTGACACAAATACGCGGCTACAGGATCGAAATGAGGAAGTCAGGTGATGTAATAGACAGTGGTCTCGGTCGTTATTCTGGGTCAATACAAGAAATGATTTTCCTTGCCCTAAATTCAACACAAGTTCAATACTGACCCCGTCTCCAATATGGCCTGTAATGAGGGTTTCCCCTATTAAGTCTATTAGTCCCACTATATGGCCTACAACACCCTGAGAATATGGAGAGCCTTATGCTATATGGGAATGTTGAACTATTACTTTACACCCATAATGGTGTGTCCAAACTTGTCCTTATGGCTGAAAACTAAAAGTTCTAAAAACTCTGAAAGGTACATGATATTAGTGTACATCATCCAACGGAGGCCCTTTGTAGTGTCATAAAAACCAATAAGTCATGAAAAAAAATTACTTAAAGAAGCTCAATTCAACTTTCTTTCCAGAAATGCCGCTTTTGGTGAACCTAGAGGAATTAAGCTCTTTCTTTTTACCTGCTAATCGAAGGGCTGACATTCTTTGGAACTCCGGTTCCTGCAACCACTTCCACATGCGTCGAAATGTTTCCCGGCCTGACTTGAGCTTGCTCCACGGCTTGGGATTCCGAAGCAGGTCGGAGAGGGTTCCTTGGCTTCGACATAGCACGCGTTGTGCGAACACTGCCTGTGGGATACTGTACCTCTTTAGCTCACTGGAGATTTTCTGTGCTAGTTCTTTTGTGTTAATCTCCTCGACTTCTTGCTTGCCGTTGGGTGACTCTGGCATGGATCCGGGCCGCGTGGGGGTCATAACGGAGGGCGTGTGAATGCTGTGGGGGGATGTGTTGGTATTGTGGAAACCATTTAGGGAGGTAGGCATCATAGGATTCGGCGAGTGCAGCCGGGCGGTGACTGGCTGGGACATACCCCTGCCGTAGCTGTCGTAACTTTGTGGGGCCACGTTGGCCATGGACATCTTGTGTTCCAACTTTGGAGAGTGTAGGCCACCATTCTGAGAGTAACTCTGGTAAGGGCTGCCAATGTGCGGCTGTGTGTGATGTGCTTGTGAGTGTGATAATTGACTAATTTGCGAGTATCCATTAGATCCCATCATATTCATAGACATGGGTGACGTGTTCATCCCTACACCCATGTTCATGTTCATTGGCATGCCCATGGCGTTGCCTAATTTAGTGTCATACCTCGCATAGTGCGAATTCATGTCCATGGATGGCATTCCCATGCCGTTATTTTGCATCAACGTAAAACTCCCAGAGACGTTCGGCGAAGAGGCGTACTTCTCCGAAATGCTTGACATTGTAGAAATGGGCGGGAGAGGCTGTAGTGGTGTAAGTGTGGCATAGCTGGAGGTCGGGCTCGGGTTGTAACCCGGGCTCATCCGACCATTTAAGGTGTGGTATGTACTCTCCGGCATCTGAGAACGGTATTCGTTGGAGTCGATCATACTGGCAACACTGACGGCGCCCGAGCGCGAAATGGTTGGGCTCAGCTCCCCCGGATTCATTAAATCGGCGGCGCTGCTAGTGACGGAAGGGGTGACGCTCACACTCGACGAATCGGTGATCTGCTGATCGGCGGCCATCTCGCCCACGTTTTCCATCGTCATACCTTAAATCGACCGCACTCCAAGTCCGGATAATGATGTAGTGACACTCGCCGAATCCCGTGGATGCTTGGCGTTGGTTGGTTGAGGCAGAGGGCGGGCTTATTACGCTAGCATGAGAACGAACACGGAGAACAACACAACTACCTCCATGTTTAGACAGCTGTCACCCATCGACCTGCGCAGTCAGCCTGTGCGCAGCCCCAACAAACAAGTGCGCGTGCGTACCTAATTTCCGCGAAGCCACGCGCCAATCTCCCCTGCACAGCCTTTGTGTTATAGCCGCGCCTGGAGCACTGGCTCTGTGCTTGGAGACTGTGTGTACTCCTCCGGCCTGCACGTGGTTTCTTCTCTGCATCCCCACATCCCCAGCACTGGTAGGCCGTGCCTTCACTCAGATGTGACCCTAAAGCATGCAGTTAATGGCGTTTGAACTGCCCAACGCATATCTTCACCATTCACAATATAACCATGCACATGTTATGATGCCTTTCACACTAGAAAGTTGCCTTGAAATCAGCTGCAGCAACTTTGACGCCAGCCCATAACCCCCATTTCTGTATACTACTTGGTCGCTTTACCCCCATTTCCCAGTGCTACTTGGTGGCGTTCGCGGTGGCTGCAGATGGTTAAATTTTAATTTCCTGCACACCAAAGGCGCTGTGAAGGTAAGGGCTGGGTTTGAAGTAACAAGGACGGCAAAGGCAGTAGCTTTTCACGTGTTCACGCGTGCCAGGCAGGCGCTGTGTCACCGGTCGCACGTCAAATGTATTATTATTTGAACAAGGAGAGGTTGTGCAACAATAGTAGAGTTTGCACGCGATACGAGAAGGCCTGAGTAAATATCTACACAGTCCGGTGCAATATGCACGTCAGGGGAACCATTTTCACCCGGCGGGGAAATAATGAATGCAAGTACAGGTAGACTAGTAGTACAGGTAGCACCTTTGGGCCTATAATTGGATGGGGGAGATAAAGCAGCCCTTCAAGTTCCATGAATTACACAGGGAATTACGTGTACAATCCAGGGCTCATGTAAACTATATAGGTATGCCCATATAGACGTATGTTATACGATAGGTACTTAACTTTTAAGGCTTACCTGAATTTACACGAATTAACCATACACTGTTTTATCATTTTGAAATTGGGGCCCGTATGGGTACATAGGGCCTACATAACGCATTGGCTTACACATGTAACGTAGGCCTATTGTGAAAACCACTCGCTCATTCTTACCATGTTATAAACCGGTACGATACTCAGGCCTATACGGTCTATAAGCATCAAGTGATGCCCTACAAATAATTATGGTATACCTTTTGTGTGTTATGCAGCGTTACTATCATAAAACATTGCAAACCAGCCGGGACCATATAGGTCTAGGAATAGGGCACCGGTATTTAAGGGGGTTGCTGTCACACATCTCGGTCGGAAGACAACTTGTCACAAGATACAAAGAAAAATGATGCATGCATGAACACAATAGGTGTTATACATTGTATGCACCTATAGCGTGTACAGTATGGGACAACGCGTCACATAAAGTAGACACTGTCTTATAGTATATTGCTGCATTAAGGCATAGCGCCCATACATAGTAAAGTACCGGTACCTACAGTACCACGGCGGCGGTATTCTTAAAGCATAACCTTCTTGTCGCACCTAATTGTGTAATTAGCATTGTGACATTATACATCAGTATGTGCCAAATGGATGTGTTACTATGCCTCAGCCCAGCTATATGGATTATAGTGGATCACCACAACTGACCGTCTACATGTCCTCAAATGGGGGCGTGGCACTTTTGGGCCATAAGATGCCATTTGTGGTTCATTTTTAACTGAGTATTACGACAAAGACACATCTCAAACTAGACACGTATAACCTGAAATACCATTGTTGTCCATTCCCCACACAGAAGTAGCACATGTATTATTCATTGCCCTCACTATAGGACACTATACATAATTCACGCTTCACAGTTGAGTGCGTTGTGGCCAGTAGCAGTGAAAGCAGGGAAGGCGCGACCGCAAATGACCTTGTCCCCTACATCATAGAAAATACAATAACAAACTATGATCGTTTGCTTTACGGTAAAACTATCGACGATTCGAGAAGAATTCAATATTCACATATTGATAAAATGAACAGAAAACCTGAAGCATCGTTTATTGTTTATATTGCAGCGGAGTTGTCTCTATTTTCGTTGATGGAAGCGGCCCACTGGCACAGTTAGAAACAAACATGGCTTCCCTGGCTCTCCACGGCGATTTTGCTGCTTGCGTTAGCGGACCAAATGTCCTGTTGTATCAACTGGGGTAAGTATTTTACGTTGTCAATGTGTTGAGAATATAATAGAGGTATGTCGCTACATTTGTGGTAAATGATTTACATGAACTCGGTCTCAAATCAGAGGAAACACGTGTGACAGTTGGACCCGGCGCCGTCTTGTTTTGGTCCACACGTGGAGAAGGGGCGCGAAGGCCGACTTCATTGAAATATATTGATCTCTTCTTCCGTGTTGATCAATACGTTTTATCAATGGGACATACTGAGGGGTTTCCGCGTGTAGGCCGTACACGCGGACGCCCAGAATCGACAAGTTTTGGTCGTAAATCTGGGCATAGCGTGGGTTGGCAGCCAGCACTGACAACGGACCGTGCATGGCTAGTACCGGGCCCGGGAGTGCGGGTGGCCGGGGCGGAGGGCCGGGGAGGCGGCGTGACACTGACAGTCGGGGGACGGTGGTTGTACTACACTACTGGTAGTGGCTGTCACTGACAGCCATAGGCACTGTCCGGCTGTCACTATGACTATGTTGCTATAGAGATTAGAGGTGTTTTCGTATGGGGATATATATATGTTGTGTCAGTTTAAAAAAATAAAGTAGACCTATTGTATCATGCCTTGTGAGAACAATCATGCCAGTGCCCTTTAAAACAGAAATAGAGGCTATATACCCGGGTCAATACCTTATATACAGCACACATAATATCACATTATATCTATATAGCAGGGGGATTCTATAAGTGTTTAGCATTTCCTAAATACGGATAGGAGAGATGTCCCATGTGCACTCACAACACATGGGCATGGTGGGAGGGGCCAGCACACGTGTGGACCTCCACAGTAGCACCAGGTACACACACACCACGTGGAGACGATCGGCAGTCGATGGATTCATCGCTTGCACACGCCGCTCGACGAGAGGCCCCCGATGGGAAAGGCGCACAGAAGGACATATGTCACGAGCGCCCCCGCATGGGCCCCCCGGTCTCACTCGGGCCACGTGCCGCGCGTATTTAGCGGGTAAAGAAGACGTTACGTAACGACGACTTAACAGGAGGCAGGGGCGCCCACCCAAAGGGGGCGGCCTAGTGGTGGAGGAGGAGGGCGGGCTGACCAGCGCTCAATGACAGGGTGAAAAGCATTCAAGGTAATGGAACCTCACACCATGTTGTGTTTCCCTCACCGGGCAGATTTAATACCGCACGGCGGGAGTGGCTACAAAGGGTTCCCACTGGGCACCATATAGACACTGTATGGGCGGCTGGGGGTTGGGCCGTTATAGGTTTACATCCACCACACAATAGACTAGCATTGTGTGTGGAGTTTAGAGTAATAAAAATGGGTTTAGCGTCGGGTATTAAAGTGCATTCCAGTGAGCAAATTGACAAATCTCCTACTCACAGTGTCTATAAAGGCCCTACACGTGTCTTCCATATTTTGAATTACAAATGTATTTGTGAATCGCCTGGACACATCTATAGGTTATACAATGTGTTTTTTGATTATAATTATTCAAATTGACAGCTAACACAGCACTTTGGCTGATGTTTTATTTTTCTGCTATATATGCATATATCGTATATCATATTTATATAAAGAGACACATAGACCAGAACCATATATCCCCATATGTACATACATGTACTATATTGTGTTTACACAATGCTACATGTACTGTACATGTATTATAGCAAGTCTCTTCTGATGCCACTGTTTCAGTACCCAGGATTATTACCATAGGCATTCATGTCTATCGTACACTGGTTGCAATTATACTGGTGTTTGATATAGCATCCCACGGTATGGCATTTACATTGTGATGTGTCGTTAAGACGTTGTATTGCTCAAAGCGTTACTAATTCTACTTGTTGTATACTACTACGTCACGCCTGGGTAAGGAAGGGTAGTAAGTAGTATAAGATGATGCCCTGAGTAGTATAGGAACTGACCCGAAGACGCAGGGTTCCCCACCATCAGGCTGGCAACTGGTTGAAGGCCTACTCCTATTTCTTATTGATCAATTACATATTAAAATGCCGAGAGGGGATATATGCATAGTGGGTCCATTTAATATGTTCTATTGACACTCAGAATTTAGAAATTGATCATATTGTGCCGCTTTATGTTTAGTAAAAATACATGTTAGAATCATGTATTGAATCTAGCCTGTGTAGACCTACATACTGTAACCTACAATAGAGATTCAGTAGTGGTGCCAGTATAGAGAGACCTTGGGATAGAGACTCCTCGCAGCCACTTTCAGCCACAACCCCCTGACTTTATTTTCTCTGTGGGTGCTGGCGATTTTTATTATAAGCGTTGAGAAGGACGAGTTGGGGCCCCAAGATGGATGAGCAGCGCCTTGATTGTGCGGAGGGCGGGTGGCGACTGACGTAATAGCCGCGCTGTCGTTTGTAGGAGTCGACTCGGGAGATGTGTGTCCAGATAGCCCCGTCCCCGGAGGCGGAGGCCCGCCGAGTGGGCCGGGGGCCGCCTGGGCGCCGGGCGGGCTCTGGCCAGATTGGGACCGGGCGAATCTTAGCTGGCCGAATGGAATCTGGACAGCGCCGGGCCCTGACCCGCGCCCTATCTGCGCCGACTGACATGGGCGACGGTCCGCGGGGACCTGCCGGCCCCGTGACGACCCGCACTCCCCGCCTCAGATGGCCACAGCCCCGCATGCTGCTGACTGGCCATGGGGGGTATGAGAGGGGGGGGGGGCTCTCCTCCTCCTCCATGGTCCCGCCGGCCGCCCATGCTGTGGCTGTGGTGGTGTAGGGTGCTGGAGGGGAGACCTGATGGTGACCTCTAGTCACCAACTGCATGGCGCCACCTTCTGCCCCCCTCCAGGCCTCACTCAACACCCCCCCCCCCCACCTCCTCCAGTGTTTTGATATAACGGAATGCTGTCTGTCCTCCTCCAGGGCTATCGCTGCTATAAACTAAAACTGCATTAAAACTAAAAGGCTTACTATTGTTTTACCATGCTAATATCAATAGTCTACTCACATAATGATTAAAAAAACACTATTTCACCTCTACTAGTATATCAATGCTTTCCCCAAATGTCAAAGTGTAACACTTTTTCTTTTATTGGCATGTATATGAAATTTTATGTTGACTATAACAATTCCATCCATGGATCATATGGGTTTCCATCCATATCATATGGGTTTATATATTGCCACACCATGTCTAAAATCATAGAATGCTAAAATATAGTACTAGCGTTATGATTCAAGAGCACTGCCATATAAACATTGGTGGTGTAATGACAGACGTATTGACGTGCCCTGGTCAATATATCTAGATTCTAGCCACACGCTGCCGCACAAATCCATAAGATTATCATCAACAGGAGGAAACTAGGCATATTATACCTGTATATACAAATACTATTGATGATATTAAAAATAGCAGTCTGATATGGAATTATATTCAAACAATGCAATTTCATTGGAGACCGATACATAGTACAGGGTTCATTTTCAATTCCAGGTCAAAGGAAAAACAAGTCTACACGATTGAGAAGCAAGAAAAACCGAAGGAAACGCCTGACGATGCCAAAGGGTATGTTTGATGAGATAATATTACTTTAGTATTAGCTACATAACGGTTTTCTGCCGCATGTTATTAGACCTTGTCTCTATACATTTATTACAGTTTGAATCCCACCAGGAAGAAAGTGGAAAAGCGTTTGAACTAATGTATTACCCTATTGTCAGTGTCCTTCTAGGACGATGAAATATGCAGTATAGACTGTATACTTTTGTATGGATGCTATACAGACCAAGGAGCTTATATTATGTGTTGTGTTAGATAGGGAGCATTTAAATGAGTACGTGTATATAAGGGGAGATATAGGTGTATAATGGTATTACTAGAAGCTATATAGTCTATAGTCGTAATAACCGTACATTTTATCATAACGCTAATAAGCCAACACTGAATAGCCAGACCGGATGTAATAACCACTTAAATACGTCCGACCGTTATGGTAACTGGTCACCGATGACTTATATAGCGGGCACAGATAGTGAGAACTATTGTGAGGCAGCCCCCAAACACAAACCAGCCCAACAGCTGCCGACAGAGGCACACAATAGTACTGCCCCATACACGGCCCATACACACGGACAGCGGCCACACAACGTGCCCATGCTGCCACCTCGCGGGCCTCTTGAGAATCATCATGTGAGGGGTCCATGACGTAAGCGGCTCATGTTGGGAGCCAGCCTCGCGGGGGGTCCAGGGCCCCAAGGGCCTGAGGGGTGCTGGGGGGTGGGGTGTGGGTGTGGGAATTATGTAGTAAGTACATGTGTGTGTTTTAGTCATGATTAAAACATGCTCGCTCTTATTATATCAAGGGGTGGCAAACCAGATACTTAATTACCAAAACGATTTTCTATCAATATATATATGTCAGGCGCATATATATATATGTCTTTCAGGGCCACCCAACTCTAATATTTCCAACAAGAAACTATAATTGTTATATTTGAATGGTCACGAATTAGAAGTGTTAGTAGTAAAATCGCTTGTAAAAACATGTACAGATTAAAATAAATCCTATTTTGACAAAATTGTTATTGATAATGACTGCTCTGTAATGGAGAAGGAAACAGCCCAGAATTAGCACTTTTTGGGGGGCTTGGAAGCGCCTACGGAGATTTAGAGGGTTGGCCAAATTCTACCTGAGTACATGTATTATCATATCGGTCTATCAATAGTAAATCAATAGACAATCCCCACATCCAAATCACGTCGCAAAGGGGAATACATGTACCAACTACCGAGGGACATTAAAAACATCTGTATCCAATGCATTCCCTCCTTCATTCTAGGAATGGATTAAGTAGCGCTGATCAACTTGCATTGTCTCAAACTCTTGAATTAAAGAACAAAAAGACACTTTTCCCATTAAAATTACACTCACCCAAAACATCAAATATCACTGCTACTGTCTATTGTAATAATGACAACACCATTAACGTCAACAAACATTAACCCCCCCCCCCCCCAGAAAAAAGGGAAAAAAATATAGAAATAGAAAAAGTAGAGGTGGGGAGAAGAGACCAGATCCTGTCGCACTATTTCGTGTCGCACAACCCACACGCGACCGTTGTGTTGATGGTGTGTAAAACAAAAGGGGCCTGGTCGCTCTTAATTACCCTGCCTTTGATGCTACACCCAACGAGGCCTAACGAGTCTGCTGATTGGCTGCTGCAATTATAAGCATCATGGTGTGTGTGTGTGTGGGGGGGGGGGGGGGTTGCAATCACTACCAGGCCAGATGCGCCACACATGTCAGGGGATGGGGTGTTGGGGCGTGGATGTATATATGTGTATAATAGAGTCTATTTTATATATATGTACACATTTGTATTGTTAGCTTTATGTGTGTGCGTTGTATGATGTTTGTTCTCACTGATAATCATACAGGCCATATCCTAGAGGGAGGGTTATGACCGATGTATTGTCGCACATCAAAACCATGCCCTCTGTATATGATTTATTGATAAAAAAGAACACGTTTGAACATAAATGTGATTAGCCTTGAAGCCATGATAGATAGCCCACTGAAGGAAGATACACTCAGAGATAAGAGGGAAATGAAAAGGTAGAGAATGGGACACAGAGGGGAAAAACGCAGATATTGATTACAAACAATTAGGTTTAATCACAGCTATACCCAGTTTGGTGTATCAACTACCGGTATGTACGTTGTTAATGGTTGCTTCATTATACTATTCTCACACTCAGTCAGTATTTGTGGTGAATCAAATTTGAACAAACATACGCCATATGGTTATTTCCCGAGGGTTATTTCATCACATCTTGCATACAGTCACTTACATGCCGCATCGTATGGTTGTTTTAACACAACTATTAAGTTACTACCTCTAATGTACAGGAATGAGAAGTGTAGACAGTAGGGCCACACTTATGACATAATACTGGTCAGTGTGTGTGTGTGTGTGTGTGTGTGTGGTGGTGGTGGTGGTGGGGGGGAGGCTGTGGGAAACCATGC